>OZ007498.1:74039519-75239519 GCA_963931805.1 Microdon myrmicae | reverse complement strand
ACAGTCTTTACCCTTTTTTTGGTACAGGCTGAATGATTGCTGTTTTCCAACGCCTAGGATAGAGTGTATTATTTAACGCGTTATTAAATAGAACTGTGTATACGTCCATTGCTAACGGTGGTAGACACTTGAGAACGATATTTGGTACTCCATCTATTCCCACTGACTTTTGTTTCTTACTGAGTCGAAGAGCCCTGGATCTCCTCCTTCGTTATTAGTAAGCTATTATACCTGTTATCGGCGTTAATAGCATTTGCCAAATTATCGTCATTAAATTCGGTAAAACCGAGATTCTCTGATTGCGAGTTTGAAATTTCATTTCGAAGGTGCAAGTGATTCACTAGAACTCTTTTTTCCGAGTCGTAGTTTCGGTGATGCTTTCATTTACCTTGTACATTTCCTGGAAGACAGCTTGTGGCAACTCTAACAGATACACACAATTCACAGGCAAAAATAGTGAAGAACACGAACAAAAAAATCGAATAAGAAAAATACGTCAGAACCGTATACCACGCGATAAATTAAAATAATTCACATCAGTAGAATATAGTCGAGTTTGGAATTCAAAATTCTAAACACGGTCAGTAGCCTGATGAGTAACACGTAGGTAAAATTTTTTTCGTGATTCGAGCTGTCATAGCGTCAGTTCGAATCACACGATCTTCTTCACTATTATTTCAAACGCTATAAGCTCCCAAAATGTTCGCCTTTTCTAAGGGATCTTTTATCGCGAAGAGTTCATTACTGAGGATAGCGTTCTTTATATCTATACCTATGTTGATTAACATTCGTTTGTTTTCGTCATTACGTGGTAAGTGGAGATACTGAATCTCATTTTAATTATTTTCCCTGTGTGTGTCCAACAAGTGTTGTACACACCTTCCACACACAGGGGGTTGTTGGTTTGGTGTGGGCTGCGTCAGGAACACGATGGTGTCTCCTGGCGTGTGATGATGACTCTAAAATAATCTGGAAATTACTTTGAAAATAGCAAAGAATACCTTTAAAGTGAGACGCAATCCAGAATCTAACAGGAATTCTCAAGAGAATCGTCCCAAACAAAATAAGAATCCACGAGGGTTGATTTGAGTTAATAAAAAATGAGTTATTTTATTTGATGCTATCGATTTCCTAGGATTGGAAAAGAATTGCGGCTTGTGTCTTCAAGAGATTAACAACGAAAAAAAAAAAACAAAACATAAAAATGGTTGTCAAGTGACAACCAACAGAATTCATAAATGTCAGCTGATTGCTGACATTGTTAATGGTGATGCCACATATTGTTAAAGGTGATACCACAAATTTAAATATTGTTAAAGGTGATGCCACAAATTTAAATATTGCGAATTCGGCGGTTTTTTCGACTGCGAATCCGCAACACCCTGAATATCTTATTAATTTGTGGGAACATAATCGGCTTGTTAGATTTTATAACCCGTATTCTGTTGTTCCAATACAAATTTGTTATTAATCTATAATTAACTTTTAGTAATTGTTGGAGGTTTTTTAATCGAGATTTGGGTGATATTATCTCCTGGTCGTGTCTATCAGTAAACTGTCTGTATAATTGTTTTAGTTTTATTAGCAGTCTGCTTTTTTTCCTGTGAAGTGCGTTTATTGTTGTGTTTCTATACAAGTTCATATTGTTCGGTTCTATTGTTTTAGGAATTGTTTTGTCCATTGGTCGTTTTATAACATAACAGTTTCTGTTATGTCTGTCGGTGTTTAATAGTCTCAATCGTGTGTCAATAAGCATGCTCTCTAGATAGGATCTACAATAGTACGCGGGCCGAACCTCACATCCCGCATCGAAGACCATACCGGCGCGATCACAGGTGGCTCCAAAGGACCGGCATCGAGGGTTGAATTCGCGGAAAATAAATTCGCGAACATATTAGCATTATCTTTTGAATTTGTGACTAGCGCCCCGCTGCATGTCAGTAACGGAGGAAAAGAGGAGGAAGCGAAGTTATTGCTGACAGCCCCTGCCGTTGACCGGAAGGGACGCGAACCAGTTAGGCATTCAAGGAGTTTATTGGTCACTCTGTCGTTGCAGACCCTCCTCACGGTGTCAATCGCCTGGATTCACGCGTTTCGGATTCTAACAAAATTCGTTCTGCTAACATCGGTGAGAATGAAGCGCCATTGTTTAAAAGCTCTTTTTCCGCTCTAATCTCCTCGCATTTTTTATCAAACCAAGGTTTATCAGATGAATTTCGTTTGATGGAATCCGGAATATAGATCTCCATACCGAGAAGAATACCAAGTGTATACATGCGTTTTTTTTTGCCAGGTATATGCATAAGGTTTCTTTGGTAAAAAAAATACGTAATTTTCTAGAGAAATTTTTTTTTTATTCAAAACACATTTCGCCCATCTTTCAGGTAATTTACGGATAGCCTGTCAGAAAAACGGCTTGTCTCTCGTGGAAAATCAGTCGTCGGGCTATTTTCCAACTTCCTCCAAATCGCTGGAGGTTCTGCGAGCGCTTGCCCCATTAATGCGAAGAGGCGATAATCAGAAACTGGATGACAACGGCTCGAGATCGAGACCGGTGGAGAGATTTGTTAAATAAGGCCAAGACCGGATCCCGGTTGTAGTGCCGATGATGATGATGATAGTCAGATGGCGTCAAGTCTGGGGAATACGCCGGGGGCAGAAGGATGTCCCATCCAAGCGATTTCAAGGTGTCGTTCACTAGTTTTGCTGTGTGAGACGGGGCGTTGTCATGTAATAAAATCACTTTGCCTAGTCTTCTGACCCATTTCGGTCATCTTTCGATTAATGTGTGGTTTAAACTAACCATTTGTTGACGATAGCGTTGTCTATTAACGCTTTCGCCGGGCTTCAAAGGTTCATAATACACAATACCGCTCTGATCCCACCAGACACAGAGCATGGTCTTCTTGCTCAAACGATTTGGCCTTGGTGTTGAAGGACCGGCTTTTTTACTTGTTTTATAATTCACTGTTAGTTGATATAAATTCCGTGAGAAATTGCTCAGTGATGTTTTTTTTTTAAATTCTGTTATGGAGTGTATAGCTTCTTGTTGCTCTGAGGTAGTTTTTCAGAGTCCTGGGGCTCTTCTACACGAAACACGCAATCCTTAAAAAATGCTCGACATGTATTCTCCGTTAACTATTCACAAATAACTATTTAAGACACGTCAGACGTGTGATATGATAATCCATAGTGTTGTAGCCGCAGGTTACAATTTAAACCAACAAAATCATGTAGAACTAGAATAGAAAAATTTCTAATCATAGCCATTATACCGCTCCAATACGACACTAATAGTAAAGAGATTGGATATCTTGGAACAGAGAGACGTACGTTGTCCATGTGTTGCTTTATTTTTTGGTGGCTTAGACCTCCCTGTCCAGATTTGTCGAACCAGCCTACTTAAAGGATGGTACCCGTGTTAATATACGTAAGGACTCACCATACATGCTCAAATTTTGACCGCAAAGTAACAGCAGGATTATTGTTTAGTAAAACTCGCGTTCGGCATCTTTGAAACGCTTCATAACAACTGAATTCTTAAACACAAGGCTAGCTATCGGTATGTACTCCGTGACCCTTTTAGCGTTAGTGCAGGGACCAGAGCAGGTTAATGACATTTGGTTTTCCCTTAAATAACATCATCAACATTAAAATGCACGAAAGGTGCATTACTTAGAGTAGACACTATAAATTTACAAAACTCAGCTAACGTTCGAAGGATACGGATCGTCCTATCGTCCTATCCCGCGTGTGCATCTGTGTGTGAAAGTGTGAATTCTGAAAACAGTGTGGCCGTCACTGAGAACGTCTGTATAGTCATTGAACTCGTAGCCAAAGTGTTGTGCAAGGTGCGCGTAAAACATATAATTAATATTAATTAAACCCAAAAAGAGGGTGTAACTTTAAATGAAACGACAATGTGCCAAGTGTCCGTCTAAAACTCTCATTGAAAACTTATCGTTCGCCGCTCGTCCACAGAAAATTTACAGTATTGCCGCGTACACGTGTGTGCTGACGTGTCTACTGCCGTGTATATACCGAACGGCCAATAAAAAACGGTGTGTGTGTTAATGCGTGTGAAAGCAGATGTTCTCTGCATGTTGCTTCACAATTAAAACAATTGAACTAACGGTGGAAACAAATAATGGGAAAAAGAAAAACAATGTTAAAAGTAATTCCAAAGAGGAGGCCCAAAGCCCAGCCAAACCTCCTTGCCAAACGGCATTAAGCCAACCCAACCAACAAAGAAAAAACTCGCAGAGAAGGAATGACCACTCCTGATTTTAAAGAACTGGCAACAGAAGACCACAAAACCAGCAATACTGAAATGAGTGAAATAGATGTCGAACGTGCTCAATTTATTGCGGAGCTATATAAAAAGAAAGAGGAGCTCTCCAAAAGGAAGAACGATTTAGAGCGACAAATTAAAGAAGCCCTATCGGAAAGCAACATTCAACAGTAAGAGAAGAAACAACAATAGCAGCAGAAGCAACAGCAACAGCAGCAGCAACAACTGCTGGAAAAACAACAAGCAGCATCCAATAAGAAGGATAAAGTGCCTCCCATCATAGATAGTTTTATGGAAGCTAAGGACCTAATTAAATTGGGTAAGTTAGCATGTAGAAATTTTAAAACGAAAAATTTAAATAATAATAAAATAAGTTTTTTATGTGATAGTTTAGATGACTATCATAAAATTAAATCTGCTCTAAGGGAAGCAAGTAGTGAGTACTTCACGTACACACCTAAATCGGAGAAAACTATCTCCATGTTACTTAAAGGAGTTGATCCTTCTTTTTCCTCCGAAGAACTCCACCTGGAACTACAAACCGTCGAAAATGACAGTTTAAAATTCATTGCTGTGAAGCCATTCTCCACTTCTCTCTCCCGAAGTCGCAACCGCAGGTTGCCGTTCTTCATTGTCGCCCCAAGTCCCAACAGCAAAGTCGATGCACTTAGGAATATTAAAGTTATTTTCCACCAAACAATAATTTGGGAAAAAATAAGGAAAGTTGACCGTCTGTGCAGTGCATGCCGTGCCAACGTTGCATCTAATTGCTGTATGGAAGTTAGATGTGTAAAGTGCCAAAACAATCATACCGTAGGAGAATGCCCCTTAGGTAAAGAACAGGTTCGGGATAGGAGCAAACTATCTTGCGTCCTGCGCCAAAATACAGGTCACCCGGCCAACTTTAGAGGTTGTCCGAAATTCCAACAACTAAAAGCCAAGTTGGAATTTAAAAAAAAGCAACTTGAAAAAGAGAAACGAATGAAAGGTCGTTCTTATAACAACTTCGTTGCACCTAGTGTATCATTCGCTCAAATTGCCGGTAGTCCATTAAACTCAAACTTCGCGGCACAGGGAAGTAATGTCACAAAATCTTCCGCACCTAGCATATCATTTTCTCAAATGGCTAGTAATCCAATTAATACAACGGGGGCGGAACTTTCACGCAACGTCAAAAAAGCGCCCGCCCCAGAGGCAAATTCAGATATAAGAGCAATCCTGTTAGCCATACAAGGACAGATTGCTGGATTTGAAAAAAAAAAAAAATGACTGAACAAGCGGCCCGAATAGATATTATTTATTCGTCCTTGTTCTCAGACAACCCAACATACCATAATTAATTAGGCAACTAATTTAACACTAAAAATTATTGCTGTGAATGTGAAGTCACTAATCCACGTGGAAAGGAGGGATAATCTAGGTAACCTGCTTGAAGCCGAATGTCCCAATGTGCTTCTAGCTAGCGAAACCAAGCTAAACCAGAGGCACAAATTGGGCTACAAAAACTATAAAGTCATTAGACGAGATCGCCCACGCGCCACACAAGGAGGTGGAGCTGCTGTCTTAATTAAGAAAGGCCGTCACCACAAGGTCGTTTACAGCACAGCTGTACACAAATTTCATCTGCTGGAAGCTTGTATTATAGATATACCTTTGAAAAGTCAAATGCATCTATACGTGGTATCCGTGTATGCACCTGAAGCTCCTCAGTGTTCGCAATTTATCAGCGAACTGGATACCCTTTTTCGTAATCTCAAGTTAGACTCGGAAAACAATTATTTTGTTCTGGCGGGAGATTTCAACTCCAAACACAGTGCTTGTGGTGATATCACGCCGAACACAAGAGGTAATGCACTATTCAACTGGCGGGAAGCAAATGCAACAGAATATAAATTAGAATTGTACGCTACAAGTACACCATCTTATCCAAGAGGAAACTCCTTTCTGGACTTACTTATGATGGACGAGAGACTACAATTATTAGGCACGGACCTAACACTCGAAATTCCCTTCACACAATCGGATATGATAGTGACCATTACGGCCTCGGCGCCGTTTTACATGTTCCAAACGAACATGCACACTTGAGCAGTACAACCAGATACATTCGTTCGTTTTCCGAAAAGCACATTGGTCGCGCTTTGATCGCATAATAAAAAGAGAACTATGCTCTAATGGCGTAGACCCTTCAATTAATAGAAACCTTCGAAATGAGGAAGTAGATCATTATCTCTCAACGATGGACAACATTGTCATCAAAACAATCCACCGTTCCATTCCAAAAGCGGCACACATGGAGGAGAATTTTAATAGATTCAGAAACTCAACTATTGATGCCCTGTATAAACAAAAAAGCGCTCTGCTCTCCCAGCTCAAACTGCTCTACAGACAGTTCAGCGATCCTTATAGCCAAAAAATAAGGACAATTAAGTCATTGATTAAAAACATCAAAAGCTGATCCGTGACAACTACAGATCAGTAATTAATGAAGAATGGAAACGTAAAATTCTCTCCATTAAAACCAGTGGTGGGAATATGTTTCCACAAATAAATAAAGTATTTAGAAGAAAGGATCATAATGGCATTCCCTGCCTTCGAGTCCCGAGGACTCCCGAGAATTGTCAAATATTGCTGAACCCAGGACTCACCCCGGAACACATCAACTCCAACGAAGAACTAATAGTAGTCGAGGATCCGCAACAGAAAGCGAACTCCATTGGCGCCTTTTTCGAGGCAGTACACAAAGTGAATGAATCCATTCATTCTAACCTCGATATCGAAAACAGAGCTATCCAAAACTATATATCGCTCCACAATGAACGGCAAAGTTAGCATTCCGATAACAAAAATGTCACCATCTTCAGTGAAAACAATAGAGCGGATGCTCCGCTTAGAAATTTGCACACAAATATATTTGTGAACATGAACGAACTCATGAACATCCTTAGATCCATTAAAAACGAGAAAACCTCTGGAACTGCCTCTGGAAGCGGTGAAAATTTACACTAGCTTGTTCAATAACGCTCTAAATAATGCATACTTTCCAAGGCGTTGGAAAATAGGAGTAGTCCATCCCATCCCCAAAAAGGGCAAGGACAGGAGCAATCCCGCTAACCTTCGCTCGATTAGTCTGCTTCCAAACATTAGCAAAATATTCGAGAAAATCATAAATAAGTCATTGATAAAATTGTGTGACGAAAACGACATAATTCCGAACAACCAGTTTGGCTTTAGAGCGGGGCACGACACAGTTCATGCAGCTACAAAACTTGTTTCCGATATACAGTGGAACAAGGCAAAAGGACAATGCACAGGCGTATGTTTGGTTGACTTTGAAAAGGCCTTCGATACTGTATGGTTAGAAGGACTTGTATATAAGCTATCAAATCTAGGTTTCCCCGAATATCTGTTATACATCATTTACGATATGATAATGGATAAGCAATTTGTGGTAAAATGTTCGGACAAAATCTCCAATAAAACTTTCCATATTAAAAATAGCTTACACCAGGGAGCCGTGAATTCTCCCATTCTCTTCAATATTTATACTAGTAATCTAGTTCGGTCTCTTAATCATGCTATTGCATATGCCGACGATATTGTAGTGTACAGATCAGAGAAAAAAAATCGATGCCAGACTTCTTCAAGACGACTTCAATAAAATCAAACGCTTTTGTGACGATTGGAAATTGAAAATTAACTTCCAAAAAACAGAAACCATCCTTTTCAGAACACCTCTTTCTACAGCTTCAAGAGATACAAGGCATAATTGGAAAAACTTTTCCATTGTAGGAAGCAATAATCTTCCGCTGCAAATGAAAACTGTTGTCAGGTACCTTGGTATCTGGATGGACCAATACCTATACTTTGATAAGCACATAGCAGCTGCCCTCTCTGCAGCTAAAAGTGCATATGCAATGACAAGAAGTCGATTTCGAAATAGTCTTCTAGATCACAAAGTTAAAATAATTTCGTACTCAGCATTTCATCATCATCATCATCATCATCGGCACTACAACCGGGAACCGGTCTTGGCCTTATTCAGCAAGTCCTCAGCATTTATCCGTCCAATATTAGTGTATGGTTGCCCGGTATGGTTTAACGTTTCCCCATCCTACATGGAAAAGTTTCGCATGTTCGAGGGGCAGTGCTTGCGTTCCTGCCTGGGATTACATAGAACACCTGAGTCTCAATACAGGAAATTCTATCCTAATAAGACACTGTATGACAAATCAGGACTGAATAGGATAGACAATTTCATTATCAAAATTATTCGTGGTCACACTGCAAGGGCAATGTGCAGCGAAAATAATCTTATCTCGGGAGCATACTACCCCAATGACATGCACCTGGAGAATACACTCCAAAATGGGTTTATCTCACCAGAAGCGTTCCCTCTCTTGGATAGAAAAGGTCTTATCCAAGACAAGCACGGAGTCCCTATTATTTACCACGCTTTTCGTGGTGCCAGGGACAAACGAATTCTTTATATAAGAGTAATATATCAAATGCTGCAGTTCACTTGCGATTTAGCATGGCAAGAGGCGATCGAGATAAATCTATAAATGACCGATCCCATCCCAACTGGTGGTGGATTGACAATGAAGAAAGGATTTAATATCCCCAAATATAGTAAGGTCTTCAGACGGTACGCCTTCCCTTCCCATTCATCATTTCCCTTTTCATATTTATTTATTCTTCCTTTTCATCAATTTTTCATTTAGATTCCTTTTCGTTTTAAAATTTCTTTTGTTAATAATTTTTTTTGTAAACTTTTTTATTGTATTATATTATTAAAAAAAAAAAAAAACAGAGAGAACTTCTTCTTCTAAAATATTCTGGTAATAGGTAATATATAAAAATATAAAAATATGAAAATATTATTGTACACCAAAAGGCATTACAAGAATTTGTATCGTGTAATTTAGAGTGCTCGTGTAGAACCAGTAAATTATTTTAAGGATAAGAAAATATTGTAAAATAGGATTTAGCATTTTAGTCCTAATGTTTTGCTGTTGTGGGGGTTGTTCCTCGGGAAGCGCGTTTTCTTGTCCTGAAAAGGACGTTGGATCTCTTTATTGATTGCTCCTGGAACAACACACTTCAGCAAGGGTTCGTTGCCGTGCTTCCTCTGACCCAGAGGGAAGAGCAACGTCCTGATTGTTCGTGGGACGTAACCTAGGGGATAGTGTCCTTATACCCTGCAACCTCAGTACCGGTTCCTGTACCGATTTCTTTGGAGTCGTCCTGGTATATATATAAAAAGAATCATCCAACGTTGGGTGCCAGCACAAAATTTCGAAAGTAGTGAAAGAAGTTTTTTTATTTTGGATTTAGTTTTATTGATTTAATTTGAATTTGAAAATAACTGCTCTGTGGTAGGAGGATCTAGATACTGCGGCCTCGAGATCGTTTTGCTATCCCTTTATAAAGGAAAACACTTCGAAAATTGTATCCCAAAGATACACACTTTCGTACAACAATCTCGATTTGTTGGGTATTTCGAGCGAGATGTTGTATTTACACAAGATAAGAATGAATTCTTACGAAACTATTACGCAGATGTGTGAATGTATCTGCTTTTGGTTTTTGTTTGTTTTCCTGACTGGAAATTTTTCAGATAGAGACAACGATCTCTGAATTTTGAATTTTCATGATGCCGTGGAGCAAATTTGAACAATAAACGAATATTAGATTCGTTTATTGTGAATTTTAATTTTAATTCGGATTTTGGATTAAACTTCGCCGTGGGGGCAAATGTTATGCGATAAACGAATATTTGATTCGTTTATTGCGAATTTTGGATTATGTTTGGGTTTTTGTGGGTTTTGATGGGTTTTTTTGTTTTAGCTTAAAATAGCTAGGATTTGGATGTAGGAATGGAGGTAAAAGGTAGTAGGGCTTTTTGGAGCACTACACTAAGTCAACATTTGTTAAATTATTGTACAATAAATGCGTTATTCAACCATTAAAAAAAAACATCACAATAAATTCACCCACCACCATTCTCATCCGCTTATGGTTCACACCCGAACAACTTATGTTTGCATAATGCCAAAAAGATTGCCTTCTGTCTAACATAATAATTCAAGTAGCTGTGAACTTGTATAGCTCTACTTCAACTGCTTCCCAATTCACACAAGTTTTACGTGTCAGTTGACGTGGCACTTCATTGTCCAAACTCATTTATTTTGCTAAAAATAACTTAAAATAAAACAAAATGTATCTACAACATGGGTCCAAATATACATCGACGGTATTACAGGTCATATAGGACCAGAATTTCCTCAAAATTAACTATGTTCCATAAATTAACTAGCTTCCATGTCAGGCTATTATTAGACAGGAACAAGTAAACTCGGTTCTGTAGTTGATTGCATTAGAAACATACTTGAACGCATCCAATTCGATCGCCACTTTGGATATATGTATCTTAGTTATTGCTATTCTCATGACTAAGTTTTAGTCATTTACAAGCTATCATTCCGTGTCCAACAGTTGTATAAGAGATGGATGTCGATAAGCAACAGTTACGCCATTGCGTTCTAGTCTGTCTTCGAATGAAAAAAACATGCTGCTCAAGCTATGGAATTGACTATTTCGACTTTGGGTGAACATTCTGTGAGTCATTCAACAGTGGTAAAAAGCGATTGGAAGATCTCGTGAAGGAAATTTCGGTCCTGAGGGCGCTCTACGTCTAGGTGTAGTCCAAAAAATTTACTAAATGAAAATCCATGTCAAACTCAAGACAAGCTTGCAGAACAGTTAGGAGTTTCTCACCAAGCAATATCACTTCGATAGCTATATGTATTTTACCATAAAGTTAAATTTGACAAAAAACAAGTCGAGCTTCTACCAGGTGAGCGTTTTTTTTTTTAGTAAAGTAAAAGTAAAAAAAAAAAAAAAAAACGTTTTATTCGAAGTATTGGCCATTGCTTTCTACACATTTCGACCACCTTTCTGGCAATTTGTGGATACCACGGCAATAAAGCCGCTCGTCTTTTGAGGCAAACCATTCGGAGACCCAATTTTTGACTTCTTCGTAGGAATTGAAATGCTGCTCAGCCAATACGTGTCCCATCTATGAAAACAAATGGTAGTCGGAACGAGCCAAGTCTGATGAATACGGCGGGTGGGGTAACACTCCCCAGCCGGGAGCTTTTATTGTTTCTTTGACGGGTTTTGCTGTATGACTCGGACCATTATCATGCAACAAAATTACCTCTCCATGTCTTGTGGCCCATTCTGGTCATTTTGCGATCAATACATGGTTCAAATTGATCATTTGTTGTCGGTAGCGTTGCGCATCAACAGTTTCGCCAGGTTTTAGAAGTTCATGATACACTATGGGTTTTTATTTGCTCAGTCTCTGAGATCGGTCTCCGCTCGTCCAAGCTTGTTCGCTTGTGTCCTGTAGTCCGGTGCAAAACCAACGGTTCACCTTCGTCTACCTGTTTTTACTCGTAAATCAATTATTTCATATAGTACATCGGTATTGTAATTCATTAATTTTATTTTTATTTCGAACATAGAATAGTATTTTTATTTCTAGTATTAATTCTATTTAATTTCAAACATAGAATAGTACTTTATTGCTAGTATTAATTTTATGTTAACGTGAATGAAGAATAACGATATACACACTTATTTAATATAGTACATCGGTATTGTAATTCATTAATTTTATTTTTATTTCGAACATAGAATAGAATAGTATTTTATCTCTAGTATTGATTTTATCTTAACGTGAATGAAGAATAACAATATACACATTTATTTAATATAGTACATCGGTATTGTAATTCATTAATTTTATTTTTATTTCGAACATAGAATAGAATAGTATTTTATCTCTAGTATTAATTTTATCTTAACGTGAATGAAGAATAACAATATACACACTTATTTAATATAGTACATCGGTATTGTAATTCATTAATTTTAATTTTATTTTGAACATAGAATATTATTTTACTTCTGGTATTCATTTTATTTTATTTCGAACATAGAATAGTATTTTTATTTCTAGTATTAATTTTGTTTTATTTCAAACATAGATTAGTACTTTATTTCTAGTATTAAACAACACTGTTGTAAACACTACTCGCGACCATCCGACAAAAGAGGTTTGAAACCCATCGTATGAGGCACTGTATTAATACACTCATCTAATTTAAAAAAACACAGGCAGCCATTCTCAGTGCACGTGTGGTCACTTTTGCTAGAAAAAAAAAAAGATCGACGCGAAAGTTATAATTATATCGATCGTAGCACTGTATTTTCGAATTCGTTTTATTTTTCCAACGAAAGCACGTTATTCTATTTGCAAGTGCTGTCAGTTTTGCAAAGAAAATAATCGACGCGAAACTTATAATTTTATCGATCGTAGCACTGTATTTTCGAATTCGTTTTATTTTTCCCACGGAAGCACGTATCCAGTGTAGCACGCAAAAATCACCAACAGCCTGGCTCGCTGGTTGTGCTCTGATACCCTAGGGGTTGATTCTGCATACCAACACAGCGACAACCCTCTCTCCGTGAACCAATTCATGCGGAGTCCAATTCCTTGACGCAATCTCTCACACAGCCACGGATGTGATCACACCATTGCCCTGGCTGTGCAAGTCATCGCAAGAGCCGTCATCCATGTTGGTCGCCACACCGTACCCCTGCCTGTGTGTACGTTATTCGTTATGTGCACAGTGGTGGGCGCTATTGTGTGTCGTTCGATCATTGGTACGTATTCATATCAAGGCTCGCCCGTATTGCTCATACGTGCGACTTGATGCAGTTACACGGGCATGCGTTGTATCTCTCGTATTTGTATTAAATTAGAGATGTGTCCTTTTAAGGACATGCGTTGTAGGTTTCGTTTTTTTTGCGCGCCTGCTTGGTAATTCTGGGAATTAGTCGCAGGCTTGAGGAACCGCAAAATGTGTTGGATGGTTATTCTGCTATATCAGATCGTTGGTTGTGTTTTTACCAGATCGATGTGCAGGTGTCCCATGTTTGTTTAAGGCATAGGGTTTCATACTTCTGCAACTACGTTGCGCTTGGTCTTCATGTCGTGCTTTTAGATATTTTAGGTATTTCCATGTTGGGGGGATGCCTGTTATTGCTGATACACTTTTCGTATCAGCAGACATTGTGGTTGTTAGAAATGCCAATGCAGGTAAGTACACGATTTATCGGAGCAGGACGCTTATGAAAAGGGGGTGGTAAGCAGGTAAGTAGTGGCGTTCGCAAGAGCCGCCACAACACCACCCCCTTCTGGCCCCACCAAACACAGAGCATTGTCTTTTTTCCGAACCGATCAGGCTTTGCAGTCGATGTTGGCGCTTCTCCTGGATGTACTCATAATTTTTTGCGTTTAGGATTTTTAAAATAAATCCATTTTTCATCACCAGCCACAATTCGATGGAATACTGACTTCCGTTCGTGTCGTAGAAGCAACGTTTCAGATGTGGTGTTTCGCTTTTCCATTTGCCTGTCATGCAATTCATGTGGCACCCAGTTTCCACACTTTTGGATCCTTTACATAGCTTTTAAACGGTCAGAAATTGTTTGTCGTTGTGCAACATTTAACATTTGTTCCATTTGTTTTTGACTTAAAGTGTCATCTTGATCCAATATTGCTTGCAATCCGGGGTCTTCAAACTTTTCTGGTTGTCTTCCGCGTTCTTCATTTCGCACATCAAAATCATTATCTCTCAACCGCTTAAGCCATCTTTCGCATGTTGCTTCCGATAGAGCCTGATCACCATAAGCCTCGACAAGCATTCGATGCGACTCTGCAGCACTTTTCTTCAAATGAAAACAAAAAATTAATGCTTTCCGCTAAACCATTATTTTCTGGTATAAAATTCGACATTTTTAACAGGATTAAAAAAAAATGATGTTGTTTGTCCAATGACTTGATTCATACTAAATATGTTTGACATATGTCATAGCAACCAAATAAAAAAATATATAAGGGCTCGTTAACAACAAACGTTCCCTATCGATACATTAGTATCTTGGCGCTAACTACACACCGGTACACCTGGTACTTGCACACCTATTAAATTTATTTCAATCCCCACAAGAATGGGGTCGAGGGCTGGACGCAAGTTAGTTAGTAAGGCAGTTTTTGTTTGTATCTACCACAAGATGATGATATGTATATAAAGTTAGCAACACTATGGCCCTTTCAGAGGCAAGTGACTGGACGTAAGCAAGTTCTATTGACGAGTGTGTGCTATTTCAGTCGTTGGGCTATAAACCTGTTACTTATTTATGTAAACTATTGGACAGTTGCTATCTCCGAATGTTGCGTTCTACTGAACTAAGAAGCCATTATTTTTTTTTATGTAATAATATTTATGGTTAATAAGATTTCTAATTAAACCATGATCGACGTAGTGATCGGGACCCTGTGTGCGGTTTTTATCATGTGGGGAGAAAAAGTATGTTGCACCGGAGCACGGCCCTGATTCCCTTCTTCGCCACCGTCACTATAAATTCCGCCGAAACAAAACCAAGAGAAGAGAAGCTGGTCGCTGACATTGTTCCCAGGCTGTGAAACAAAACACACAGATGGCGCCGAAGCAAAACTTAATGAAACGCACTATTTTTGTAATTTATTTTCTTTTATTACGTGATTCGATAATGATAGGTTTTTACATCCGAGAATTAAAATGTCATTGCGGTTATTGTTTATTATTCAATTTAACGTAAATAAATTTATATTAACACTTTGTACATTGACGGCCGTTTTAAACTTAACAACGATTGCAAACTAACTGGACTACAGCATACACGAATGGTATCGGAAAATATCTTTGACTTTCTTTATCTGCCCTTTGCCAAAAAGAGTTAGGTTTAGAAAATTAAAGAACCTGACTCTAACTCGGCACAACTATTGGTTTCTACACCCTCGGGGGTAGGCTCACCCCTGGGCGTACACTGGTGTATTTGAAACGCGACCGACCTCTTAAGTGGTTGAATTACGACTCAACGATATTCAATCGTTTGGTGTGAAGACCGTTGGTAGTACACATGTATGTGTGTACGTGGGTTATTTCATGGAACACACCATGATAACGAATCTGAAACACCAAGAAGGGGCATAATGTGCATCTGTGGGTAACGTTTTAACTAGGTGTCTAGTATGACACGGATCCACTTAACCTTCCACCACCTGCTGCATAAAGTAATCGACCACCAAAAGACCAAACGAATAAAAACACACGGGTAATTCAATTTAAATTGCTCACCGAGGAGGAATAAACAAGCAAAGACGCCTGAGTTTGAACAAAGCACTGATCACCTGTGACACACAATGAATAAAACAAGTCGATTGGTTTTAGTTATATAACATTCTTTTTATTTAATTTCACTGTTTTGGTGTTTATTGATTTGTTTATTACTTAACTTTTTAATTTACACTGTTCTTTGTTTTTAAATGTTTGGTTTACTACTTGTTTTTAGTTACGCTGTTCTTTGTTGTTAAACTGCATTTACACCAAGAAAACTAAGCTTTCCACGCACGACTCTTTTTATTGAAAAGGTGTATTGACTCCAATATAACTTAACTTTCCGCGCACAACTCTTTTATTGAAAAGTGTATTGACTCCAATATAACTTAACATGAAAGGCAATCGAACTGCACTCTCGAAAACCCACACGACCGCGGTGATGGTAGAAATGTGGCTCCCCGACGCAATCCATATCCGTCCGATTAAATGGTGGTGGATTGCATCGGTGTGGGAGGATTCTATGTGTGTCCGTATAGGACAAGTACGATGCCCTTCAGCCTGCATATCGGCAACGAGGATAATGCACCTGAATAAACATGGACTGGTGTAATGAATTACAGGCATTATTGAGATACGCGGTAGCGAAGAGCGCCGAAGGAAGAAATAGGTTTCTGTGTCCTAAATAAACAGAAACGCTATTTCGAGGTTCAAACGATGCGATGCACATTATTTGTGATTTAGGCGATGCTACATGGGAACGTCGACTGTTTGCATAATCGCCCCAGACTTATGCCATTGCAGGCAATAGATTTTTTCGTGGCGATAAGAAAATCGAAGGTTTGCTCGCCTATGGCCAAGGCTATGGTGGCTTTTGTTTGATCTAATTAAATGGGACATGGGTATGATATTGAGGAATTTGACCTGCAGATGTGCAAGCGTACGTCTCACCCAGGGGGACCATGTACAGCGGTTGGTAAGTAGCATAAACTCAGTGATGCTACTGTGTGTTTGTTTGTTCTACAGGCCGGAGCATGGTTAGGCATGATCTAGCGTATGATTGTCTAACGTCAATCACATTCGTGCCCAAATCCCATGATCGGTAGATAACCGATAAAGGAAATTGGTCGTAAGTGTTGCGAACCTCGGGATTGGGGCAATAAATGGTTATGAACCGTAGCAAAATCATCGGCTACAGCTGTGTCAACAATTACGCTGGCCAGCGAGTGTTTATCTATTATAATTGCTGACGAGCCGAGCCGACGGGGATATGGAATGGTTCATATAATATGAAATGGAAAAATTCAATGTGATGCATGCCTTGATGAGGTTTAACTTTCAAGTGAAAGTTACTTGAAAGGCAGCTTAAGCTGCTCGAATGCAGGTAAGTATTGTGGTTTATCGAGTGGGGGAAAAGCGGCTGATTTAAAGAATTGGATGGTTCTTTGGGAAAGCTTTAAAGAACCGCCACACATCCAGGAGATGTGTGTTCGTTGAAACAAACAAATAGAATTTCGCGGGATGCTAATGGGTTTGTATTTGATTATGCCCCGAGGCCATGAGGGATGGGGCAATTAGGGGCAATCACAATACAAAAGGAAAAGCGACCTATGCATCGTTCGATAATGAGGGTCAGCTGGATAAATAGCAGCTACTCATTAAATGAAAATTGCGTTTAGGATACCACAAACGATATGGATTGTTTATGGTATCGCCAGGAAGCCTATGGAGGAACAACGTTCTTTGTTTGCACTTGGTGCGAGTTAGGGAAGTTGGCTTCAGCGTTGATTGCGCTAATTACATGCAGCTGCTTGGGTTGTTTATTGTTGGGAAAAAAAAGCACGCCAATGTGTATGAAAAGGGATCGAATTTGTATGCATGTATACATGCGACGGAATTCAGTTTATGGCACTAGACGCTAGATGCATGTATTTGCTTTTGTCCCTTGGACAAAGGGTCTGCAAGATATAAGCAAACAATGGTGCCGGAATAGTTTTCCTGCGAATTCTAGTGATACATTGGATTATAAATGCTAAGAATTCTCTGTTGGGAACATTTTTGCCGATGAGTTGATGCAAGGAAAAATGCCCTTGTAGGTGAAATTCTTTTTACAGGTGCTAAATGTAATTAGCAGCAATTAACAATTATGAAGCAATGGAATTTGAGGGGCAGTGGCGTTTTCGGAACCGCCACGATCACACTCAATGAACGTAGGAAACTGAAGCCAGCAGTAAATAAGTTGACTTGAAGGAACCTAATCAACCTGATTACCGATTATAGAAATAAGAGTACATATAAATTCGCCATTTGTAAAACCAAGGACGAACCCTTCCCTTATAAACCCGCTCAAGAACACTGATTTTTTTAAATAAATACGATATAATACACACATTATCCTATCCAATATGCTATCAGCAGTCACAGATATTATCCCGTCAGATATTCTACCACCAGACACTTGAGAAGATAAACAAACCCAACAAATATCAATAGGCATTGCAGGAAACACAAACGCTTACCCCTCAACGGCAAGTTGTGATGAATAGTCTATAAATTGATTCAAATTGTTTTCGATTATGCTTTACACACTGTAATTTGCAGTAAATCTTTAGACCAGAATTCCATCAAAACGTATATGAAAACAGGGTTGAGGACATTCTAAAACACTACCACTTGTCCCAGTATAACACAATGGACTGACAAATTAATTCGTTTATCGGATTGAAATTTTCTAGCAAACTCCCAAAGACCACAATGGATGCGCTCTCATGCAACCTCTCCGGCAATTACAAATCAGAACGTAGATGTAAATTGATAACTTGATTAAGTATGGATATCAATATTTCCTTTATTCACCACAGAAGTCAGCAATGAGTCCAGCTGGGACGATAGCTTACATCACAGAGGAAGAGGCGCTATTGGTGCGGGTCAACAAGGGATGGCAGTATATTGCGGTGAGTATTAAACAGTAAATTGTCTGCGACAACATGCACTTATATCCGTTTGTCGGTGTACGCATACACGCCATCCTTGGCATGGAATTCAATTAAACCAATTGGAATATTGAATGCCTGTCAAAATCGAGATACCCTAAAATAATGTTTCCGCTGGCAGCAGACGAACTATTGAGGCCGGCTCCCAACCGGAAGCGCTTACACACAACTTGACTTATCCTGTATGCTTGTAGGCGTCGTGTTTGTCTCTGTTGTCCTACGTTCCATCTTCGTCATCTTGTACACGTCCTTGTGGTTTTTGTGTCAATTTGTCCAACTGAATCACATAACTGGAAAATCTGACTTGGAAAACGTTCGTTAGAGCTCAAGCACATGAAAATTGTTATTTAGTGTGTATGAATTGTCATTTGTATGACACTGCACATTGAAGGGGGCTCGTTTTTAGGGGGGAAATTAAAATTCCGTTTCAATATTCATGACATGCGGAATAGCGTGCCTATGTGATTCAAGAGCACATCGATGTCCTTGTACTCGGCTGCATATGTGCATCAGTTTATTTTGAATCTAGTTCTGCAGGTGAAACTTGCTAATCTTGTCATTTGAACTGAAAAACTAATTACACGGCTCAGTATCTGCCTCTATAGTACTAGCCAATCACATTGACCAATCCCTTTGATATCATCGACCTGGAAAATTACTAATTACGCGTAAATAACAATAGACATTAATATTGGTTGCAATGCAGCTCTGAAAGCATGTAAAGTAATTATCAATGAAATCGACTGTATGAGCTTAATGTCAGTGCGTTCCAAGGACTTATCATCTCGCTGTGATTTGATTGAAATATAGCCGATAGAGTCAGTAAATGTTCACACAGTGTTCGGATACCTTCTTTCCACATTTACGCATGCCTTAACCAACAGATGAAACAATTTGGAAAAGATAACCACGTAAAATGGATAATAAATTTGCATCTGAATACCGGTCACGTCCTTCAAATAAGATTAAATCTGTTTGATCTGCATGCATTAAATTAATTATTTGATAACGTCCCTTCTATGAAAAATAAATTGTTTCAGAATAGTCTACGCAGTATTTATATGTTTAAAATTTAATACACGTACAACAAAATTCTAAAAATATGACAGTCCAACCAATTGGCGTTAGCCTGGAAGCGACGTCAAACAGTCAGATCTCGATAAAAATATAATTTGATGAACCGGATGATTTTCATTTAGAGGGTCAAATAAAACATAGCAAGGAAAAACAATATCGTGGTGCCTCCAATTCCTGTTTCCTGCAGACATTTTCCTATTTACTAAATTAAATAAATCATAAAAGAATGTCAATCACTAACCTTGAGGAGATTATCACAACATTGCTAAAGTGTCTACAAGAGAAACCACGCACCACAAGGTAGGTTATTCTTTTATTGTTTATTTGTATTAAACTTAAATAGCCTAACAACCAGAAATAGTATTTATTGATTACTTAAGTAAAAAATTATAATTAGTTTTTAATGATTACCAATTACCAATCATCATCATCATCGCCACTACAACCGGGAACCGGTCTTGGCCTTATTTAGCAAGTCCTGAGGCCTGTTAAATTTTCCATAATGATTTGTTTTTTCCGGGCAAGGTCATTAGTCTTGCGCCAGAGGCTCCCCGACGGGGAATCGAACCCCGGTCTCCGGGTGACAGTCGGGTATACTAACCATTATACTATCGAGGAGCCACCAATTACCAATAATAAGTCAAATTATATATAACTCCAACCGCCCAGTTAATGTAATCATCATCATCATCCGCACTACAACCGGGATCCGGTCTTGGCCTTATTTAGCAAGTCTCTCCACCGGTATCCGGTTCATATCCGAGACTTGTTAAATTATCCATAATATTTCGTTTTTCCGGGCAAGGTTATTAGCCTTGCGCCAACATTGTTTGTAATGTTTTCCCATTAATAATGTTCAAATGAGAGACTCTTTTATAATAGTCTGTTTTTTTAGTAGATAATTAAAAGAATTTGAAATAAACCTCCCCGTTTACCTTTTTCAGTGATGTCTTAATATAAAGCTATTAGAGTGAGTGCACTTACTAAGAAACTTGCAAAAAAATAACTAAACTAATTTTTATCCACTACGGATTAAATGTATATCCCAACAAAGACTAAACGGATGTTTGCTTAATGTCATCACTAAGGACGTCGAGAGATAAAAATCTCGGAACCTTTTCGGAACGAAATTGGACATAACGTTATAATTATAATGTTAAACCAAATGTTGACCAACTTAGTGAACAATTACCAATAACATGTCAAAATATGTATAACTGCAACCGCCCAATTAATGCAAGTTCATGTATACTGCAATAAAACAAGCAAAGTCTTTGTGCTGCATTTATTGGGTCCATTGGTTCACTAGCCTCTGTCAACAAAATTGTCTATTGTGTATATTACAATTCCCTACTAATCAAGGTTAATTGAGTGTTTTCCAATTTCCTACTAGCATCCATACAACAAATACAAGAGAGGGTAACTAAAGATAGTATGACCGTTCCTGCCTCGAAATCTTTGTTTCAAAATTTGATAGGGCAATCTGGTGTGGATATTCTAAACAAACACCACATAACCATGTTGCACGCAAAAATACTTGCCCCTGAATACTTACCCGTAGAGGGCACCCGTCACACTAATCGGATTCAGTTAAGGTGAAAATTGAAACTTATAAACAGGAAATAAAGTCAAAAAAAAACACGTTTTGAAAAATACCACAATAGCATACGAAGTAAATATGTGGCGGTTCCGCCAAACCCCACGGTTCACTTACTTAAAAAAACCCCCATAACTCCCATCCAATCACATAATTTCGCTCATGCAATCGCATTAGCACCTTAAATGCTTTACGCATCTAGGATTATCTAAGGTATAATCTAAAAAGCTTCAGTAAAAAATTCTTACCTTTTCTTGCATTCCCTTCGCATACAAATTCCTGCAAGAGTTCTTTCTCACGTTATCATAAATTCCCTGTAATAAAATTCTTCGGTTCTCATATCATAGGACCGCATATCAGAGAATCTTACCCTTGAGTTGGCTAATCCCAGCCTCAATATGTGTACATAAAAACTGTATATGCACACATCGGATGTCGGCCCTTTTAGCCAGCGATAAATAGTCCAACACCAGCTGCATGTAATTAGCACCATCCACGTTGAGACTATTTCCATAACTTCAGCAGGCATTCTGGCGATACGCAAACAATTCAACCATCCCAGTATCGCAAATGCACCTACCATCTAATGAGTTAAACTTGTTTACTCAGTTGAACTCTCAGGCCATAAATTCCTTTTATCCTACATAGCTCTGGATTTGTTTCCCAATAACCTCTCACATAAACAAAGAACTCCACTATCCCCTTTTCCTTTCTTTGTTTCAGGTTTATTCCCATGGCCTTGTGTATGAAAAAAAAACCCGTTCGATCTTCACTCACACATACACATACATTGCCAAGTCTTTCTTCTTTCTTTTCAGTACGAGAGAAACACTTTCTCTCTTGGGAAAACTCACCCCAAACGATTAAATATCGTGAAGTCGAATTCCATCCGCTGACCACAATGGTCATGCCGCTCCATCATTCCGGTCCTGACACCCCCTGCCGAGACGTGCTGCTTGCCATCCAAAACGGACTTACATCTTCTCTTATCACCATCTCGTCTTCTCCCAACCTCGACTATGTCGCAATAAAAATTGAACACCGCTCAAAGTCCGTTTTCATCATATGCTTTTACATACCTCCATCGCAAGCTATCGAGTCATACTCACTCACTATTGCGGCAATCGACCGCATAACTAAAGCTAGTTCTTCCCAAGAAGACATTGTAGTCCTTGGCGATTTCAATCTCCCCAATCTCCAATGCATGCTGTCTGACGACCACTCCCACTACTTCTCAAACCCCATTACTACCAAGGAATGTCTCTTTATAGACAGCCTCACCGACTCTGACCTTTGCCAAGTAAGCAATGTCCTTAACCATCTGGGCAGACAACTTGACCTTGTGTTCACGAAAGACCCCCTTAATTCCTCAGTTGTCTCTAGTCCCCACACCCTCTCAACTATTGACAACCACCACCCCCCGCTTCTCGTATCCTTATACCACGACTACTCAGCCCACAGCACTCCGCCCCCCTATAAATTTTCTTTCAACTTCCGAAAAGCCAATTTCCGCTTCATAAATGAGTACCTCAGCAATATCACACTCTGCGTAAATGAAATAAGTGTAGAGGACGCTACAGCCTCGCTCTACACAGAAACCCACAACGCCATATCCCTATATGTTCCATACTCCCGACACAGGTTATCATTCTCATCGCCCCCATGGTATAACCACAAACTACGCACTCTTCGTAACAAAAGGAATAAGTTGTGGAACACTTTCCTAAACACGCCTTCTCCCCTTGACTACTCCAACTATCTGGTTAACTTTTACCAATTCAACGAGCTTTACAGCCCTCTCTACCACAATCACCTGGCCAAAGCTCAATTCAACCTGATCAACGACCCCAAATCTTTCTTCCACTTCATCAACCACAAACGGAAATCTGATGCCTATCCCACATCCCTTTGCTACGGCTCAACTACTACAATCGGACCCCCAAACCATATCCAATCTTGTCGCGTCCTTCTTCAAACTATCCTTCACGGACGACTCGTTCGACCATAACCCCTCCCACTTTACTGGCATGTCTGAAATCTCCCTCGGCCCTCTCATCCCTCAACACACACAACAACATCAAGTCACAAAAAAACTTGAAGAACTGAAAGATGATTTCAGTCCCAGCCCAGACGGACTCCCTGCTACCCTCTTAAAAAAATGTTCCTCTTCTCTCTCTCTCCCGCTCGCGTCAATTTTCAATCTATCCCTTGCTCAAGGTCTATTCCCTAACATTTGGAAATCCTCTTACATAACCCCCATATTATGTATGGAGAAAAAAACGATATATCCAACTATCGTCCCACTGCTAAGCTTTCCCACATTTCTAAACCGTTCGAAGGCCTACTTTATGAGGCGTTAAGTTTTCGCTGCGCAATCATCATCTCTCCGAACCAGCACGGCTTCCTCTCAGGCAGGGCCATTACTACTAACCTTGTCGAATTCACATCCCACACAGTCCTTGCCCTAGAAAATGGCGATGAGGTCGACGTAGTCGCTACCGACTTTAGCAAGGCCTTCCACAAAATCTCCCATAACCTCATTCTCTTCAAGCTATCCTTCCTCGGTTTCGAACCCCTGTTGATTAAGTGGGTCTGATCCTATCTTAGTTATCGAACCTGCCGCGTGCGATTTAGATCCACCCTCTCCGATCCTTTTTTCCCAGTCTCAGGTGTCCCCCAGGGCAGTCACCTCGGCCCACTCCTATTTATCCTAACCATAAAGACATAGGCTCCTGCATTAATCACTCCTTCATCTCGCTTTACGCGGATGATTCCAAAATTTTTAAGACAATCCGCTCTCCCCTGGACTCCTCACTTCCCCAAGCAGATCTTGACAGCTTCTCGACTTGGTGCCAAAATAATTGTCTAGAAATGAATATCGCCAAATGTCACACAATCACCTTCTCTCGGAAGAGTTCCCCCACTCACCGACGCTCCTATCTCTTACTGAACCAACCGATAACATCGGTTGAATTGATTCGCGATCTGGGCGTCCTCTGCGACAAGGAGCTCAAATTTACCGCACATTTTGATTACATAATCCTCAAGGCTAACGCCGCCGTTGGGTTTGTCAAACGCTGGTCGAAGGAATTCCTTAACCCATACCTCACCCGATCACTCTACACAACTTTTGTCCGGCCACTACTCGAATACGCTAGTCAGGTCTGGTCCCCGTATCAAGTGACTCACATTCGCAGGATTGAGGGAGTTCAACGTCGTTTCTTGCGTTTCGCCCTCCGCGGACTTAACTGGAAAAATCGGCTGATTCTACCACCATACACAAGTCCGCTCCGTTTAATCGATCTAAACACACTTGAAGAGCGCAGAATCCATGGCGATATCATCTTTGTCCATCGCCTTCTGTCTGGCTCAATCAATTGCCCAAGCTTGCTCTCCACTTTAACATTGCATACACACCCCCGTAATGTACGTAACCCACGGCTGTTTTACGTGCCTGCTCATCACACTTATTACAGCGCTAACGAACCCATCTCGCGTATGCTACGACAGGCCAACTCTTTCCCCACCTCCATCGATTTCAACATCTCCATCCCCACTCTTAAACGACGTCTCAGAATAAACCCGTCCTAAATCCGCCCCCTCCCTCCAATAATCCCCGCTACCCGGCAATCCTATCTCTCCTCTCGTACCCTCCAAATAGTTCCCCCAGCCCCACCCACAATTTCAACTTCTTCCCACCATTTACCACCCCGACATACACTCGCTCCTCCCTAGCCTGCTTACCCCCATCGCACAGTCACCTTCACCTTCCTGTTTATTTTTTCTTTTTTTCTCCTTCTTACTCTACTTTTAAGATAGTCTGTAAGACTTTTTATATTACTTTAATTTAAGTTAATGTAAGCTTGCATTAAGCTAAATAAATGAGGGTTCTGCCCTCACACTAAACTAAACTAAACTCCCGCTCTCCGTCACTGCGGAGACGCGCATATATATACCGGAGTCGTGTTCGCGTTGTACAAGTAACTTTAGTTAAAGTTGGTGAAAGTATTGATTAAAATCTGTCATTTTATGTGTTGTTCGATTTTGATATACATTCAAAACTAAAAGAATAATCCCCACAAGTCCTAAGTGAAATATAAGATCCTTTTATCGTTAAATAAAGAAACAAACAATAAAATTATTTTAAAGTGGTGATCACCAACCAACACTAGTGTTTTATTTCTCTCGGCCTACTTCCTGTCTTGGTGTTTCCTTTGCTTCGGCGGAATCGTGTCGTGCTCGTCGGAACAATTAATTTATGATAGAGGAGGAAGTGAATCTAGTGCCCGTGACTGGTACAATACTTCCTCCCCACAGATACCCTTTACGGAACAAAGAATTATTATTATTTATTAATTATTATATATTATTTATTGGTCTGTAGGAACCCGGAAGTTCATGACCTCACCGACTCGACTCCGCCATCGTTCCCTGTCCTGTGCACTCTCCTTCCACGCTTGACCATCTGATCCGATCTACTCAAGGTCAAATCTAACATCGTCCTCCCATCTCCGTCGCGGCCGTCCTACCGGTCTCTTTCCTGTTGGTCTACCGTCAAGAATTCTACGCACGGACCTATCGTTGCCCATTCGCGCCACATGTCCGGCCCATCTTAATCTTCGCGACTTGATTACTCTCACCATAGTCTTCTCCTCGTCATATTTACCTCCAAAGATACCCCTTAAAACTTTATCTCGAATACGCGGAATTTGTTCTCGTCCCGTTTTGTGAGACCCGATGTTTCTCATCCGTATAGAGTAATCGGCATGATTATGGTCCTATAGACACGAGGAGCTTTATGTTACGTGATAGTAGTTTGGATTTCACCTGTTTACTGACTGCGTGCCAACTAGCGTTGCCGGAGTGTAGACTTTTGTTAATTGCCTTCAACATTTCGTTACTGACCGTCAGTATCGTTCCCAGATATTAAAATTCTTTAACTTTTTCAAATACATTCGGAACAAAGAATCATCATCATCATCATCGGCACTACAACCGGGAACCGGTCTTGGCCTTATTTAACAAGTCCTGAGGCTTGTTAAATTTTCCATAATGATTTGTTGTTTACCTCCTGATGCCCGCTCACTCAACCATTCATTATTTTTGTGGTTAGCAATGATGTTCGGGAATACTTTGTTGATGAACGCGTCTTTCGATGAGATGAAATTGCAAAAACTCGCAGAAAATGAAATTAATCCGCTTGATACGTCGACAGGAACACGGCCATTATCGATAGTCAGCAGTTGCTTGGAGAAATCTTCAGCAGATGGATCTTTCAGCAATGCAACTTTCATGTTTGCTGCCAGCTGAAGTTTCTTGACATAGCGCCACAGATGTAATGATTTTAGGCATGCGTTTATTTCATCGGCAGCAGTCGATCTTGGAATGACTAGCAATGTTTGGCGGAAATCGCAGAACAGTAAAATCATTGCGCCTCCAAAACATCTCGAGTCATTGCGCAGATTTTTCAATGTTCGGTCAAGTGCTTCCAATGCGGGTTTGTGCGCCATTGTGCATTTGTCCCAGATGCTGATTTTATATGCTACTAAAACGTTGGCCATTGCGAAGTGTTTTCGTAATGTTACATCTCGGTTGTTCAATAGTTCGGTTGACGCATTTCGCTGGTGGGCTGTTCCTGGTCCTGGACCCGTGTAAGACCCATCCCAAACTGGTAAGTGAAGCAACTGGTTCTGTGCTTCTCCCTTTTCTCAGTCTTCTCGTAACTATCAGGCCCCAGTTGTCCTGCCCGATGAGTAGTTTAGGCTCCTGCTGCGTGTAGGTCAACTGGTCTCCGAGGTGTCGCAGGCGCTTGCATCCTTCGATCGGCTCTTCCCTCACTTCCTGCTTTGTAAGTTTGAAATTAGTGATGGTTCTTAGCTCAATCGATCTTCCATTTCGGCGGTGGGCTCCTTTTATTCGCACTTGGACTCTTTGCGAATCGTTCCTCCTGATGCCCGATCCACCAACTGTCTCCAGAACGAGCGCTTCCTGTCTGCCTCTCACACCGATCTTTTCGGCTATTGACTAGTCCAGCAACGAAATGGTGGATCCCTCGTTAAGCAGAGCCAGTACCCAGGCCGATCCCTTAGGTCCGTAGAGATCAACTGGTACCATCTTCAGGTATGTTTTGGTGCCACTAGCGGTGCGCATGCCAGTAACTACCTCTCCTCTGGTTTCTTCGCAATCGTTGTTCGATGGGGAGATGTCATGGCGTGATTTTCCCTCTCTTCTTGGTGCCATCCTCGGAGAAAATTCGTCTGCGTGGATGGTGACGTGGTGCTCTCTTGCGCACTTATCACACAGCGGTTCCCGGCAATCCGATCTGCGATGTTTGGATCGAAGGCACTTAAAGCAAAGCCTTGCCTTTTTCACCAGATCCAATTTCACGTTAATACTGGCCTTCTCGAACGTGGGGCACCTGGGGATGTCGTGGTCCTTTTGACAAACCGGACACTCAAGTGTGCTTCCGTTCCCAGGTGCGCCATTCTCTCTAACGGCATGGATTGGCCTCCTTTCCGAATCGCGTCATCCTTGGGATGATACATGTTGATGGTAGTCTCCTCTCGGCTCACATAATACTTTGGGTGGGGCGAAATCAGCACACATGTCTGCCTTCAGTCTCACAAAGTCGCTGAAAACCTTCAGATCTGACAGGTCCTCTCCTCGATGGCTGTGGTAGTAGGTGAACCACCTGTACTTCATGCATGACGGCATCTTGGCCGTCAGCTCTTTTACCGTCTCAGGTGCATTGAGGTATTGCTGTTTGCCCAGCGCTCTGATGGTGGCCACGGAGTTAGTCACCTGGCTGGCAAAGACTCCAATGTCGTTCGGCTCTTGAGCGACCCGAGGCAGTCCTTTTAACTGCGTTAGCTCGGCCAAGGCCCGGTCTTCCAAAGCGAGTCTGCAGTCCGTTCATTACCTCTTGTGGGTCCTCGGCAATGAACAGGAGACTTCTAACAGCTTCTCGCGCTCTCCCTGAAGATCTCTCCGACGACGCGCCAAGTTCTGCGCGTGCGTAAATCCGTCGGCCGTATCTTCAAATGATCTCTTGAAAGCCAGCCACTCTTCGCTGGCACCGTTGAAGGGCGGTAGCTCGATCATTTCTCTCGAGGTTATTGCTCCGGTGGGTGCTCGTGATTGCCTGGCAATGGCTTGGGTCAGGTCCTGGATGTCGCTTCTTACTTCTTCGTGATGCGGCGACCTGTCCTCGTGGGCTGGCTCCTCTCGTCTTTCTTCGGCCAGCCGCGTTAAATTGCCCCATGGATCGCAAGGACTCTGCTGGTACTCGTCTTCGGTAGCCTCACTCTGGCTAATCTCATCCTTGGAACTTGTTGTCAGCAATTCGAGTTTCGCTCGGGCCACCTTCGTCTTCGCCTCGGCGACCTCCAACTCTCGCATGGCGACTTCCATACTTGCCTCGATATCGGCTCGCCTCGACGACTTTACAGAGCTCGCTCTTGAGCCTATGCCTCGTGTTCTGTGCCTCGCTTTGATCTTGGCACAGTTGTTCCGTTCTCTGTCTTCCCCGGCGACGCTGGTATTCTGGCTTGCCTCTTGGTGTGTTGAGTCGATGCCCCCGCCTTGGGGTGTGGGGTTCAGAGTGGGTCCCCCTTGCTTCCGTAGCGTGTGCCGGTTCCCTCCTGCTGGCAAGCGCTCCGACAGGACCGTCAAAATCTCCTCCAAGTCCTGTGGGAGATTCTTCTCCCGTGGCGCATACCCCTGGCCCGCTGCTGCCCATTCCAGGTTGAGTAGACAGTCCTCCCGTAGGGAATGGCAGCATTCCGGCTCGAAGGACCAAAACTGTTACTGCAACGAAAAGGGGAAACTGAATCGCAAACGGCGCTTTCTTCAGCAACGTCCCAACAGTTTCGCCTTAGCGGACTGTAATTTCCGGCACTGGCCGGCCAACGATAATTTCTTCTAACTTAGAGAGATTGCACCTCCAAACCCGGACTCTTCTCTGGATTTTTGTCTTGCCCAGTACAGATCCCTGATAACAAAGTGGAGACGCAACCCAGAAAGAATATCGACCAAAAATGTGTCGCAGAAATTTGCTTGATTTTATTTCCTATTTAATCAATGTATAACAGGCCAATTGAAAAGTCCCCGGCCTTCCATAGCAAAACACATTTCTTTGGCAAAATTCGTTTTTTTTATTCAACATAATTCCCTTCGAGGGTGATACACTGATTATAGCGACCCTCCAACTTTTCGATACCTTTTTTGTAGTACGATTTGTCCTTTGCTTCAAAATAGGCCTCAGTTTCGGCGATCACCTCTTCATTCGACGAAAATTTCCTCCCAGCGAGCATTCTTTTGAGATCTGAGAACAGGAAATAGTCGCTGGGGGCCAGATCTGGAGAATACGGTGGATGTGGAAGCAATTCGAAGCCCAATTCATGGATTTTTGCCATCGTTTTCAGCAGCACTTTCTTTTTCTTCAAATGCGGTCGTTTTTCGGCGATTTCGTCCTTCAAACGGTCCAATAACGCTGTGTAATAGTCGCTGTTGATGGTCCTTCCTTTTTCAAGATACTCAATGAAAATTATTCCGCGCGCATCCCAAAATACAGACGCCATAACCCTGCCGACTGTTGCGTTTTTCCACGCTTTGGAGCGGGTTCATCGTGTGCAGTCCACTCGGATGACTGTCGATTGGACTTCGCAGTGAAATGATGGAGTCATGTTTCATCCATTGTCACATATCGACGCAAAAACTCGGGTTTATAACGCTTGATCATCCCCAAACACTGCTCCGAATCATCAACTCGTCGTTGTTTTTGGTCAAAAGCACCCACTTTGCACAGAGCTTTCTCATACCCAAATATTCGTGAATGATATGGTGTACACGTTCAGTTGATGTCTTTAGAGTGCCTGCTATTTCATTCAATTTCAATTTACGGTCATTCAAAATCATTTTGTGGATTTTTCTAATGTTTTCGTCGGTAACAACCTCTCTTGGGCGTCCACTGCGTTCACCGTCTTCGGTGCTCATTTCACCACGTCTAAACTTAGCATACCAATCCTTGATGGTTGTTTTTCCTGGAGCGGCGTCTGGAAACTCGTCATCAAGCCAAGTTTTTGCTTCAACTGTATCTTTTCCCTTCAAAAAGCAATATTTTATCAACACGCGAAATTGCTTTTTATCCATTTTTTTCACAATAACAGAAGTTGCTTCACTCAAAATACTATAATTCACAAACTAATGATCCCACATCTGTCAAATTTATACACGCGTCTTTTGAAGGTTAGGGCTAACTAAAATTCATATGGATTTAATTCTAGTGCCGCCATCTATGTGTCGGGCCGGTGACTTTTCAATTGACCTGTTATTATTCAATCCGTTATTTTTGATTATTCCTGATCTCTTGAACAAGACCGATTGAGTAGGTGTTCCTTCGACGACTCCTGCTGCTTCGTCGAATGTGCCCGCCTTATATAGGACCGCAGTTGTCCCCTCCTTCGCTCGTTTCCTGGGATCTGCTTTTCTTAGTGGCTTCCTGGAATCGGTGCGCCGCTGATCGTCGTTTACCTGGAAATGTTATGTTAGCGCTTGCCTTGCCTTTCCTGGGAATTCGTGTCGACGTGATGCATCGCCAACACTGATGATTTGTCGATAGTGGCCGTAGCTAAACATCTAGATGACCTAGAGAATATTTGTTCCCCAGCAATTGAGACATAAAACGGAGGCAGTTTTAACAAGCAGCCGCAAGAAAATTGAACGCTTTGGTTTGGAAATAGCAGAACAAACAGTCAGTACTACAACCGCGATCCGGTCTTGGCCTTATTTAGCAAGTCTCGAGGCCTGTTAAATTCTCCATAATAATTTGTTTTTAGGGGCAAGGTTATTAGCGTTGCGTCAGTAACGTAAACATACACACATAACGAATTCGTGATGAATCTCCTTATTTTATTGTCCACACTTACTTGTTCAACCGATTAATACAACACGTAACCTCTTCCACTTCTTGAGACAATTGGTTACCCTTTTGCGAAATAAATGGTTTACAACTTCTAAATAGTTAGGTTATCCTGGTAAGCGCAATCCACTAAAGATAGTTTAATGCCGTCTAATCGCATAGCTCCAGAAAAGATAGTTCGACTGTGTCTAATCGCATGATCTCGACGGGCAATTGACATCACCAAATCTCCAAACTGCGCCTTCTGGGAATATTTCACGAGAACCGGAAAATATTGTGTGGCTTCTAATGCCGTCTTTTTGAAATAAAATATCACTCAGATCGAGTTCTTCAACTTCGGACCGAACAAAGTCTTTCAACATATCTCCGTTTGGCCAGTAAGAGCCAGTCTGTGTTCGTTTTCGAAAAAGTACGGATTCATGAGACTCGAACAGTTGCTATTTAGGGATGCAATGACTTCTCCACAATCACTTGTGGGTTTTCAAATGCCCAGATATGGCACCTTTGCTTATTCACGTATACGCCAAGCGAGAAACGAGTCTAGTCGTTAAATGAGAATTTGTTTAAAAAATCTACTTAATGGGAGAGTATACAGTTTGCAACGATAGTGAAGATGATGACTTGAACACATTATGAAGCGAAGCATTGAAGCATCAAACTAACAACCGCGTGCACGAAATCGATCGTTATTCTCAAGTATACTCAAATAATGTGGAACTTCTATGTGAATTGCAATGGTATACGGCTCTGTTGCTTTGCTTATTCGATTTTCTTTCGGTGTTGTTGTTCATTATTTCGTGGTGAACTGTGTGTGCATCTGTTAGAAACGTCTCAAGAGTACCCAACGGCGTATCTAAGGCGCATTAAGTTGTCGGCTGGCGTCAAATCTTGCATACTTGAACTTTATAAGGAGGAAAATGCAAGTCCCAGTGCAACAATTAGAACGCGATAGGTGGCTACTGCAGAATCAGAAATATTAACAGTTTTTGTAAAAACATTTAACACTTGTTATACGTTGTTCGGTCCGTAATGTAAACTAACAAACCTTCAATCGAAAAAATCCATAGTTCCATGGAATTCGATTTTGACAGCTGTCATAATTACAGTGCAGTTTTTTATGAATCCGAAAAATAATAGATTATATATTTACTAGTCAGCTTCCCAAAACCTTAAACATTTGAAATATTCCTTAGTGGATTTCGGCTGCAGAAACCGTATATTATACATCACTCTCCTATTTTATCAACTTCCAAGTGCAATCGGGCCTCTGCCGTGGGTATGACGAAGTGAAGAATGTCATCCGAACCAACGCTTTGACGATAAAAATTATAGTAAAAACAACAGACCACGCCTGTCTATAGAGACAGATGAGTTTTTTTCCCATACTATTGTGTTTACGCTATAGGACTGTTAAGGTAGTTTCTATATATTATATGACTCTGATGATTTACTTTTTCGATTCGTCTTTTGGTTCTATGTTCTTCATTTTGAGCTGTGTTCGTGCAATGTGCCGTGCGGTCCGTGATGTGCTGCGTCGCCAACATCCATCGTAATTAGGTAGATCTTTGGATCCATCGTATGCTCTTCGAAAGCTAGACGTATACCATATTATAACGTATAAGCTGTCGGCAAATACAGCCTTTGGAAGTTATACTATAAGTTGGATGATATTCCCGCCTGCGTCACTTATGTGCAAACAAGCGCTGTCCCATTGACCAAAACTTTCGCCAGGGTCTCTGGTTCTTTATATTTTGATCGCTGGCGAAGCGATCACCAAGAGTGTTTTTTTTTTTACTATTATTAGCAAAATACAATTTTTGTTTAGAATACATGTATTTAGCCCGTTGGTGGGGAACGGAGATGTATACGACAAAATCAAGAAAAAAAGCGTATGTGTATTATGGCCTAACAGATGTCACTCAGTGACCTCATTCAATTAGTGACCACATTCAGTTTTTGAATCAAAAAATTCCGGACATATTATAAAACCCAAATGGTATTTTCAATGAGGAAGGAGATTAACATTTATGTAACAATGAATCATTTTGAAATCCTTTTTCCAACTTGTTCTGATGCTACATATCCAACATGCAATACCGTGATATTAAAATCCTCTAAACAAATCAACAAGTTTTCTTCCAAAAGAACTTCCCCCTAATCAAAAACTCCAAACACAAAAAGAAAAGGATCACAAAGTTTGATGACGAGGGTGAATTCATTAGTACATCTAAAGGAGATATTAAAATTATATACATTTCCCCAACAGCAAAAACCAGAAAAGTTTTCCTCGCCCCAACACAATTGTCTGATCCACTCTGAATACATGCATATGCATTTTTGAATGTCGTGCATTTAATTACGCTCTCACGTTATTTTGAAACGATTCCCCACTTCCGGAGACACGGGATTGACTTGAATTCATGTACTGATTAATGTCTCCTGCAATGTGGCAAAAATTATAGAAATTGGTTGGTATTCATTCACAGGGAAAATTGCAAAAACATGACAGTGGAATTTTTGATTTGAACAAAGGGATTCCATTTCAAAGGAACGTTTCAATGGATTCGGAATATGAACGTTTTTGTTTTTACTAGTGACACCGTAGGAGATAATATGTTAGTTTTGTTCTATTGTGACGAACAATAGATTGAATACATTCCATGCAAGTAGTTTAAATGAATCTAAAGATGCAGAGAGCTATTACAAAATTTACATAAAATGTTTAACTTCGTGTATTATAGGAGCTGCAGTTGTGCACTGTTAAATGAAATCACACTTTTGGAAAATTTCACCGGATGACGAAGGAAACAAGTTTGTTTGAAAATCTGGTAATTTTGTGTGAGCCAGTGTTAGTTATCAACACAATTGATGTAATTCATTTGTGGTTCTAAAAAATTCGGTGAACGATGTTTCTGTGTTGCTCCTTAAGAACAGGAAGATAAATAGGTGCATAATACACTGATTTCTACTGTTTTCAATAGTATAGAATTATTTTAATTTTAATAGACGACTCTATAACGTTTGCGACGATAGTGAAGAGGGTGTGATTCGATCCGTCACTATAACAGTTGGAATCAGTAAAATATAGAACCAAAGCTCAACCCATCAGACTATTACCGCGTTTAGGATTTCAATCTCTAAACACAATTGCACTCAACTGATGTGGAAATGTTACGTTATTGCTATGGTATACGACTTTAACGGATGTGCTTTGATTTTTCGATTTGTCTTTTCGGCGGTGTTATTCTTCACTATTAATTGTGTGTGTATCGGCTTCAAACGATACAACTGGGCACAAGCTCGTTTTGCTTTTCCTCTTTTTTTAATACAAGACAAACACATTTTAAATCAATTTTTTAAATGGTACACGCGCACAAAAAAAATTTTCTAGTCCCCTTAAATGTCATTGTCAGGGGGAAGAATGAGAAAATTATCAAACCATGTGTTTTGAGTACCTATAGATTATACACATAACGAGGCAGAGTTGTTACGCACAAAACTCCCCACCCCTCAATACCTACCTCTTTGGAGCTAAGCTCCATCATTAATCGCGCATACATTAAATATCGCGATATCAATTCAATATCAAACAAATTGAACTACATGTTCAATTTGCCCATGTTAAATTTAACTGAAATCCAAGACGTGAAAGAACGAATCATATGTTCAACACGCAGAATCCCCTGGATCCAAATCTGGGCACCAGATGACCAACTTTCAAGTAAAGTTGTTGAGAATCATAAAATGCACGTCTGCAATTTTATTATCCTTTAAAGGTTTGTTTACCCAAATCATATCCCACATGGAACATTGTGGCGATTCCGCCAAACCCCACTGTCTACTTAGCGTAAAACCCCCATAACATTCAGTCAATTTCCCAACTTCACTAATGCAATCGCATTAGTACCTGAAAATGCTTCACGCATTATATGGATCAAATCTATAATCTTAAAGTCCCTGTAAAAAAACGTACCTTTTCATGCATCTCTTCGCATACAATTTTCCTTAAGATGTCTTGCTACTTATCTGGAATCCCAAACCTATCTGGTACCTTTGGTTCCCAGGTAAATTTCAATTTCCCACACCTGCACCGCAATCTCCACCCAGCATACCTGATACATTTCCTTTTGCAGGGACATTAATGCATACAACGCGTTAGATAAGGTTCCTGGATATGATTTTTTAAAGTGCATATGGCACCATGAATCCCAAGCCAGTCGGCACCCTTTGTCTGTGTTAAAATCCTATATCGGATAGCTACAATAAACCGACCGCGACTTGTTTGTACAATCGACAAACAATCACCGCATCTTAGGCATTATCAACGAAACCAAATTTTCTATCATTTCCTAATGCAAATACGAACCCGGTTTCTACTGCAGCCAGAGATGCCATAAACATCCAATTTGCTTTTAGCACCATTTCCCGGATAACTAGCGGTTTATTTATTCAACTGCAATGCACATTTTCCCTTTCCTTGTTTCAGGTTCATTTCCATGGCCCTGTGTATAAAAATTGCCAAGTTTTTCTTCCTTGTTTTCACCACGAGAGAAACACTTTCTCTCTCGGGAATACTCACCCCAAAACGATTGAATGACGTTGAGTCAAATTCCATCCGCTTATCATCATGGTCACGCGATCTTCCGCTCTCCGAGGGCTGCGGAGATGCGTAATATACCTCGGGGTCGTATTTGCAACCTCCATGTCGAATATTATATTTGCGGCAGTCTTCGAAGATTGTGTTTTCTTTATTGACTTCATAATGTAAGTTTCAAGCAGTGCTACCGTACAATTTTAGTATCCAATAAGAAAATAAAACAGCAATAAAGAACCCTTAATAATAGAAGAAAAGTGTGTTTCATGTTTTTACGTGTCCTGTGTTGGTGTTTGGCTTTCCCTGGAGTGTACTGGTCGGAACATTTAGACGAAGTTGTGGGGACGAGGTAGAACTCTCTCCCATGATGGCGTCGCGACTTCGTACCCCCACAGCATCTTTGTCCATTCTCCTAGAACAAATAACTTGCGCCATAAAACGAACCACGCGTTCGCTTTAGCGCCCACCAACATAAAGAATCATAAATGTGCATTAGCACGATCCTGTGTTGATTTTTCCTTTGTGTTTCCTCACCATTTCCCACAGGGAACCGCACGTTCGTTTTAGCGCCCACCAACATAAAGAAACATAAATGTGCATTAGCACGATCCTCTGTTAATTTTTCCTTTGGGTTCCCTCTTTTGATCCCAAGCCGGAAAAGATAAAGAAAGGAAATAGCGGCTGGCAAAAGGACTAGGCAGAAAAAAGGACATATCCTTCGATCTGCAGGATGGAAGAAAAAAAGTAAGTATAACAAAGTGTTCTAAACTGGCGTAGTTCCACTGAAAAATGAAATGTTGTGTTATTTATTTCATCTAAAATAGTCCTCTCGTGCAAACTGTTGGCCAATCTATGACTGACAGCAAGTTGGATGGTAAATAATTAAAATCTACCCAAATGACCGTAAATGTAAACAAACTATTGATCCTACGTGTTTATTCAAAATTAAACGTCACATAACGATCATGTTAAACATGTGACTGTCGGATTTATCTATCTTAATTATGTTACTTGATCTCCTTAATGGACTTGTGGCGGTTCCGCCAAACCCCACTGTTACTTGCCCGAAGAACCCCCCGTTATTACAACCCAACTCCCATTGTTTCCCGCCAATGCATTTGCATTGGCACCTGAAGACAATTCCTTTTACAAGGACATTTAATGCATACAACGCATTATCTAAAATTCCTAGAAATAATTATTTAAAGTGCATATGGCATCATGAATCCCAAGCCAGTCGGCACCCTTTGTCTGTGTTAAAATCCTATGTCGGACAGTTTGTTTTTACAGATGTCATAAACCATATTTCTACGCATGTAAACATGCATAAGATCCAACTCATCGTTTGTTTTCCCACTAACAAACAATCTTCAATTTCTTTCCCTCCCGCGACTAATTACCCTGCATATACAAAGGCGTGCAAGGGATTCGTTCGGTCACCAATCCCATTACCACCTTTTTTGCCAGCGTCGATAATAGCGACGACGCATCGCGTAAACAATGACCCGCATTACCAACGGCACTTTTGGTCATTTCTCCTTTTTGTCATTACCGCCTTTCTGCTTCGTTTACCCATTGCCTTCGAGCACCTGTAAACCACAATCACACACATACCACCATGATCTTCATTATGAGATCAGGTTTTCTATTCCACAATGAGAGACTGTACGTTTATCTTGCGGTAAGTAAAGATATCCTTAGCCGAGAGGATATTCACCACACCATTAATTGAGGATTGAATTCAAGGCAGAGTTCTATACTCTATGAGTCGTCATCCAACCACTAGCGCGCGCATCACCTTGTCTGTCGCCACTGCCGAGTGCACACGAGTGTGCACTCCCCTGCGAGTGTCTCGCTTTGTAGTCGTGAGTGTCAGGGAGTTTAGTTTTTTTGTACTGATTAAAAGTAATACAAGTAGTTTTGCATAAAATAAATCCATGTAAAACCCATAAATACGAACCGAACAACAAACCAGTTATAATTAACAATAAACCAGATCATGCGTTTTATTCCCTTTTTTGTTAACGGCTTCTGATGTGTTTTGACTTTCTTTCGGTGGAACTTTCAGTAACGATGGTGGTTAGGAGTGAATCCAGTGCCGTACGCCGGCACACCCAACTCCTAACCCCACAGACTCAACATTGATTTACGTGGTAATATACCTCGCCGATATGTGGAATCATAACCTATTTCAGTAAAAGCAAGAATAAATATCATGAACACCATTGAAAACACAACTGCCTCAAAAGAAAAATCGGAAGGGGATATCGATGAGATTTGCGCTGTAGTGTGAAAATTGTGTGGAGCTCTACAGTGTGGGAAAACCTCATACCCTTTCCTTTCCTTGCGCCTGTTTTTCCTCTTGTCGAACATTTGTTGCGTCCCTCAGGAATCGATACTCTCAAGTGATTCATAATCCCTGGAGAGTTTTTGGTGTTTGAGTGACGTAATATTCCTCATGGAAGAGATGTGACCTGGATTCAGGAATGGATTCAATGGAACGGGAATTTCACGTCGATCTTTGTAACATTCGCAACATTAAAAGGCAATTCCTCCTCTGTGTCTGCCCACATCTCTAACCAAAAACCAACTGTTCTTGGACTTAGTCCGAGTCAGGAAATAACTGATACAGTTGTTTCTGATTTGACTATACCCGGTTATAACTTAGCGGCTGTTTTCTTGCCACATCGTCATCTAGCCACAATATGGGCTCTGCTTAAATACAGAATTTAATTTCTGGTGGCTGAAACTTCACGTTTGTAAGCATATCATACATTATTGCTTTCTTAACAGAAGATTGAGCTTGGATAGAAACGCATCCTTTACCGAATTTGATGCTCTATCTGATTCCATCGATAGAATCTTGACCCTATATCCGCACAGAGAAATCGTAATTGGGGGTTATTTCAATGTGCACAACGCTCAGTGGCTTCGCCAGTCTGAACGCACAACACCTGAAGGTCAGTATGTTCACCTCTTTGCTGATTCAAATAGATTAACTCACCACACCTATTTCTTACCTCCCACCCGAATAAATACACTATTGAAATTTCTCTGGCTTTGGGCACTTCTGACCACAGTATCGTATCAGCTATATCTCCTCTTATCAACAGCAACACTAACGAGAAAACTCCCAAAAGGATAGTATGGTTTTATGAGAAAGCCAACGAGGAAAGTCTGAACGACGTTTTTGGGAAGTTAAATTGGTGTTATTTTTCCTCAATAACGATGTTGACGCTATAGCAGACACATTGACAGACACGATTCTGCTTGGCATGCGAAACTTTATTCCACACAGACTAAAAAGTATCAAACTCAAGGGAAATATGTGGTTCGATTCCGGGTGCAAAGAAGTCATTAAGGCTAAAGAGTTGAGCCTCCGGTTGTATAAATCAAACAATACTGAAGAAAGCCGGAAAAGATTCAGGAGAGCTAGAGATGACTGTACTTGGGCGTATTCAAATCGCGCAAATTTCTTGCATGACCAGAGAGTGAGACAAAATATACAACACTCTCCCACAGGTAGTAAAACCTTCTGGTCATTCGTGAAAAAACATCCAAAACTCGGTCACCACATCTATTCCTTCGCCAATAGTCGATGACAGACCAGTCATCAGTACGATAGAGAAAGCGAATCTACTTGCTGCATATTTTGCTACTAACTCAACACTGTCTCTTATCACATCAGTTCCGACTCAACTTGAGCATAAGAAGCACACCATGAGCCAGATTCACTTCCGAACGCGTACTGTTGCCCGCGCACTCAGAGAGCTAAACGCAAAGAAATCCGCAGGTCAGGATGGCATTCAGTTAATTCGCTTGAAGAGATGTACCTCCTCACTCGTTAAACCACTGTGGAAACTGTTCCCTCTATCATATTCTATAGGCCGTTAGCCAAATAGATGGAAGTCAACGAACATTCAGCCAATTACCAAAAAGGGCAAGGACAAATCGTTCCTCTCTTCTTATCGACCCATAGCACTAACTTCTATTCTCTCGAAGATAATGAAATCACTTGTTAACCTCTAACTTTCGAAATATCTGGAAACAAATGACCTCCTCAATGACCGCTAATATGGCTTTCGTAGCAACAGATCCACAAGAGATTTGTTGGCGTACCTTACCGAAAAGTGTGTTGTGCGTCCGACGCCGTGCTTCCTCGGTATGAGGGAAGAGCGTGGACTTATTATTTTTCCTTTTCTTCTTTTTCTTATTTCAATTAAATTGATGTAAAACAAATCAAGTATTAATCTAATTCCGTTCTTCTTTTAGTTACTTATTTCTTGCTTTATTTCTTCTTCATATTTTCGGTCTTTATTTCTCAATTACTTTCTTTCTTCCTTCTTTTTTTTAAATTCAAAATCAATCTATAATTTTTTTCGTTCAGAACTATTCGGAAATGAATTTTTTCTCTCCAACGAACTTTTTTAACTGAACTTTTTTTCTCTATCTATCTTTTTTTTCTGTGACATTTTTACATTCAATTCGAACGAAAATCCAAGTTGCTATGTTTTCAATAAATCAAAAGGTGCAGGTTATTAAGTGTGCTGTAACTGGTAATATTGTGAATGTTTATGAATGGCATGTATTAAGTGAGAATGTAATATATGTTAAGTGAAGTTTTTAAGGATGTGTTAGGAGATTCAGTGTTAAATTTAATAAGGGTAGTATTCTGGAATACAACATCCCACCCTTCTTCGAGAAAGAAAATTATCCTTGAAGAGAATAATTTTCTAGTAACTATATATTAAATTAAGATTAATTAAAAACTTGGATTTTCGTTCAATTACATTACAATGGTTTTCAAAATTAATCTTTCATCAAAGGTTACAATAATCAAAAAGTTCTTAATACTAGAAAAATAATCTATTTACATTATATATTAACTAAATTTTTTCAATAATCAAAAAGTTCTTAACACTAGAAAAATAGTCAAAATAGTCTATTTACATTACATATTACCTAACTAAATTTAAATATTTCTCCTTGGAACCTTTTATTTTCTAATCCAAAAGTTATTATTACTTATTATATTAATTACATAATATTAATATTCAAAATTCTCATTTCCGTTCGAATATATATATTAATTCCAAAATTTCCAATACATATATTACCTCTAAAATTTCCCTTCTTTCCCTTTTCGTTCGAATATATATAAATTCTAAAATTTCCAATATATATTACCTCTAAAATTTTCTTTCTTTCGTCCCCCTCATTAACTTTTTTTTTTTTTTTTTTTTTTTTTTCATTTCCGTCATTTCCTACAATTGTTAGATTATTTCATATATATTGAATAATAAAACAAAGGCCATTTGTTATGCGTTTATCTTTTCCTTAAATTTATGGAAAATTTTCCAACCGTGTTTAATTTTAAGATAATTGTTAAAAATTTGGTTATGTTGTGTGTATGGGTTATTTATTTATTCCGAAAATAGTTTTATATTATTATTGTGTAAAACTTTGAATTTATTTCCTATTTTGATTTCTGAGTTTTCATCGGATACTATGTGGTGTATTTCGTAGGGACCCTCCCATAAGGGAGCGAGCTTATTTTTCCTGGTATGGTTTTTTATGAGTACTTTGTCGCCAACTTTGAATGTTTTATGGCTTGTCCCTTTGTCATAACACGCTTTAGATTTTTCCTTTTTGTCCTGCAATATGTTTTTAGCAATCTTGTAACCGTACTGTAAGCGGGCTTTTAGTTCGTTAGCGTAGTTCTCGTAGTTGTATGACGTTTGCGGATTTATGCTGAGCGAATTCGGTATTCGTGCAGGAAAACCATAGAGTAATTCAAAAGGGCTAAAAGCGGTGCTACTGTGCGGTGTGGTGTTATACACAAACATTGAATATGGTAGCCACGTATCCCATGAGAGTTGGTCCTTGTTAACGTAGTGTCTGAGATATTCGGCCAACGTTCGGTGGCTACGTTCTAAGGCTCCATTTGTTTGGGGATGATAAGGTGTTGTTTGTATCTTTTTGATTTTTAGAATCTTGCATATTTCTTTAAAAAGGTGGCTTAGGAAATTGGTGCCTTGGTCCGTTACCTATTTCCGAAGATCTAATGCTGTAAATAGAAAAATTTTGTTTGTCTTCCATCAATTTTGGTTGGCGTCTGGCCTCGTTTTCCGACTCTTGCACCCGAGAAAAGTGAACATTTTGTCTATCGTTTTGTCTATTGGTGCTCCTAGAATTTTCACCAAAACGATTTTCAGAGTTTGTAGGATTGTTTCGGAATGGGTTACGCGTTGTTGTACCTTGTTGGTAATTTGTTGAAGGCGCTCCATTCCTAGATATCTTGTATCTACACTCGTTCTCTGTGTGATTATTCCGTCCACAGAAATTGCAAAAAATGTTATATTCCCTTTTTATGGGTTGTCTATTCGGAAAATAGTTGGATTGCATGTTCCGATAACATGTGTCCTGTGTATGCCCTGGCTTACCACAGGTTTGGCAGACTATACTATTGAATGTAGGTTTTTCGTTATATTGATATGACCTGGGAGAGTTGTCCATTCGAGCACCATGTGATACTACATGTGCAATCGAGTGTTTTAAATTATTTCCCCCATGGACTTTAGCTAGTATCTTTAGCTGTTCGTTGTTTAGTCCATCCTCAAATGTTTGTACGGCCAATTTTTTGTTTTCTTCCATTAAGAATTCCCTAACCACCGCGTCTGCTGTTATTTCACACGTGGCAGAGTTTAGAGTCCTTAGAGCATTCGCGACTCTATCGCCGTATTCCCGGACGGTTTCTCTGTAGCGTTGTTTCAGAGAAATCAACTCATTGTGTGCCGTCGACCGAGATTGCTCCTCTTTATATTCCGATTCGAGTTTATCTTTTAAATCCTCCCACTTAGCGATTTGGCTATACCTAATCAGATCGTAAGCATGGCCCTCTAGTCTATTTTTGACTAGATCTAAAAATGTCTCGTATATATCCGGGTCTGCCTTCTTTAGGGATCTAAATAAAACGTCTCCCCCGGAAATAAATTTACCTAAGTCGCACGGTTTCCCATCGAAGGTAGGGACGATTCTGAAAACATCAGAAATTCCGACAGAAAGAGCCATTTCAGGGGGTTTAATGTGTATCTGTTGATAGTGGATTTGTTCTTCCCCCTGCCTAGCCGCCTGTCTCGTGTAATATGGACTTGTAATAGTGAAAGTTTAAAATAATGTATGGCGAAAATTCAATTCTTAAAATATGGTTAACTTAAAAATATGGTTATGGAAAAATTGGCCTTTCTTTTGGTTATTCAATATATATATATATATATATAGGAAAGAAAAATAAATTGGTCCCAAAACTGAAAAGAAAGAAAATTCGACGAGAAAGAAAGAAAAAAAAACGGAAATGTCTTCGAAAAAAACTGAAAAGAGAATTTTCAAAATTTCTATCGAGAAAACACTTTTTTTTTTGAAAAGGAAAAAATTCCAAGTAAAATATTCCTACAAAAAAAAAAGGAAGGGAGAAAAAACAAAATATTGAAAAAAATTCTTACTACTCTAGATGTTGATAGAAGTCTTGTTGAATTTCTTATTGTTGTCCTTTTTTTTTTCTTCTTTGTTGTGTCGTAGAGTTCCTCTTTGTGTTCCTTTCTTTTTAGATTTTTTTTTTCTTTGACGCCAGGCAGACTTCACGTCCTAAAGTTGATTGCTCATCCTGGTCTTTGCTGCTTTCCTTTTTTTTTCTTTTTATTTCGTTGTTTTATGTCGAGGTTTTTTTTTTTTTTCTTCTTATTTTGGTTTGGTTATTTCTCCTGTTTTTTTTTTCTCTCTTTTCTTCTTGAAAAATTTTTTTTCTTCTTCTTATTTGGTTATTTCTCTTGTTTTTTTTTTTCTTTGTTGTATGTCCGTTTTCACTGGCGAAGATTTATTAATATTTTCTATATCACTCCGACAAAACCGGTTGCAACGCACTGAATTAGTGATGACTAGATCCAATTTTCACTCCATATTAACTTTTTTCTGGTTTTATTTAAATTTGTATACATATGAAAGTTTTAATTAAAATGTTTAAAATTTAACTCTTTTCATTATTTTCATCTGGTTTCATTTTATTTTCACTTTTTTCCTTTGACGTTCACCTTTTTTTCATTTGTTATTGAAATCACACTCCGTCTCGATTCAATTTTTCTCTGTATCTTCTTCATACGTATTTTTCTTCTTCTTATTTTCTTCTTTTTATTTGGGATCCTTTGGTTGGATCCCACCAGTCTTCGAGAATCTCACCAGTTTTCGAGAATCTCACCAGTCTTCGTCATCATCGGTATCATCATCATTGACTCATCATCAGGGAATCATCATCATCGAGAATCCCGTTATCAGGGAATCATCCCACCGCTGCCACCAGTGTTGTGCGTCCGACGCCGTGCTTCCTCGGTATGAGGGAAGAGCGTGGACTTATTATTTTTCCTTTTCTTCTTTTTCTTATTTCAATTAAATTGATGTAAAACAAATCAAGTATTAATCTAATTCCGTTCTTCTTTTAGTTACTTATTTCTTGCTTTATTTCTTCTTCATATTTTCGGTCTTTATTTCTCAATTACTTTCTTTCTTCCTTCTTTTTTTTAAATTCAAAATCAATCTATAATTTTTTTCGTTCAGAACTATTCGGAAATGAATTTTTTCTCTCCAACGAACTTTTTTAACTGAACTTTTTTTCTCTATCTATCTTTTTTTTCTGTGACATTTTTACATTCAATTCGAACGAAAATCCAAGTTGCTATGTTTTCAATAAATCAAAAGGTGCAGGTTATTAAGTGTGCTGTAACTGGTAATATTGTGAATGTTTATGAATGGCATGTATTAAGTGAGAATGTAATATATGTTAAGTGAAGTTTTTAAGGATGTGTTAGGAGATTCAGTGTTAAATTTAATAAGGGTAGTATTCTGGAATACAACAAGTGGAGTCATTCCATCCACTACTTCAGTGAAAGCAAGGTTGTTGTACTGGATATTTCAAAGGCCTAAGACTGAGTTTGGCATCCAGCCCTTTTATCAAGATTAAATTCCTATGGAGTGGTCAATTGCCTGATCCAATGGAAAGAGACTATCTTTCTGGCTGTTCAATCCCAATGGTTGTGGATGGTGTCAAATCTACCTCCCATCAAATAAATGCAGGTGTTCCTCAAGATTCTGTACTCTCACTCACCCTCTTCCTCATCTATTTCCATTACCCATAACCCAATCCACTCGTTTGCTGATGATAGCACGTTGAGTTTCTCATACTCATACCCATACTCCCACCAAACCCTTCGAACGTCAATACCAATCAGCAGGTTATGCTTAATACATTGACTTCCGGCCTCAAAAAGATATATCAATGGGGATTATCTAACTGTGTCGATAATCCCCATTCATATCAATGCCTAAAAAATGCAGTGCCGTCTCTTGTCGTCAAAGGCGAAACCCCTCAAGTGGTTCTTGATGGTGTCGAATCTGCTTCCCATCAAATTAATGCAGGTGTTCCTCAAGGTTCGGTACTCTTGTGGCGTTTCTAACAGATACACACAAAATACACAAGCAAATAGTGAAGAAGGTGAATTGAACAAATCTGTTAGAAACGGCACACTCTCACCCACGATTTGGTGCTGTGGGGGTTCTCTATATCACATGGAGAACCAACCCACAATGCCAACCAATCTATTTCCATTACCCATAACCCAATCCACTCGTTTGCTGATGATAGCACGTTGAGTTTCTCATACTCATACCCATACTCCCACCAAACCCTTCGAACGTCAATACCAATCAGCAGGTTATGCTTAATACATTGACTTCCGGCCTCAAAAAGATATATCAATGGGGATTATCTAACTGTGTCGATAATCCCCATTCATATCAATGCCTAAAAAATGCAGTGCCGTCTCTTGTCGTCAAAGGCGAAACCCCTCAAGTGGTTCTTGATGGTGTCGAATCTGCTTCCCATCAAATTAATGCAGGTGTTCCTCAAGGTTCGGTACTCTTGTGGCGTTTCTAACAGATACACACAAAATACACAAGCAAATAGTGAAGAAGGTGAATTGAACAAATCTGTTAGAAACGGCACACTCTCACCCACGATTTGGTGCTGTGGGGGTTCTCTATATCACATGGAGAACCAACCCACAATGCCAACCAATCTTGACCGCTAACAGCGCGTCATCTCAACCCAACTCCCCATTCAAAACCCACAATACATTCGCAACCATGCAAAACCTGCAAGCGCACCCATCCCAATATGCAACAGCATCCGTACCCAATCCGCAATTGCATACATCCCCCAATTTACCAGGAACTCATTTCCCAAGCTGAAATAAATGCATATTCCAATTAACAACTGAATACTTATCATCTCCCTCTATTACATTATAGCGTTTTGAAATAATAGTGAAGAAGATCGTGTGATTCGAACTGACGCTATGACAGCTCGAATCACGGAAAAAATTTTACCTAAGCGTTACACACCAGGCTACTGACCGTGTTTAGAATTTGATTTCCAAACTCGACTATATTCCACTCGTGTGAATTATTTTTAATTTATCGCTTGGTATACGGTTCTGGTGTATTTTTCTTATTCGATTTTTCGTTCGGTGTTCTTCACTATTTTTGACTGTGAATTGTGTGTATCTGTTGATAGAGTTGCCACAACATCACCCCACATACATTTTCCCAAAATGGCTTCGGTCAATTCTTTACTCAAGTTATATTCCTTCCCTGCGACCAAGCAATCTTAATTTCCCCGAAATTCATATGCTGTAATAAAACGCATATTCAAACCTACAACGGAACATTAACCATCACACCAACTATACCGAGCCGCATACATTTCCCCGAAATTGCTTCGGTTAATACCTTATCTAAATGATATTCCTTGCTCGCACCCAAGCAATTCCAATTTCCTCCGAAAACCATTTCGATTCATTCCCTCCTTAAACTATACTCCTCGCAACCAAGCGACAGCCAATTTTCCACGAAACGATAACAACAATTAAGACCCTTGATCATACTTGCCTATGCCGCCAAACCCAATTTTCCAGTATACACAACCAACCAATCCAACTCAGCTTATACGGCGAGGATTCGCTGGAACTGAATTCCCTATACAGGCATAGCAACTCTTCTCGAAATTCCTAGTAAGTGGCAGTGAGTCTATTTCAGTTATGACTCCACGGCCACGACGCGATGAATAGATTCTTTCCAGTCATTAGTTAGTCGAGATACAACCACCGCCGAGCGCACATTGCTCTTTGAATCGAACAAAAAGTCGCTAATCACCCACCCAAACGGTTCGGCAGCATTGCCAATGCGCATTAAATGCACCAGTAACAAAGGGTCCCACACTTATGATTAAAACTCGAGTCGGTTGAGCTTGCCATAGTGACGTTTTAACGCCAAGTTCGGGCATTAATTTTAATGCGAATTTTCGATAACATGATGTGTTTTAACACCGGGTCCCGGCTTTAATTTCGACGCAAACCTTCGGCAAGCGTAAGTCCTATAAATCAGTGCTGGGGGAGGAGCTCCTCCCGTCAACCTTGGAGTCGAGAACGAGTCTCTATAACACAAGTCTTTACTTAAACCGCGAAGTGTAAAATAAGGTTACGCTAGCTCTGTAAACGAGTCACGTCCGATCGTACTCGACCCACTAAAGTAATGTATGTTAAGGAACATCAACGACAAGTGAACTACGTGCATGTGCTGGATCCGTAGTTAAGTAGAGAAAAATAAGCGAACGTTAATCGGCCAAACAACACTAGTGTTTTCTTCATTTACTCACCTTTTGTTGGCGAACCATTCCTCTGTGAACAACCTTGGGGGATCAAGTGAACCCGTCTCGTGCCAGACACCTTACTTGAAACCCCCACAGTGCAATGTCTCAAAATTTACTCGACACGCGAGAATGGACTTTTCAATCCGTATTTTATCATAAAGGTGCACATACTGAGCCTCATCAAATGGAATATAAAACACGGACATTTTATCTCCGTCTATCTGTTTCGAACATCACCATTCGACTGTGCATGGTGCCTTCAATACTTCATGTTTTCCTTCTACGAGTTGTTAATTAATCCAGTATAATCGAATCCAACTATCGGAAGAGAAAACGACTAAAGACCAACTTCATCCTGCTTGCAATGGCGTGTGGAGCGCATACACTGTAGAGTCATAAGATTGATAACCCAATATCTACGGCTAGATGTTATATATGCCTGTTTTCAAGAAATTTGACCAATTTATCCTAAATAATCGTGTGGGTTGTGAACCTTCATTTCCCAGTCCTTTGTACTCTACCCTATTTTGATTTCCCCCAAAGCTCTATTCAAATCAATTCTGAAGAGGTAAAGAGAAAAGTTATACTAACCCGACAAGCTAGTGTTTACGGCATGTCCCGATAAACAATTTAGGGGTGATTAAAACTTTGTCGGGACACTGTACTTCCAACCAGCGCCTTCGACATCCGATACCATCCACCGTGCTGATGTTTGATATCTATCGAAGGTTAAGAAAATGCCCGTAAACAACTATATCGAAGAGAACGCCGGACGTAGATGGAGCAAAATCGAAGAGGCCCCCGTATTGGGTAAACATTTTCATTACGCAAAACGGGATTTGTTCTAACGTATCCAAAATTTGGAATCTATACGAATGTAACGATTTAAGGATAAAAGTCAAGAGGTCCGTGCATAAATGAGTCAGACAAGCTTACGAATTTCGCCCAAGTAATTTGAAGGCTATGCCCGGTGGTTATTATCAAATGACTCGGTATTTATTTAGGACGAATATAACCAAGCATATCCTTCCAAACCAAGTTCGTTCAAAAGAAATAAAGGACTGAGTATGAGGCAGTAAAAATTAATAAGTTGTTCAGTAATTTGATTTAAGTTTGCGGGCCTATCAAGAACTCGAAGGTAGACCGTGATTTAACGTCTTGTCTTGTGGTACATTACCTTATCGGGTCAATCAGGTGGGACGAACTTCTAATACCTGAACAGTGGTTACGTAGATTGAATACTAAAACACTTGTAATATTATATAAGATGAAAAAGAAAACGTTTATTTTGTATTTAGAAGATTTCCTCGAGAAGTTGGTTCCTTCTTCTTGTCTGTTGGTCGTTGTTTTTCGTTGGAAATTGAAAACTCACTTATAACGAGGCAAATCACGACGATGTCACAGAACACAACTTGAGGATACAACTTTTCCGCAAGATAAAGACTTTTTGAAGCTACATGGGCGGCAGAGTTCGGAGACATTTGGAAGACAGTTTATTTCACTATCAGTTTCGAAAAGTTTCTACAAGAGATACGACCACAAGATGTTTTTAGACTATATTCTGGGCACACAGACTTGAATTTACCTGAGTCCTTCCAGTTAGCCAAAGATAAAACAAACTTCTGTATCTTCGGGGAATACTCCCTGTGAGGAATTATGTAACCTTATAACATGAGTAGCATAATAAAATAAAACTTACAGGAGGTTGTTAAGTGCAAGTTCAATTCGTTAGAAATATCAAAAGATTCAATTCTTTTTTGAGGTGCGTTATCGGAGACAGTATTTCAATGTATTTAACCTTCGAACGGGAGAAGCTGAGAGAATACTTCCAAACGCAAAATGTAAGTTGGGTACGAATATTACAGAATAAAAATATACAGAATAACTGTCGCTCAAGAGTTTTCAAAAAACCTTTAATAGTTAACGTATTAACGAGACCTTCAGATACAATTTATTTAAAATCCAATTCGACATTCTTGAACTCGTTACTTTAAGCCAGTTCGTGCTTGATTTAGTTCAAATAATTTAAAACTGGTTTAATTTTATAGGAGTTAAAATAGTTATTTTGTTCACCCATCCAGAACCGGATACCATTTATGAAGTGGACATTCACTCGCTCATAGAATTAATCCATCTCATCAGAAGTTTCCAAACCACCCTTACAGAAGAGTAATGCAAGGTTTCTATTATTTTGTATTAAAGACCTGCTATCAGCAACTTTTTACCATTTTTGATTTGAGATTCTCAATCGCGTAAAATTGATCAACTTCGGCTGACAGTTCCATGGATCGATCGCCGTGGTAACATCTACAACGCAAAGGTCGACTATACGCCTTTGATTTAACAATGACCGTAACGTTGATATGCTCCTCGATAGTATAGTGGTTAGTATACCCGCCTGTCAGACGGGAGACCGGGGTTCGATACCCCGTCGGGGAGCCTCTGGCGCAACCTTGCCAGGTCGGTCAGGGGCTTGCTGAGGAGCAGAACTCCAAACATGTGAATAGTATTCAAGTGTGGGTATTATTTAGCATTTATAGGGGAGAAGAAGCTGGACCGAAGTAAAATATTTCGTTGTTCTCAAAAGATAACACAGCTTCTTTGAATCGGACTTGACGCCATTCGACTTATGAAACTTCGTCTTTATTGCACTGAAATTAACGAGATTGGTCTTTCCTTATTACATGATCCTGTGCAGATCTTTTTTTAAGGAGGTGATCTGATTCCATCTCAGCTGTTCCAACATTGACTTGCGAATAGCCCGGTCTTTCGAAAATGAAGAGATGTATTATTCTGGTCAAAACAAATTATTCTGCAACCCCTTCGTACTCTCGGGGCATTAATTTTTTAATTTTGTCTTTGGTGGTGACAGCGAAAACAAGTTTTCGAATACCCGCTGACTTCGAGGGGCCTTCATTCTTGCTGTCGGGTTGGCTGTCAAACAATGTAACCCATTTATGAATAGACTTTGCGCTTGGTTCTTGACTAATGTCATAGATTAAGTGCGCCTGAAACTTACACGAACTGGGAGTCTAATAATACCGCTAGCGCGCATGCACACCTATTTTTTTTTTTTTTATATTTTTGGAATATACAAATCAGACCGCAAATGCTGGTGAACGTGTGTGTCAATCTGGGCGACGCTGTCTCCGCAAAAAGGGTTTTCTTTGCTAAGTAAACCCCACAAAAACAGAAAAGATATTTTTACGACTTTACAAATTTCAAAACTAAATTAATACAATAAAAATCCATGGAGGAGAAACTCGTTCGCTAACTGGAACAGTAGAATATATATGGAGTCAGGATGAAAAACTATATACCTATCCATAGATGGCAATGATTCAAATAAGATGATTGTTATGTTGGCATACATACTGGAACTACAAATACCACTTGAACAATTTTTAATTATATTTTGTTTCTCTGTAGGGATCTCGGTCACATATTTTTTTACTTAAAAAATTTAACAGAAATATGATAAAAAGTGATAATAAAAGAAAAGAGTAGATTCTATAGAAATGGATGAGAACTCGTTCGCATGCACTTTTTTTGGATTCTGTAGGAAAGCGTAAATCTTAAAAAAATACCTTTGGACCGATTCAGAGGCATGCCGGTTTTTTACCAACCAAAACCACCTCCCGCCAGACACATAATCCTGTTGATCTCCGTGGAACTATATTTTAGATATTCCATCGCGCGGCGGGACAGAGTTTACCCATTACTCCGCTCGTAGCGTCGCGATTGCTGCATCATGTCACATAGAATATCATTTGCCACGGGCCGTGCTTATTTGGAATTTAGCATGTATTCTATTACTCCTTTCGGAGTAACTGTTCGTCTCATATGTCACTCCGAAATACTTCGCCCGGTCTTAAATCTCACGCACTCTGTGAGTACGTCTTCCGCATTTTCTCTTTTCCCTTCGCAATACAAGCAATATGAGTGATACACATGCTTATACTTGTGCAAGTATTGCCGAAAGCATCCCTGTCCCAAAATCAGCCGATTTAAGTGGTAATTCAGATCGCCATGTTTTCTTTTTACTCAGGTTTCTACATCATGTATCCTGGTGTAGGTCTATCTTCCTTTGGTGGAAAAATCCCACCTTCTTTTCCATTCTCTTAGACTTAAGAGCTCTAATTGTAACCACATTCTCCGGCGATTTCCTAGTGAGACCTCATGCAACGCAGCGTTTTCTTTCGCTGCAATGTCAAGTGGTGTCCTCCCGGCCAAAACATTTAATGCAACTTTGGATACCGTTCGGAATGCGCAGCATACTCTTAATGATTCCAGCCTGTGTGCTGAGTTCACTCCCCTCATGTACGACATATATTGGGCGGCTTCTGCCATTATGTGAGCTGGATACACTAGAATCGAGATGTTGACACTGGTTATCAGTTTCCTTGTGTGGGGCCAGGGTCCACCAACATTGAGTAGCAGTCTCACCAAAGTTTTTCATACTCTTGCCGTTTTTCACGCGTTTTTCTCAAGTTTCCCACGAGGGTCTGTGGCGGTTCCGCCAAACCCCACGGTTCGCCTTCCTAAAAAGCACCCATAACTCTATCCAATCATATAATGTCGCTAATGCAATCACATTAGCACCTTAAATGCTTTACGCATCTAGTATTATCTAAGGTACAATCTAAAAAGTCCCTGTAAAAGAAAACTTATCTTTATGCATCTCTTCGCATATAATTTCCTGTAAGATTTCTTTCTACCTTCTAAGAACCCCAGGCAAATTTCAATTTCCCACACCTGCACCGCAATCTCCACCCAGCATACCCGAAACACTTCCTTTTGCAAGGACATTAACGCATACAACGCGTTAGATAAGGTTGCTGGAGTAATTCTTTAAAGTGCATATGGCATCATGAATCCCGATCCGGTCGGCACCCTTTGTCTGTGTTAAAATCCTATGTCGGACAGCTTGTTTTTACAGATGCAATAGACCATATTTCTACGCAGGTAAACATGGATAGGATTCAACTCATTGTTTGTTTTCCCACTAACAAACAATCTTCAATTTCTTTCCTTGTCGCAACTAATTACCCGGCATATACAAATGTAAACAAGGGGTTCGTTTCTGCCACCGAACAAAGATACGATATACAATTTCCATTGTATTAAGTATCGCATCCCACCTCTTTTTCCTAACGTCTATCATAGCGATGTTGCACAGCATAGACATAGATCATGAATCTCCTTTGGCTTTGCCGCCTGCCTGTTTCGTTGTGCGGCTGCCTTCGAACCCGTGTAAATAACATCGATCTGTTCGATCGCTCACACACACCACTGTACTGAAAGAGTGCATTTCTGTGGCGGCCACACCCTTAAGAGAAAAGGTTTTGTCTCTCTTCCCTTTTCTTAACCCTAACCTAGGATGGAATTCATGTCAGAATTCTCGGTGAGTCGTATTCTAACCACCAGACACGTAGGTTTTGTCTTGTCCTGCTCCCCGCGGCGCCGCGGGGACGCATACGCCCCGGAGTCGCGAGTTTAATACAGCCCTGCTTGTATTGATAGCAACAGTTTAAAACCCGAAGCTCGAGTGTACATTTAATGTTTGATTTGTTTTACCACCAGCAATAAGAAAAATCAAGTGCAATATTACTGAAAATGATTTGACATCCAACCGTGTAATCATTAAGTAAAATCAATAAAAGAACATTCACTACAATAGACCCAAACAGTGCCTTTTATTTACTCCTTGTGATCGGTGTGTTGTGGTTTTTGTTTCCTTTTTGACGGATCAGGTTCAGCAGTGGAACTTTCTTTTAGTGACAGTGGGACGAAGTAGAACCCCGTGTTGTACACCGGCACATTGACTTCGTACCCCACAGGTCAACCTATTGTCGAGTATAACAACCAGATATTTAATATAGGGACAGGATCTGAAAGCAAGGTGTTCAACTTTCTTACGACTGCTTATTAAAACTGCCTCCGTCTTATGTCTGAATTGCTGGGGAGCAAATATTCTCTAGGTCATCTAGATGTTTAGCTACGGGCACTATCGACAAATCATCAGCGTACCCAATGATTCTAACTCGTTCTGGCACATTGACCCTGCGCACACCATCATACATGATATTCCATAACAGCTGCCCTAATACAGACCCATGAGGTACACCCGTGGTTATTTTATATTCCTGGTTTACGGCGCAAGGCTGATAACCTTGCCCGGAAAAACAAATTATTATGGACGATTTACCAAGTCTCAGATAAGTACCAGATACCGGTGCAGAGACTTGCTAAATAAGGCCAAGATCGGATCCCGATTGTAGCCCCGATGTCCCCTCTGTTAATTGTTCCAGGCGAGTGGCAATTACTCGCTAAAGCAGATTCCCGGTTGTGCCCAGCATGCACAACAGGCGATAGCACAACGGCGCTCCTGGATTCTTGACTACGTTTGCATCTTTACATATACCTATACACTGCACAATAGGGAAAAGGGGTGTGAGTCCGTGTCATGGTTTTCAGCATCCCTGGGTCTGCTTGTGGTGCCCAGTGCTGCCTCCGGTCTCTTTGTTTTCCTCGATCCGAAGCAAACAGAACTCCTCTGTGGATTTCTTCCTAAAGCTTCGCTTATGTCGTCTTAACTGGGAGTCCACATCGAAAGATTTCCAATAGAATATTGTTTACGACCAATTTAACTAGTCACAATACAATTAACGACGTTTTTCGCTACACTGAAACCGTACTATGATAAAAACAAGACCGAATTTGTACATATCACTTGTTAATATTTATTTTACAAATAGAACTTCACAACATTTTTAGAATAACTATTTAAAACCTTTTCCCTCTCTCAGCTCCCAGTAGCTTTTTTTCCTCCTCTTTCTCTCTACATCACACACAACATCCGACACCGACAGGAACGGGAGAATATTTTTTTAAAATAAAAAAACGGAAACTGTCGATAAAAACTGTTCTTCAGAGAGAAAAACGACACCAACACGCACCGGAACAAAAACGACTATCTTCATAACCCGCAAATCAAAAAAATCTCTTAGGCCATCGCCCCCTCCGTTACTTCCTTGTTCATCGATACCGTTGTCTCAGCGAAGAAACTTGCCTACGATCAACTTCGAAACTGATCGAAGCTGTCTTCACCGAATAAAGCTGGGTTTATGCACATGCTATGTTTATTTGTTATATTTTTTATACCAATTTTAATATATAATTTATGTATGTTTAAAAAGTGAAATGTATATTGCTTAAATTAATATGTTTAGTTTATTTTATAAATAAATGAGAGGCAGTTTATGGTTTTTTTATTATATGTGTAAATCACAATGTACGTTGAGTTTTATATTTATTTAATTTTAGTTTAATTCTATTTAAGTTTAGTTTAAAATTGGTGGGGGAGTTACCATGTAACAAACCTCCCCCCTCACAAAGATGCGTGTCATTCTTACAAGAGGAATGATATGTAGAAGAATAAACGGAGGGAAACTTCGATAGCGCTGTCGTAGCTGTTGCTGCCTTCGGCGGTGGATCCTCTCCAATAAGCAACAAAAGAAAGAAACAAAGCAGAGTGAGGCGGAAAAGAGAACATATTAATTCAGACGAACAGTAATAGCAACGAGAAGAAAAAGAAAAAAGATAATATAATATATTACTAGTAATACTAATAATAGCTCCAATGCAAAAGGGAGAAAGAAAAAAATATATATATATAATGGATTAACAAACCACAAAAGATAAAAAGCAATATGTGTCATAGGCCAATAACAATTACAATACCATAGCATTACCTGCCAAGAAATAAGTAATCAGTAATAGATAACAACAATCATAATAGTATTACTTGCTAAAAAATAAGTAATTAGTAATAGACAACAACAATCTTAATAGTATTATTTGCTAAGAAGTAGGTAATTAGCAATAGATAATAAGACCAGTCATATTAATAATAACAGGAAACATAAATGGTAGGGAATCCTTTTGTCCTCCCATCGCGTCGGTCCAACCCCGACAAAGAAAAAAGTAAAGGGGAAGAACAATCATCCCAACGAATTGGGGGAAAGCAGACCACCATGAAATCATTATAATTGGTCCACCTTGCCCTTCGGGAGCCAAACCATTTCTTTCAGTAGGACCATTTTGATGGGCGCGGGGGGGGGGGGGGGGTGTCCCGTATCTGAGACCTTTTTGGAAAGCAGCGGAGAGTTTGCACCACCCACACGATTCGGCTAAGGCCTCCTGCACATAACTGAGGTGGCCTCCTCTCACCGGATTCCAGATACAACTGGGCAGGCAAATTTCGCCTCGCGATTGCACAGCACTAGGTGCAGTTGACTCGCATCCGTGGCCAGATTTTGGGGTTGGTATGTTGGGGTTCGCCCATTTCGATTTGCGAAACCAACATTCGCCTTTTTTAATTTCAAATGCGTGTTAGCATTTGTCTGACCATGTGAATTTGAGAAGATATTCCGCGAGCCAGCACTGGTGCAGGTCAGGTAGTCGCCTTCCAGATGGGTAAATTCATCTGACGACTTACCTTCCGAGAACAGAGGTTTAGTATATTGGAGGTGTTTCCTCCAAAGGTTGGTTCTCGGATACGAGATCACTCGATTCGACATCAGGGGTGAAATCGCTACTTCAAGGAAATTATGGGATATTCCCTGGTTGTGCTAACTCCACTGTCTGACCATCCCTCGAGCACAGAGTGTTGCCCCTGAAGTTTACGCTTATGGGTACGCGTCTACAGTTTGGGCCTGGTCTTAAGAATTTTCAAATTTAGACTCATTGACTGGCTTCTCTCGACGAAAGTCCTCACTAAAGCACGAAGATTTAGAAAAGAAGCCTGAGTCTGACCAGTTCGTTCAGGAGGGTTCCGACCTCCGAAGGGATTGCTTATTATTCTCATATCAAGGTTTACCCTTTTTAGACGCTTTTTGGGCTTTTGTGGTGCGGTCTTGCACGAAACCGAACTTTTTTTTAACCTGTTACGCCTCTAGCGCCGTGCTTCCTGAGCGTGGGGGTTATAAGATCTGTTCTTATTTGAAATAATTATCGTTTCTATTTATTAAAATAGTTATAAAGTTTTATTTATTTTTAAATTTTATTTGAACTCTGCTATCTCAAGCTGAGCTCTCTTCTGAACTACTTTTACAATATAAAATTTCCTGTTTTTATAGAACATTTTGTTCCAACTAACTGTGTCGTATAAATTGAACAAAACAATCCAGAAGTCTCTGTTTATAATTTTGAATAAACTTTGAACGAATATCAAAGTGGCTATGTTTTGAAATGAAAAATGTGCTTGTTATGAAAAGGGGCATGTTTTTAAATGTGCTGTAAGTGACTGGATATAGAATATTGTGTCTGTTTATTTATGAATTGTATTAAATGAGAATGTAAGATATGTGAGGTTGTAGTTTTAAACGTTGTGTTAGAACGGACATGAGATTAGTGTTAAAGCGAATAAGGGTAGTACGAGGGTTGCCTCTTATGTTTCGGGATTTGGCAACCCTAGTGTTGCAATCCGGCAATTGACAGCTCTGTCGTAAAGTTGGACATTTTTGAGGTTATACGCACTCAGAACGTTTTGACATACGAGCGCTATTTGTGTTGTTTACAGTAACTTAAAAGATTCATCTCGGCCCAAAAATGGAATTAAATCGTCAACATTTTCGTGTGATTATTTTTTACAACTTTCGGGGTGGATTAACTCAGCAACAGTACATGGATGAACTTAATTCAATTTTTGGCGATGAAGCTCCATCAATGACCAGTGTTTTTCGATGGTATGGTGAATTCAATCGCGGTCGTAGTTCACTCCAAAATGAATTTCGTGAAGGTCGTCCAAAATCAGTTGTTGTTCCGAAAACCATTGATGCTGTGCGCGAACTGATATTGGAAGATCGTCATGTGACCTATCGTGAGATTGAGACAACCTTAGGCGTTAGTGGGACCAGCATACATTCAATATTGCATAAACATATGACTGTCAAAAAAATTTGTTCGCGTCGGATCCCACACAATTTGTCAATCGCCCAAAAAAAGGCTCGTGTCAATTGGTCGCAAGAAATGCTCAAAAAATACGGTCGCGGTGCTTCGAAACACGCCTATGGACAGGTGATGAATCGTGGATTTACGCGTATGAGCCCGAAAGTAAACAGCAGTCGACTGTCTGGGTGTTTCAAGATGAGCCAAATCCAACAAAAGTTGTTCGCGCACGAAGTGCTTCCAAGCAAATGGTCGATTTTTTTTTCGGAAAAACTGGACATGTCGCAACCGTACCACTAGAACAACGCAGAACAGTCAATTCTGAGTAGTACACAACCATTTGTTTGCCAGTTGTCTTCCAAGAAATCAGGAAAACCGACCGCCGAAGACGGATCACTCTTCACCACGACAATGCGAGCTCTCACACATCGGCTGCGACAACTGCATTTTTGAGCACCCAAAACATCGATTTGATGGGTCATCCGCCGTATAGTCCTGACTTGGCACCGAATGGCTTCTTTTTATTCCCGTACGTAAAAAACAAACTGAGAGGTCAACGTTTTTCGACACCTGAAGAAGCGGTTGCTGCATTCAGAATGCATGTGTTGGAGATACCTCAATCAGAGTGGCAAAAGTGCTTCGACAATTGGTTCAAACGCATGCAAAAGTGTATAGATCTTCATGGGGAATATTTTGAAAAACAATAAAGTGATTTTCGATGATCAATATTTGTTTTTGTTCTCTAATCCCGAAATATAAAAGGCAACCCTCGTATTCTGGAATACAACAAACCTTCTCCTGTGTGGGTATGGTCTCCGGCGAGTACCGGCCGCAGTATCGACCTTGCCCGGCTCCTTTGGCACAGCTCCCCGTTTGGCCGCCTTATTTTCAACCCTTCCTGTCTTATTATTTTCAAAGCCAATGCAGAAGCTTTCGAGATTAACGGCTGTTCGGGGAAACACCAAACAACCACCCGGTCCATCAACCTTGCAATTTTTTGACAGGAAGTCGTAACCCAACAACCCGTCTTTAGGCTGACTAATCAACGCCATGTCTCGGATGGAGTGCCTTCAGCTTTAAGAGGCTGATCTCAGTGCATGTGTCCAAGATTAGACGCGTAGTGTCCTTACGGTCTATGTCCAAAGGCAGCTGGACAATCGGGACTTGTGTCGGTGAAGCCTGAGAGCAGTTTTGGCTGGATTGCGATTTTACTACGGTCGGGTTGGATTTACCAACCCGACCTCTGGGAGTTTCCCCAGCCGTTGTTTTTCCCACCGTTTAGGAAATTGTCCTAATTGAAGGCAGGTTGTGAAGAGACTGCTGAAGACCTCCGGCTTTTTTGTTAAGGCAGTCTTCACTAGAGCGTTAGGAATGCCATCCAGTCTTAGGGATCTTGTTTTTTTTAACAATCTTTGCAGCCAAGAGCACCACTTTGGCACGTGGTCACGGGAGGTATTTCTTTTTCAGTGATGTTCCATTCCTCCTGCGCTCTCAACACCTTACCACACTGTGGGAAGAGGATAGCAACGATTCAGGCCATGTCACTTTTACTTTTTTGGATTTGACTACTGTTGTTGTATAGTCTTTTCATGACTATCCTGTAGGCGCTGCCCATGAGTTTTTATTTAATTCTTCCCTTAGGGTGCAGAACGGGTCATATTTACTCTTACGGATCACATTCCTCAACTCCTTCCGTTTGTAGACGATTTCTGCATGCAACTGTGGGTAGGTGTTACGGTTTCTTCTTCGTACGTTACGGCTTGGTGGTCACTGTAGGTGTAGGTGTCCAAGACTCGCCACTCCATACTTCTTGCCAACATGGAGCTGGCAAAAGTGATGTCGATTTTGGAACGGCCTCTCTCGTTTATGAATATGGCATCAGCAACATCATTAAGTGGCACTACATTTGGCCTGCGAAGCCTTCGAGTGGTGCCTTGCCTCTACTGTTGGTTCAGTGCTTCCCCATTCCACCGCCCAAGCGTTGAAATCTCCACCTCTTACCTCTACCTTCTTGTGTTACCATGTCCCAACAGCATTTGAATTTTTCTACTTCCCACCTTGGTGGGGCGTAACAACAGTAGAAATGAATTCCTCTAATCTTAGTCTAGGCGAATCCTACCTTCCGCTGGACACTTCTGTGTTCTATGGTGGAATTTCCAGTTGTCCAGATGGCCGCTGTTCCGCTGGTGTCTTCTTCTCATATTATTGTACCAATGCCAGGCATCCTGTACTGCTCATTGATGAATACCACGTCGGCACCATATTCCTTAACCGTTTGGGAAAGGGGTCTTGTGCGGCTCCGCAATGGTTTAAGTTAATTTGAATCCACTTAAACCTGCTCGTTTTATTCGGTAAATTGGACATCGCGTTTTTAAATACCTTTAATACTTGTTGTATCTTTGCTTTCAGTGTCTCGGTGGTGGCCTCTGGTCGGCATTTCAGTTCTAGCAGCAATTCCCATTTTTTGAACTTTATTTACGCTATTTCCGAGTTCACTTAGCTTAGCCTTCATGAACTTCAATATAGCCATGTATGTTTTTCCCCGGTGTTGGATATTATTATAGCGTCCGGTGTGGCCTCTTTTTTTTCATAATATTGGCTTTCCCGGTATCGCCCTTGGGAGCCTCTTCACCGTTTAACCTAGAATTCCTCTTCCTTCTCCTCTGAACAATTGTAAACCCATTGTTATTGGGTAACTCATTATTGATCTGCCCCGAGGCCCTGCTTATGTCTATGTGTGAGTTTTGTTTTGGTTGGATTTGCAAGTCTCCACCGCTTGCTTCAGCCGGCGAAGACGGCTTCTTTAAACGATTTTGCGCCTCCTTATAATAGAGGCGATCTCGACCAGCTCTCGCACGGCATTAGTAATGTGCCTTTATTTTTAATTTGTTAATTTTGCCATCTGCTCCCTGAGTTGTCCGAACACCAAAGAACCATCATCACCACCATCACGGTTCTAACCCGAGCTCGTCTCTATATCACCACTGCTTGTTGGCAGTGTAAATTATTCAAAAACACCTTCATTTGCTCAACAGTGAAAAAAACACCTGCTGTTGCTGTCGGGAGAGTACAGCTGTTGTGTACTTCTATAGGACTGGTGTGGTATTTTCCTGCCACAGAAATTTGTGTAAACGGTTGCCGAGCCAAGGTTCACTGGCACTCGGTTCCAATCGTGGTGTTGTTGTTGAGACCACAAGCCAATTGTAATGTACGGGGGATCTGTTATGCTCCTCTCTTCTGTTAACACAATTTTTAAACTATTGGTGTTATTATTTTATTCATTAACTGGAGGTACTAATCGTATTTCGTTAAATGTGATAATTAAATAAATTGCAATGTATGGTGATCTTTAGCAAATTGTTCAAGTGTACTTCGGCAATTGTAATATTTGATTTTCTAATTTGTTGTATTGTTAGTGTTCAACTAGTAATATTTTACTTTGGAATAATTGTAACACTTTAATTAGCGATTGTAATATCTTTGGTCAATGATAGTTGTTAAACATGGCAAGAACCGGAAGAATGACTGCTAGTTGCCAGATACTGTTAAGTGATAGATTATCCTGTTTGGAGATAAAATCATTGTGTCATTGCGGAGTGGAATGGCAGCGCCCGTTGCTACAATTTCGTTTTAATTGCTGCGACGTAATAATGTAATCATGCAATTTGCAGTGTGCGCCGATGGTTATCATCTTATTCTTTGGAAAGAAATTGCCGAGTGTTGGAATAAAACGCCAAGGACATGAGGTTGGTTCAATATTAAAAGGCTATGCTGTACCTTCAGCGGTTGTGGTCACCGTGTCAGGATAGGTTGCGCCGACACGGTATTTGCTGTACGGTTCCCGTTGAAATCTGTTCCTTAGGGGAAATCGCCCACCTTTGATGGCCGACCGTTGCACTACCTGAGAAACTGAAAATTTTGGAAGTCGCAGGTTACCTGGGAATACTTGCTCCACTAGTCCGCCCACTGAAGCTCTAGTCCGGGACAGAAAAAGTAAACAATCTTAATTTGGGTTCATCTTGAAGTCTTTCCTTTTTTATTACAGCATGTTGTAGATTTAAAAATTGTTACGGTTATCACAATGTTACGAATATACAGCCACGAAAGAAAAAACTAAACTGATATGATCACCTATTGGCACGTAATTTACAATAATTCTTTTTACGGAAAACTCCCCCGCCTCGTTTTAAACTCAGCTATTACTGTTTCCTTTTTCGTTGTTATCTGGGACTTTTCTTTTTTCTTTAACTCGACATCTGTCCACTAAGACCACTACTTCTCGACCCTTTTTCGCTTACGAACTGCACTCCAAAAACACCGTCGACAACGGAATCAACAAAGAACCGAACTCAAGCATCCTGCTGTCTCCCTCTCTCACTCTCCATCGACGTCCACCTCGAAAACCGAATTCGAACTCGAAGAGCTGCACGATCCGCACCCGAATCGGGGCGTGTTCGAAAACTCACTTGTGGATCGTGCAACTCCTCCACCACCTTACCATCATACCATTTTAGAACAAAATATATTAAAATTACAAATTATCGAATGATGGTGGTGGCGGAAACCACACGTAACACTGGTCTCTGAAACTACAATTTAGTAAGACAAAATTTAGCATGTATTGAAACAATCACCAAGGGGGCGATTGAAAGCACATTCGCGCAAATGGGATCTGTGAGGGTTTCTCTATATTACATGGAGAACCAACCCACAATTCCAACCACAATTTCCGCCTTATTTCGACCGCTTTCAGTGTGTCATACCAACCCCTATCCCACCGTGCGGTATTCACCTGAGAATCAATGATTTCCCAAAGGACGCATAGCTAAACTCATTATCCTATGCAGATAATGCATAGTTGAGCTTAGCTACCCTTTTGCCATATGGCAACTCCGTTTTGCTACCCCATGAGATTTCCACCGGAAATCACATCATGTCGGTTAGCAACAACATGTCAAATCAAACGACGCTGTTGCATAACCATGCAACGGCTGGGCTAATTCCAAAACTTCGGCTCTTTTTCAGATCATCCATTCGCTTATGATCAACGATCTCATTCTACAGGTGAATAGCGCAAACTGCATTTTCCTCTTCTCCACAATTCTGTCTTTCCATAGTTCGATGCACTCTGAGATCACCACAATCACCGCACTAGGTCAGTGGATCAGTCTCAGACGCTGCATTAATACACACACACTAAGCCAGATCAACCCTGGGTTATTGTACTTTCCTTTTGATTTCTTCATCCTTATACGCCCATCGACGTCGAACGAATACGCAAGTACTTATCCACCTCGATGAGCGTGGGGAATTGAAGGATACACAAAAGAGCACGATTACCATTGGCTGATCGTTGTGTAAAAGCAAAATTACCTATCTTCATCCCTAATTCAAGTCAAATTTCAACCTGTAAAGCGAACATACGTGCAATCAGTGCGAGTCGTCTGATAAGTTTTCCTTCGGTTATGAGTCAGTAAAGCGATCTTTCAGTGAGCTTAATTTATATTCAAGTATTAGAAATTCAATTGTTGTCCACCCAGTTAAAATAAAAGAACATTTAAACACGAAGACAGTGCACTTATTTTATAATCAAATATTCGAAATTCCATTGTGTCTACATCAAGTTAAATAAAAAGGAACCTATTAACAGGATAAACAACATCAGTGCGTTTTTATTCTCTTCTCTTGAACAATTTAAGACGGAACAATCGGTGAGTGCAGTGGGGAAGAAAGAATCTGTGCCCATCATCGGCATAATACTTCTTCTACCCCCACAGATCCACATTGCCTTCTGTCAATCTTGTACTATTGTATTTTTTTATCACTGATCCGCATTGCACTCCTCCCTTTTTTTCACTGATTGTCACTTTGACTTTTTTTTAATTCTATTTGCCCTTATTTTGAATCACTTTTTTAGTTTTGTTTTCTTTATGGGCCTTTAATAAAGATGTGATGAAGTCAACGCAGAAAGATACGCGACAATTCGGAGAGAGACAATGAGGCTCTTCAAACGCAAAAAACGCGAATGGGAGAAGACTCGTATCGAAAAATCCTAGAAAATTCTAGGGCAAAGAACAACAGAGGTATGTATGTCGGCATAAATTCAATTAGAAATGGCTACCGAGGAAGAGCCAAAATAATTCGAGACGCAAACGGCAGTCTGGTCACAGAAACAGACAATGTCGTGACAAGGTGGAAGCAGTACTTCTACTGAAAATCTGCTCAATGTACGCACCCATCAACCACAGATAAATGCACCAAACGTACATACAACCGAGCCTCAGATCCCAGAGCCGTCTCTCAACGAAGTTGTAGACGCAATAAAGCGATTGAAAAACAACAAGGGTCCCGGAGTCGACTGCATACCGGCAGAGCTTGGAGGAGAGGCAACCGCTCGAAAGATCCACCAGCTCATCCAAACAATATGGGATAAGGAAGTCACTCCGGAAGAATGGAAAACCTCAATAGTCATCCCCATTTTCAAAAAAGGCGGCAGATCTGACTGCGAAAACTACATAGGAATATCATTGCTCCCAACCGCATACAAAATATTAACAAATGTCATTCTGGCGAGAATCACACCGTACGCGGAAGAGATACTGGGAGACTACCAATGTGGATTCCGTAGGAACCGGTCAACAAACGATCAAATGTTCACAATAAGACAACTGCTGGAAAAGAAGTGGGAATACGGAGAGACGGTTCACCAACTGTTCGTTGACTTCAAAAAAGCCTACGACTCAGTCGCAAGGCAGAGACTCTACCATATTCTAGTTGAGCTGGGAGTCCCAAAAAAATATGCCGCCCTCATTCAAGTTTGCATGAACGAAAACAAACGACGAGTTAGAATAAAAGACCACCTCTCAGAACCATTTGAAATCCGGAACAGACTAAAACAGGGAGATGGGCTATCACCGTGTCTTTTTAACCTTGTGCTCGAGTATGTCATCAGAAAGGTACAAGACGACAACATGGCCGGGTCATCCCTGAACGGGGTCACACAACTGCTCGCATATGCGGATGACATCGCCGTTCTGGGCGATAATCTAGAGACTGTTAGTAAAAACTGTGAAATCATCATGCAAGCGGCAGAAGAGGTGGGCCTAGATATAAATGAAGACAAAACAAAATACATGATTAAGGCGAGAGCAGGTGGACCTCAGATAACCCATATAAACGTCAGAGGTAAGATATTTGAAAAAGTTGAAGAATTTAAATATCTGGGAACGATACTGACGGCCAGTAATGAAATGTCGAAGGAAATTAACAAGAGACTGCATTCCGGCAACGCGAGTTGGCATGCAGTCAGTAAACTGCTGAAATCCAGACTGCTATCACGTAACATAAAGCTCCGTGTCTATGGAACCATAATCATGCCGATTGTTCTATACGGATGCGAAACATGGGCTCTCACAAAACGGGAAGAAAACAAATTCCGCGTATTCGAGAATAAAGTTTTGAGGGGCATGTTTGGAGGTAAATATGATGAGGAGGCAGGACAATGGAGGAGACTCCATAACCACGAATTGGAAGAAGTATATCGCATACCTACAGTAGTGAGAGTAATCAAGTCGCGAAGATTAAGATGGGCCGGACACGTGGCGCGAATGGGGAACGATAGGACCGTGCATAGAATTCTTGACCGTAGATCAGCGGGAAAGAGACCGGTAGGACGGCCGCGACGGAGGTGGGAGGACAATGTTAGGTTTGACCTTGAGAAGATCGGATCGAATGATCAAGCGTGGAAGGAGAGTGCCCAGGACAGGGAACAATAAATAATAATAATAATAATAATTATGGGCCTTTAATAAGCTTCACTTTGCCCCACAACATTATAAACCGCACTGCACCACCCCCGCGTAAGAATGCTGATGAGATCAATTTGTGTATCCTAGATGCCGCATTTAATCGATAGCGGAAGCCGATAACTGCACCTGATCATCCTGCGTTTCATTAAAATGTCCTCAACTGATTGTACTAACGAATTTCAAAATAAAAATTTCGAGGGGAGATCGCGCGAGTTACTTCGTCGTCTTCTTGTACAATATCACCTAGTCTAAGGCAGTACCTTCAAAATGCAAAGCTGTTGCCTGCCACCCAAAAAAAAAAAAAAACATAAAGGTAGACCTATAGCGTTTGCGATGATAGTGAAGAACGTGTGATTCGAACTGAGGCTATGACAGTTAAAACCACTAAAAATTGAACCAATGCTTAACACATCAGGCCACTGCCGTGTGTACGAATTCAATTGCTAAACTCAAATAGATTTAACTGATGTGGAATTGTTATGTTATCGCTATGGTAAACGGCTCTGATTGCTTTTGCTTATTCAATTTTCTTTCGGTGTTCTTCGCCATTGGGCTTGTGTGGTATGTGTGTATCTGTAAGAAACGCTACAGCTCGTTCTCCATCACTTATATTCACATTCTGGCAGTCAGTGAGTTTTCAGTCCTTGACACTAGCCCTTATGTTACTAACCAATAAATTGACGTTGTTAACAAACTGGCCTACCGGATGTCCGCATAACAATTTGTCGGTAAAATTTCATTTGCATTTTAACTTGAAATAATTTTAAGCATTAGATTTATGTTCGTTTATTTATAGCTAACGGAGGTGTTTGAAACTAAAATTTAAATCCTAAATCAGCTACAACACACAAACAGTTGTTCTCTGAATTCATTTCTTTGATTTTAGGTTAGTAAGACTCGTCACTTTGTGTATACCGTACGCTCGCCATTACAGCACCGCGACATTTTTGGGAAGTTGTAGATATTTTTGTATGCACAAGAAATGTGGGAAAAAAGTATAATTTCATTTGTATAATTTAATTTTTGGCACAAGAAATATTTCAATCAAACGATCTGTTGATCAAACAATTTGTTGATCACACAGTTTGTTGATCAAACTACACGTTGTCCGTGAGAAACCACTGATAAAGCTGCACCGATTTTTGATGTAAGGGATATGCTTACTGCGGCTATAGACATTGTTGGTATTAGCGACTCTTTCCTTCTCGAGGGAGAACAAAGGATTGTGTTTCAGAGGATCTGGCCGAAACATAAGCACAGACAGACTTTTTACAATGTTACCTTTGGCTAAAAGTCTACTTTCTTGGAATCCAACTCTCGTAGGAACTTTGAAAAGAATAAATCTTCACATTTGTCAAGAAATGAAAGCATTCAAAGTAAGACAACCGCTGTCAATGCTTGTTGGTTTTCACGAAAATGTACCAATTTGTGCATATGTTACGTACTGAAAAACGAACTGAATTGTAAATACTACGATGCACGATGACACTATAACGTCTTGTGGCGATTCTCCTGAACGCCAGCACTCATCGTCCCACAATCTACGTAAAAAACCCCAAATAGGGCATACGACAAAGGAGAAACAAGTGTGGCGATTCCGCCAGATCCCACGGCTCGCCTTCCTGAAAAAAACCCCCATAACCATAACCCGGGTCTGCACCAGCTTTCGCTAATGCAATTCGCATTAGCATCTTAGATGCTTCACGCATCAAACAGACCCAATTATTATAACCCTAAAATCCCTATAAAGAAAACTTACCTTCATGCATCCCTTCGCATACAATTTTTCATAAGATTTCTTTGTTTGCTTATTTGGTATTCTGAACCAATTCGGTACCAGACAAATTCCATAAATATCGCGCCGTCTATTTTCCTAGCCGCGCCTGGCAACCTTTTTTGTTTGTCTTACCAACAAACAACCCAAGCAGCTGCATATAATTGGCGCAATAGACGCTGAAACCAAATTCTCCAGCATTTCCTAATGCAAATATGAACCCGGTTTCTATTGCAGCCAGAGATGCCATAAACATCCAATTTGCTTTTAGCACCTTTTTCTCCTAACGTCGAAAATAGCGACGAGGCATCGTATAAACATGACCCTCATTAAAGAGCGAACCATTTGGTCGCCTTTCCTTTTGTCTTTGCCGCCTCCCTGTTTCGCTGTTCCACTGCACGTGTGAATAGCATTGATCTCAACGATCCCACACATACCACCATGAACTGTATTACAAGATCTGGTTTCCTATACCACCAAGAGAGACTTTACGTTTCCCTGGTGGTAGGTAAAAAACGATATCCTTATTGGTGAGGATATCGTTTGAGTCTCATTCCATCACCAGACCAAGTCGGTCGGGTCTCCACTACGCTACCTTTGCGCTCGGTACGCGTAGATACGATGGGCCACCCTTTTACCGTGAGTCGTGTGTGTTTTATTTTTCAACTCTAGGAAGTTTTAGTTTATTTATCCTTAAGTTCATACGAAGTGTTCAATAGTTTTTGGAAAACGTATTAATCATACAAAAATGTAAGAGACAAACAATAGACAATTTATCAGTTTTCTATACAATTAACTATAAATTTGCAACTTTGATCATGTTTTAATAATTGCTCTAAATTAATTATATCCATAATTGGCTTCATTATACCATAATTACGTTCATGTATTGCTAAATCAAAACAACAAACAAACCAAATTACAACAAGTGAACAATAATGTAAAGGAACTTCTATTATTATTATCATTTTTTTGTTCTTCTACTAAACATATACATCACTTATATAAAGATACATACATACAATCAATTCTTAGACAACTTAACCAAGTTAAAAGAAATCATAAACAATTGAGGGGAAGTATATATTAAAATACCACCTTGTTTAGTTTTAATATAAAAATGGAATCTTACATATGTACCCACATATACATAATTATTCATCTAAATGAGTAACATAAGACCAAGAGTTATGTACTGATTAATTTTTGATTTCCCCTGAGAGTACCTTATATCCTAATTACGCAGCATTATGTTCTTCTCCGTCTTTAACATAATTTTTACTTCGTATTAGCATTAACAATGAAATAAAACAAAAAAACAATGTACCCCTACCACGAAAAAAATTATAATAATAATAATAATAATTATTATTGTAAACCCCTTCTGGGTACAGCGCAATATGTAATAATAATAATTATTGTAAACCCCTTCTGGGTACAGCGCAATATACAACCCTTTCCAGTACGCACACGACTTCCTTCAACTCGGTCGACATTATTTTTTTTTTTTCTCAACACTACTCGACCTTTTTGGACTCCATTTCGACTACATCCAATCTATCCACCTCTTCCTAAGATATTGGCGCATAATGCCATCACACACACCCGACTTCACCATAGACTCCATACCCTGTTTCGACATTTTTCACCCCACCGACCCCCATTGGCATTATTTTCAACCTTTTGGCTTCACTTGACTCCTCCTATTCGACGTCACCACACTTCTTCGACTCATTTTCAACGTCCTTCGGCTTCACACCACCTAACACCCATCTTCCACAAACCGGCTCCTTAACTAACAACGGCTACTACGAGTAGCAACACTCACGCTCACCAACCATAGCCTTCACGCAACCCCATGCAACCCTCCTCGACTTTCTACCCGATTTCAGCAAGCCAGCTTCCCTCGTAACACAGCTACTACGCGTAGCAGCACCCAACAGGAGACCTGGTTTTGCCTCTTTATTTAAACTTCAGGACCTTCGTCCTTAGATCTCCTAACGTCTCCCAAATGTCTCAGCTACACCGGTCCACAAATCAAACCGATACCACCGGACTGAGACATTATGCCTGGCAACCCCAATCTTTAGTCACCATGGTTCTTTGGCGATTTCAAACGCTATAGTTCCCCTTTAGCGGCAACTAAAGGCTATACACGCCCCTCTACGCCGCCTCAAATACCTAGGTGCATAAAACTTCGGAGCGCACATCTAATAACCCTAGGGCGCCCTGGGGTTGGACACAATCAACCACCCACCAGGAGCCCCCTAACCAAAATGTCCTATTTTTTTTTTAACAAAAGCCAAGGCCGGCACCTCACAGCAAGTTTCCATTCGATCGAGGTCGTAGCTACCGCTACATTGGCACCAATGCACCGGTCCTCCCTCGATAGGTAAAACGTGCAATTGAGGGCCCGCCCTCCTTTACCAGTCCCAGCGGCAAACAATACGCCATACAAAAGTATGGACAAAAGACACCGGCTCTGGACTTGGTCCCTTTCCAACCGCACACGGCAACCTGTCACTGCGGATGGGAATTACCCTGGGATAAGTTCCCCTCCATCTCGCATACGCCATTTCGTCACTGCGGATGTGAGCGGATTTCCGATGGGTTCCGACCTATTCGGACGATAAGCCTGTTGGTCCACGAGACCCATAACAGGCCGATGGACCACGCCGCACACATTTGCCCTTGATGGCATCAAGCGGTAACAACTGTGTCCATCTTATCGATAAAGGCCCAAACAATAACCAGGAACTGGTCACCACGACAGTCCCGTAACATTACCACAGCGCATTCCGAAGCAACCTCCCTATCATTACAGCACCCACCATCGAGCATTCCCTCGCCCCTACCTTTTTTTTTCGTGACTACGTCACTGGGAGGGGAGTACTGTGGCGATTCCGCCAGATCCCACGGCTCGCCTTCCTGAAAAAAACCCCCATAACCATAACCCGGGTCTGCACCAGCTTTCGCTAATGCAATTCGCATTAGCATCTTAGATGCTTCACGCATCAAACAGACCCAATTATTATAACCCTAAAATCCCTATAAAGAAAACTTACCTTCATGCATCCCTTCGCATACAATTTTTCATAAGATTTCTTTGTTTGCTTATTTGGTATTCTGAACCAATTCGGTACCAGACAAATTCCATAAATATCGCGCCGTCTATTTTCCTAGCCGCGCCATATACCTTTTCATATACATTGCCTGGCAACCTTTTTTGTTTGTCTTACCAACAAACAACCCAAGCAGCTGCATATAATTGGCGCAATAGACGCTGAAACCAAATTCTCCAGCATTTCCTAATGCAAATATGAACCCGGTTTCTATTGCAGCCAGAGATACCATAAACATCCAATTTGCTTTTAGCACCTTTTTCTCCTAACGTCGAAAATAGCGACGAGGCATCGTATAAACAAGACCCTCATTAAAGAGCGAACCATTTGGTCGCCTTTCCTTTTGTCTTTGCCGCCTCCCTGTTTCGCTGTTCCACTGCACGTGTGAATAGCATTGATCTCAACGATCCCACACATACCACCATGAACTGTATTACAAGATCTGGTTTCCTATACCACCAAGAGAGACTTTACGTTTCCCTGGTGGTAGGTAAAAAACGATATCCTTATTGGTGAGGATATCGTTTGAGTCTCATTCCATCACCAGACCAAGTCGGTCGGGTCTCCACTACGCTACCTTTGCGCTCGGTACGCGTAGATACGATGGGCCACCCTTTTACCATCGAGGGGTGCGTCGGAGTTCGCACCCCCGTGAGTCGTGTGTGTTTTATTTTTCAACTCTAGGAAGTTTTAGTTTATTTATCCTTAAGTTCATACGAAGTGTTCAATAGTTTTTGGAAAACGTATTAATCATACAAAAATGTAAGAGACAAACAATAGACAATTTATCAGTTTTCTATACAATTAACTATAAATTTGCAACTTTGATCATGTTCTAATAATTGCTCTAAATTAATTATATCCATAATTGGCTTCATTATACCATAATTACGTTCATGTATTGCTAAATCAAAACAACAAACAAACCAAATTACAACAAGTGAACAATAAAAATAATTCAGAAACTATGTGCAGTGTGATTCCTTTCATCGGTATTTAATTTTCCTCCTGGAGGGCGGTGCGTTGCTGAGGTTCGTGTTTGTGCGTTGTATTCGGTGGAACATTTAGTGAATGATGGGGATGTGAAGTGAACCAGTGCAGTACGCCCGCACAACATTCTTCCACCCCACACAAGTACCGTGGCAGTTCCATTGAACGCCACTACTTACCTTACAGGTACAAAAGGAAACAGTCCCTGAAATTCATTAAAAGCCTGTACTTACCTTCTGTACTGTACCTGCTAAATAAAAGAAAAACCCTGTGAAACATTAAGTCGCGCTGAAGTGAAATTACAGCGGCATCAAACGCTATATTCTTCAAGGCAATTTGGTTTATCAACCAACCAACAATATTGCCTGTGCAAATATCTACACCATATTCTTTAGCACGCCAGCTGCAAACTAGCAGAAAAAGATATTTTGCCGTAGCAAGCATGCCCACATCGAACGACCGATACATGAGGGCATCCGGCTGGCGCCCCAGCAATCGAATTCGCAAATGGTAAATTACCATCAGAGTTCGATTGCAAGCATATACAGCGAAATGTACACGATCAGCAATAGTGCTTTACGTAGCCACTGATCGTGTAAACATTGCAACGCTTTTGCGTTGAGATGCTCGCACCTGTTGCGAATTTGTGGAGGGATCTTTGCTGTGTCTGCATATTTGCGGATACACGCGATGAACAGCAGAGCGATCATCGTGTGTGAGTTTCAACCCCCTTTTGTGTTGAACAAAACGCAAAAGGGTAAATTACCAAATATTCAATTCAATTCAATTCAATTTTTATTTAGTAGATAATTACATTTATGGTATATTTTACAACTAGCACTTAAGAGATTTAGGATAGCAATTCCTTTACAACTATAATCTTAAATCTATATAACGATAATAGCACAATTTTAATGAATAACAAATAATTTTAAATTAGCAAATATGGTCATCGAAGCGATGATGGAATATGTGGTATTCTGTCGCTTCGATGAGCTTATTTAATCTCGGTTCGGATTCCGTGAGGGCAAGTCGCGCCCTCACGTTAATTTACATCCCTCTTGGGCCGACCCAAGGGATTAGTTATTTCATATTTTACATAGTTCGAATTATCTCAGCGGTGGAGGTTGTACCATTGAACACTTAATACGTAACCCAACATGATATTGTGCCTGCTTTGAACAATTATTAAGTTAAACCAAAGGGATATTGTGCTTGCTTCGAACAATTATTAAGTTAAACCAAAAGCGTATTGTGCTCGCTTTGAACAATTAATAAGTTAAACCAGAATCGTATTGTGCTTATTAAGTTAAACCCAAAATGATATTGTGCTTGTTCCGAACAATTCATTATATTAACTGAAATCGTATTGTGCTCTCTTTGAACAATTATTAAGTTAAATCAACAATGAAAAATAGTATTGCATATTTAATCAAAAGGATTAGTGACAATAAAGAGCGGCTATTTAAATTGAATCTAGTGTTTCACTCCCTTTTTGGTTCATTGTTACGGCGAGTGGCGTAATTTTGTAGTAAGCGCACTCTGAACTTAAGATCAAGGGCATTTTCGTGAACCGGTACCAGTGAAGGTACAAGACGAAATCCACATGGAGAAAAATCCACCTCCATAATTAAAGGGAACATTTAATGGTGGTAGGAAAAGAATCAGTGCCATGGACGGCACACTTACTTTTCACCCCCATGGTCTGACTAATGCACCGAAAACCACAAATGATTTTATTTTAAAAGAAAAAAATTATTTTTAATAAAGCCGCCATTGATACTATGGATCAAATGTGTGCGATTTACACTGCGAAACAGCGAACCTGCAGGTCGCCACTAGCTTTTTTTTTTACTACACCAACTTTTGTTGCGCACATTACCCAAAAATCCGAACTATCGAATTTAAAATCAATATCATGAAATGTGAAGCTATCTTGTTCAGAACACCTTTAAATGGGGCTACTAGGGATACGAGGCGAAACTGGAGAAATATAGTTGTCGTTTGGACAACCAATAGAGACTAAAAACCTAGTCAAATACCTCGGCATTTGGCTAGATCACTACTTATACTTCAATAAGCACGTAGATGCTGCACTAGCCAAAGCAAAAAGAACTTTTGCCATTACAAGAAGGCTATTTCACAACAGCCAGATAGATAAAAGAGTAAAAGTTATTTGCTACATGGCCCTCATTAGGCCAATGATCATCTATGGATGCCCGGTCTGGTTCAACGTAGGTCCAAATCTAATGGAAAAGATTAAGGTCTTCGAGAGACAATGTCTTAGAACTTATCTCGGTTTGTATCGAACACCCGAATCTGACTACAGAAAGTACTAACCCAATGAAGCTCTGTACAATGGAGCAAATATAAACAGAGTAGATAACTTCATGATCAAATTGATCCGAGGACACGCCGCCAGATCAATGAACTCGCCAAACGATCTTATTTTCGGGGCTCATTACCCAAATACTATGTATTCGGAGAGAGTGCGTAGCAATGGCTTTATCCCACCAGAGGCTTTCATCGGTTTGGATATGGACGGCCTCATGCAGGACGAATCTGGCGTTCCGTTGATTTTCCACGTTCACCGTTCGGTCGCAGATAAACCTTTAAGCTACAATCGGAATGTCACACAGGTAAATACAGAGTGCCTGCGGCACAGTAGGGTAATATCTTGGAGGGACGAGAAAGATTTCAAAAAACAACGCGAGCGGTTTTGGTGGTTGAATGGCAGCTAAACACCTGTATTGTAAAGATCCAATGCATCAAATGCAAAAGTGACCAGCGGCTAGTTTGCAAAGAATTTCTTATTCATAGGTTAGTTTAGAATTAATATATTTTAGTTTAGAATTAAGTTAGATAAGTAGTTAAACAGTAGATAAAATTAGATCAGATTAAGGAAAAATTAAAAAAGAGACAAAGTTTTTTGTGCTAATCAAAATTTTTCTTTGTGCTACTGTCCGATAGTTTCTTAAATATCTAATCATGCCATGCCGAAAGGCTATTTTTCTAAAGAACCAAAAAACAGATTAGCTTAGAGAGTCTGCTTGGGACCAGTAAGTTAGATCTAATATATTACCATTAAGCTAGTATTTAAACATTTTTGTCTAGCCACTAAGAAATAATTTTTAAGGATAAAATAAAAATGTTTATAAAAAGTAAAAGTAAAGTCCGAACTATCGGAAAATCGTGGGGATCCGGGAGGCTTTTTGCCATTATTTTCTAGTTAAAGTCAACAATAAGCACCCTTGTGGGTAGCCGGGTATCCGGTTAGTATCGCAAGGGTTAGAATAAATTCTGCTTTTCACCTTAATGTACATAACTGAAATCGTTTAAATTGGCTAGGATATCTTATAGGATGCATTCACATCTGCCCACAATGTAGATAACGTATATTCATCCAAAGCTTATTTCCCCAATATATTTATGAGCCTGAAGAGGCGAGCACGTCGACGAGCAATAACACTCAAAAGAAAATTAAGCGTTAAATGTTCAATTCCATTACAAGAATACGAGCAGAACATACTCGCACATCCTTATTTCACAAATATTGTCACAAACATGGCTCAACTGAACTTCCAAGTAGTGTTCCTTCTTCTCAAAGTCGAACACATGCAAATGGTATAAATATGATAAAGAATTCATTTAAAAAGCATTTTTAGAAAGGGACATTAACCCAGTCAAATGTTCTTCATGCGAAGAAGATGAGCGTGAAACGTTCCGCCAACTCGTGTGTATCCTGGCGGTTATAATCTTTAAGCATTCAAGGCCAATATGCAACAAATATTTATTTCTCTATCTACTTCCTATACCGCTCCTGCACTGTGTGGGTATATATAAGGACAATGATTTAGAGGTACTTGTATGCTAATTGTAGGAAGTACTAGTCAATAGAGGTAATGGAGGAGCCTTTATATAGGTCAGGCCTCCTAGAGTGATTGATGTATCTTCTGAGGAGTTTCCTTTCGAAAACTCGAAGTTTTTCCATTTGGGCCGAAGATATACAAGACTATACGGGAAAGGCGTACGATATTCCAGATCGGATTAGCTGCTTATAGCAGAGAAGCTTAACTTTGGTGTCAACTTTATTGCTACACTTCAAAATGTTGTGCCGTTCCTTAGACCGACCGAGTGCCCTTTGAAGAACATGGGTCACAAGTTTAATCAAAGTCATTTTTGGGGTATAAATGACCCCAAGATATTTCATCCTGTCCCCTGGTCTAATCTCCTGGCATCAAAAACACTGATTCCTGAAAACAATGGCTTATTTAGCGGAAAGTGGACCGAATACCTTGGATGAACTCTAGCAGAACGTCTTGTTCGACTCTTCAATGAAACGCGTTTAGTATTAGTGACTAAATCCTCCTTTCATTGTACTGATTAACTTTGATTTCTATAGATTCAATGGATTCCGAACTGTCTCTTCAAGAAGGATTTACGAAGAGTGACAGCTCATTTAAATATAATTGAAATGTCAGCTGTTTGCTGACATTTGTTTGTCATGACGGCATTTCAGTAGTGCCTGTACCAGTGTTGCCATAGAGTGCTGCTCCGTCTCCAACATTCCACCCACCTTGAACTGTCGGTTCAACCGTCTCATCTTCTGCCACCATCTCCTTAATGCTGCCAGGAAAGTTTCACTGGACAACTCACTGATAGGACCTCCATAATCCACGTCGGTGTTACTAACTGGCCTTGCGGGATTAATCCGACTGGCTGGTAATGCCGCCATTTGTTGAGCTAGCACCCGTCCCTTGTGACGGCCGCAAATTGTGCATTCCGCGATGACCCTCTGGACAAGTCCTCGACTCCCTATGATCCAGTACCTGGAGTTCACTTCGGTTTCCACCCTTGCTGCTCCTAGTCTTCCGCCCACCCTGAGGGTATTTGGATCATCGATGAGTGGGTTGAGCGCAATCCGTTTGCTTCGTCTAGATACTTGTCTCCCTGCTCTAATGGCCGTTAGGTCCGCCTTCCGCCACGCTACTGTTCGCACCGTTCGAGTGAAGCTGGAGATTCTTCTTGTAATGGACAGCTCCTCTTGCTGTATTACGACGCTCGAGGTCTACCGGTGTTCCGGTGTCCGTCTCTCGGACTTGGTGAGTGGGCGTCCGGGGCAACTTCAGCCCCTTGTCTCGCAGAAAGGCGGGTCCTCTCCACCACCGCTCTGCTCCGATGAGCTCCTTTACTTTAAGGCCCTTTGATAAGTAATCCGCTGGGTTTGACGCAGTCTGTACATAATTTTGATGGCCTTTAGATTGGTGTGGTATAGATTGCTGCCCCATAGGTTGTGGGGGCAAAGACTGCTGCGGAACAGATTGCTGCTGCATACTTTGCTGTGTCATATGCTGTTGTGGCACAGATTGCTGAGTCATAGACTGTGGCAAGGTTTGATGAGAGACAGGCCGCCGTGCCATAGATTGTTGTGGCATGAATTGCTGTGGTACAGACTGCTGTGGCACATACTGCTATGGTACAGACTGTTGTGGTACAGACTGTTGTGGTACAGACTGTTGTGGCACAGATTGTTGTGACACAGACTGCTGTGGCACAGACTGCTGTGGTATAGACTGTTGTGGTATAGGCTGCTGTCGCATAGACTGTTGAGGCACAGACTGTAGTGTTAAAGATTGATGCGGGGTAGATTGCTGTGATACCGTCTGCTGTGGTACAGATTGGTGTTGTCCGACCGCTGCGACACAGACTGCTGTGGCATAATCTGCTGCTGAACAGGTTACTGTGACGTCGATTATAACGACACAGCTTGTTGCGAAACAAACTGCTGTGATATAGATTGTATCGGAACAGATTGCTGTGGCATAGATTGCTGCGCCACAGATTGTTGCGGCAGAGACTGTTGGGGCATTGGTTGCTGTGGTAAAGGCTGTTGAGGCATGGATTGCTGTTGAATAATTTGTGGTTGCAACGATTGTGGCTGTTGCAAAGTTTGATGCTGTTGCAGTGGTGGTGGTTGTTGTTGGGTTTGCATTTGCCCGTTCGGCGGAGTCCCTGAATTTGAATAAGGTTGTGAAGATACGTGATAAGAACTCGGTGGTTCATTTGTTACTTGAGAGTTTATGTACGTAGTGCCCGCCATTCTGTTTGCGGCACCAGAGGAATAGGATTGCTGAGTTATATTAGAAGCAGGTGGTGAATTATAATTTTGGAATTTTTGTTGCTATGGTTGTGTGGAAGATGATGGAGAAACACCGAGTTCATTTCCACCTTGATACACCGATGTCGGAACATAAGGTGCTTGCTGATAATTCGTATGCCCAGCTTTACCGTTGCCGACATCGTTATATGTAGGAATATTTATTAGCAGTGTACCCTCTAATGGGTCGACTTGTTGGGTGACAGTGCAGCAATGTTGTTCCTGGTCGAGCAGAGCTGGTAAACTCCCTGCGATTACCCAGCCGAATATGGTGTTCTGTGCCATCATTTTACTATCGGGATCCATCAGTCGTCCATCGCTCAGGATCTGGAAGATAGTCAATGGGTCTTGATTTGTGGAATAGCGGATCGGCCAACGCCAGCGATGAAAAGCTTCTCCAGTCATGTTCCAGTGACCTTGACGGCAGATCCGAAGTCAATCGTCCCATCACCAATGCCGTTATCCGAATACTTGTTTCCCCTGTTCGGCCTATCAGCAGCATCTCGACCTTTCCTCGGCTGAGTTCTGGATTCGCTTCCCCTATGCCACTTATCTTCACCTTCGCCTGTGTGCGTCGCAGGCCCAACTGCTGAATGAATGATTCTCGGACTAAGGATGTGGTCGAGCCTGAGTCCAGCAGCACCCGGCATGGAACCAATTGGTTTCTGTCAACCATCACCGTTACTATTGCTGTAGGTAGTAGTGAATCCTGGGTTTGTACTGTGGCGCAAGATCCCTCTGATGGTCCAACCTTTGGTGATAACGTCAGAACGTCTACCGATTGATGCAGCAGGGTGTTGTGCCGCCCGTTACACTCTCGGCAGTTCCCTCTCTCACATTTGTCAATGCTGTGTTCTGGACTGAGGCAATTTCGGCATAGCCCTTGGCGGTGGACAAACTGATCTCGCTGTAGAGCTGAGAGATTCCTGAATGCGCTGCATCGGAACAATGGATACGGCTGCGTGCATCTGGGACACTTAGCCGTCGCTGCTGATGTGATTGCCGCGTACGTCTTCCTGGGTGGGCCGGCTGCTATACCTCTGTCCCGAACAAAGTGACCCTTTGAATGGTTCTTCGCTGTCGGGAGGCTCTCTAGCTCAGTGAGGCGAGCTTCCAGGAATTCAGTCAGCTCCTCGAATGTCAGCATCTCGTTCCTGCTGGTTTCTCGAGCCCATAACTGCCTAGTCTCACTATCGAGCCTCTCGACTGTGGTGAAAACCAGCCAACAACTCCAGTGCTCCACTGGTAGCTCCAAGGCTCGCAAAGCCCGAACCTGCTCGAAGAGGCCGTTGATGAATCTGCGGAACTCCGTAGCACCTGGTGATGGCATAGCTGGAATCGTCATTAGTGCTCGTAGATGTGCCTCCACGATTAGTTTCTTCTTGTCATGGCGCGAGACCAGTGCAGCCCAGGCCTCCAGATAGTTTGCCGCCGTGACCGGAACATTGCGAACCACTGATAGTGCGTCCGCTCTTAAAGAAGTCCGAGAAATTGGAATTTCTCGACTGCTGATAACTGGGGATTGTCGTGGATGAGTGGTTGGTACAGGTCTCGGGACGTTACCCACTGCTGGTAGTCCCCATCGAAGGTAGGCACGTCGATATGCCTTAATTTGACCGCTCGGGTGGTCACTCTACTCGTAGAATCGGTTGCTGTCGGTTCCGTGGACCGCGTACCCACTTGTTCCACCAAGCTGTTTATGAGCCTCTGGCTGGCGTTCATGGTGTCAAGCAGCCTCTTCATTCCTGGTTGCTCCGCTATTAACGTTGTAGTAGATGTCGTTCCCAGGGTGTCTCCTGACATCTGCAATGCGGTCGAACCTGTGCCTATTGCCATGGTCAACCGCTGGTTGAGCTTGCCTTGCAGCGAAAAGTATCGCTCTTCGAACTCTGCTCGCTCTTCGTTCTCCCTGTCGATGTTCAGGTCCAGGTCGTTCTCCCCGATACATTCCTGGAGACTCTCAAAAGATTTGAATGAATCCTCCAGTTTGCGCAGTCTGCTTGCGACTACCTCCCTGGTCACCTCATTCGACTTGGATGCGAACTCCTCCAACCGCGTGAGGAATCCCTTGATGACTCCTCATCTCCGTTTCATTGTCGGAACAGTCATATCGCTGGTAGCCATTGCAACTTAGTTTGCCCCTTTTTTCTATACTTGTGGATCGAAGTGCCAATAGCTACTTGATTCCGATTCTTGTGGATCGGCTGTAGCTTAGCCTTAGGCTTCTACGCAACTGAGTGCGCTGCTGGTTGTGGCTAGCTTTGATCGGCTGGATGACCGTCTGTCTTGTTGCTTTGCGTTGCGGTTGAACGCTTGGGTCGCACTTTGCACTGCAGGAGAGGTTCTTCGGCAGCTGGTGTGTATGTTGTTTACCTCGGATCGTGAATCCTCTAATATGCCGTGAATGACGGCGGACGGTCCTTAGGCTGGACCTTGGGGCTGCGACTGGGGCAGAGATATGTATCTGATATGCATCTGTAGTTTGGTCAGCTTTGGTTATTGCGCCACGAACCTGGCGGCAGAATTGTATCTACAATGTGGGCTCGTTGTTGCGTCACTGATTTGATGGCATTAATGACCAGCGGTTGCTTAATCGACTATAATGTTCGAATGCTCATACGGTCGAACGAAGGCTGAGATGATTAGCAGCACTTCGTGACAAATGATGTGTCTTCCGTTGTCCTTGATTATTTCGACAATGGTAACCGCTTACTGCTGTGACGTAAGAATCTGCAACTCGTTTGTCCACTGCGAATTGGCAGCAGTGGATTGGATCCACAGACTGGATCCGTCTCGAAGGATAAATTTGTTTGGCACTCGCTCGTCCAATACGTATATTACTGCGAACGGCAGACTGCGCCTTGCAAGTTCCACCAACAACTACTTCTGGTGGTGGGATATATTGTCCGGTGCTGAACAAGAAGCTCCTGGCAGCAAAAACACTGATTCCTGAAAACAATTGCTTATTTAGTGGAAAGTGGACCGAATACCTTGGATGAACGCCAGCAGAACGTCTTGGTCGACTCTTCAATGAAACGCGTTTAGTATTAGTGACTAAATCCTCCTTTATTTGTACTGATTAACTTTGAATTCTATAGATTCAATGGATTCCGAACTGTCTCTTGAAGAAGGATTTACGAAGAGTGACAGCTCATTTAAATATAATTGAAATGTCAGCTGTTTACTGACATTTATTTGTCATGACGGCATTTCAGTAGTGCCTGTACCGGTGTTGCCATAGAGTGCTGCTCCGTCTCCAACACGAATAAAAAGAGTTTAGTAATAGATTTGAAACACTGTTTTTATTTTGTTATTTTACTGTCAATCGTCTATGTTAAGTACAATCAACTTATTAATTTCACTCTTATTAAATTGAAACACTAAGGTTTGTTTTTTATTTCTTGAGTTACTTAACGTATATTTGTATAGATGGAAAAGAAATCGTAACTTTTGCTTATTTAAACTATATAAATAAACACAAAAATTACTTTTAACTTCTTAATAACGGCTCCCTTCACAACAATGGTGCGAATATTGTTTCATTTATTCTTCTCTAGACGAACCACTAACAACCGGTGACTAACATCAACTTATTTGCCCTTTTACGACCCTATATACCGATCGCCCATTCCCGATCGCAGGCTTATCCTCAATTTTCCATTTCTCTACCCTCTAAATACGAATAAACTCTTGTGAATTAACTAAGCATTCAATGAACCCAGGGAGAATGGAAAAATTGCAAAGGAGCAGCTTGGTGACGGTTTGGAAACTTGGGTAATTCTCGGAATGCAGGTCTGTGGGGTGGGAAGTCGCGACGCCAGCATGGGCGAGAGTTCTACCGCCCACCCACTCGTTCACTAAAACAAACTTCCACCGATTAATAAATTGGAAATTGCCACACACCGAACACCGCAGCAAAATGTTCACAGACAAAAGAAGTAAACGCTGTCAGTCTGAGAAATAAAACGCACAGTAGGACTTCCATAACTAAATGTTCTTTTATTTCACTTTAATTGCAAAACGATTGACAAAGGTTATTTTATTTACTAATGTAAATCAATGAATATATTTACATTAAACGGAACGAAAGGAGTTTATAATTATTTACCGACTAATGTAAAATAAAGTAAACCCGATTGACTCTGCAAAGGGATACGGCCTTTGTGCCTCGCACCGTACCGGTGCACTCGTACGGCGGATGAGGACGCGACCGTCGCGAACGGTGGTTGTAATAAGACTCAATGAATAAACCCTCGTTTGGGGTAAGTTTGGTTGTGTGGTGAAAAGGAAATGAAATTTCCTTTGACCAGTGACCAATGGAAGGCGATCTCTGGCACGCAGTGGTGTGCGTGTGTGATCATTTAGCAAAGGATAAACGGAAACTGAAACGAGGAAAACAGAACAAAGGGATCGAATAGATCATTGTTTACGCTGTGCCTTGTGGCTATCAGAGACGGCAATTCATCGGAGAAATGGTGCTGAAAACAAATAAGGGCATCATTACAGTTGTGGATGAGTTGTGCGGATGCGTTAATAGATGCATCGCCATTAGGAATATGTGCTAATGGGTTTTAATGTTTATGGCCTCTCAGACTGCAGCAGGAACCGAGTTCTTGTTTGTACTAGGAAATGCTAGAGGATTCGGTTCCGATGATAATGCTTGGGATGCGGTACTTGTTTGTCGATTGGACAAACGAATCGCGGGTCGGTTTATTGCAGCTGTATAAACAAGCTGCCCGACATAGCATTCTACGATGACAAGGGTGCCGAATGGTTTGGGATTTATGATGCCATATGATGTGAAGAATTCTTTACAGGAAATTTGAATAACGCATTAAATGCGTGAATGCTGTGAGAATTCTCTTTAGGTATTTTCAGATAATGCGTTGGATGCATTAAATGTCTTTGAGAAAGGAAATGTTTCAGGTATGCTGGTGATTGGGATGCAAATATGGGTTGCGAATATGGGGGGTTCTTCAGGTGAGCTTTAAGACTCCCCACAGATCTACGAAGTGCCTTCCGAGAAGGGGAAATGGAGAGGATTGAAAAGTATACTCATCTATACTTGTCAACGGATGGAGAACTATTCCCAAGCGGATAGCCTCCACGTTATATATATTAAAGGGTAACTTTGGCTTGGGATAAACTTTTGTTTTGTAATGTGCAAAGAGAATTTGAAGATGGGCTTTTTCGCTATGTAGAAACAGTGTTGTCTACCCATGCTTTGCTGTTGTTAAACAACAGGATGGATTTTAATGATATCGGGTGGGTAAATCGGTAATGGGGGATTTAAGGAATCGTTTTTTTTTTTAGGCAAAAAGGACACAATTCAGCTTAATGATTAGGGGGGGGGGACTATAAATTTGTAACACTCTGCGCTCTTCTGGATCCAAATTATAAATCAGGTATTAGATAGTTTGCTGATCCAAGTGAGGAGGAAAATTGGGCCAAGGCTTTTGGACCAACGATAGAATGTTTCCAAGCTTAGGGAAGGTACCCCACGTTGTAGGCATGAATGAACGGAATGGCATAATTTATAAAGAATAGGGCAGAAAGCCTTTGCAACGGCTGGTATAATATGTTGACGATACCGGGTGACTTTCTAGGGTTAGGAGATTTAACTAGGTTCTATAGGGTATTTGTTGTGACAAAAGCGTGACCATTACCACGTATTTCGTCGAAGTATGCACTGTTAGCCGAATTACAGACAACAATTAGCTCGATAAACTTGTCTAATTTATTGTGAACCTCAGAGCTCATGATTGCTTTAGTATCCGGGTCGCCTCATCAAGAGTGAGCTTGTGATTATATTTAAAGGTCTGTGGGGGTTCGTAGTTAGAGTACCGGCGTACGGCACAGGGTTCACTTAACACCCCAACGCTTCACTGAGTAAAATAAAACTGGATTCCGCTGCAACACACGTTCAGCAAAATTAGCAAGCCAAACAAACACAATTTATTTTGTTGGTGGTGATGATTTCTTCTTTTGTTTTGTTGTTATATTAACGTATACAATAACTATACAAAACTTGTTTTCTTATGCTTGCTGCCACACCGTTCACAAAAATTAGCAAGCAACACAAACACCATTTATTTTGATGATTTGTTCTTTTGTTCTATTGTTATTAATTTTATTATTTTACACTTTGTATTTCTTCGCGACGCATTTCATTACTTGACTATAAATTATTGGCATTGCTTCCTCGTAAAACAGAAGGAAATCTCGATCGCTATCTCGCACTCATATACGTGTGTGTACGCCAATGATTAATAAACGACTCTTGTGTGATCGCTCGATGTAGCGTGTGCACGCGATGGATGGAAAACGACTGATGCAATTAGAGATGAAGATGGGATTTTGCTTTTACACAACGATCAGCCAAAGGTAATCGCGCTCTCCTGTGCATGCTTCAATTCTCTACGCTCATCGAGGTGGATAAAATACGTGCGTATTCGTTCGACGTCTATGGACATAGAGAGGATGAAGAAACCAAAAGGAAAACACAATAACCCAGGGTTGATCTGGCTTTGGTGTGCATGTATCAATGTAACTCTAAGGATGGCCCACTGACCTATTGCGGTGACTGTGGTGATCTCAGAGTGCATTGAACTATGAAAAGATAAATCGTGAGGGAGCGGAAAATGTACCTTGTGCTATTCACCTGTAAGAAGAGATCATTGATCCCCAGCGAATAGAGTGTCAGGGAAAAGTCGAAGTGACGTTACTTTGGCTAGGGTAATATTATCGTGGGAAAGACGCTGAAGAATTCGATAATTACCCAAGCCGTTGGATAATGGTGCACCCGCGTCGTTTGATTCGACTTCTTGTAGCTAACCAACATGAATTGGAATTTCCGGTGTAAATCCCATGGGTTAGAGGACTGGAGTTGCCGTATGGCAAAAAGGTAGCTGAATTCAATTATGCATTACCTGCATAGAATAGTGAATTCGGCTAAGCGTCCGTTTTTAAAACATGATTTACAGATGAATAGGTTAGTAGGAGGAATTGGGGTTGATTTGACACGCTGTTGGCGGTCGAAATAAGGCGGAAACAGTGGGTTGGTTCTCCATGTAGTTTAGAGAACCCCCACAGGTCTCTCCGATGATGATTGTTTGATTGGTGTCATTATTGACAATGACACCATTGTGGATGATTGGACCAGTGATACAAGAAGTACCACATATCTTTTTAATGTTCTTATAAACATTTTGGTCTATTTAAACACCCTTTATTTGTCTTCCAATTGTCGGGTACGACTGTTTTGGATTCTCTGTTTCATCAGTAAGCCGATGTTGTAAATAATGGATCCCAGTAATGGTTCTGTGGGGAGGAAGTATTATGCCGAACACGGGCACACGGTTCACTTCCTCCTCCATCCTCAATTGTTACTAATTGTTCCGAAAAGAAATTGAATTCACCGCAATCTGTTCACCAACACAAGGAGTTAAACTCCGCCACAAGACAGTTAAATGAAAAACACCCGAGTTAGTTTGTTAATTAAATGATTACTTTTATTCACTGGTGATGACGTAAGCACGAACATATTATTATAAAACCGACGCACCAGAACTAAAATTACTTTCAAATTAAATCCGCGCGCTTACTCCACTCGACTTAGTATTTCTGCGTCCCCGAGCGCAAAACGAGGACGGGAGATCACATGACCATTGGGGTCAGAGGTTGGAATTTGACTTCAACGATATCCTCACCAATAAGGATATCGTTTTTTACCTACCACCAAGGAAACGTAAAGTCTCTCTTGGTGGTATAGGAAACCAGATCTTGTAATACAGGTCATGGTGGTATGTGTGGGATCGTTGAGATCAATGCTATTCACACGTGCAGTGGAACAGCGAAACAGGCAGGCGGCAAAGACAAAAGAAAAGGCGACCAAATGGTTCGCTCTTTAATGAGGGTCATGTTTATACGATGCCTCGTCGCTATTTTCGACGTTAGGAGAAAAAGGTGCTAAAAGCAAATTGGATGTTTATGGCATCTCTGGCTGCAATAGAAACCGGGTTCATATTTGCATTAGGAAATGCTGGAGAATTTGGTTTCAGCGTCTATTGCGCTAATTATATGCAGCTGCTTGGGTTGTTTGTTGGTAAGACAAACAAAAAGGTTGCCAGGCAATGTATATGAAAAGGTATATGGCGCGGCTGGGAAAATAGACGGCGCGATATTTATGGTATTTGTCTGGTACCGAATTGGTTCAGAATACCAAATAAGCAAACAAAGAAATCTTATGAAAAATTGTATGCGAAGGGATGCATGAAGGTAAGTTTTCTTTATAGGGATTTTAGGGTTAAAATAATTGGGTCTGTTTGATGCGTGAAGCATCTAAGATGCTAATGCGAATTGCATTAGCGAAAGCTGGTGCAGACCCGGGTTATGGTTATGGGGTTTTTTTCAGGAAGGCGAGCCGTGGGATCTGGCGGAATCGCCACAGTTCCCTTTGCGTAAAACGGTTACGATACTTCATTCTGCTGAGCTTTTTACGCACCCGGATAAGACGAAGAGCGAAGTCGTCGTGGAGAACCTGATAAGTCTTCTCAAGTTTGTACTTCGGGACATGACTCTCTGAAGTTTCAGATAAAATCTCGTGGAATCGAGTTGTAGCATTATTTATCTCAACCATTGTTAAGTTTCTAAAGGTGGGAAGAGAGAGTTGGTGAAGTTTTTCTTTCAATGTGACATTGAAGTTGTCCCAATTTGTGAGCCCATGACCGGGTATGTGTCTGATATGAGTCCGAGATGATCGATAGTTGCCTCTAGCTCTCGAACGGCGCGGCCACCCCTGTCTATAGTAGGACCCCCAGTGTAGATTCAATCTCTTCAAATCATGGAGATGTTTAGTATTATGGGACCTAGTTTCGGTTACAAGAACGGCGTCCGCCCGATTATCCTTTATGAAGTCGGAGGATGTCAAAAGCTTTGATATGGAATTATAAGGATAACCTTAGTTTTACGATCCATATTGGAGGGTATGAAAAGGAATGCATCCCTCTCAGCCTCGGTTGTTAATTTTTTACCTTGGGGTCGAATATCTTCAATCACGCGGGAGAAACTAAATAGTCGCTCGGGCATTGAGGATTGCCCCTGTGGAAACTTTTGTACCGCCGCTTGGGTTTGTGGCTTTGTATTGGCTTGTAAAGCAGATCGCTTGGGGGATGACCACCGAAACCAGGATGCATTGGCTATTTATGTAAAAGCTCATCGAGATTTATCGAGCAAAAGTTCTTAAAAACACCTGGAAGAGCAGGCTTTAATTGTAATAGAATACGAAGAATTTAATTCTATTAATCGAATTCCGGGAAAGTATGATTATGAAAGGCATTTAAAGATACACCAGTCATGATATTATGGATTTTTGGAATTGGGTTTATATATAATACATCAACATCTGGTTCAATTTATCGGGCATTCAGTTGAGATTTTGGACATTAAATCAATGCGCGACAAATAGACTCAATTCAATTGAGGATATAAGTTTGCATTGTTGCATATAGCTTTATAATTATATTATTAATTAGATATACAAGTGTAGAGATACAAATGTAGATGAGTCAATTGTAAACCAAAGCACTACAGCATTATAAAACGCTGATTAATAAAAAACTAAATAAAAGGCAGAATAAAAAAAACAACTACCCTCTATGATAATTTTTAAAATACATTCCTAGAACAAATGTATGTCGACAGTATTGAAAGGGAAAAAATTGGTCTTACACACGAGATACCATAAAATAAAACACATATTGTTATCCTTTGATGATATTCAGTTCCAGGTCATGCTCGTGTGGCTTTCACAAAATGAATAGAAAACAAAAATATTTCTCAGAAACCACCCCAACGGGGTAATAAATTTTCATTCTTCTATACTGTACTGAAAAGGCGCCTTTTCTGTTCCCTCTTGTTCTATTAAATTCCGTGCATTTCGCTTTAAATTTATATACATTCTAACGCCTTTTGATTGTTTCTGCCTTCAAGCCGTTAAAGTAACCTTTGTAGTATGCGCCAACACTTCGATTAATTCACCTGGAAATTCAGCAGTCTAAAAACCGCATTTCGCAGAAACACCACGAGCTACGAGCAACTAAACAAGGAAACACACAACATCGTAGCGAATGCTTATGGTAAATGTTACATACAATCTGTGAACTCCAAGATCATAAGACACCACTTAGCAACCGTGTATTAAATTCTCGCACGCCTTTGGAGTCAGTAATTAACTAAATACTAACGGCATATGGAGCCTACTATGATGTATCAAGGTCGATACAAATGCAAACCTTGTTTCGAATTACTTTAAACAGTGGGTTGCCCACAAGTGCTTCCATGCACGACCTTGCCCTCAGTTATTCTATTTCGGAAGAAGGGTATTAATTGTCTTTTGATGAACATAACATCCTTTATGAGTTTGTGAAATGTAGCGTGGTAATTTCTAAGTTGTAGTTTATAAGGAGCATGTGGCACACTCATCACAAAATATTGATTTACTATTCTATTGAGTTCATTTGTTGAATACAAGCCCTTTCGCGCGACAAATTGACACATCGTACATTTGATTCAATTGGAGATATTAGTTTGAATTGCCATATATCGCCCTATATTGCTCTTTTCTAAAGAGCAAACGGAATATATGAGTGGTCTTACAATAGTGTTATACTGCTGCAGTCGACTTTTCAATCAGGTTTAGACTATATTTTGTGCGGTTTAGAAAAACCAATTAGTTATACTGAATTTGGATTGTACAATTTCCCTTGCGTTTCCACAATACTAGCACCTATTTCATATTCATGTGTGATTTATGAAGGATAATAATAGTTTGAAGACGAAGACATCTCTGCAATAGAAAGAATTACCAAAAGATGAAAACCAACTACCAAATAAATTTTATAGTTTTCTTTGGTAACGTGAAATAACGTCGACCTACTATCACAGGAGAAAAAATTTGACAAAATTAAGTTTTTTTTGTCGTTGTTATAAACATGGGGCAAAATCTTGATTTTCTTTATCCCAAAAGTCGCAGAGCAACTGAGCGAGACAGTAGACGCGATCAAGATACGAGTGCTAATATTAAGCACAAACAACTGATGAGAAATTATCAGCGTATCGCACTTTATACAGAAGACGGAGTACGTCGACACTTCCCGTGGAATAAAAGTCGAGATGTGATTTTTGAGGATCCAAACAAGAATGTGGGAGAGTGGGTTTATACCGTAGCCATCTAACCAAATTTCTGTTGTGGGGCGTAGGAACATCACAGTCTGGCGGTTAGCGAGAGACATGCGCATATTATATACTCGAACACATTTCCAAACCTTGCTCGTTCGTGAGATTCACTAAACAAAATCTTGGTCAACGTTTTGGACATTGGCAGATCCTACAAAATATCTTTAAGAGTGCATTCGTATTAAAATACAAAATTATTATGTCCCTTTTGCTAAACCATTTATACCCTCTACAAAGTTATACAGTTCAGTCTTTTGCTATTCATTCTCTTCATATTCACTCTTATAGTGTTCACTCTTATACTACTCTCTTTCATACTTTTCGCCCTAATACTGTTCTCTCTCATACTGTTCACCTTATACTATTTACTCGTGCACTATTAATTTATATACCATTAACTTCCGTTCCATTGAGTCGTATACTTTTTACTTATACCATTCACTCTTGAAATATCCACCCTAATACTAAACATTGTAAACGTTTATATATTGAAAAAAAAAAACGTGTAGTCAATTTTTTGTTTGTGTACCGAACATTTTGTTTTCTTTCGACGCGCAATCCAGGACTGCCAAAAAGCAAGTGATTCTTGTCACTCGTATTAAAACAATTCCGTTATGAGACCGAATGAGTAAAAACACAACTCTCATAATGGTTTCATTTCTCTCTCGTGGTGTTATGCCATTCAGCCCTGCACCATTAACTCTTATACTATTAGCTCTTATGCGGCGAACTCCTATACTGCAAACTCTTATACTTGACAGTGCAAACTAGGATACTGTTATACTGCAAACTTTTACACTCCATGCCCACATATGGTAGAGTAAAATCTTATATGGTAAACTCAAATACTTCAAACTTTTATATTGCAATTTCATATACTACAAGTGTGTATACCGCCACCTCGTATAATATATAGCAAGTATATGCAGTATACTATATATATATTCTCTTATACGAATAATTCTTATACCTTTACCTCTTAGAGTATTCATAGTTATGATATTTATTTTTATAGTAATACTATGTAGAACATATATACTGTAATGCTGTTATACTACTTCAATGTTATGTTGTATATTATATACACCATATTTTATTAATATAGGTTCATTCTGCTACTATATACAGCAATTCTTCAGCATGTGATTCACTGTACTTAACCTGATCGAGTCGATGTTTCATACAATACATTATCATTTAACTTTAACACTGTGGTAGGTAGAGTTTGAAATAAAATGTATCAGAGGATGACCTTAGTAACTTCGGAGTAATTACTTTCACGGATTGCACTATTTGCCATGAGGGGTTTCATATATATACTCCTATATACATCTCTCAAGAAAAGCGAACCTACCTTGCAATGCTATAAAATAACAAACTAAAACTTGTGAACTTATATTGAACCAGATGCACTGTTTTAATAGTATGTAAAACATTAAATAACTGAAATCAAGTCTTTAGTTTAGAGATTTTAAAAACAGAGTCAAGATTATTAAAAATGGAATATGAATGAGATTTTTGAAAAACGACAATATACCAAGACCACTGGGAGCGGATTCTGACCTAATGCCCGTACAAAAGTGGAGCATAGCTCTAACAGGAATATGGGCATACAAAATACCGAATGTAAGAGGGCGGGCGAATAGACTACACGAACGAATAGACTAAACGGAGAGGTAGTCCGATTCCTAGACGATATCTGGACAGATACAGCACAAGGAAGACCGGTAATGCTCATCTGGCAAGAGATGTATAAAAAACACAAAGCAAACCTTTCGCGATTCCAATAGTAGTTCCAGTAGATACCAGGAGGTGCGCAGTGCGCTCGCAGAGCAAATCAATGAGACTGTAGCATAGCACTTAATGTAGAAGACAGAATACGTCGACCTTGTCTGTGGAAGGAATGTCGTGACTTGATTCCTAGGGTAACAAAGGTTTGTGGAGGTGTGTTTTAGATCGACAGGCGTTGCCATATAAGTGAAAACACCGTGAATTGGACATGGAACTCGGCCCACTTGTATCTTCAGAAGACAACCATCTTCATGCCGCAAAAAAAAAAAAACAAAAAAAATGGATGAGCCTTCAGTAAAAACTGACTCTACTGTCGTTGTAGGCAATGCGTACCATCAGCGCCACCTCGTAACATTCATTCGAAAGAGAGAAGAATTTGCAGTAATATGCCAACTTTGGTGACGAAAGCACGAAGTCTTACGTTAACCGCGCAATAAACTTTGAAGCTGTATTTTCACTAGAAAATCGACTACCTTTGAGTTAATTTTTGCCTGTGGACAGTCATTCGTAGGTAGATCTGAGCATTTTTTTATTGGTTAGAAATCTACAACGACACAAAAGTTCGTGCATTGCCATAAAGCAGTATCCAACGGTTAGCGAGATTTGGACGATCTCCCAGCTGCTTCAATGCGAGTTAGTGCGGACTTTAGTGGATTATTATTTATTGATGCCTCTGTTCCGCCAAACACTTTATAGCGTTTGCAATGATAGTGAAGAACGTTTGATTCGAACTGGCGCTATGACAATTAGAATCACCAAAAATTGAACCAATGTGTAACACATCAGGCTACTGGCCGTATGTACGAATTCGATTTCTAAACTCAAGTACACTCAAAGGATGTGGAATTGTTATAGTATCGCTATGGTATACGGCTCTGATGCATTTTCTTATTCGATTTGCGTTCGGTGTTCTTCACTATTTGCTTGTGTATTGTGTGTGTATCTGTTAGACCCGCCTCAACTTCTTGCGAATAAAAGTCACTTTTTTTTAATCTGGCGATATGCCTTTATTTATTATTAACTTTTAAAAGGATTCGCGGCGACACACCTTTAGTTTTCTTTTTTATTTTTCTTGACATTTTTTATACGATACTCGCACCGACACACTCGCCCGTTTTTTCGAAGTATCGTGATCTTTTCGCCACTGAATTGGTTAACCGAATTTTTCTCTAAGGATGAGAAACTCACCCGGTTGTTCTTCCTTTTTCTTCCGTTCTCTTATCCCTTTGTGTCCTCTCTTTACCAAGGGATTTCTCCTTTCCAGTAGATCGCACACTCACTTGTCCTACGATTTCGTATTGTTCCTAGGAATACTGTGTGGATGCACCCCACACACACAGACGCGAACGTTGCTCCACGTGTGGCTGGAGATATGCCGATGATCGTCAGGTATCCTTTTGTGTATATTACCCGGGTGTGGTTTAGGGCCCTAGTGATTACCTAGGGCAAAGTCATTATCTTCAGCTGCGATATTTACATGGTTTTTATTTCCTTGTAGGAACAGTGTCGGTGGATTGGTTTAGTGTTTAACCTGTGTTCCCACAATAGTCCTTTCGATAAGGAAAACCACATTGCGGTTGGCTCAGGGGAAGGTCATCATCATCATCATCATCATCGGCACTACAACCAGGAACCGGTCTTGGCCTTATTTAGCGAGTCCTGAGGCTTGTTAAATTTTCCATAATGATTTGTTTTTTCCGGGCAAGGTCATTAGTCTTGCGCCGGAAAGGGGAAGGGCATACATTTGTTTATTTCTTTATCGCCTGGGATTTTTCTGGCTGTCGGTATCTGGCGCTGCCGCACCGTCCACTTGTGTTTGCCCACCTAATGGGTCGTCAAACAATTTCTTTTCTGGCTAGTGCCCTTCGATAGCCGTGCAGACATGAGGAATCGGTCGAGAAATTGGGCCCATGTGTCTGTGGATAAGTGTGGTCGCGACTCCCGTATGCATGCCCCCTTTAGGTGGGCGGAAAGGTAAATTGGGCCCACGTGTCTGTGGGCACGTGGGGTTGAGGACACGATATGGATATCCCCTCTAGCCAGGTGAAAGCTATTTAACCCTACAATGGTTTGTGCGGTGCGCAGCACCGCCACAGGACAATTACAGCACGATTGTTTCTTTGGTATGACCGATGACATGTTTTCCGAACTGCCTCCCAATTCACACGATTGTCTTTATTATTATTATTTATTGGCCTGCAGGAACGCAGAAGTTCATGACCTCACCGACTCGGCTCCGCCATTGTTCCTTGTCCTGTGCGCTCTCCTTCCACGTTCGACCATCCGATCCGATCTCCTCGAGGTCCAATCTAACGTTGTCCTCCCAGCTCCGTCGCGGCCGTCCTGTCGGTCTCTTCCCTGTTAGTTTACGTCAACAATTCTATCCACGGTCCTATCATCGCCCATTCGCGCTACGTGTCCGGCCCATCTTAATCTTCGCGACTTGATTACTCTCACTATTGTAGGTTTGTGGTATAGCTCTTCCAATTCGTGGTTGTGGAGTTTCCTCCATTCTCCTGACTCCTCGTCATATTTACCGCCATATATACCCCTTAAAACTTTATTCTCAAATACGCGGAATTGGTTCTCTTCCCGTTTTGTGAGATGATGTCTCGCAGCCGTATAGAGCAATCGGCATGATTATGGTTCTATAGACTCGGAGCTTTATATTACGTGATAGCAGTTTGTATTTCAACAGTTTACTGGCTGCATGCCAACTAGCGCTGCCGGAGTGTAGTCTTTTGTTAATTTCCTTCGACGTTTCGTTTCTGGACGTCAGTATCGTTCCCAGATATTTAAATTCTTTGACATTTTCAAATATCTTGCCCCTGACGTTTATATGTGTTCTCTGAGGTCCACCAGCCCTCGCCGTAATCAATATTGTGTTTTGTCTTCATTTATTTCTAGGCGCACCCCTCCTGCTGCTTGCATGGTGATTTCACAGTTTTTACTTACAGTTTCGAGATTATCGCCCAGAACGGCGATGTCATCCGCATATGCGAACACTTGTGTGACCCCGTTCAGGGATGATCCGGCCGTGTTGTCGTCTTGTACCTTTCTGATAACATACTCGAGAACAAGGTTAAAAAGGCAAGGTGAGATGCCATGGCCCTGTTTTAGTCCGTCCCGGACTTTAAATGGTTCTGAGAGGTGGTTTTCTATTCTAACTGGCCCTCTGTTTTCGTTCATGCAAATTTGAATGACGGCGCCAAATTTTTTTCGGGATTCCCAGCTCAATCACAATATGGTAGAGTCTTTGCCTTGCGACTGAGTCATAGGCTTTTTTGAAGTCAACGAACAGCCGGTGAACCGTCTCTACGTATTCCCACTTCATTTCCAGCAGTTGCCTTATTGTGAACATCTGGTCGCTTGTCCGACGGAATCCGCATTGGTAGTCTCCCAATATTTCTTCTGCGTATGGTGTGATTCTTGCTAGTATAACATTTGTTAATATTTTGTATGTGGTTGGGAGCAATGATATTCCTCTGTAATTTTCACGGTCAGATCTGTCGCCTTTTTTTGTAAATGGGGATGACTATTGAGGTTTTCCAATCGTCCGGAATGACTTCCTTGTCCCATATTGTTTTAACCAGTTGGTGGATCTTTCGAGGGGTTGCCCCTCCTCCATGCTTCACAAGCTCTGCCGGTATGCAATCGACTCCGGGAGCCTTGTTGTTTTTCAGTCGATTTATCGCGTCTACAATTTCGTCGAAACGTGGCTCTGGGATCTGAGGCTCGGCTGTATGTACGTCTGGTGCGTTTATTTGTGGTTGATTGGTGCGCACATTGAGCAAGTTTTCAAAGTACTGCTTCCATCTTGTGACGATATTTTTTGTTTCTGTCACCAGACAACCATTTGTGTCTCGGATTATTTTGGCTCTCCCTCGGTAGCCATTTCTAATTGAATTTATGCCGGCATACATACCTCTGCTGTTCTTTGCTCTGGCATTTTCTATGATTTTTCGATCCGAGTCTTCTCCCATTCGCGTTTTTTGCGTATGAAAAGTCTGGTTGTCTCTTTCCGAATTGTCGCATATCTTACTGCGTTGACTTCATCATATCTTTCTATGTGGATCACTCTGAGGCGTTTACGTTGTTCGATCTTTGCCCTGCACTCATCGTCAAACCAAGGTTTCGTCTTAATTCTTTTCTTAAATCCTAATACCTCTTGGGCTGTTTGTTTGATTGTGTCTCTGATCGATGCCCATTTAGTGTCCACACTATTGGCTTCCTCTTCCTCACAACTGTCATTCTCTAGGATGCTAAATCTGTTCGTTAGTTCGTCTTGATATTCAGCCCTTTTGCGTAGGTCTACCCGTTTGAAATGACTTTTGCCATTGAAAACACGTTCTTCTTCTACTCAGCATAACCTTGTTAAATCCCCTACGCAACTTATCTTATACCCTTGCATATGTAATATAGACATTACCAAATTTTAATGGTGACAATTTTCATGAATAATTTATTGTGCGGTTCACACAAGACTGTTGGTGCTAATGTATCAAACGTGGGTATGATTACAACAAATTCTTTTCTCTTTGATAAAATCGCGCTAATGGTAGGTATCCGCCTACAGCGACAGTAGTCTCAGTCTTCACTGTTCGGTTGTAAGTTTTTCATATCGGGGGTGAATGTCTTCAATCAGGCGGGAGAAACTAAGTAGTTTCTCGTACATTAAGGATTGCCCCCCTTGGAGGCTTTTGTTTCACTGGAATTTGTGGCGTCGTGTTGGCCTTTACCGCGGTTCAGTTAGGGACTTGAATATGTTTGGAATGGGAGGAGTTGGGAGAGTTTTTATATCATTTGTTTGTCGCCCTTTATGCATGTCAGCAAATGTGAATCCATTTTAGATGTAGTTTTGTGTGGCCTGTTTTCCGAAATCTGACATGGCTGTTTACTTTGCTCGGATCTCCTTGGATCGCAGCGGTTGTTCAATCACGACCGATCTGGTTGATGGTTATAAAATGACTCTTCTAATTAGGGATGAAATTCTGTATTCTATCTTTGTACACAGGACAACCACCAGAGATTAAGCCTCTGCTCTCTCATTGTCACACCCGTCGTAGTGTGGTGGATAATCGGTTAATTGATAATCGACGAACATGGGAGAATGAGAGAACAGAAACACGATGTATGATGATCTCGGGGTGGGTTTGGTTGTGTGTGCATGAATCAATGTAGCTTTGAGCGTAACCCATTACCCTAATTCAGTGGATATGGTGATCTCAGAGTACATTCATCTGTAGGAAGACAGAACTATGAACGAGAGGAAAATTAAGCTCGCGCTATTCACCTGCGAAAAGAGAGCATTGATCCCCAGCGAATGAAGTGTCTGGAGAAAGTGAAAAGGACGCCGACTTGACTAGGGAAATCTGATCATGGGAACTAACTTAAATGCTTTGAAAATTTTTCCAGCGGTCGCAAGATTAAGCAACCGTGTCGTTTGATCGGACTATGCCGTTGCTAGCCGACATGATGCGATTTCCTGTAGAAATCTCGTGGGTTAGCGAAATGGGGTTGCCGTATGGCAAAAAGGTAGCTAAACTCAATTATGCATTATCTGCATGATAATGAGTTTAGCTATGCGTCCGTTTAATATGTTTTACAGGGGAATAGCTTATAAGGGGAATGGGTAGAAATGACGCACTGAAAGCAGTCGAAATAAGGCATGGAATTGTGGGTTGTTTCTCCATGTGATATAGAGAACTCCCACAGTACCCCCCCCCCCCCCCTCCCCAGTGACGTAGTCACGAAATAATTGGTAGGGAGAAGGGAGTTTGGTGTGGTGCTGGAAGGAGGATTAGACGATTGAAGGATAAGGTGGCCCTTCTCGCTTCGGGGGGCGCGGTGGTGAGGTATTGGAACTGTCCTGAGTGACGAGTTCCTGGGTCATGGTGGGCCTGGGTCGATACTAGGGGTGAATACGGTTGTTACGGCGTTGTTGCCGCAAGGGCAAGGGGTGTGCGGCGTGGTCCACTGGCCGGTTGGGGGTAGCTTGGACCAACAGGTTTATCGTCCGAGTAGGTCAGACCCTATCGGGAATTCGCTCACATCCGCAGTGACGAAGTGGCGTGTGCGGGATGGAGGAGGTTCGAGCCAGGGATTGATCGCATCCGCAGTGACGGAGTGCCGTGTGCGAGATGGAGGAGACCCGAGTCGTTTTTCGTCCATACGTTAGTGTGGCGAATTGCTTGCCGCTGGGACTTGTGAGAGGCCCGGCACGCAGTTGCGCGGTTTACTGATTGAGGGAGGACCGGTATATCGGCGCCGGTGACGACGGCGGAGCTCGATATGCGGTCGCTGTATCCTCGGCCGAACGGCAACTTAGGGAGGGAAGACCGGCGGGTCGCGCTTGGGCGATGGTAGGCGACATAGTTATAGGGGGGCTTGTGGCATCTCTAACAGATACACACACAATTCACATGCAAAATAGTGAAGAACACCAAACGAAAATCGAATAAGAAAATACATCAGAGCCGTATACCATAGCGATAACAAAATAATTCACATCCGTGGAGAATATACTTGAGTTTAAAAATCTAATTTTAAAATCGGCCAGTAGCCTGATGTGTTACGCGTAGGTTCAATTTTTGGTGATTCTAACTGTCATAGCGTCAGATCGAATCACACGTTCTTCACTATCATTTCAAACGCTATAGGCTCATTGACCATGGCGCGCGCTCAGAGGCGATAGAACGGTGCACCTGATGTGTGTGGCGGCGTAGTTGGGCGAGTTTTGCCTAGGTGTTGCCGTTTGCATAGTTTGAGAAGCTTGGGGAACGTCAAGAGTCCCGAAGAAGGAAGGTCCTTACGTCTGAGTAAGGGGGATGTGCCGAGCGTCCTATTGGTTGTTTGCTACGCGCAGTAGCTGTAGTTCAGTGCGGAGCCGGAATTTAGGGAATTGTGTCGTGGTATCGTTGACGGAAGTAGAAAAGAGGTCGCAAGGAGGACGCGAGGCGTCGAAAGAAGGTATGGAACTGTGGGTTGGTTCTCCATGTGGTATAGAGAACCCCCACAGATGCATCGAATGGGTGCCTTGATTTCAATATTAGGAAATTTTGAACGTTACCTTTTGTTTCAGGCGGACGAAAGGACTTTCGCGAAACGTGTCTGTGGGCACGTGTAATCGATATAGGTGAGTATGTTCGTTGGTGGAACGACGATATCTCAACCTATAGTGGATTGTGTGGTTCGTAGAACCGCCACAATCTCGCAAAGAACACCAAAGAGAAGTCGGAAGAACTGGATATTTTCCAAAACGCTATTAAGTTTTTATTTCTTATTAAATTGTATTGAAATAGACTGAACGTTTTCAAAAAAATACACAACATTTAATAATCCATTGCAAGTTTTCTCTACGGCCTCTTTTAGGAAGACTATGGCTTCAGAACATTTGAATCTTTTGAACAATTCATCGCACTCTGTCCTGATGTGGACCAGAGATATTTTTTTCCTTTCACGAAGAAGGTGGTAGTTTTTAGCAGCGGTTTTAGTTTGAAAAATGTTCCATATCTGGAATATCAGCGAATATATATCCGGTGACCCTGGAAGCCAATTTTGTAGCTGAAATGAAGTGTGGAACGAAGTTTTGTATCCATTTTTGTTTGACGTGTGCTTTATGTGACGGTGCCAAACTTGTTAAAACGTATACCCTCTTTTACCAAAATGTTTGATTGCGCACGGCTTCAGAACACATTCCGATATCCTTTCCCGGCATAAATCCCCATTCATCTTCGTGTCACGGTCCAAAACACCAACGGAGGGCAGCCATCGAACGTTATGGCGGCTCAAATCATGACAAACGGTGGTGCTTGATTTCTTGTGGCCTTGATGAATTTATCCAATGAAATGTAGGTTTTTTCTTTGTCCGCCAATTATTTTTTTGAAGGGTTCTTTGTGCTTCAAACTGCAGACAGAAATCGATGACAATATAAGATTGAAATAACCCTTTCGATTATTTATTAACTCTTTCGCTCCGATTCGACAACACAGTCCCACAGTTTTACTTTTCCTTTATAATTAGAAATTTATTTGAATAACTAAAAGATTTTACATCGACAATAAATGTTCACACAACTATTCGTAATTTATAAAACAACGTCAGACATTTAAAACAGCTTATGGGTGCTCTTTAGCCGTCACGATATTAAAAACTAGCTGTTACACGGCATGTGTTGCGATGTGATCAAGCCGAACGACAGTGTTTGCGGTGTGGTGTCTCTTCATTGTAGTACTTTTAGATACACAATATTTTTTGTGTTTTCTATCTGTTGCATACGCAAATAAATCAAAATGTTTGTTGATGCTTGAGTAGCCCATATAAAGCGGTCCTTGTGAAAAGCACGGATTTTATAAATGTTCCCTTCCTGCTTTGTTGATGGCCATTGAAAATGTGAGACGCACGAAAGACTCCAAACGTTTAAAACCGAAATCATTGGGATATGTTACATGACAACAGTTCAACGTCTCCTTTAAATTTTCCATTTTAATTGCAGCTTCGATTATATTGTTCATCATCCTTTTACTGAAACCCTAGTACCGTAACAAAGTCGTGGCGGATTTCGGAGAAAAAAATAAACACAGCAATTTGTATTGTTAAAATGTACCACAGAACACCTGGAAAATCAAGTGAATTAAAGAATTTAATTCTATAATTTACAAATTCTTTTTAAGACATTACATTATCGTTGTCGCACGAAGGATAACCACCAGAACGTAAAACCACAAAGTCGAAAAGATGCCAGTGTTGAGTTTTGAGTACAACATTCTCTTGACCTGATATTTTCTCCTTTATCCAGAATACCGCATTCCCATAACATAATAGTTCAACGTATAATCCGTGCAGAAACCTAGCCACCTACCGTCTCCATATTAACAACAGACTGCAATTGAAGAGGTCTTTCAATCACAGGAAATATTCCAACAATTTGTCATTTTCAGGTACTCCTTGATTTGTATTGAACAAGCTCATTTTGTTCAGGGAATCAACAAATATTGCATACAGACAATGTCGCAAAGAGAGCCTTAATTGTACGTATATAAAGACTAGCTCCTTGTTCAAAATATTCCTTTTGTTTTTCTATTTTATCCGGAAACACAATGCGTGTCACTTGGGGCATACTCCACACCGAAGGGCATGAGTGGCGCTTCGATTCTGAAGTAGTCGTTCCACTTGAAATGTCAGAACAGTGTCGATTCAGTTCAAATTGATTGAAATTTTCTTTCGCTGAGTGGAGCCCAAAGAAAATTTGGGAAAAATGAAAATAACAGCAACAAAAACAAGGTCAAAATAGAGTAGCATAACAATGAGAATAGCGGAGGTGAGAACTGGCCCATCCCCTATAGAGAAAGGCCCTTATGTTCGCTTTGCATGACAAACACCAGAAAGGAAAACAAAAACTTTTACTAAATCAAAACGTGCCTGGGCACGCGGGCTGGACGATGCCATTTTCATGCCTAACTAACGGCTTCCAGGACATTTTTGAGGCAGTCGTCTACTCTACCTTCAAAGTTAATTTCGTGGCCGACTGAGAATTTGTATTTTATTTACATTCCGGGGTTTCGGGAATTATCTCCGCCATTGCTGACTGTTTATTAACTTTGCGTAGGTGACTGGATGTTGCAAGAGAAAGACGGAGAAAGTTGAGTTAGGTAATGAATAAGTTGGGAACGATGGACGACGAACAGACAAAGGATGGATAACCGTACAAGCACGGGTTGGTGAGTAAATTAAAATTCTCCCTAGCACTTCGTTTATGTTTTCCCGGGAGTTGTCGGAAAATATTTGATTTCGTTTGAGTTTATTAAAATTAGTAAGGAAAACAGATTCCAGCAAACCACTGTTTGTGGTTGCTGTTAGTCGTTCTGAAATTTCTTGATAAGGACAGTCACATCAGCGCAGGTAGGAGAACGAAAAGAGAGTAATGTGACCAATGTTAATGGTGACCCATTTGTTCATCGCATTTACATTCTAATAGAAAGTTAAAGTGTCGCGTTTTGTGTCCATTATCCTGTGAGTTTGCTATCAAAAGCACTGTAGAAAACATTCACATAAAAAGCATTCCTGCTGATGTTGGAATAATATATGTATATTGTTCATCGAGTAACTAGTGGGACCCGGACTAATACGTTTTTCAATTTAATGGTAGACTTTACTTTTAAAGATTTTTGCTGTTTTTACAGGTGTCCAAGAATTGAGCAACTATAAAAGAAAATTTTAATAAAACTAGTCGTCTAGAAGTTGATAAAAGATAATTCGTTTTATTAAGAACAAGTAATAAACCCAAGCAAAGAAGTTTTTAATGATGATTCGTCTACAGATTGATGATTGGTAATCCGTTTTGTTAAAATCAAATAACAAATCTATAAATTCATATTCACTGAGCACGGTTCCGATGACACAACTCCACACACACCATTTTAATTTTCATAGTGACAGCCACGTTATGCTTGCGCGGCGACCAATTCTCTGACTATTACAATATAAACTATTACGAATTCTCTGCTTCTGGTTTACCATACAATTGTTTCGACACTACTTTCAATTAAGGGAACTGCTCTGAATATTATCGGGTAGTTCAGGCGCGTGTTGGAGAGCAGAACTCCAAACATGTGAATAGAATTCAAGTGTGGGTATTATTTAGAATAGTATTATAGGGGAGAAGAAGCTAGGTCGAAATAAAATATTTCGTTGGTCCCAAAAGATGACACAACTTCTTTGAATTGGACTTGACGCCATTCGCCTTATAAACAATACTTGAGCGTCTTTATTGCACTGAAATGAACGAGATTGGTCTTTCCTTATTACATGATCCTGTGCAGATCTTTTTCTGATTCCATCTCACCCGTTCCAACATTGATTCGTGGATAGCCTGATCTTTCGAAAATAAAGAGATATATTATTATGGACTGTCTGGGTGTTTCAAGATGAGCCAAATCCAACAAAAGTTGTTCGCGCACGAAGCACTGCCAAGCAAATGGTCGCCTGTTTTTTCGGAAAAACTGGACATGTCGCAACCGTACCACTAGAACAACGCAGAACAGTCAATTCTGAGTGGTACACAACCATTTGTTTGCCAGTTGTCTTCCAAGAAATCAGGAAAACCAACCGCCGAAGACGGATCACTCTTCACCACGACAATGCGAGCTCTCACACATCGGCTGCGACAACTGCATTTCTGAGCACCCAAAACATCGATTTGATGGGTCATCCGCCGTATTGTTCTGACTTGGCACCGAATGACTTCGTTTTATTCCCGTACGTAAAAAACAAACTGAGAGGTCAACGTTTTTCGACAGCTGAAGAAGCGGTTGCTGCATTCAGAATGCATGTGTTGGAGATACCTCAATCAGAGTGGCAAAAGTGCTTCGACAATTGGTTCAAACGCATGCAAAAGTGTATAGATCTTCATGGGGAATATTTTGAAAAACAATAAAGTGATTTTCGATGATCAATATTTGTTTTTGTTCTCTAATCCCGAAATATAAAAGGCAACCCTCGTATTTCAAAAACATAAACAAAACAAAAAAATAGGTGTGCATGCGCGCTAGCGGTGTTATTAGACTCCCAGTTCGTGGAATTTCCAGGCGCACTTATTCTATGACATTAGTCAAGAACCAAGCGTAAAGTCCATTCATAAATGGATTAAAATGTTTGACAGCCAACCCGAGAATGAAGGCCCCTCGAAGTGGCTATTCGAAAACTTGATTTCGCTGTCGCCACTAAACACATTATTAAAAAATTAATGCCCCGACAGTACGAAGGGGTTACAGAATAATTTACTGGTCCCACTAACGCCTAAGGTTGTCTCAATCTCACGATAGGTCACATGACGATCTTCCAATATCAGTTCGCGCACAGCATCAATGGTTTTCGGAACAACAACTGATTTTGGACGACCTTCACGAAATTCATCTTGGAGTGAACTACGACCACGATTGATTTCACCATACCATCGATAAACACTGGTCCTTGATGGAGCTTCATCGCCAAAAATTGAATTAAGTTCATCCATGCACTGTTACTGAGTTAATCCACGCCGAGAGTTGTAAAAAATAATCGCACGAAAATGTTGACGATTTAATTCCATTTTTGGGCCGAGATGAATCTTTTAAGTTACTGCAAACAACACAAATAGCGCTCGTATGTCAAAACGTTCTGAGTGCGTATTACGTCAAAAATGTCCAACTTTACGACAGAGCTGTCAATTGCCAGATTGCAACACTAGGGTTGCCAAATCCCGAAACATAAGAGGCAACCCTCGTATACAAGTCAGACCACGAACGCAAAGAAAGCCAATTTTGTATATACCATAAAACAAATTAAATTTGTCGAATGAAGAAGCCAAATTGTATCAAATGCTAGTGAACGTGTGTGTCAATCTAGGCGACGCTGTCTCTGCCAAAAAGCGTTTCTTTGCTAAGTAACCCCACAAAAACAGAAAGGATATTTATTACATATGAAAAAATATAACGACTTTACAAATTTCAAAACTAAATTTATAAAACAAAAATCCCTGGAGCAGAATTTCGTTCGCGAAGTGGAACAGTAGAATATATATGGAGTAAGGCTGAATAACTATGGTATATACATGTTGTAATAAAGGCGGCGGATAGTGTGGTCGCGTCCAGGAGAAAAGCGTTCCACGAGTGAAGCGTCCAAGAGTGGTGGTTGATAGAGATTAGTAGGCAGGGTCCAGGTACGGTGAGCTGCGTCCAGGAGCGGTGAGCTGTATCCAAGAGCTTAACCGATAAATGCAAATGATGGGAGGAAGCCAATGGAGACAACGAAGAGGAAGCAGAAAACCAAGTCGGAAGTCCTCTTTCCTTGAGATTAACTTTTATTATTTAATTTCGGTGATCGGACGAGAACCGATGGTGTGCACTTGATGAAGGTTGAACGCAGACTGACTCATTGGGCATAACTGCCAATTCCAAAAAGGACGCTATGACCTCATCGTGGTGACAATCGGCCAGTTGGTGCCAGCTGCTGCGCAACTGGTATACACTGCGAATGTACTAGATTTCTCCATTACATTCCTGCACATTTAATTGCCAATCCGCAACAATACACATTCATAGGTGGCAATGATTCAAATAAAATTAGTGTCATGTTGGCATACATACTGGAACTATAAAAACCACTTGAACAATTTTTAATTAGATTTTGTTTCTCTGTAGGAATCTCGGTCACATATTTTTCATGAGTAATATTGCACTACTCTGGGACCATGAATCGTATACTTAAAAAATGTAACAGAAACATGATAAAAGGTGTTAATAAAAGAAAAGAGTAGATTCTATTGAAACGGATGAGAAGTCTCTCACTTGGACGCATGCCTTTGTAGCGTCCTACGAACGCACAATTCCGCCCAGGTAAGGTTCCAAACCTTCAAGGAACTTACTTACCTTATCCATTACACGTGCCCACAGACACATATCCCCAAAGCTCCTAATCAGACCTGTAACAAGGGCATAGGAAGCTGCAACAATGTTGAACCCGACATCAAAAAAAAAAAAAACAAGGAACTTAACGTTCAAAAACTTTCAGAATCGAGTTCAACGCATCCATTGATGGTATACTGCCCAATTCAAAAAGGCAGCTAAAGCATCGCTTCTAAGTAATGCGTCAAATGCAGCAAGCATCGCATACAGATCTCCCATCTTAAACATCTGCACGATGTTTCCAAGGAACTACCATTTTCGGTAGATAGACCGAACAACGGATGCATACGCTGGCAGCTAAATGCAAGAAAGCATATCGCCTATCCGATGCCGAAATTGTAAACAACCGTAATTATCGCAACAAGATAATTCGGAAGATTTACAAGACCAACGCCAACAAAGGAAATACTCCGGTCCCACGATTCCTTTGTAAGAATTTCACACCCATTAGAAGTATCTAATGGATTTCGGTTGTGTTTACAAAAGGCAAACAACCACGGGCTGTACGCCCGAACAATCATCTCCGTTCTGCGCGCCAGATGTTTTATTCAAATACAGGCGGCACACAATCGACAAGCGTCGATCCGAACTTCGATCACCACCACGGATGGTGATGATGATATAAGGATGTATGCGTCGGGGGACTTTCTCCTTTTCAGACACCTAAATTACCCATGAGCATTAATAACATGCCGCTAACAGATACTGTGGAAAATTCTGTTAGCGGATGAAATGAAAGATTTCTTCTGGCAGACGTAGATACGATCTGTATCAGGTTTTGGTTTTTGGATGGAGATGGTTAGTTAGATTCGAACCGTCAAAGGGTCGATATAGAACTTCCGAGCGGAGAGGACAGACAGTCGGATAGGAGGGAACGAATAGGAGGAATTGAATCGCGTTACACCGGTGTTAAAACGTAGAGCGTTAGAACGTGTATGTCATCGCTAGTATGTTCCTAAGACACATTATTGTATGTTTAACGATTTGTGCAAAAATATAATAAAAGTAAAGTTAAAGTAGAAGGCGATTTCCGATGTTTTATTTGTGACGGCATTAGCTCTGGTGCATCATATTCAGCGTGTGACGTACATCCTTGGGATTCTCATAGACAATTAATCGCATCACCGAAGTGGCTACATTACCTCGCCAAATTGGTGACCCCGACGTGATCTGTACACACAGCATAGCATACACTTCCCATAGTAAAGCAGAACTTCACACACGGTCACGACTTCCGCATAGAGCACAGCCTCCGATGTTTCCTCGTTTCTCTCGTTCGTCCGTCGTCCGCATACGAATCTGATCGTAACGAAGTTACTGCGGCGGGAGTGTGTAGCGATTCTAACAGATACACACAATTCACAAGCAAAAATAGTGAAGAACACCGAACGAAAAAAATCGAATAAGAAAAATACATCAGAACCGTATACCAAGCGATAAATAAAAATAATTCACACCAGTGGAATATACTCGAGTTTGGAAATCAAATTCTAAACACGGTCAGTAGCCTGGTGTGTAACGCTTAGGTAAAATTTTTTTCGTGATTCGAGCTGTAATGTACTTTTTGTCATTCACTTTAAACACCACACTCACGTTGGAATCCCTCACTTTAAGTAAAACACTCTTTTGTCTTTAGTTTAACTTAATTATTGTCATATTTACTATTCACATTATTATTTCTACATTTATTAGGTAGCACTTAATTATTTTCAAATTTTAGCAATCTCACTTATAATTACTAATCTTTAAATAGGAACTCTCCTTAAATTACCACACTGGGAAATCGAACACTTACTTTCCTTTATCAGCCACTTAAACCACCGACACTTTGGCGTACGCGAACTCTCTCAGTCACTAGGTCCCAACCAACTCCTAAAAGTCTCCCGTCTCGGTCGAGATTCGTAAACCAACTCTTTGTTATCTGACCGTCTGGTCGAGATTCAAAATTCAACCCGCCAACGAAGACCTGTTTTTTCTCCATCCTGAAGGTCGAAGGATATGGCATTTCTTTCTTTATCTTTCCCGGCTTGGATTCAAACGCGGAAACACAAAGGGAAAAATCAACAGAGGATCGTGCACATTTATAATCCTCTATGTTGATATGCGGTAAACGAATGTGTAATTCGTTTTATGATGCCTGTTGTTTGTTCTAGCCGACTCGGTAAGGATCCCTTTTGTAAGGATTACGTTAGGGAATACAAATAGAGAATTGTGCTAATGAGCATTTCTGATTCTCTATGTTGTTTATTTTAGCCGAATGGGCAAGGATCTTTTAAGTGGGGAATCGATACAAAGGCGAATATTTTCCTTTTGTTTGTTTTAACTTAATTTTGTTAAAACGAAAACTGGCGTTGGTTGTTTTAATTGTTTTAGATAACCATTTTTCTGAGGTCTCGTAAAATTGCTGGCGCGCAATTTTTTATGATACTCAATGGTTTTGTTTGAAGGACGGCATCTGGCCTGCACATTTGGCTCTTAGGGGTTGTTGTGGTGAACCCTTGGTTCAATGATTATATTTCCCAGTTTTTTATGTGAGCAAATTGAACGTTTAGTTTAATTTGCTTGGAGTTTAATTGATTAGCGCAAATCGAACGTTTAGTTCTTTTTTTGCTTGCTATCAATTTATGCGGGACGAGGTGTATGGGGTAATGCTTTGATTTAGCATTATGTCACATCCTTTAAGTGGATGTTTTTGGCGTGTATCGCCGTTAGTGGTGGAGACTAGCTCCAAAAGGGTAATTTTTATGGGATGGGTGGTTGTGGTCGTAACAGAGCTGTCATAGCGTCAGTTCGAATCACACGATCTTCTTCACTATTATTTCAAACGCTATACCTTCTTCTTTTTTTTTTTGGTTTCGGTAGGAAAGTGGAAATCTTCAAAAAATACCTCTGGACCGATCAAGATGCATGCCCGATTTTTCCGACTAAAACTACCTCCCGCCTGACCACTTGATCCCAGTGGAACTTTCTTTTAGATATTCCATCGCGGGGCGGGACGAATTTTACTTGTTACTCCGCTCGTCGCGTCGCAACTGCTGCATCATGTCACATAGCATATCATTTGCCGCGGGCCATGCTTATTTGAAACTTAGCATGTATTCTATTACTCCTGTCAGAGTAACTGTCCATCTCATATGTTTCTCCAAAATCGTTCGTGCGGTCTCGAATCTCACGCACTCTGTGAGTACGTGTTCCGCATTTGCTATTATGCCTTCGCAGTACAAGCAGTATGGGTGATTGAGTAAAAGCATGTTACTTGTGCAAGTATTGCCGAAAGCATCCATGCTCTGAAATCAACTGAGTGATGTGGTAGTTCAGCTTGCTATGTTTTCTTTTCACCCATGTTTCTATAGCAGGTACCATGGTGTGGATCCATCTTCCTTCGGTGGAAGAATCCCAACTTCGTTGCCATTCTCTTAGGCTTGAGAGCTCTAATTGTAACCGCATTCTCCGGCGATTTCCTAGTGAGACCTCATGCAACGCAGCGTTTTCTTTCGCTGCAATGTCAAGTGGTGTCCTCGCGGCCAAAACATTTAATGCAACTTTGGATACCGTTCGGAATGCGCAGCATACTCTTAATGATGCCAGCCTGTGTGCTGAGTTCACTCCCCTCATGTACGACAAATATTGTGCGACTTCTGCCATTATGTGAGCTGGATACACTAGAATCGAGGTGTTGACACTGGTTATCAGTTTCCTTATGTGGGGCCAGGGTCCACCAACATTGAGTAGCAGTCTCACCAAAACTTTGCAGCATACTGTTACCGTTTTTTCACTCGTTTTCCTCAAGTGTTCCTTGAAAGTCAACCTGTTGCCGAGTATAACACGAAGATAATAATAATAATAATAATAATATAGGGACTGGATCCGATTGTTTGCCCATCTATTTCCAAATCAAGGTGTTCAACTTTCTTGCGGCTGCTTATTAAAACTGCCTCCATCTTATGTCCAGCTAGTTTCAATCCAGCTATATCTAGCCAGCATTCAATGCTCTGGATTGCATGGGACCAAATATTCTCCAGATCACTATTGCCAAATTATCTGCGTACCCAATGATTCTAACCCCTTCTGCTGCATTTACCCTGAGCACACCATCGTACATGATATTCCATAACAGCAGACCTAATACAGACCTCTGAGGTACATCCACTGTTATTTTATATTCCCGTGGTCTTGTTGATATTCTTTTTTGTTTACTGTCTCTAAACGCCACTTCACCCTCCGTTTAAATCAAACACTTTTTTCGATGTGAAACTTTATTCTATTAAAACGTTTTAGTATAGTACATTGTAGTTTTATTCCACTATACTTATTGGCCAAACTTTATATTATTAAAAGGTTTTTTTAGTTTCATACACTATCGTTCATTACACTCTACTCGATGTGACACTTTATTCTCTTAAGACGTTTTAGTATATTACATTGAAAAATGATTCCACTATTGACCAACACTCTCTATTTTAAATCAAAACCCCGTGACCACCTTGAACAAGGGACTCGAACCAACTCTAAAAAGTCTCCCGTCTCCTAAGATTTGGAATCTCCAAATAAAGAATCTAAAGAGAAGTCTGACAGCATACCTTTCATAGGAGTTTCGAAAGTGGGTTATTTTGAAAAACTCTTCGCAGTGCGCACCCTCTGAAATGAGACAACCAGTAGATATTTTTAAAACTTTTTCCTGTATCAAAATTTTTTTAACCAGATCATGATCGATATGACAGTGAAATAACTCTGCTTCTACAGGCAACGATGGAAATGTTGTTAGTGTCGCACCAGGAATAATATACCCTATGTTTTGTGCTATCAGGTCTTTTTTGGATCCTTTTCAAACACCGCTTTGGATTATTTGACTGTAGGTATTTACGCCGAATATAAGGTCAATACGTCTTGGTTGATAGTACTGGGGATCCAGTCGCGATCTTGTAGGTGCAATCAATTTTGAATAGTGATGTTTGTGGATGGAAGATAATTTGTGAGCTTTGGCAATGCATATGCGTCGAAGCTACAAGTAAAGTCATTTAAACAAGAAGATTACCCTTCCTCTTGACTGATGACTAGATGAATGCTCAGCTCCTATGCCAACAGCAGATAAAGAGGTATGAGACTGTTTCGGTTGAAGAAGTTGACTTAGGTGCTTCGATATCAGATCTATTTCAGACCCTTGATCGAGAAAGGCTGTTACTAGATGGGTTAACCGGTAGAGGGTGGGATTTTGCCCAAAACTGCTCTAAGCAGAGTTCCGTTGTGAGATGGATAGATGTTAGCTAGATTGGTTAAAGCAGTTTTGATAGCCGATATGGTTTATGGAATTGGTGATTATTGTGTATATGGGTGAATAGAAGTATGATGATGTCCGGAACAGATACTACATGTGTTTTTTTTTTAAATCACGAACTGATTTGATGATTTCCGAGGCAATTGTAGCATAGTTTCAGATGTTTGATGACCTGGTAACGTTGTACAGTACTCATTTTTTGATAATTTGGACAAGCGATGATATAGATTTTTGCTGTGGCATGGTGTGGTTTTACTTTCAGATATATATGATTTGTGGAAGACAATGATGACTTTCCATGATCTTGTTATTGGGGCACACTACTTTCGAATGCTCAAGAGAGCGGATGCGTGTCTGTATGCAATATGTTAGCTCTTTCCACATCGCCGTTTCTTTGGACAATCCAATCTTTTTCTCTCATTCTTTTACAGAAGAAGCATCTAGTTTTCATTAAAATAAGTAGACCAGTACTTCAATCCACCGCTCGGCTTTAGCTCCCAATCCTTCAAGAGCACCTAATGACCGGTTGACATTGTTTAGAAGTGTTTCGAGATTATTTGCTGAGTCCCGAGTTATTGGTTTTAATGGAAAAAGATGTTCCAATGCTGAATCGATCAATATTCATCTGCTGTCGTAATACTCCACTAGATCTGTGGGGAGGAAGTATGTTGCGCCGGCGTGCAACGCTGATTCACTTCCTTCCTCATCAATCGTTTTCTCCACATGCACCACGGAGAAGAAGGTATCGGCAGTTGAATAAAAGATGGAGCGGACACTGAACCACGGAAATAAAATGCACCGAAAGTTGTTAAGCGTACAAGGTTTTTATTGTCGACGGATTTAATTGTAATACATGATGTATTTGATTACATTTTCGGTCCTTACTGGTTTAAAACTTTGCTCTAATTATTCATGAATTGTATTGGAAAATTACTCGATACACTTGTTCTAGTTGTTCGTGACTTGTATTGGAAAACTACTCGGCACACTTTATTTATAATTGTTCATGAATTGAATCGGAAAATTACTCGACACACTTTATTCTTAATTGTTCACGAATTGAATTGACGTTAACTGAGCGACTGTCTCCTCGCACGCAAAGACACGGCACATGAATTGTATTCGGGTGTTAAAATCTGACTGACTGACTCTGCTACAAAAAGGGGACGAGAAGTAAAAAAGGGAAATTTATTGCTTTTGTGCACTAGCCAGCCGATGCGATTGCGCTCCCTCTTGTGCGTTCTTCATTTCCCCATGCGCATCGGGGTGGATATTCGTTGCACGCCGATGCGCGCAGAGTGGACGGAAAACGCAAAGCGAGGAGCGCAATAACTCGAGGTTGACATGGCTTAGTGTGCGTGTGACAATGTGGCCTCCGAGGTGTTCCACACTGGGGTAGTGTGGTGTGGTGGTTATCCCGGAGGCGTATAGCTATAGCAAGGAAGAAATGTGGAGGAGAGGAAAATGTGTTTTACGCTATTCACCTGGGTAAAGAGATGTTTGATCCGCAGCGGATGGAGGAACTGGGAAAAGGCCAAGTAACGCTAGGGAAGTATTATCGTGTGATTCAATCGAATGTTTTAATAATTTTCCCAAGCGGTTCTGCAATGATGGGACAACTTCGTCCGACTGGATTTGGTTGTCGCTAATCGACATGAACAAGAGTTGCCGTATGGCAAAGAAAGGAAGCTAAACTCTTTTATGCGTTGTCCGCATGGAACAATGATTTTAGATATGCGCCCTTGGAGGTAACATGCTTTGCATGAACAGGTAAGTAGGGGGGAATGGGGTTGGTTTAACGCGCTGTAAGGCGGTCGAAATTGGATGGGATTAGCCGGAAATGGTGGGTGGTTCTCCGTGTGGTTTAGAGAAACCCCACCAGATCATTCCAGGCGATGTTGCAATTAGCTGCAGTAAATGGCAAATTTATAAGACGTTGTGCTGCTTTGCCTGTGAGACAACGTTTAAAATACTGTGGTTTTTCTATGCATGAAAGAATGTGCACCAATAATCAACGTGAATGTGTCCTTGAACGGTACCCATTCTGCATAGTATCCACCAAACGAAAGAAGATCTGGCTGTGTGAAGCGAATATTCAAAGCAAATAATGGTAGCTGTCTAGTGACAGATGTGTCGGCTAAAGATGGTGCATCAGCTGTAGATCTTGATTGAATTTTTTCCGACAAATAGGTGATTTCTTCCGTAGCGCCGAGATATTTTTCTTCACAAACAGAGTAGAGTGTGTTCTAGAAGTATGGTTCTTCTTCGCATTCCGTTTTGGCTTCCGCCCTCAATGAGGCTTTAATTAATCCCAAAGTGAAGTGATTTTGCTTGAAATTGTTACAGTTTTCGGTCAGAGCAGTAAATCGAGAGTGATCGTGTGGGGGGGGGGGGGGGGGGCAAAAGTCGGTGTGCCGGCACAGGCACCGGTTCACTAATTTCCCACCGTGTGGTATTGTTTACACCCAGAGAAAGATGGTACGGCAGTTGATCAAAATGTGGAGCGGTCACAGCATAGAAAAAATAAACACTCAGATATTGTTTGTTTGTAATTTGTCTTTATTTTATTGTTCAGCACTTTTAAGTCACATCGATTTTCTATTGAATTTTTCTGGGATAACTATTTATTGATCCCGATTAGTACACTATACTGAATTAATTTGTAAACAATAAATCTTTTGTTAAAACACCAACACAAAGCGTCAAATGAAAATGCCAAACTATAAGAACACGGCCGACACAAACAAAAATACTACTAACTTGAAGACTCCCGGACGCACACTCGTGGTTGAAACACGTCTGCACTAACTGGTGGTTGGAATTCGACTTGGGTTCAGGAACCCGTAACGAAAAGGGGTGTGCGCACTCCCGTGCGGTGATTGGATTTCGACTGATTGATACTCAAGGGTGAACCTCGAGAGACTCGTGGTGAGTCCCTCTCGGCTAACGGTGAGTTTTCTTTTCTCGAGAGAAACGTGCAGTTTCTCTTTGTGGTGGTGAATTGGAGAGGATCTCTTTGGGTCGATTTTAGCTAGTGTGCTAATTGATCCATTGTTTACTCATATAACGAGGTCATGGGAAAGCAAAACTGAGAACGGAGGAAAGAACAAAGGGCATCATTGAAGACATGGATGCAGCTGTATAAATAGTCTTCATGCAATTAGGAGAACTGGGTGCCTTAAGAAATTCAGATACACAATGGTGATTGTGCACTGTATCTTTGCTGGCGGAAAGGGTCGAATTCTTTGTATGCATGTTTATATGCTGGATAATTCGGTTTTTAGCGGCTGGACGCTAGATGCGTAAACACTTTTGTCGATTGTACAAAGGCTGCTGAGACTGTGTATAAGCCAGGAAAATGTGCTGCGCACGTGTGTGGCAGGGTACGCTGGCTGACAGGGGCACCGATAAGGTTTTCCTAATTAAGGTTGATGCTTGTGTGTAAAGAATTCTTTTCAGAGATTTTGATAATACGTTAAATGCATGAATGTTAGAGAATTCTTTAGAGGGAATTTTGGGTGATGCAGTGGACGTCCTTGAGAAGGAAATGTTTGCGGGTAACTTCAGGTTGGCAAAGGGAGTCGGGGTTGGAATTGTGGGTGGTTCTTTGCGTAGCTTTAAAGAACCCCCACAAACGCACGTTGGTTTGTGATTGTGCTTCTGTTCTTTAGTTTAAAGACTGTATTCCATATGACTTCAAAAACTTCATCCTGTTGTTCGAACAAATTTTGTAATTGCGCCACTTTTGCCACAATGTGGTCGAATTGATACTGTGGGGCACGAGGAGGTATATGCACCAAGACACGGGCACCTGGTTCACTTCCTCCCCACTTTTCCATTTCCCGCACCTGTACAACCATCTATGTCGCCGCGTTCTTTTGGAACCGAATAAAATTAACTGTTTCTAGAATCGTAGAAAGGTGTGTCTCTACAAATATCGCTTTTCCTTGTCTCTCCACCTTCTGCTGACAATGTTAATACGAGCAAAAGGGGAAAATGAGCGCAGATGCGTTGTCCACGAACAATGAACTATGACGATACACCACCGACGAAGGGAAGAAGGAATAAAACACGCTGGTTTGATTTTAATGTTAATGTTTTTCTTTTTATTTTGTCTTCAATATATGTTTGTTGATTAATTTCCCCCTTTACTTAAGATTATTTTGGGATCGTATTTCACTTAATCACGGTCCCGAGGGCACTTAATTTTGGTTTGATTTCGGAAGCGAAATTTCGCAAATTATTTTCAATTAACAACGAATGAAGACTTTCGAAAATAACGTCTCGAGACACTTCACGTCTTTCCGCATCTGGTGGTCGGGTAAATCCGCATGCTCCTAACAGTGATGCGAGTTGCTCCGCACTATGGTCAAAAAAGGCTGTTTGATACGCGAGGATTGCCAAACGTAAGGTGGCCAAAACGCATGTCACGTCCTGACAACGGACTCCCGAAATACACCACGTCAACACCCACTGAGTGGATCGAATGAAAACATTTGAAACTAAACAAAATGCTTGCAGGCGGCGGTGTGGCCCTGATGGCGGTTGGATCTTGACTGACTAATTACTGGCGAGGAAAAGTTCGTCGCGTCGTGGCAGTGGAGCCATCGCTAAAATCGACTCGCTGCCATTTACTAGGAATTTCGAAAAGTGTTGCTGTGCCTGTATAGGGGATTAGTTCCGGGGAATACTCGCCGTATAAGCTGAGTTGGATTCGTTGGTTGTGTGTACCGGGAAATTGGTTTCGGCGGCATAGCCAAGTATGATCAAGGGTCTTGATCGTTGCGATGGTTGTTTCGCGGAAAATTAGCTACCGCTTGGTTGCAAGCGAGAAGTATAGTTGAAGGGCGAAATGAACCGAAGTGGTTTTGGTTTAATTGTAGGGAATTGGCATGCGGTTTACAATTAATTGTAGGGAATTGAAGTGGTTTTACATATTTTAGGTAGAATAGGAACCGAAATGGTTTTCGGGGGAAATTGGGATTACTTGGTTGCAAGCGGGGATATAATTTAAATAGGAAGTTAACCGAGGTAGATTTTAGGAAAAATGTATGCGGCTCGGTATAGTTGGTGGTGATGATTAATATTCCGTCGTAGGTTTGAATATGCGTTTTATTACACCATATGGATTTCCGGGGAAATTAGGATTGCTTGGTCGCAAGGAAAGAATATGACTTAAGTAAAGAATTGACCGAAGAGGTTTTGGGAAAAATTATATGTGATGTAATTGAGGGAGATGATTTAGAATGTATTCTATTGAATTGTATTCTGTTGTAAGTTTTGGGAAATGCCTTTCATTGCAGATTGGGAGATGGATTCTTGCAAGTTCGGGATGGATGCGCTTGCAGATTTCGCATGGTTGCGAATGTGTGTATTGTAGGTTTTGAATAGGGAGTTGGATTAAGGTGACGCGCTTTTAGCGGTCAAGGTTGGTCGGAATTGTGTGTTGGTTCTCCATGTCGTGTAGAGAATCCCCACAATACCTTATTCGACTCGAAGGACCGTTAATGTAATTAATTATATTACAATTGCATATTACAATTGTTTCGACACTTTTATTTTGAATGACGTTTGAATTAGAAACAAATGAACAAATTTTCCGTAACAATTAGAATACATATTGGTCGATGTATAACACGTCGGTACTTTGATTTTGACATTTTCTGGTGTGGAATTGAATCACAGTTTTCACTACACAGCAAATCACTCTTCCATAGTAAAGCTGGACTGGGCGTCACTTCCTCGCTCCGTTCGCTTCGCCGCTCAGCACAAGGTGATGTAACATAGGTAAAAAGGGGAGGGCGAAATATGGCGATTCCGACAGATTATACTCACGCGACCATAATCAAGAACACACCATCAAAGGAGAATCATAAAAATCGTCAACTCTGTACACCAGAGCACTAACGTATAGTACGAAGTAACCTCTTCACATAAAGATCGCATTTGATCTCTGAGGAACACACAAAAATAAAACAAAAACAAAACAACACAAAAAATAACAGTAATAAAAAGCAAAATAACATAAAAAAAAGAGAAACCTGTTGATATAGTCTTAGTTATCGCTCTAATTACCACCCAGCAAAATCGGTTGCAACAATGCTAGTCGGAAAGTTCAGTTTAAGTAAATAATACGGTTTTGATTCATTTCGAATCTAAAAGCCAAGTTGACAGCCAGTAATGAATCAAATTAAGCCCTGATTGATCTGTGGGGGTTCTCTATATCACACGAAGAACCAACCCACAATTCTAACCAACCTTGACCGCTAACAGTGCGTCACCTCAACCCAACACCCCATGCAAAATCCGCAATAGCATACATTCCTAACCTTGCAATAAGCACACTCCCAAACCCGCAACAGAATACTGTTCCACAGAATATATTTTAATCATCCCCGCATTCATTTTCCCAAAATTGCTTCGGTCAATTCTTTACTGAATTCATATTCCCTCCTTGCGACCAAGCAATCTTAATTTCCCCGAAATTCATATGCTGTAATGAAACGCATATTCAAATCCATAACGGAACATTAACCATCACCACCAACTATACCGAGCCGCATATGTTTCCCCGAAATTACTTCGGTTAATATCTTACCCAAGCAATTCCAAATTCCCCCGAAAATGCATGCCCATACTTGTTAGCGTTCCCAAAGCCAATTTCCCGGTACACGCAACCGACGAATCCAACTCAGCTTATACGGCGAGGATTCGCTGGAACTGAATTCATATGCAAGCATAGCAATTCTACTCGAAATTCCTCGTAAGTGGCAGCGAGTCTATTTTTGCTATGACTCAACCGCCACGACGCGATGAATGGTATCTTCCCATTCATAAGTCAGTCGAGATTCATCCACCGTTGCGTCCACAACACAAAAAGTCGAGCTTTAACCACTGTCGAGCTGGGGTGCGTACACGGTTAAGTCAAGTTTTTCTTCCGTTCTATGAGGCGAAAAGGTCCAGTTTCAATCACAGTGGAGTGCGGACTTAATTTAAAATTAAACAACTTTCAATTGGTCCATAATATTCTTTGTTATAAAATTGAACAACCGCGTGTCCATTAAACGTGCGGGTGGTTAAGAACACTAAAAATCAACCGGACGGTAGATCTGTTAAAAGGTGAACTCATGCCCTTTAATGACCTATAACTTTGGAACCGCCTAAGATTTCGTTTCGATTGGAGAGTGGGGTTACGTTGCATGTTTGTATGGGCAGATTAGAATAACCATTTAGTGGATGAGAAAGGAAGCGCCCCTTTCACCGTCGGGAGTGCATTTAGGAAACAATATACTATCAGTTATCTTCCTGACCAAAAATCGGTTGTTCATTGCGCGAATGGAAAAGGAAATGGAAAAAACATCGAGAGCGTCAGACAACCGGTTCTGAAATCCTCTAAGCAAACATGCAGCTACTCGTAAAATTTATGATCGCACAATGAAGCGAATTATTCATGAATACTTGAAATTTCATGGCAGTGAAGCAAAAACTTAACCTACGCAATTTGGTTTCGAGTCAAATGGAACTTTACCGCAAACCTGCCTCATTGCGCTTTTGTGTTCTTCAACGACGAGACACATTTTTATCTATGAGAACACATGCGATATTGAACCTCGAGAACTTAATAAGCATCCATGTATGAAGAGTGCGTGACCATTTGGTATGTATTATTCAGAATTGGCATTATTAGCTCATGGTTTTTTGAAGAAAACGATTGGGCAATTGCAGTCACCTTGAAACGATATGTCCAGATGATTGCGAAGGTTTTTCTTCGAAAATTTGAAGGTGTGGATGTGAAGAATATGTGGTTCCAACAAGATGGCGCCACAACTCACGCGGGATGAGCGTCAATTACTCTCTGCTTGAACATTTCCCCGAATTTCATACCTCTTGGAAGGGCGATGATAAGTGCTCAGAACACTTCCAGTAATAGCACATTGGATTTATTATTACAATAATAATATTTAAAATTTTTGATGTATACCGATCATCTAAGGACATACGGTGACATGGTGTATACCAATCGTCTAAAACCCCAGAGCGAGGTGAAGAACAATATCCGAACTGCTATTGTCAGCATAGACACAGTCATGCTGGACAAAATGCACCGAAACTTCAGATTACGACTCTCTATCTCTATTGACCGGAACGAAGGCTCCCTTAAAAACATCATTTCCAAGACATAAGTAACAAAAAAAAAATGTAAAAGCACCTCGATGTAAAGGAGCAAATAAAATTATATCTCTAATACCTTTTGTTGTATGATGTTTTTAAAACAAGAAAGTTCCCTTAACGCAGCCTTTACAATGTAAAGAATCTAATGCAGTACAACATTAAAGACGAGAAAAAAAATTTAGATAGAAGATGTGCATAATAATAGTTAACCTACCTATATTACAATTTATCAGTGTATATTCCAGGATGTGTCCCGCACATGTTGACTTGCACATTTATATTAATGGCATTGTGACGTATAATTCTTCAGCCATCCACTTCATCCTGGTGTTATTTTCGTGAGGTATAAAACTCAATCATTGTTAATTCAAGGAATTTATCTTTCAGCGGTTCTGTCCACAAAATCTCTCAATCTCATCACACTTTTGCTCAACATAGCACTTTTGTTCTGGTCATCAGCAAAAACTAGTTCTAGTTCTAGGGCAGCAATCAATCCGAACCGACTTGACAAGAATAACTAAAGTAAAGGAAAAAAAATTTAAAATTCAATACACCACAGATGAATATCAAGGGTTTGCAAATGTTTCTAATATCCGGTATCCCTTGAAATTGTAAGCCAATGGACAAGTCAATAAAATCCCTCAACAAATTTCTCGCTCCAATACGGCTCTGCTCTACTCAAGAAAGAAGACGGAAATCAACTTAGGAATAAAATTCCCTCATTTGCACAACGTACATCCTCTTCGGATCTTATTTTGATTCTTTTTTACTCCTACCCCTGGCTTTCTTATTTGTTTTGAACATTTTCGATTTCATTTTTATTTTCAGGGTTTTCTTTCTTTTTTATAATATTTATCTGAAGGAGCAACAGGATAGCTTAGTGGAATGAAAACGTGTGAAACCATATGACAGGATTCATAAGATATTTTCGATTTCCCGTCAAACTTCCGCAGTATCTTTGAATTGAGATAGAAATACAGGATGCGTGGCGAGTATGTGTATTTGTGTACCAATATGCAATCTTCCATCTGCCTGCTGACAACGGCTTAATGTGTAAAAGCTGCGTCTTGTCTAAAGAAAACGTTCCTCCTTCTACCCGTGTTACACAGCTCGTTTTGGAATCAATTTAGTTTACTCGCATTTTATCCCCATCATCTCTGCCTTATATGGTTCCAACGTTATATGTATATCAAGGTGTCGAACGTGTCTGAGAGCAAGGAAGTTAAACAAATATAAGATATCTGGCTTTTGAAAATCCCTGATAGGAGACGTAATTGTGTAAATGGGAAATACTCGCGATTGTGGTTTTATTATGTACACACAAACGTGAAATCCTGATTAGATTACACAGGATATCAAATTGGCAATTTCGAAATATTGGAAAGCAGATAAAAAGGACGAACACGAATCATAATTCAGGAAATAATAAATTACTTTTAGGATTGAGAGTGTTACCCTACGATGCGGATAATATTCTCCTGTATCATGTGTGTTCGTGTCGCAAGTCTTTCATCAATTAGCAGGCAATCCCTATCCAAAACACCAAACAAATCACGTTTTTTCCTTTTTATCAAACTTATAAAAATGATGATTCGAGATATTTTAATGCGATATATACTCCTTAAAACTGTAGAAGCAATACCAAGATCGCTTGTCAACTCCGAAGTGAATAAATAATATCAACAGTATCTACTTGATGGTTAGGAGAAAATATTTACAGATACAAATCTACTGACAACATTACGTCTTCACATTTTCATCAAGCGAGTAACGTAGTTTACAAATATTGAATCAGCAAACAAAAACCATGGAAATGCCGCAAAATGAAACATACAAACAGAAAATAACAATGAGAACGTAGGGCAAACCTGACAGTTCTGGTCAAATGAAATGTCATTTCACAGATAGAGATCAAGCCCGGTATTTTCTATTTTGGGCAATGAAACGCATTTCATAGTCTCGTACTCGAGGGGCGAACGTACTAATTACGACAGAATGACTTTTATTTATCTTCATTTGATTTAGCAAAAACCAACTTGACCTACTACCTGGGGGAATTTTGTTGTCCTTATCTTATAATAGGGTTATTTCAAGGGATGGTTTTGTTGCCACCTTTGTGGTTCCTGCTACATATTAGTGATGTACATTTTATGAAATTTTCTCAGTTCTCATTTCAGCTGGAAGTCTATTGCCGATAGCTGTGCCGGCGCCTCCGACGACGTTGTCCCCGCCTGTACGACCGGACTTACAATCATCTAATCTATTGAACAATCTACCACAACCTTTGGAGAGTGGACCACATGTGAGTATTGTTTGTTAAAGCAGTCTTGACTTTTTTATTTTTTATGCCGAAAACCAACAATATTCAGATTCATCCGGCAATATATTCTGCGAAACCAGGAGGCGCTAAGTGACAGCGAATCACGTTTTATTTTATTTACATAATTATTAATTCATTTCGGTACTTCATTGGATGCGTTGTTTCACTGGCACAGAAACATCCAATAATGATTATTTTGACTGTATCTTATCCACTACATTTACGCACAGCCTGTCTGGTGCGACAGTTATTACGACCGAATTAAGAAGTAGCGCTCTTTAAGAATCGACCGCAGACTCCGAATTTCCCTACGAATTTTTAGAAAACTCCAAACGATGTTCGTTTTTGAACGTCACCACGATAAAAATGTAACCCTTCACTAATGTGTTAACGTTGCTCTATGCTAAAAAGAATTTTAAGGGTACCTTCATAATAAAATACAAAATTGTTATATCCCTTTTGAAGAACCCTTTACCTAAAACAAAGGTCAGTCGATGCGGGTTGTTAAACAAACTGATAACTCTCGATGGCATTTTGCCTGATTTTTTACGATTATTCAGTCAACATATAAATAACTAATCAGAGAATTTGTATAATAAAACATTCACAAAACATTGCAAACTTTATCTAACAAAATGGTATATAATTACAAGTGTGGAAAATATAATATAATATAAATATAGTGTAATATATGATATAATATATAATTTATATGCAACCGGACAAAAAGAAATAAATAAAACAAATTCACACCGCAACGACACCAACGTCGTCATAATCACACCAAAAACCAACGCCATTGAATTCGTTAGAAGGTGCCTGGAGGTTCTCGAGATGTATAGGAGGATTCTTATCATACTTCTATTGTTGCTTTCTCTCCCTTACTCTGACTTTTGAAATTTACACATTGCACATAGCAATATGTTCAATTTAATATTCAATAAATATGGTTCCAAGATTGTTGAGCGGCCGAAGCGAACTTACCAACGCCACCAAATTTTCCAGAAAATGTGTAAACATTCTCGGGCGTGTTGTTGCCCCCCCCCCCCCCCCCCCCCCCCCCCCGTTCTTTTCATTCTTCCATCATTTCCACAATTTCCTCACGAAGACTCGAAAACTGTCATCATCATTGAGAAAAAATTCTGAAATTTTATGGTGAGGTTTTGGATGGGACTTTGTTATGTGCAGGCAGGTGCACTGGTTCATTAAGACTCCCTAGCTTTCTAGTGATGGATCACTGGCGCAGAAACCAAGACGCTGTGGTCCCTATTAGATTTACAAAAACGACTCTAATTCTATTTTCCAGCTTCTATTTGGGACACCGTCATTACGCATAAAAATAATTCACGACTCACGTACAATGTCTGAATTCATATATATTTCGTTAATATTGGTTACAGCTTACACCACACATCGGGATCATTTATGTTTAAATAAAATATATGACAACTTGAACAACACTTCGGGTCGTTTATGTTTAAATAAAATATATGACAACTTGAACAACACTTCGGGTTCGTTTATGTTTAAATAAAATATATGACAACTTGATCAACACTTCGGGTCGTTTATGTTTAAATAAAATATAATACAACTTGAACAACACTTCGGATTCGTTTATATTTAAATAAAATATATGACTACTTGAACAACACTTCGGACATCGACTCCGTTTATACTCGGCTCGTGCGTATTTACCGGTGGATGAAACTTGACTCCGTGTAGCGTATGCACATGCGTGCACACGCCGCAATGGTTGGTAGACGTAGATAATTTACGTGGAGGACCCGGCCTGCCTCCACGGAATCTGTATCAAGACTGAAGACTCCCTCCGAAACGACAGAATACCAAATTTCATCCACCCTTTCGGTGACCAATAGGGAATGATCTTCCATACATTGGTCACGGTAAGGATGTGCACGCCAACAGATGCGGCTAGCTCGCACGCTCATGCTGTGTGTCCATGAGCATGCGAACCGTGGATATTAGAATTCCATAAAAGGAGATGTTAAACGACGAGTTTGCACTGGGCAAGCTATCGTGATAAGGAACATGGGATGTTTACACGATCGGCACTGCGTACGCCAACCATGCCGATCAGGCACACGTCGCTGGCGTCTTCAGAGGGTCGAACTCTCGTGTGTGTATTTACACTAACGAGAACTCGATTCCCTTTGGCAGCCAGATGCGAGTTAAACTATTGCTTGTCGATCGGTTTAGCGACCGATGTGCTTGTAGGAAAAAGGAAAAGAAAGGAATGTCTTCTGCATGTGTGCGGCGGAATTCGTTCAGGGCGGGGAATTCTGCGTCGCTTCATGCGATTTTAATCACGATGGAGCACTTCACGGGACAACAGTGTGCTTTTTGTGTAAAACGATTTTACAAAAACAACGATTCCTACGTTACTGTACGGCGCCTATTTTCCTATTTAGAATTGAATACGGATTACGCCATGTAAGTGAATGTCCAAGTGTTAATTTAATCAAAGCTTGCGTCAAGAAGTTCGAGTAAACGGGATCGACAACGAATATTAAACAAACAGGGCGGCCACGTTCAAGAAGTGATGATAACATTTGGGAAGTTGTAATTTCCGTACCTCGCAGCATCAGTCAGCGAGTTTACCAAAGTTTGCGTAGTTGATTGCAAGAGTGCCAACGACGAGACGGGGCACATCTCGACGATGTTATTTTCAAAAAATAAATTTCAATAAACGTTTATTACGTTAAATAAATGATCAACAAAATAACATTTGTAGTTTTATTTCTATTCATGTTTCAAAATGTATGACCCACCCTTTATTTCGATTCAAGTTTCCTATATTTGGCTTAGCCGGTAAAACCAAATAAGCCCGAGCCTATTCTTACCGCAAAAGATCCTACTGAAAAACATCCAATTATCCTTCGTCCGAAACAAGGCTTCGGAGATACGATACATCAGTAATGACCCCCTATAAGTTTGTTCACAACCGTTTACTTTCCTCAAAAATCCGCCGATAACAAGTACGGGAATTTAAAGCAAATAGTACATGCAAAGTTTCGTCTACAACAAGGATATCGCACAACTATGACACACCAAAACATATCAAGCTCTCGTAGACTGCCTGGAACCGTAGATAGCCTTTCTACGTATTAGGTACCAACATAATCCCACAGTGTGTCTTGTAACCAAATTCATGTGCGAAAGTGTGCTTAGTCCTGTCTTTAAATTTAAAAATAAATAAAGTTAAGTTAAACAACAAACTATGTATGAAATTGTGGCGGATTTATAAACCTCTAGCTAGATTTAATTTTTTTTTTTGTTTAAATTGTACTTTAAAAACACCCTGCGTTAACAATTTTTTAACAAACCCCGGTGTTCGATTACTATAATAATTTTTGTCATCAAAGTTTACCTGGCAAGTGAAAAACAATTCAAAAACTGCTCTTGAAAAACATGCAGAGCTTCGCGTTAAAAAAAGGAAAAAAAGAAAATTTTCTGTGTAAACTTTGGATAGATTTTCCTTTTCACGACCAATCATTTTCAATCTACTTTATGCGGGAAGTGAATGCATTTTTTTTTTCATTTTGCGTAACTACTTAAATTTCAGAAATCCCACAGACATGGTCACAGTCAAAGGATGAGGCAACTACCGTTGCCCTTACTTTTGCGTGCACACACAATGAAATTAGTTAAAAAGGTACTCACAGCTTTTTGCTCTCCATACGATCGGTATGGTTCCATCTATGGGGTACTTTTCTCGTTTCCTCACAAGAAGAGAAATATATGCTTTTGTTGATCTACCATGATCTTGCGCAGGGTAGCATCTTGCCTCTGTTTCATTTCGCCTTGATCATGACGTACGTTCAAGTTCCAACAATAATTTGTCCCCAGCAATTTCCCTTGCCATATAGGCAAACAATAGTTCGTGTGGTGTCATCCTTGTGTTTGCCCTCCTCGCCGTATTCAGACTCCATTTAATGCTTCTCAACTGTTGCGCCTAAACCCTGCTGAGCCCCATGATCACACTTAAGCGGCGCTATTACCATGTGGTTGATCCTCTCCATCCTTGACACGTGGTGTTTTAACGACCGTTATAATATGCTGTATGCCGTAGGTTTGAGAATATCTTGTAAATTCGCTAACTGTGAATGCTGTACCACTGTTAGTGATTAGGCGCTTGGGCATACCGAAAACTTCGCTGACTTAGTTCAGCACGGTTATCACTCCTCTTGTATTAGTAGTCCTTACGGCTTTCAAAACCGTGTATTTGGTTAAGTGGCCACCAGTGCTTTAAATTGTTTAGCTCCTTCTCTTTCAATGGTAAAGGGCCCGAGATGATCCAAAGGGACCATATGGAAGGATATGGGCACCCTTTTCGCGCAGTGCAACTCGCCCTCTGACGCTCCACCTTTTTTCTTTGTATATGCGCACTCCACATATGGCTGACAAAACTTCGTATCCTTGGGAACCGGTACATCCTTCCCAACCGTTCAGCGGTTTTGTCGAAGCCCATGTGCACTGCTTTATCATGGCACAGCCGGAGAACTCGCCATCGAACTCGTTTCGGTACGACCTACTTTCTTTGGTTGCCGTCGCGCCTAAACAGTCTTCCTCCATCTAGCTGGTATTCCTTATGGAGGTTCCTTCCATTTGTGCAGTTCGTCGCTCATTCAAATTGGTTTATGATGTCGCGCAGCTTCTCGTCTTGATATTGCATTGCGGATAACTAATCCTCGTCGTCAATGCATATGTTGAGTATATTGGCGGATGCCTAGTCCATGTCCTGTTCTTTTTCAACTGGCCAACGGCTCATGGCATCCACATATCCAGCTTTCCTCTCAGATTGGTGAACCGTTGTATACTCAAATTCCTGGAGTTTGAGCCACCACCTTGCGACACGTGGTATCACCCTTGGTTTGTTTCGAGTTACTACTATGTCTTCATAATCTGTGATGACCTTGAATGGTTTTCCCAATAGATATATTCGGGCTTTCCACTATCGCTAAGACCTTCAATTCGTGGCTGTGGTATTTTGTTTTCGCCTCCGTTACCTTGCTGCTAAAGTATGCCACCGGTCTCAGTGAGTCATCGCTCTTCCCACGCTGCATCAATATATTGGCAGGTCTTACTGCTGACGCATCCGTGTGGTCATCGCGATTACAATTTTCATCGTACAATACCAGAAGAGGAGGGTTAATCATTGTGGGCGTGAGGTCTTCAAATGCCCCCTGATGCCTCTCCACCCAAGCGAAGGTATTTCTCTCTTTCCGCAGATTGGATAAGGAGGCTGCTATTTGTACATACCTCGGTACAAAGTCTCGAAAATAACCGGTAAGGCCCAGTAAATGCCTCACGTGATGCACGTTTTCTGGTTTAGGAAATTCTTTAACCGCTGCTATCCTCCGCTCGCCTGGTTTTATTCCGCTCCCGTCCAGTTGATGTCCTAGAAACTCAATATTGCTGTTCAGGAACGCACACTTTCTGATATTGATGGTCAGTGCCGACTCTTTCAGAACCACCGGAAATTTTCCGAGTTTTTGTAGGCCTCCCGCTACTGAGTCACTTCCGGTGATAATGTCATCTAAATAAACCGCCATATCTCTGTGGTTCATGCGTGCTTTTATCTGATTCATGCTCATTTGGATGTTGGGGCATTTACCAAGCCTACTTTGTGTCGCTTTGGTATCTGGTGATATCTGGACTTGAGGTCCAATGTCGTGAAGTACTCTTTCCAGGCTAACATTGCAAGAGTCTCCTCCATAGTACGCATCGGGGACTTCTGCTTGACCGTTACTTTTTTTAGTCCCCGGTAGTCGATACACATCCTGTGTTCGCCATCTTTCTTCTTCGTAAGGACTATTGGTGCACAAAACCTGGAGGTTGACGGTTGGATAACTCCCTGTTGCAGCATTTCATCAATTTTTTTTGTATTATCTTTCGTTTGGCGAGGAGTATGCGATGAGGTTTGACGCACACTGGCTGTGTGGTGTTAGGTTCTATTGTGAATCCCCCCAGTTATACTGACCTATTTCGTTAGCCTTTCGGACGAAGCAATCTCGATGAACGTTTACTAATTCCCTTAGTTTCGCTTTTCCCTCTTTTCCGAATTCTCCCATGTCCAGGTGGTCACTCCTGGTGCCGGTCTGCTCCTGTTTGGCCAATTCGTGACGGCCAAAACTTTTGTTTCACTGCTCTCAGTACAATCGCTAATTTTGCGTTCGTTGTGGCTCATTTCGATTCGAACTTGAGGTTGATCCAGTTATCGTCGCCCAATGCTTATTTTGTATGGTAGGCTGTCACCCGGGACAACAAGCACTTCACACCAACTTCGTAGGGAGTCTACTTGAATATTCGCATATAATTTTTCTATTGTTCGGCACCCTAGTCCGCCGAACCCGATTCGTTTTCTGGCATCTTCCTCGTAGCGAAAGTTGTAGTTGTTTGCGAACGACTCCTGCATCGTGACGCAATCGCTCCCCAGGTCTCGGCCACATCCTTCACGGCATATCTAGTCCTTGATATCATTTTCTCCTCGGTGGCGCTTATTCTTTGTTCTGGCGCAGGCGTCTCCCCCTCGGTTAATTTGCTCGGATGAGCTCGATTTTCACGGTTTTGTCTTCATGGCTTCAATTTCGTCCATCAGTTTCTCCATTGTGTTTTGTTCATCGTTATAGTGTGTCGTTTCCTCTTTGATATCGCCTAATTCCTTGCTGTTTTCACCTGGTTCGTTTTCGCGTAGTCCTTCGTGGACCATCGACTTGTACGGGAGCTGGGCCTTCTCTTTTTCTCCCCTTAAGCCACGCTTCTTCGATTGGTCCTCCGCTTTCTTCATTCTGCCGGCTTTACTTCTGGGCTGAATCTGGACGGAATCCCACTTCTGAACTTGTAAAAGGATAGTTTTCTTTATATATTTTAATAATGTTAACAAATGGTCCTATATTTCTATTAATAACCCTGACGCTCACCACAAAAAAAAACAGAGACCGAGTGCCCACCGCGCGCTCTTTTTATACTGCATACTCAACAAACAGTGAAGTTAGTGTTCGTTCGGTGCCCCAGAATACAATAAGACGCCAGCCGCGCCGCAGTCCGAGTTACACTGAACAGAATTGTTCTTCACCATTTAAAATTACGGCTATAGGTGGGAAATATGTATTACACACTTTTCATTTACTTCATTGTTACATTTATTATATTATATAATTTTACACGGTTATTTTTTTTCTCTCGTTTTTATATGCAATCTAATGCACGCCCACGACTTCTTGGGCACCACGACACCTGTTTGAAGATCTGCACACACCAGAGAGGTTCTCGGTCCATTCGCGCCCTTTTATACCGATTGCACACTCATCCTCATTTTCCCATTTCCCTGCCCAATAAATTCTCGCGAATTCATTCAGCAGTCAATTAACCCAGAGAGAATGGGGGAAATTGTTGAAGAGAGCATCTTGGGTTAGGGAGTTGATTTGGTTTTGCTTGCGACGAGAAGCAAAACTAAAGAGTATATTCGTATCCACGCTTAGAGGCTTGGGAAATTCTCGAAATGCAGAATTACGAAGTGCACTCCGAGAAGGGGAAATGGAGAGGGTTGAAAAGTATAACTACTCACAAGTGAATAGCTTCTACTTTTTATATTTGAAAGGGGAATATTGGCTTGGGAAAACCTTTACATCGGAATATGTAAATGAATTTGAGGATGGACTAAACTGTTTCACTAGGTAGAAACAGCGTCGTCTGCTAATATTTTGCTGTTGTGAGAAAGCATGATGGCTAATGGTGGATACATTTAGCGCACTGGTATGTGGGATCCAGGAAATAGTTTTTTTTTTTTTTTTTTAGACAAAAGGACGGCAATCAGCTCACTGATTCGGGGGGTTTTAATTATGTTACACTAATAAAGCATCTTCTTTTTTCTCTAATACGGCGGATGAGATTATTCCTGGTATAGTCGTTTGCGACTTAAGTAACCTAATGTTCTTAGCAGTAGAGCATTGCATTTTCTAGCATATTCACAATCTTTATCTGGCACTGCAGCAGATAAAATTGTCTGAAAACCTTGCTCTTCAAGAGTCTTCCACAGAACGTCCGAAATAATCCCGTATACTGAACGGACTTGAATATTTATCAGATAGCTCACAGTGCGAATGAGATTGTTGGAGCTGGTAAGACACAGATTTATTCAGTCCAGTTAATTTACATTCGAGGCAAAAAACACCAACCAAAATAGTAGGGTTAGACTACACAATTTCAGGTCTCCTGGTAGAAGCCATCGTTATCAGAGGAGTCCTTTCCGTATCTTCTCCTACCGACAACGAAGCGTTTCGTATACTTCAGGTAGAACTAATTTCCTAACAATTTGTTTCGGTCATAGGCGTTTGATTGAGAACGCTAGGAGGTGTAAATAACCATGTAAATTGCCTTAGCTAACTTCCGCTCAGGCGAATTCTTTAAATTAGGATCTCCGAATGTCATTAAGACGTATACACCCAGCAACATACATTAAGTCGCAAATATCATGATTGACCCAAATGTTGAAACCTCCGTCGTTCCACGATCGTTCGGATTCTAGACTGCTTGGCACGTTAAAATTATTGGCAGCAAATAATTTAGTTATAGCAGCGTATGGATGGAAACTTCTTACTCATAATTTAGGCCTTTGGCGGCCCATTCGTTGGAATTTCGTTATTGCTGACCTCAAAGAACTTTTGGTAGGCGCTGACCTATTCAAATAACATAAACTCCTTGCAGATGTAACGCATAATATATTACTGGACCAGAAGATTTAATAAACTTATACGTACCACGACCTAAAATTTCACGGTATTCAGACACACGATCCTAAGGTAAGGCAGCGTTCGTGTCGTTTAACTCCGAAGAAACTGTGTGAAGATTGAGCGAACATGGAATCAACAACACGTCGACAAGCCCCCTTCATCTGGTTAAGAAGAATAATGAAGAGTGGCGGCCATGTGGTAACCACAAAATACTGAATGCAATCACTATATCTGATCGTTACCCAATGGCACACCTACACGACTTTTCATACAAGTTGTAGAGTCGCTCTATCTTTACACTGCTTCCAGTAGCCCCAGAAAATATTCCTAAAACACAGTCACTACGCCGTTCGGACTATTTGAGTTCAAAGTGTTGGCTTTTCAGGGACATATAGACGCAGACGTAAGAGGTCTTGATTTCTGCTATTTCTCATAGCATCGAAAACCGAAAATGAACACCGCTCTCATTTATGACAGGTTTTCGAATGCATCCGAGAGTTTGGATTAGTCAGCAACACTAACAAGTGCCACTTCGACGAAGAGCAGCCCAAGTACCTTATTTTCCTCATTGACGGACAAGATATTAGACAATTACCAGACAACATTAAAGCTTGGATGCAGCTCCGTCGGCGTACTAATGGAAATTATATGGAAATTTTAAATTGTTATTGCCCAATTCTCTAAAACGCTGCACATATGCAGGCACCTCTGAACGAATACCCGATTAGAGCAAAGAAGAATGATAAAAGAACTATTGTTTGGGCAGAGTCGGCTGACAAGGCATTACGCATCCCAAATTCATAGCTGGCTAATGCTACTTTATGACAACGCCATGTTGAAGCAGCCCCATTGTTATCAACGGTATTATAGCGCGTACGACCCGGAGTTACTAGTTATTTATAGTGCTGTAAAGTACTTCCGGCACATGTTTAAAGGACGACACCTTACAATTAGGACAGACTACAAACGATTCGTCTACGGCTTTCAGAAGAAAGAGTGGGGTGGATCTATAGCGTTGGTGACGACAGTGAGGAGCGTGTGATTCGAACCGACATTATAACGGTCAGAATCACTAAAAGATAGAAGCAAAGACTCAACACATAAGACCACTGCCGCCTGTACGAATGCCATCGTTACTCTCAAGCATACTTAGCTGATGTTGAAGTCCTACGTTATTGCGCTACGGTATACAGCTCTGATGCTTTGCTTATTCGAGTTTCTTTCAGTGTTGTTCTTTCCTATTTGCTAGTGTACTGTGTGTGTATCTGTTTGAAACGCCACAGATCTCTGTGTCAAGAACGACAACTTAAAATTATTGGGCAATTCTGTACCCAAATATCATACGTTCCAGGAACGCCGAAATTTATAGCGGATTCATTGTTTCGAATTGATTCAGTACAACTCTGTACTGCCATTAGCAACACTGATTTGGCGCAGGCTCAACAGGATGACACCCAACTTGATTCTTTATTAAAAGGCGAGACGTATTTCAATGTACATAAACTCCCTTTTGGCGACTCGAAACGAACTTCTGAAGGATCTTCAATACGGGCTCCCTTGACCTTTTGACCCTTATAACCGATATATGGACATCTGCGATTGAGGGGCATGGTGAGTCAGGGGCGGTCGCATTGGATATCTCTAAGGGTTTTGACCCCACCTGGCACGGTGCATAGTTGACAAACTTCGTTCATACGGACTTTCCCAACAGCTTTGTGACTGGACGAAGAGCTTCGTCGAAAATCGATCGATTAGGTTTGTTGTGGCCGGCAAATTTTGGGATTTGTATCCTGTTGATTCCGGAGTGTCTCAAAGTTCTATTTTGGTTCCAACCTTGTTTTTGCTTCACATAAATGATTTATTGGAGACAATGGATACCAGAGTGTTCAGTTTCGCGGATAATAGTACGCTTGTTTCCTCTTTTCGAGTGGTAGACCGATTGGTGCATCAACGTCGCACCAGCTGAGATGTAACTTGATCAACTCTCTGAATCTGGATCTGGATAAGACCCTGCAATGGGGAAATGCCAATCTGGTCGACTTCAATACAACATTCACAAAGAACAGTGGTTCATCGGTTCCACTTCCCTCGAATCTGGACAAAACCGGAAATTGCTCGGCGTCACAATGTGTGGGAATGTGTCATGCCAAAAACACGTGTCGACCAGGTCCGCCTCAGGAAAACTGAGTTATCTTTTTAGATCTATATTATCTTTTTAGAGATATATTTTACTCCGGCACAACTTCTTCTCTTGCATAAATACCAAATTAGACCCATGCTCGAATACAGCTCTGCTCCTAAACATACTCTCGACCTACTTGAGAGCATACAGAGACGAGCGATCTGCCTGATCAGGGACACGACGCTAGCACCAGGATTACAGTCGTGACAGTGAAGGCGCGTAGCCAACCTCTGTCTGTTTTACATATGTTACCACGAGTATTGTTCTTCGGAGATTTGTGGTATTGTTCCGCCCAATTCGGTTTATATGCGCATCACAAGACAATCCAACGGTGCGAACATCTCACACCAGAACTGGTTCCGTTACAAATCGGGGAAGCTGCGGAACTCCCTCCCCGCGCGAGTGTTCGTGGACTGTTACAAATGCAACTGTTCAAAAAGAACCGCAACGATTATTTGGTGGCAACTCGGGGCGCCGTGTCGGCGCTATAGGTTCGCCTCTCCCGAGAGAAGTATCTTAAAAAAAAAACGGAAATTCCTCGTCCTTATGTTCTACAAAATCCTTGAGTAACAATTTTCGATACTAAATATAACTCGTCTAATTGGTCGAGTACTGCTGCTGCTGCTGTCCAACGTAAGTTTGTCTGGCCGCATACGATTAAGAACTAAGGTATCAGTTGTAATTTAATTGTGATAAATTTAATGGTTGATATAATAATAAGAATGGATAGACATTTTGGGGAACGGAATATTTTAAATTTGGTATAATGTTGTGACCAATGACGTTGCCCAGACAAAATAAATCATTATGGAAAATTTAACAAGCCTCAGGACTTGCTAAATAAGGCCAAGACCGGTACCCGGTTGTAGTGCCGATGATGATGATAATGTTGTGTGTGGGTGTGAAGAGGGGTGGTGGATTCAGTGGGGCTTGTAAGGATGCGGAGTTTAAGAGTGGAAGTGTTATGGTAGAAGTCAAAGGAAGTGAGGTAAAAGTTGGCGTTTCATAGCATACGTGACATGGGTTCGTTAAAGCCATAAGAGGTGTGAGGGCTAGCAGATAAAATAGGCACAGTTACTCTAGGTTACAAGGATTAGTATTTAACGGGATAGGGGGGAGGAATGTTGTATAATCGAACGATCCTGAGAGAAGAAGGTGTTTAAACATAATGTCAGTGTGAACTCTTTGCTCACAGGTGTGGCAAGGTTAATTAGTTTAAGGTGATCTGTGTAAGGAACCAGGGACAGGGGGTTCTTCCAACACAGTCCTCTGAGGTTAACACGCAAGACCCAACACTGAATGCTCTCGATTCTGTGATAAGGGGACTAAACCTAGCTGGCATATTCTAAAAGAAGACGAACAAAAGTAATGTAGAGACATATCTTCCCACCTCTAAGCTATTTGAAAGGGTGTTACTTAGATAAATTTTAGAAGAGTGTAACCCACGAGCTGAAAGGTATTCCAAAAGAAGAGTTCCAGAAATGCTACAAAGACTTAGAGCAACACATCCGTCGCAACTCTAGAAGAAATTTACTTTGAAGAGGACAGCATTGCCAGTTAAAAAAAATAGTTCATAGTTCTGTGGCGGTTCCGCCAAACCCCACGGCCCACTTACCTGAAAAACCCCGATAACTACATCTCAATCGGCATAAGTTTTCCCTAATGCAAGCGCATTAGCACCTTAAGTGCTTTACGTATCTACGTCATCAAATTTATAATCTAAAAGTCCCTGTAAAAGAAAACTTACCTTTCATGCATCTCTTCGCATATAATTTACTGTAAGATTTCTTTTCTACCTTTTCAGGTATCCCAAAACCTATTCGGTACCTGCGGTTGCCAGGCAAATTTCAACCTTCCCACACCTGCGCCGCAATCTCCAACCAGCATAAACATTTCCTTTTACAAGGACATTTAATGCATACAACGTATTAGCTAAAATTCCTAAAAATAATTCTTTAATGTGCATATGCACCATGAATACCAAATCATTCGGCACCCTTTGTTATCATTTAAAATGCTATGTTGGATAGCTTGTTTTTACAGCTGCAATAAACCGACCCGCGATTCGTTTGTCCAATCGACAAACAATTCCCGCATCCTAATCATTATCATCGGAACCGAATCCTCTAGCATTTTCTAGTATAAACAAGAACTCGGTTTCCATACCAGTCGAAGATGCCATAAACCATATTCCTACGAATGTAAACAAGCCTAAGATCCAACTCATCGTTTGTTTTCCACTAACAAACAATCCTCAATTTTTTTTTTCAGCGGCAACTAATTATCCTGCATATAAAAATGCAGGCAAGGGCTTCGTTTCTGCCACCAATCCCATTAGCAAATGAGTCACGCTCTGGTGACAGCAAAGTAATCAATCCAAAAGCCAACTCCAATAGTTGGTTTGGGCACAGCAATCAAATCAAAAGCCAACTCCACTAGTTGGCTTGGGAGCAGTTTTTGCCAGGTTTTGATAGTGTGAAATAAACTCTTAGATTTTTTTTTTTTTTTTTTTATTAGACTTCTCTCGGGAGAGGCGAACCTATAGCGTCGAGTGGGCGCCCCGAGATGCCATCAAATAACTGTTGCAGTTCTTTTTGAACAGTTGCAGGTTGTAACGCTCCGGGAACACTCGCGTGGGAAGGGAGTTCCACAGCTTCCCCGCTCTATAACGGAACGAGTTCTGATACAGGGATGTTCGCGCTGTCGGGAGATGAACCACAAACGGGTGCGATCCGTCGGATTGTCTTGTGGAGCGCATATAGACCGAATTGCGTGGAACAATGCCAAGAATCTCCGAAGAACAGCACCCGTGATAATATCTGTAAAACAGACAGAGGTCGGCCACGCGCCATCGATGTGATAGCGACTGTAGTCCCGACGTCAGCGCCGAGTCCCCGATCAGGCGGATCGCTCGTCTTTGTACGCTCTGAAGTAGGTCGAGGGTATGTTTAGGAGCCGAGCTCCAAACATGAGAGCAATATTCGAGTGCGGGTCTAATTTGAGATTTATATAGGAGAAGAAGTTGGGCCGGAGTAAAGTATTTCTTGGCTCTAAAAAGATAACTCAGTTTTCCTGAGGCTGATCTGGCGATACCCGATACGTGTTTATGCCACGATACATTCCCACAGACCGTGACGCCGAGCAATTTCAAACTTTCCACAGCCTTGAGGGCCCGGCCATTCATCATCAGCTGTGGAACCGATGATCCAGTTTTCTTTGTGAATGTTGTATACTGGGTCTTCGTTGCATTGAAGTCGACAAGATTGGCCTTTCCCCACTGCAGGACTTTATCCAGATCCTGGTTCAGAAAGTCAATCTGTCTACATCTCAGCTGGTGCGACGTTGATGCACCAATCGGCCGATCACTCGAAAAGGAGGAAACAAGCGTACTATCATCCGCAAAACTGAACACTTTGTTATCCGTTGTCTCCAACAAATCATTTATGTGAAGCAAGAACAAGGTTGGAGCTAAAATAGAACCCTGGGGCACCCCCGAATTAACAGGATACAGATCCGAACACTCGCCCTACTCACAGAGCTATGATGATTTAAAAATTACTTTATTTTTACTAGCACTTATAAAATTGCCACTTTAAACGGCCACTTAAATAATTCAAAATTCTAGGTCACTAGACGATGCGAATTACACGGCACAAGCAGAAAATAACGAAGAGTCAGCTTTTTCTCTATTCGCCCGTTAATATACCTCGTACCATTTTTTAGTTTGCCGTTAACGTCATCCGATCGAAAGCGCCGTGCCATCGAACAGCACATTACCGTGTAAACGGTTGTATCGCACGAATGCTTTTTCTGTTGTACTGCCGGTACCCAATAATTTACCAAAAAAAAAAGCGAAGTATACCTTTCGGTGATGGCATTGTCGTGGTCAATTTTGTTACTTCGATGGTAGGTGAATTGACTATTTGAGTTTATGATGAATCGGTTCTCTTTGTTATATCTTTGAGGAATCGTTTCATCCCTTATTGTTGTTTGTTGTTGCTTTGTGCTGCAACAGCACCTTTTCCCCAACATCTATTATAGCGACGACGCAAAGCGTAAACATGACCCTCATTACCGAACGAAGCATTTGGGCGCTTCTTGTTTTGTCTTTGCCGCCTGCCTGCTTCATTGTTCCATTGCCTTCGAGCACGTGTAAACATAATCGGATCTGAACGATCACACACACAACCCACCATTATCTCCATTACGAGATCTGGTTTTCTTGTCCCCCACAAGAGAGACTTTACGTTTCTCTGATGGTAGGTAAATCTTTTCCCTAGTGGAGGGGAACACTTTCTCTCTCGAGAAAACTCACCCCCGGTTGCGAAGTGGATCTGCATCTAGCAGAGCAACGCAGAGGCTTTTACCATCCACCGACCTAGTAAATCGTTGTCCAGTCCCGCTCCTGGACGCGCGCCGCGGATGCGTCCATCACAGAGGCGCGTGTGTCCGTGAATTTAGTTATTTTTTTGTTTGTACCAGAGTGACAATCGAAAACCATTGCAAGTGCTATGAGTTCGACATAAAATAAATTGCATCCAATCGCGGAATGTGCGTGTAAAGAGCTGCTCTGCTCTATGTCATTCACGTCAGTTACAATATAATTGTACCTTTTATCGTTTGTTTTGTTTCACTAACCGTTTCTATTAAATATAAATAAACACATCAATAACGTTAAAACAGTGAGTTTTATTTACTTTTGTTTCCTGGTGACCGTTCGTTTGCAGGCCGCGGAACAATCGTAAGTGACATCGGAACTTTAGTGACAATAGACGATGGTGGTGATGGTGACATACTTCCTCCCCACAGCTCCAATAGAACAAACAGTCTAATTGTGCCTTTTAACTCCGTGTTAGAGAGAATCAGTTAACCAAGGTTTTGGTTAGATATTAGGTGTACAACTTTGCTCCCGCCGTTTTTTTTCCGAAATTCGAGGCTTTATTGTAAAAAACTGGTTACACATTTATGATTCAAAGTATTGTCCATCGCTGGCCACTACTTTCTCCCATCTTTCGGGCAGCATACGAATCCCGCGTTGAAAAAACTGGTCATCTTTTAAATCGATCCACGAATCAATCCAATTTTTTACTTCTTCATAAGACCGGAAGTGCTGGTCAGCCAGGCCGTGTGCCATTGATTGAAACAAGTGATAGTCCGAGGGAGCAACGTCTGGAGAATACGGCGGGTGGGGTAGGACTTCCCATTTCAAAGTTTCCAAGTATGTCTTGACAACTTTCGCAACATGGGGTCGAGCATTGTCATGCTGTAAAATCACTTTATCATGTCTCTCGTTGTATTGCGGCCGTTTGTCTTTCAATGCTCGGCTCAAACGCATTAATTGCACTCGATAACGATCGCCTGTGATTTTTTCAGTCGGTTTTAACAACTCATAATACACTACGCCGAGCCGGTCCCACCAAATACTGAGCATGACCTTGGAACCGTGGATATTCAGTTTGGACGTCGACGTGGAAGCATGGCCGGGATATCCCCATGATTTTCTGCGCTTGGGATTATCGTAATGAACCCATTTTTCGTCCCCAGTCACAATGCGATGCAGAAATCCCTTCCGTCTTTGCCTTGCAAGCAGCTGTTCACAAACACACAAACGCCGTTCAACATCTCTAGGCTTCAATTTTCTTGTTTCTGAATAATTCCCATGACTTTCAGGCGTTTTGAAATGGCTTATTGCGTCACACCCAATGATCCTGCCAATTCTTGTTGCGTTTGACACGAGTCTTGATCAAGTAATGCCTCCAATTCTGCATCTTCGAAAACCTTCTCTCTTCCACCACCATGCTGGTCTGCGACGTTAAAATCGCCGTTCTTGAAGCGTTGAAACCACGCTTGGCACGTTCTTTCACTAATAGCGGCCTCACCATAGGTATTTGAGAGCATTCGATGAGCGTCAGCCGCAGATTTCTTCATATTAAAGCAGAAAATTAAAACCTCCCGCAAATGACGAGAATTTGGCTCGTAAGCTGACATATTTAATCGAGAATAACTTTCTGACGCAGACACAAATCGACTAATATTTCGATGGCGTTATGTTTACAAATACCTAAGCTTATTGTATGACATCTATAATCTATTTATTTCAACTACCACTTACCACTACAGCCATCTATTGCAAAACGGCGGAAGCAAAGCTGTGCACCTAATACCATAATCGCCCAATAGAACAACCAGTCTCATAATGCCTTTTAACTCCGTCTTGGAGGGAACCAATTAACTCGAATTCAAAAGATCAATATCTTTAAAAATCCTCGTCGCCCCGTAACCTGTTGTTATTAATACGTTCACCATAATTGGCTTCATATTATAGCAATAAGTTATCATCATCATCATCATCATCATCATCGGCACTACAACCGGGAACCGGTCTTGGCCTTATTTAGCAAGTCCTGAGGCTTGTTAAATTTTCCATAATGATTTATTTTGTCTGGGCAAGGTCATTAGTCTTGCGCCAGGGGCTCCCCGACGGGGAATCGAACCCCGGTCTCCCGGGTATACTAACCACTATACTATCGAGGAGCAATAAGTTATACATTATTGTAATTGATCAACGCGCACCTCTCTTCACATAATATCCCTAAAGCGGATAAGAGGTTTACTTAACTGCTTAAATTTGATCATAACCCATCCGCCCTCAGTTCTATTGTCAGGGGCACAAAAGACAACCATTATTAAGCTCGCAGAAAGACGCTGCCACTTCATAACGTCAACGATTATTAGCCCATATTCGTCCTCACAAATAACCTCTACTTTAACACAGGGGATAATCACAATATCTCCGCGAGTTCCCAATAATGATGCGCATTCAATTTGTAAGTACTTACAGGACAAAAGCCGTCACAGGCGCACACAAATAAATTGCTGTCTATTCTCCAAACCAAAAAAAGGAGACGAAGAAGATAGGTATAGAATTAGGGGAAGTAAAAGAAATCAGGTCATCACATTCAAATTAATCTCGCATTGCCTCAGCAGTGTCTATGATCAAGATTCAAACATGTCCTGCATTATGCAATCCTCTGATGAATCCGCAAGGCAAATTCGAATTTATCATTCAGATTGCCATCTTAAGAGCCCCAATTCATTGGGAAAAAGATATTGGGGAACAGTAAAAATAAAGAAACCCAAAACAAAACTAAATTAAAAAAATAAAAAAGTCAAAATGTGGGAGTCCTTTTCGCCCACTTGAAATTGCTTTCGGGATGATTTCCTATTCAAAATATTCCCAGCTGTTATTGTGGTTGGTCCCTGATGGAAGCACACTTACCCATGTTGACTGGATAGCATTTTTTGTGTAAATTTTGTTCATATCATCTTATTGTGAATGTGGAGCGTATCCGATTTCTTCCCGTTTATCGAACATTATCCTAGAAGGACCTTCCAGCAATGAGATTTGGAAAGGTAACAACATTCAACCCGAGCCTTTCTAGGTCAAACGACCAACCTGTATATATAATGCAAACAAAAACAAACTGATGAAAACGAAAATGACTGAAAACGGGAAGGGAAGATTCTTTGATTCCCTCAGAGCCTTCGGGAGATGAAACCACAAACGTAATCGACGTGCCAGCTCGTCATCATCTGGAAGGGTTCAAAATCAATGTTGAATCTTACTTTTAGGCAAGTAATTCAATTCAATATCCAACTCTCCTTATTTTGCACCTTGAATTAGCTGCAAATATAGTTCCTTCTCCAGGGGAGAGGTGTTATGTTGCGTATTACACTTTAGTTATACTTCTCAGGGTGAAAGCCCACACAATGTCTTTTCGGATTCAGGCCGTAAGAACCACTAACTGAATCCATGCCATTCTCTGTAACCTTCCACCCTTTACCCCATTCTAACATACCAAGCATATAGAAATGAAAAATGAAATAAATAAAATTATGGTTATAAAGTGAGGTAAGGTTGCGGTGACGACGCAAGCGATACAAAAGCCGAAAAAAAAAAACAGCAGACGGAGAAGAACTAGGGAGGAACGATCATTTCAAATTCATCTCCTTATGATTTCTGGATTTCAAACACTATTATCGTATCACGGACAGATCCTTTGAAAATGCGAACGATAAAGCAGAAAGAAAAAATATCATAACTTCATGGAAAATGACTCCTTTTTGTGCGTCGAAATGGAGGATGAAAAGTAAGCTCTTCCCTGCCTCGTCATTGGTGCAATTGAATTATGTTTATGGGGGAAAGGGCCTCAGAACGCTTGGATTCCGCTGAAACGAACATAATACGCACAAGAGTTCTGCATGGCTAGCCCCAAACATTATCCCCCCTTCCTCCTTCTTCTATGGGGTCAAATTCTCTTGTGATAACCTCATGTAATGGGTGCCACGATATTTGTATTCTACTGACAAAGGCAGAATATATGTCAAAATGAACGTAAAAATAGAGGGAAAACAGGAATAGCGCTTCTATCAAAAAAGAATCTCTTGAATCCACTTCATCCTTTTCCCCCAAGTTTCATATTCTCATGCATGGTAATCGTTATGAAGACTATTGCTTTAGACCCGGCTGCTGGCGAAGGTGGATTCACCACTAAATGTTGCTTCGTTTCAAAGCCCTAAACGGGATTCATTGTGTTCAGAATCGCCAATTTCATGAGCTGCTCCCATTTGAGTAGATGGTCAATACAAGTTTCAAGTTATGTTTCGGGTACTTTTTTCCTCCCCTTCTTTGCTCAAGTACTTTTTTCGGACTGACTGACCTTCCTCTTTGAAATTCAAGAGTAAGCCCGCACTTAACTGTGAATAATGATGGTTTGGTCGAGTGAAAATTGATGGACTTTACCATGAAGGCAACGGAGAAAAGTCATTTCCATGATTTAAAAAATTTAAAAAAAAAGTCAGACACAAAAGCATGAGAAGATTCAACTCTGGGGAGTATTGCAAATATGAAAGGTCTGCAAAATTGAGTTCATTGGAGATTATGTATTCAACTCTTGGTTGAGCTTAAGTGATGACAGCTCCAATTCGCTAGATCTGGGGATTTTTGCTAGGCGGGTTTGGTGTAAAAAGTTTCCGCAATCAACGACATTACAGTGGTTTTACATTTTTAAACGTTATTAGTGAAACGAATCCTGGCAAAAGGGCAATTATTGAGCAAGGGCTTCCGTTCAGTAAATTCATTTTTCGTGAGAAGAATAAAGATAAGACGTTTAAGATAATATCTACGGAATGATTGACGATCGTATTCAAAAGCTTTGTGGGTGAATAATTTGTTTGTTTAAAAATATTAGTGGGCCACTAACACTAGAAACAATTTTTTTTTTAATTTGATTTACTAACCTATAAAGATATAAATTCCACATGAAAAGGTTGACATATAATAATTATAATTATATTTACGATTAAAACAATTTAAGCGGTAATGTTGGGAAGTTTACAAAAACTTATAAATTAGAACATATGCATTTCATAATTTACCTACATACAAAATTACTTTGTACCGAAAAAAAAGTTGACGCATTACAAACATATATCTTTGCCACCGCTTACGATTCGGCTGAGATGGTAATACATATAGTTGACCTGTCCATTGCCGGAATTCTTCTCTCAGACCAAATGGTGAAATTTCTTCCAGAAAAGTATTTCTTGCGGAAAATTTTACTAAACTATTTTAATACAAAAATAAGTACAGTAGTAACACATTGTTTGACTTTTTTTTTTAATATATAAATGTTGCGGATTCACTGGATGCAACCAGCGAATTCGCAATGAAAGGCAGCCATTCCCAATAACAACTGTCAGCAACCAGCTGACATATATATTTAATTTTTCTGCTGTCATTGTTGACAGCTTGCTTCTTCGTTAACCATTACAAGCGACGCGGTTCGCGTTAATTCCAATCCGTGGAAATCAAGTTAATAAGATTGAATAAACCAATTGTTGATAACCTCAAACCAACCCGTGTTATTTCTTTTTTTTGACTGTGGATTATTTAAGGAGAGTTGCTGCTACAATCGAGGTATTCGGTTCACTTTTTCCTTTTTAACAATTCAATTAGTTTCAGTCAGCATTGTTGCGGGCGCCATTGCTTTGGCACATCCAGTCTCGTGTTTGTGACCGCATCTGGAGATTCCCCAACGACATTCATCGGTCGGCGAAACCCAAACACGTGTCGCCCCTGCCCAACCGAAGTGCACGTCAGGAGACATCACTGTTCCTGGCGCCAGGTCCACAACAAAGTAAGGACCATTGCTCGTGGAAGGTGTGTTCTACGCTTGCTGAACATACAATAGGCTCGCGGCAAAAAGTTTTTAGACCTTCAGCGTTAATCTATAGTCTGGTAGAAGAAGTAGTATAGGCTAGGGAAAACTAAATATTAATAAAAATAAATATAATAAATAAAAATAAATATTATCTCTCAGTAAATCATGGTAATAGTTTCACCACAATCGCTTTATCGTGGTACACTCGTGATTGGTCGGCCATAAAATTCGTCCATCTTTGTGCATGCATATAGTTGCATAAATCCTTGCCCTGGCGTTTCATGATCGTTAGTTGATGTTAATTCATTAGTCCTTAATTGACTGATGTAGCGTCGTCGGTCTGATGCTGCACGAATATGGCCTGGTTATAGGTGTACCATGTGCTACTTACTGACGAGAATGATGTTATGAATCGTTTGTTGGTCGATTCGGTAATATAATATTCGCATCCTCCCTGCGTTGCACTTATTGAATTAATTCAAAATAAAATTGTTTTCTATTCGTTTTTGACGTTTGATCAACTCTCTGAACTTCCCGCGTATTGGTCCAAGGGTGTGCCACTCTCTACCGCATCAGCCTCGTCATCGAGGGTGTCGTATCCGTACTTTGGCTTGGAGTCGTCGGCCATGGATAGTGGTGATAGTCTGTGGATGACTCATCGACATAAGCCATTGGTTGTCTGTAATACAGCTACTCTTGTGAGGCTGTCTTCTCCGATGATAACATCCTTGATTCGTCCCAAAATCCGATTCTTGCACGACCTTCAGTATTTTACACTTTACCTCGTCCTGTTCTAGGCTCCTGAGAATGCCTTTTGATGCGCACAGTGTGCTTTCGTTCTTGCCGATCGGATGAATCGCTGCGCTCGTCTGCACGAATTCTTGTGCATAATATTGTACCGAAAGTTCGGTGGTACACTATTGTGTAGTAGTTTGTTCAGGGAGCGTGTCTCCTAGTCCTTAAAAGGAGAAGGGATCTCTTAGACCGCTCCTGAAAAACGTCCTACTGAGGTCGTCGCCGTGCTTCCTCAGAGCCCGAGGGAAGAGCAACGTCCTGTTGTTGGTTCTGTCGGTTTTTCGGCTTTCATAGTCCTCGTCTCCGTTGGCTTCCGTGGGAGCATGTGATACTCAGAAACTAAAAAACGAATGTTTTTGCGGGGGTACCAGAGCTCTACTCACCAGTTGTCAGCTCAACAAAACTATTAAAAGTATCACTTTTATTCGGTATAAAATGGTTTTATTTAACTAAACTCTTTTCATCTACTTTATAAGGTTGTTCTCCTGGGGCACTTCCTCCAGGGACAATGAACGATAATCTACTGCGGCCGCGAAATAGAAAAAATGGGTTGGCGAGAGGGCCGAATTTAGCGAGACAAGGACAGATGTGTCCTTCATCTTATCTCTGGCTTCTGGTCATCTTGCGATAACCAGAATCACCCACGTCCGTGAGGATGTTGGGCTCGGTTTCGCGATATCTGAAAAGAAAAGAAAAAAGGGGAATATCCAAGGATAGTGTGGACAGTGTTAGTCCAGGTGTTCTCTAACTACTTGTATAGAGGGATGGTGGGAAAAAATCATACAAGACCGGTAGGTCTTGGGTGCGGTAGTAAACGCAGATCACGTCTTTGGCGTCTGATGATCTGCGGTTTGGTCGGTGTGTGTATGTTTGTGCCGTCTTGTACTGTGCGTTCGTGTGTGTGTGGTTTGTTAATAGTAGACCCTATGGGATGGATCCAGGAATCCTTTATTATAGAGGGCAATGTTGTTGGGAGGGGTGCTTTCTTCAGTTTTGTACTGAAGAAGAAATTGTGGGGGTTTGATCCGAAGAGATCGAGAGAGAGAAGGGTCAAGAACGCAAGAGTCCCGTACAAGTAGGTTCTCGCTGTTCTGAATGTTTTCGAGGTACTTATATGCTAATTGAAGCAAGTACTCGTCGATAGGGGTAATGGAGGCGCCTTCGTATAGGTGAGAGTTGGGGTAATGACGACCGCCAGGCCTTCTAGAATGATTGGTGCATCTTCTGAGGAGTTTCCTTTCGAAAACCCGAAGTCTTTCCATTTGGGCCGAAGATATGCAGGACCATATGGGAAAGGCGTACGATATTCCAGATCGGATTAGCTGCTTATAGCAGAGAAGCTGAACTTTGGTGTCAACTTTGTTGCTCCACTTCAAGATGTTATGCAGTTGCTTAGACCGACCGAGACCCCTTTGGAGAATGTGGGTCACATGTTTGATGAAATGCGGCCGCGAGATCACTCTACTGTTCCTTTATAAAGGGAAACAAATCGAGATTTGTATCTCGAAAATGAACGTTTTTGATGGAAAATCTCGATTTTCGATACATTTCGTGTGATGCTCAATGTTTGTTTTAGATAAGAATGCAGTTTTCTGAATTCTCATGAAACTATTGTGAATATAAGGATATGTAATGGAATTTGGGTTTTGTTTGTTTAATTTATGAGGGATTTTACCAGATTAAGATAATGTATTTCTGGATTTTGAATTTAGATTATGCCGTGGGGCAAATGCAAAACGATAAAAAAAATGTTGATTCGTTTATTGCTTTATTTTAATTTTAGTTAGGTTTTTTTATTAAATTAATGGCAAATGCTAAGCGATAAACGGATGTTTGATTCGTTTATTGCGAATTTTGGATTTAGTTTAGGTTGTTTAGGATTGTGATTATATTTAAGGGTTTAGTGTAGGATTACTGGGATTAGGATGTATGAATGGCGGAAAAATGTGGTAGGGCTTTTTAGAGCACTACAATTGTATATCCCAGGAGTTGGACTGTATTTAACTTCCGGGCCTTCCTGATCTCCTTTGTCTTAGCTAACTTTTCTTCGAGTCTAAAACTCATTGAAGGGTGACATCCCTGGACTCTCTCTGTCTGTCAAGGTTAGCCTTGAGTTAAAGTCTCTCATTGGATCGACCATCCCCATATCTTGTGATAGTCTAGCGGAAATGTGGTTGACACTTCCGTTTTACCGTCGTCATCTCTTTGTGTCTGATGGTTTTTCAGCCATCGAGAATCTCTTCTTCTGTTGCTAGTTGGTATTATGGGAAGTCATTATGCTGCAAATAGGATTTTTTGTAGATGTCTTTGGTGTTGAGCCGGCGACTGTCCATGATTGTGTTCTGCAGCACAGGGGGCTTAATCTATTCAAGCTTGAAGGCTAACTCTACCCCGATCAACGTCTCAATGGCGCAAGGTCTGTTGAATATTGTTAGGCACTACTCAGGTCGTTCTGGTTATTGGCTCCGCTGGTTAATCAAATCTCGATATTTACTCTACCTCCATTGTGTAGTCTGGCCAATACTCAGGATATTCATATTTTCCGGCAGCACAACCATTTTGCGAGATCCGCATTCTACCGGAGCTCGATCAGGTTGATCCTTGCAATTCCGAGTAATATATTAGTCCGTCTTGGGCTGGACTTATTAACTGCTTAGGGCCGCTCCCGCGTCGGAAAGTCATTGTACGCAGAAAGGCATAAACACAAAACTCGATATTGTATTATATGATTTAGACCCCTTGCAAAGGACCAGTATGTTAAGATAAGAATAATATTTGTAAAATAGGACATGCATTTAATCCTAGATAAAGAAAAATGTATAATTTGCTTTTGAATCAAAATAAATGCAAACTTCAAATAAAAAAAAAAAAATCAAACAAGTCACATTGCCTGAATGAGAAAATAAAAATGGTTAGCCCGTTTGAGTTGCCCCTTACTACGAGGGAGGAAAAGCAACTCGGTTTATCTGAAAGAAATCAAAGATTAGAAGACTCGATGAAAGGTTCCTTTTCGGGTGATGTTTATTTCGTCTTACGGACTTTACTCGTATATACACAAATTTCTTATCTTAACCTTATTGTTCTAGCTTCACAATAATGACCTATTCTACGGTAGGCTATAAAATCCTTCTATCTTCATACACCCAGATAGTTGCGTGAATCCTTGCCCTCGCGACTCGTGATAGTTGATATTCCTAGCTCCAGATGAAGATATTAGAAGAGTCTTGGTTGATGTTAATGTAATGTTGACTCGTGAGGTCAGTTATGGTGCTACATGAAGATGGCATCAATGTGGATGCAGCGTATTTCCTACTGAGGGTAATGTCATAAACGAGTCATGGTCGTTAATATTAACTATATCTTTGCTGTCGCGGACCATAAGTGGATATGTGGCTAAGGATCATGATATTAACACATCCATCACAACAAATAAGTGCCGGTGAGGATCAATCAAGGAACACTGAGTAAACATTCAGTCCATTCGGCTGAAACAAACAAAGTATATTGGCGAAGTATGTTCGTGTATGTATCTACCCATCGAAAGGGGAGATAGGCAGAGATTAAGTAAATAAGATAATATATTGGATCTTGATGATCAAACAACCAAGAGGTTGAATTCTGCCCATTGACCGAAACGGATCATTTTTTAAAGAGAGTTGCATGACGTGTCTTGTAATAAAAGAGCTGTGTTGGCTATATTTGAAGATATTTGACTGTTTATAATAATGGAAAAGATCTAACGAAAGGTGTTAAAAAAAACTACAACAATAAATACAAATAGTAACTGTTAATATAAATAAACAAATTGGTGACATAATATTGTAGTAGTAGTTGTAAAAGACGAACAATTTCTCTACCCTCCTTTGATGTGGCAATGAATTTAGCAAATAGTAATGCTATCTTCTCAATTATATGGTTGCTCGGCTCAGAATATTATCGAGTAGGTCAAGAGTATGCTTATTATGTTGCAAAATTTTATTTGCACTCAAAAACACAATAAATATAACTAGATTGGAACGTACTCACTTTTTTGCGTTAGCTAATAAGGTGCTCCCTGTGAGGATTATCAACTGATAGTTTCCAGGTAGGTAGTCCATAAATGTACAGTGCCGGCTCTCTTTGGATGGGTCAATCGGCGGCAGTGATAATGTAACTAATAGTCTTATAACATGGCATTAATGCGGCTACACGAATTGTCTCAAGTTTTTCCAAATAATGAAATCGTTAATGAGGTATTTGAGCGCACGGGCACACATTCACTTTCAACCCGACTGACTGACCTCACTGACCTCACTGACCTGAACCACCTTTCAAAGAATTTTCAGATACATAAATATCAAGGGTGGGCTATACATTTTTGCACATTTGAAACATGAATAAAAATAAAACTACAAACGTTATTTTGCTGATAATAAACATTTATTGAAATTTATTTTTTTTAAATGACATCGTTGAGATGTGCCCCGTCTCGTCGTTGGCACTCCTGCAATCGATTACGCACACTTTGGAAAACTCGCTGACACATGCTGCGAGGTACCGAAAGTTCAATCTCCTGAATGTTCCCATCGCTTCTTCTTGGAACGTGTCCACCCTGTGAGTTTAATATTCGTTGTCGATCCCGTTTGCTCGACCTTCTTGACCTAAATTTGATTAAATTAACACGTGTACACTCACTTACACGGCGTAATCCGTATTCAATTCTAAATAGGCGTCGTACAGTAACGTAGGAATCGTTGTTTTTGTAAAATTGTTGTACACAAAAAGCACGCTGTTGTCCCGTGAAGCGCTCCATCGTAACTAAAATCCCTCTAACGGTTTTTAAGAAATCAATTGTTGCTATTTGCAAAAATGTATGGCCCACCCTATATAACGGAAAAGTAACGGCAAATTTGTGTATATAAATATGTGTGTTTATATACTTAGTTGTAGTCCTCGTATAGAGAATTTGGTAATTCTATGATTTAAGAATTACGACATTTTGCGACATAGGGGATGAAAGGGTTGGCAAATATTCTTCTATATATTTTCCCTTCAAATCGTGACTATTTAAAACTGAAAAGTATGTACATTCTATATAGAGTGAACAATTGCCTTAAGGCCTTCTTATCGTGGGATTATGTTTTTAGGGAAAAATATTGGGGAAATGTTTTGAATGGGAAATATGAAAAATGTGATTTTGTAGTGTGAGAAATGTTGTTTTTTGTATGAAATGTGGGAATTAAGGAACTAAGGGCGCGAATTTGCGTAATTATTTACGAAAGATCGGCGGTGGGGGGGTGGGGGGGGGGGTGGCGGTGCGCTATTGTGATGATTTTTCTTCGCCGAATGGGGCCGTTTTTCTCTTTTTTTCATCGTTTGTCCATTATCGCTTCATAATACTCTCCTATGATTATGCCATGCGCATATCAAAAAACGGACATATAACCTTCCGGCAACGCGTTGGTCTTATGGCCGCTTTGGTCGGATTTCATGGCTTTCCAGCCACTCTGTAGACTGCCTATTGGAACCAACCCTTAATGGGCCAACATTATTACCATCTTTACGAGACGTCGAAATAAGTCCTTTCGAGTACGCTACGGCAACGCTAAACCCGCCGTTAAATTTGCAGTGCACCGTTATTTTCATCTCTAAAAGATTGTGCAAATTGTATCCCACCTGTTCTTTTGAGGTGCCCACAGACTCAGCTAACTCGGGCAACTTCACTTTACGACTTCTGTAACCATTGCAATGATTGTTCAGAAGTTTTTCCCATCAAAAAACGATGTTTGATCGAGATGCGAAATTCCAATTTTTCCATTTTTTTTTGTACGAAGGTGAAAGTAGCGTCACTCAAACGACTGTAGTTTGTAACCGACTAGACGAAATGTCATGCAACTTCATACATAAACTACTGATAGATGAGCCTAGTGGCGGCACCTATTGAAAATTCCTGGGACTTTTCAGCCCATGTAGTATATCCAATATGGAGAGCAAATTGGCCGCATTCAAGTATGTCTTTAATACAACGTAGAGCCGAGTCTACTTGGACGCCTATTACATTGAAATCAACCCGTTGTAGGGTTTTGTTCAGACGTCGATTTAAGAACTCCACCTGCTGGTGTGACGTTGGTGGGTTATTCGCCTGATCGTTCGAGTATGAGCAACTGAGCATACTTTCGCCGATAAAACAGAATATTTTGTTACCCGTTAATACCAGCATATCATCAATACAAAGCAGAAATAGAGTTGATGCCAACAAGGAACCTTGACGTACTTCACCATTAATAGAAAAGAGATCCGGATATGTGTCGTTGCATTTCAAATATTATCGTTGCTTTTCAAATATTAAATTAAGTCGGAATTATTGAATTTTTTCCATTATTTTGAAGAACACGCGCAGTAAGGGACTGGCCGATAATTTTGTAGAAGGCGATGCTTCTCCTTGCTTGGGATTGATTAAAGTTGAGCGGTTTTCCAATAAGAAGGAAATATTGTCATAAGACATATGTCTTTGTTGATGATATCCCGTTTGCAACGATTAATTTCTTGTAGTCGAGTCTACGAGGATAGGGTTCAATACCACTTGGGGGAATCTTCCCAACCGACACAAACATTGGGTCGATCAAAGGTGGTTCTTAAAGGCCGACACACAGGGTGAATTCGCAGAAAACAAATTCACGGAAACATTGACTTTTTCTTTCGAGTCCGTGAAAATTGTCAGGTTGCCATTAAGAAGGCGGGAGGTCATCGTTCGGGAGGGAAGCGAACCAATTGGTAGTTTGTCAAAAAGTTGGCCGGTCGCTTTGTCATTGTAAACCTTCTTCAGGATCGGTTGCAACCATTACTGATTTGGCAAAATTCGTTCTGTTAACCTTAGCGGGAAGAAAATAAATTTTGTTTCATAAAATGCCAAATTTGTACTTCCATACCCAAAACAAAAAAAAAAGTAATATCAGTGTTAACCTCCGAGTTTCCGAAGCGAGTCTATGACCAAGGAAAGATTGTGAACTGAGGACGCAAATCAGCGCTCTATATACCTAGGTATTTCTATACTTGACGACAGTGTATGGATTAGTGAGACTTTTGAGATGCAAGTGATTACTTAACAGATATCAGACAGTGTCCCGAATCTCCTGACTTTTACAATTGCATATTTTAACGTCGCCAAGAACGATAATCTCAGAAGATGGATAGGTAATTTGCGTCCAGTGAACCGTGTGTTAAACAAGTTCGAGGAGTTTTTTAGTCACCATTTGGGTAACGGTAGAGACAAGGGGAATATTGAGACAAGGTATCTCAATATGAAATTCATCTAAAATGATGTCCACGTTGTTGGGTTCTACTGGTTCTATGGGATATAGTGGTCTTGGTAGGGTGCCGGCCAGACACTGGTTCACCAAGACGTCCCAAACTCAGTATCGTTCGTCTAAGCTTGTTCACTAATGTCTGGTAGTTCAGGGAAAACAATCGGTCCCCTTGTTTAACGTTTTTATTCTTAACTAAAACTTATTCAGTATTGAACAAAGCATTTTTATCCTTAAGTGAAACTTAGTTATTAATAAACGTAGTATTTTAATCCACGGATCAACTCGTTTTATATGGCACAAACAGTACAAACAAAACTTATTTTATATAGTACATAGTATTGTAATTCTAGAACTAATTTTATTTAATCTTGAACGTAAGATAAACAGCATAGACAAAACTTATTTTATATAGTGCGTAGTATGTAATTCTAGAATTAATTTTATTTAATCTTGAACGTAGGATAAACAGTATAAACAAAATTTATTTTATATAGTACGTAGTATGGTAATTCTAGAATTAATTTCATTTAATCTTGAACGTAGGATAAACAGTATAAACAAAACTTATTTTATATAAACGAAACTTACTTTATGTCTGCATAGTAATTTATATTAACATAGTATTTTAATTCGTTTAATTTATACAAAAGCAAGTGTCCACTATTCTGTTTGATTTACTTTGTAACAAAAGCAAGTATATCACTATTCTGTTTGATTTGATTTAAACAAAAGCAGGTGTCCACTATTCTGTTTGATTTACTTTGTAACTAAAGCAAGTATATCACTATTCTTTTTGATTTAATTTAAACAAAAGCAAGTGTCGACTGTTCTGTTTGATTTACTTTGTAACAAAAGGAAGTATATCACTATTCTGGGCAACAATCACCAGCATACTCTCGTACTCGCTAGCTGAACTTCTTATTTATTAATTAACGTGAGGGCACGACTTGCCCTCACGGAATCCAAAACGCGATTAAGTATCGCCACCGAAGCGACAGAATTACCAAAAATTCTTTCATCGCCTCGATGACCATATATGGTAATTTACCCATTCTGAGTTTGGTTCCACTAGCAGAAGGGTTGGAACGCACACACACGATGATCCCCTTCGGTTGCTTATCGCATGTGTCGCCCAGCATGCGAACCATGAACATGAAATTAAATAAAAATAAACAACCTTCGCAGCTGGGGCAAGTCATCCTGAAAAGGGTTGAAAGTGCTTACACGTGCGCATACATCATCGCATCACTCTTAATGTTTACACGATCAGTGCCAGCCTCCTGCATTTTTTGCTGATCATGTACTTATTGGCGATAACCCCCAGCAAACAAATTCTTGCTGGTAAATTTCCATTTCAAGAAGTTCGACTTCCTGGGGTGATGATCGCCGTATGCCACCATGTGCATGTGTTTGTATGACCGACCGATGTGGGCATAAAGAAAATAACAAGAAATAGGGAATATATCCCGTGGTATGTGGCAGACACATTAGGAAGCAATTCTTTGGTACGGTTTAGGCGATGTTGTTTGCTCTATTTGCAACCGTATTGCCTTTGGTGTACATGGTGCGATTCGCACAACTATGCCCTTGTAGGAAATGTCTGTTGTTGCTGATGTATTTTTCGTATCAGCACACATTGTGCTCCACAGGTTTTTGGTGGTTATTGGTATGACCAATGCAGGTAAGTACACGCTTTTTATGAGTTAGGACGCTCGTGGAAATGATTACCTGGTGGTAGCTGAGCAGGTAAGAAGTGGCGTTTACAAGAACCGCCACAGTTCTTCCCTTTGGCAAGCAATATAAGACCTTATTAAAACACAAACTCCGTCGATAAAACGAAATCTCGTATACACGTCGTATCCTAGGCAACGAAGATATGACGAGCCAATATGACTCTCGGTTAGAGCTAGAAAATCAATCTTTGAGCTCGATTGTGGAAGAAACTTATTTTGTTCATATAAAGTGACAAATATTGATCTCTATCTACATCGCGATATCTGATGAATTTATACGTCGCAATAGATTAGAATGAACGACTCTGACTTTTTATAGCCTCACTTTGAACCCCGGAGTGGAGGAATCATGAAAGTCGGGATAGGTTATCCATGAAGTCACTAAATTAAACCAGCACTGACATACTGTGAAACCTTTTTCTCTACCAAAATTGTAAACGGATGAATGTGTTCTGAATATTTGTGGCAGAATATACCCGCTAGTCTAGTTTGCGAAAATGGTCCCTATTAATGATCATTGGTAACCGGTAAATTAAAACTTGTTTGTTGTGCTTAACGGCTATAGATAGCTGACTTTTTTTGGTCATCGGATACAATAACTGGCTGAAAAGAAATACTGGCCATTCGTCATTATTTAATTGGTGGATCTCTCATTCATATCTAGGCATAACTATTGCACATTAGAACAATATATAAGAGTTGTTGTGTTAATGTATAAGTTGTGTTTAGTTTGAGGAAGTTTTTATTGCCATTGTTATCCTACTCTTACCATGTGACTATTTCATATATTTTCGAAAAAAATACCTAATTTATTAATAAAAGAAAAAGACTCCTGATGAGTAAAAATGAATGTAATAAATTTCAGAGAGTTTAGAAGGAGGCCCGTCGAAATGAGGTTTCATATTGAATAAAATATTCACCAGAAGCCCTCAGGGGGTATAGGGTTTATTGAAATACTATTCCACATTCAACTAAGTTACGAAACCACAGTTTTGTATAAACATTAATCATTGTATCGACCATCCTTCGCACAAGCAATGCGGTTACAAAAAAGAAGTGAATTCCGAAGAAAATCAAATCAGAATAATTGAAAGATTTCAATCAATCTCTTCCCTAGTAAAAAGATTTGAAAGGTCACTGGGAAACATTCATCTGAATGTCTAACCCACATTCCACATCTCAGCCTAGTCACCAGGAATAGTATACACCCCTTAGAGCCCTGCAGGCCGATGTCCAGCAATCCCAAATATCGTATTGATTTTGCTATTTGTACACTTTCGTTCGTCAACGTTGGCGATTCGTGGATATTCTCTAATATGACAAGGAAGAAAAATATCTGCAGTCAGTCTGCTACTTAAATGCGTTCTCTGTCGGCAGATGCATTTGTCAGCGTTGAAGTGAATAAATATCTTCATTCTTTGAGTAAGTGTGCTTGCTCTTACCAGACTTTTATCTAATTAGTCAAAACTAATTTATTTACAAGCTCTTTTTGTTGAGCAACTTCTGAGAAAGTAGCGCAATGGGGCAAGAGAAACACACCACTGTCTATCGCGAGAGATGATGCTGCCTCCCAATTTGTTATGGAGATGTATTATTCAATTGAAACTCTTAAACAAAATGCAATGTATCCTTCAGACTGTGCCTTAAGATCGCACTCGCCTTGGCACATTAATCTGGTCGTGCGTCGTCAAGGAACTATGCCAACGATGACAATATTGTTGGCGGACAAAGGCAAGCTATCCAGCAAGTGTGCTCTCCCAGGTGAATTGTTGGAAGCATCACTAAATTACGTGCTGTTGCAACGCAATCTATTGTTGTTTAGGAGGACAGAACGTAAATCAATGCTGTGAAGCTAATTTAGTATTCATTGAAAGTATATCCTGGGTCGGGAGGAAATAAGTGGAACTCGAAGTGAGCCGAAGCTTGAAACGTGCATATTGCTCATCCGAAAACGCACTCCAGAGAAGAGCCTAATCCTGGTCTTGAATACATAAGTTTCTCTAATGAGTTTTCTACAACGGCAAATAAATCATCTCATCTGAATGGGATGACTATTTAAACGATAGCATCCTGTGGGTAAAGACATTCAGTGGCATTCTAAATGTGCGCTTAAATTACAAGTGGGCAACATTTTCCTGGGGATTCGTTTTTCTAATATTATTATTAATCCGTGAACGAACTACAGTTATGAATAATAATTGCAGAGAGTTAGATGGTCATTTTTGCATTGCAAATTGAATGTAATTTGTTCTCATGGATTTACGGTTTTGCACTGAAACTAAATGCGACATCTGCTTAAATTGCACGCCCAAATTAGTACCAGTGTTCTGTGCACATATAGCCATATACTTATACTGCTCTTGACTTCATTTTATATAATTAAAATCTTGACCTGAATCTTTTGGGGAGAGAAATAGTTAGAGTGATTTGTAAATATGTAACTACAACATTCAAACATATTAAATGTTTCCAAGAAAGTTATTTTAAGAATCACTTTTAAGACCCAATAAGGTGGGAAGCAAATGACATGTGGTATGCCTGGGATAATTACCCACGCTTGATTTGTGGATTTTTGTCCAGAAATAGTTCGATTGTATACTCACAGTTCGTAAGTAGTAGTAAAAAGAAATTGTGTGAAACAATTTAAACCATAACTATGATAAGTAAAAAAAAAGTTTAGGGTACAAAGGCATTCAATTTAATTTTGTTTTAAGATCCAAATAGCAGAGAACAAAATTCTGAAAAAAGGACTTTGCTACTACTTCGAAAAAGGTTGAGTTAATTGTCGTCTGAAACGGAAGACGTACCGACTCAGAAGTTGACAATATTACTAATTCTGTTGTGAGTTTCTTGACTAATTATTAAAAGTTGTCGTTCGATTATCGACGTATAAATAGCGGCACTCAACGCTTACTCTCCAATATTTAACAATTTATATGGATCCGTGTGCGCTAGACCCAAGTTACACACGGCGTGACAGGGTGCTGATTTAACCCGGCATTCACTTGGTCTCGCCGTCACTGGATTCTATCTGATATATTTTTGTTTATACGTCGGGTCTTAGATGGAAATAATTGTCGTCCTACCAGTTGTATTTATTTTGTATTATTTTTGCTATTTGATCCATTTCAGTGACTAATTTCCAATTTACCTTGGCCTCTTTACCGATCCACCTGGCAGTGGTATTTGTTTTAATATATTTTTTACTTTGAAAACAGGTTAGTGACTTTGACTTTCGTCCTCTTAGTGTGACCCTTAATCTTACCCAATCCGCCACCTTGTCATCAAATTTCAAATTATTACTGGGTCATATTAATCATATGGTAGCAACTTTGTGATGGCCCTAAATTTGAATGAGCTACACAATCAATTACACAAATTACGGCACCGTAAAATTCTGTTTGTTAGATGGAGACACTTGTGAGGTCTCGACAGTTTGCTAACACGCATACGTAAATTGTAAGAGTGAAAGAGTGCGGTAACAAAGCCAGGTCAATCATGAACTTCCTAGAAATGTCGATGGCATCGGTTTTTTGTTGGTTTTCGTGATTTATGAGTCAGTCGGCTTCGGAAACTTGCGAGTAACGGTTGATTCGGTGTGAAGTGTTATTAAAAACTTTATATAGTATAAATAATTTATAAATTATGGCATATTTAAAATTTGCATTGAAAATGTTCGGTTAACTAACGTTTTTTTGAAAAAAGAATGGATTTTTAATAAAACCTCTGACTCGTATTTCCTGATCGGCTGCAAGCAATAAAACACACAAAGTTTAACATCCATTGGGGAAAGGATGTAGGTTGAACGACTTCGAAGTTTCTCTTTAACTTCAACTGTAACAAATACTCATCGATGTCGAAAAAACATTCATATAGGCGACACCCGACACCCGCCTTCTCAAGTAATAGATGCAACTCCTGATGATTTTTGTTTCGAATTCATGAAAGATGCATGTTGATTTGCTATAAGGTATCAATCTTTATCCAGCAAGTCCAAGTGTTTGGGCGTGTATTTCCAACACAATATGTGCATGATTATAGTGTTGCGTCAGTAGCAGCTCAACCACTAGTCACATGTTGAATCGCCAACTTTCATTGACCACACATACCCAGTTCATAAGTACATCTCATATCATCATCATCATCGGCACTACAACCGGGATCTGGTCTTGGCCTTATTTAACAAATCTCTCCACCGGTCCCGATTTCGAGCCGATGTCATCCAGTTTGGCATTCCCGGGCTCTGGGCGTCCTGGTCTACGGCATCCCTCCATCGCGGACAAGGTCTGCCACGCAGTCTTCTTCCATAAATCTTGCCACAAAAGACTTTCCGCGGAGACTTGTAGGTAGTGTATAGCTCGTCTGTAGGGGTTTCTCTATCCTATAGGAGAAACAGCCCACAATTCCAACCACAATACCTACCCATTTCCTTGATAAGTTATTTTTATATTGTAAAACATGTCAAAGGGACGCATAGCTAAACTCATTATTCTATGCAGATAATGCATAATTGAGTTTAGCTACAATCAACGCCATACGCCAACACTATTGCGCTAACCATGGGATTTCCACTGGAAATTCCATTCGTATCGGTTAGCAACAACCAAGTCAAACGAAGCGACGCGGTTGCGTCATAGTCCATAGGCTTGGGTATTTATCGAACATTCCACAGAATGGCATTATATCCCCAGCCGATGCGGCGTCCTATTGACTTTTCCCAGATCACCCATTCGCTTGGGATCAATGATCTCTTTTTGCTGGTGAATAACCTTAGCTAGGTTTTCCTCTCTCTCGTATTTCTGTCTTGCTATAGTGCGTTGACCTAAGAGATTATCACTAGGCCAGTAGACCAGCCGTATACACGGCATCGACGCACACACACCTAGGCAGATCAACCCTCTGGCTACGCCCATCGACGTCGAACGAATACACAAGTACGTTTCGACCTGGATGAGTGTGGTGAGTTGGGGAACACACAAGAGAGCATGATTACCATTGGCAGATCAATGTGTGAAAAGCAGAAATTACGATTTCCTCCCTAATTTAGATAGTCGTTATTCAACCGTGGTTGTGTACACACACGTTTCTAAAGCCAAAATTTAATCTCTAGTAGGAGTCAGTTGAGAGCAGTGTTCTAAAGTGTCGTAGTTTTGTGTTGAACCGATTTATTATTTGACGAGAGTAGACTCGGAACTCATTGTGCAGATACAGTCTTTCACCAGAGAACAATTAAAGAAAAATTAAATACTTATTCCTGTGTTTTAGTAACTTGTCATGTATCAGTTAATTCAAAATAAGAAGAACTAAAACGGAACAATAAAACTGTTAGTAATTAAGTTTTAAAAAAGAATAGACTTATATATACATTAAATGTTAATATTATCTGAATGTAGTGTTTGAATGAATAAATGCGATCATTCCCTCCTTTGTTTAAGAAGTTTTAAATAAAAAGAATAGTCATTACAAGTGTCGGGGGATTTCAAGTGAATCGTGTGCCATACGCGGCATAATACTTTTTACCCCACACGTCCCACAGGCTCCTCTTCGATCATTCGAGCTAGGTGTCCCGCCCACCTGAGTCTACCGAGCTTGATTTTTTTTTACAACATCAGCTTCAAGGTAGATTGCGTACAACTCATGGTTGTAGCGTCTCCGGAATCGTCCTCCCTCACATACGGGACCAAAAATTCTCCTTACGACTTTCCTCTCGAACGCGGCTAAGAGTTCAGAATGCCTTTTATTGACCACCCAGGTCTCGGATCCATATATGAGTACTGGTAAGACCATGGCCTTGTACAGTAGTAGCTTGGATGTTCTGGATAAATTTCGGGACTTAAAGAGCCTTGATAGACCATAGTAGGCTTTGTTGGATTTGATCAGCCGTTCGCGTATTTCTTCTTCCATATTGCTATCGGCTGATACTATTGATCCAAGGTAGTTAAAGGATTGCACTACTTCAAATTCGTGCTCCACCACCCTGATAGTTTGACCAACGGTAGGTCGCCTCTGCGCAGAAGTTGCCGCCATGTACTTAGTTTTCCCCTCATTAATGTGCATTCCCCGTTTTTGTGCCGCCTGCTCGATCTGGGTGAAGGAGTCCTGTACAGCCGATTCGGTTCTACCGATGATGTCGACGTCATCTGCATAGGCAAGTATCTGGCTGGACTTGGTCATAATAGTCCCTCTAGTTGTGACGTCAGAGTCACGGATTGCATGCTCCAACGCCAGGTTGAAGAGGAGACAGGCCAGACTGTCCTCTTGTCATTAAAGATGTTTATTGGTTTGGACAGCAACCCGCTATTTCATATTTATATTTACATCTCAAACAAACCTTACAAAAGCGTTGAAACTCTCGGGATAGTATGAAATATCACTTAGATATCTGGATGATATCCTGAAGGTAACATTCTAATTGCTCCAACCAAAGAAAATATCAACTATTTATTTGCCCAAATTGTTTGATTTCTTGGCATTTATCAGTACTGTGTCACTTCCGCCACGTATTTGTTCATAATACTTTTATCAAACCGTCCGGAAAAAACAAACCAAGAAAGGTAATTTAATTGTTAGAAATGCCTTATTTGACCTGCAAGCAACGAAACTATACCAATTAGTTTGTAGAACGTCACCTGATCATCGATCAACCAAACCAATTTGCACAAACTCACTCGAAGTTTTATGTTATATAACATTTATATTCCTGCGAAATTAATAACTTATGAGTCCTTATATGGAATATCCTGTTCTGTAATATAATACCCTATGTATACACTGACAAATAAAAGTTGGTAAAGGAAGGTTTTGAATTTGTAAGGGATAATTAAAATACATTTTCCATTCATATGTAAAGGTTCGATGTCATTTGTTGTTACTAATATTAGTTATTAAAATGACGTTATTGAAAGACATTCTGGTAATTAATATTTGTTTGTAGTTAGAATTTGTTACAATTTGTTACAATGTGTTACAATTATTAACTTAACATTTTATCTCTTCTTCTTGGATAGTTTACAATATCACCGGAGTATGAAACGGTAATTATGGAAGATTTATACAATTTTTGTATTCTATATTATTTAACTGACGATTTTGAGTTGCATCATATTATTTCATATTTTACAACATTCCTTATGGTAGTGTAAAAAATATATAAATTTTATTTATTTTTTTATAATAGCGTTTACCCTTTATGTATATGAGCATGCACTCTTGATATAAAGCAGGGAATGCTTTTGTTACAGAACAAATGTCAAAACCTAGAGATTGCATTATCCGACATTAAAAAGATTTGATCACATTTTAAATTTATAAAATTTAATTTTACCGTTGACGTTTGACGGCTATAGAGAGTGGTCAACAACAAAATTGTGTGGAGCAACTAACGTAGTAACAATGTGTTGACATTTTTTAAACTGTTTATCTAAACACAATGGGTGTCCAATAAATATTGACTCAGTGGTCATTGTATTATTGTTAAAACCCGCAACCCACTTTCCAAACCAAACACGACTTAAGCTATAAAATCCTATCCCAACCTAATCTATAATCTGGCACTTCTCCCTAATTCCAACCGCTTTGGCACCTTTCACTATAAATCCTCCTCCTAACGCGCCCGTAAAAAAGTCCCTCTTAAGGGGGGAGCCTCATGTAAATAGCCTGTTTTTCAGGAATTTTTTTTTGAAAAATGTAATGCGTAGATTAATTTGCAATTTAAAGCACAATTTATTTACGTTATAATATTTAAAGAAAATAGTTTTTTAAGACTAATCGTTAACAATAAAACGGTGCAATGGCGGCTTGAAAACAGCGTCTTGAAAATGCGCCGTGCAGCATACAGGTCACAAAAATGATCTGAAACTAAAAATATAAAATGGGTTCTTTAATTTATGCAAAAACGCTCAGCATGACGTTCCCCTTTTATTAAAATTTGTAAATTTGCAACAATGGCGAAGTTGTGAAAAAAAAGGATTTTCTTTTATAAACAATTTTAATACCAATATTTTAAATAAAAAAATAAAAAATCGGAGATCATCATGCTGAGGCCAAATATCTATAGAATTTCCATACCAAACTTCATAAAGTTTTTGAGCTACGTTGCACGGCGTGGGAAATTTTGCCATTCGAGAAAAACACGTTTAAAGTTTGAGTAATAGAAAAATCGCGAAAAAATCCGTAATTCGTTCTAACTTACCGCAGTTTTTTGCTAATCTGAGATTCCAGGGCAATAGAGTAGACCTTCGTCTTCTTCAAACTGTTCTGGTCTGATCCGAAAGGCCGAGCGTCCGACGAGCGCTCGACTATTTGAGTGCTCTGCCCGATTAGACTGTTTACTTTCTTTTGAAAATAAAGTACAAGGAGGTCTTGGATCACTTTCTAACTTTTTTTCTCGTATTTTTGAGGAAATTTCCTATCAATTTAGGCAAAAACAAAAAATGGCTAAAAAATTTCATTTTACTTGAGGTTCCCCCATTAATCGTAACATAACTGCTTGTCCCACACTACATATCTAATCCATTCCCCCTTTTCGACCGCAAAACTGGTGCGAAGTATATCAACTTCCACAGATCACACACTCTCAATCCCATTACCGCGTTAAGTACTTCCCTTGACGACATCGTTGTTCTTGGTGATTTTAACTTCCCCCGTCTCCAATGGACGTTGTCAGATGATCAGGCCTTTTACATCTCTAACCCCACAAGTAGCCAGGAATGTCTTTATAGACGGGCTCACCTACTCAAGCCTCCGGTCAACTTGACCTTGTGTTTACGACCCACCCTATAATTCGTTAGTTGTCCATATTCCTCACACTGTTGCCACCCCCCTCCCCCTCTCCTTTTCCGCATCTCTTATCAATATCTTGTGACAGCTTAACCCAATCACAACCGCCTCACGACGACTTTTCCTATAACTTCCCCAAAACCAACCTCCACCTTTTAAATGAGCATCTAGAAAAATCGAATTCCGCTTTTATCATCTAGAGGTAGAAGATGCTACAGCCACTCTCTACAAGGAAATCTACAATGCCATTTCCCCATATGTCCTTTACTCTCGACATAGGATATTGGTTTCATCCCCGCCATGATATAACCGCAAATACCGCACTCTTCGGAACAAAAGGAATAATCTCTGGATCATTTTCCTAAGGGCAGGTTCTCATCCCGGCACCCAAAAACAAAAAAAGATTATTTTCTCGATTTTTTTTCTCACAGAAGGAAATGAATAAAAGAGTCAAACTTCTTGTCGCTTATTTATTTACTTTTACGATATAAACAAAATTTTTTTTTTTAAGACATAATGTCACAAAAAAAAAAGTAGTCACACTATGACCACTCTAGCAGCTCTAAAAATTATCAGAAATAAAAAATCAAAGAATTTTTAGAAAATATATGAGTGTAGTTGGATCCTGAACTGATCTTTAACTTAAGTTGAATTATAAATAAATTAATGGCAAACATTTACAGTTTTGTTACCAATTTTTCATTTTTTTTCCGATCTTAAAAGTTCTGCCAAAAAAAAAAAACGTATTATCTTGATTCTATTCCAGGATCCTATAAATCAAATCTTTAAATCAATACTTTAAAATAAAAAAAAATTAAGTCAGTCCATTACGTAGTTTTTGAATAATCTTACTCATAAGCTAAGAAAACACGATTTTACAGCAGACGCGTTTAAGGATTTGATTAAAAGTTGTTTGGCGTCTTGGGGTTTTGGATTTTTTGGGGACCTGATCTACAGATGGCGCTAGCAGTCTAATTACTATGTCAGGTTCTATAGTACTATGTCTCATTACCTTGTATATACTGTAGCGAGCTTGTGACCTTCACCAGGGATCATAAATATTGCGCCGTCTATTTTCCAACTTCGCCATGTGTACAATGAATTTCTTTATGTACACATTGGCCGACGACCTTTTTCTCCCAGCAATAAAATTCTCTGACTCGCACAATGTGCAAACCAAAGCAAATACGCATTCCGCGTCTCTTGGCATCAATTAAATCCTACTGCATAAACAAATGCAAATAGGAATTCAATACGTACCATGTCATAAACACCATTTCCCAGTAACCTAGCTAAAACCAATTAGCACATTTCCACATCGCATCGTTGTCTCTTTGTTTAGCCGCGACGCACATGCATCCGACGATTTCGGTTTTGTTTGCTTTACCGAAATCGTATCCCATGAATGCTCTTTATTCCCTTTCCTTGTTCTAGGTTCATTTTTCATCCATGAAAGGACCATGGACACATACCACCATAATCGAGATTAGCGAGTGATCTCTGCACGAGATAATTATCGCAGAGTCTTAATATAACCTTCAAGGCGGGCGGTTGCTCCGCCATCCACCGTACCAGCGCCGGTACGGTGCGAAACGAAAATAGAGTCGAGTAAAGAGTACTTTTTCTTGAGAAGAGTAGAGTCTAATGTCTCTTGTGCTTTCGCGAGTAAAATAATTGTGAAACCAATTAATAACCAATAAAATAGTAATAAACTAAACCAGTGTTTCATTGCAACTTTGGTCGACGTTTCGTTTCGGAGTTTCGTTTGTGCTTTTCTTCCAGTGCGTCCGTTTTATCCTAGATATGTTTGCCTTATTGTTCTTCTGGTTCAGTGTTTTACGCGGCGAACAATTATGATGGAGCAGGAAGTGAACCAAGTACCCATGCTGGTACATACTTCCTCCCCACATTCTACTGTTCATAGTCTCCAGTTTTCCAGTACTTTCTAGAATATTCTAGTACTTTGTTTCGGACTTTCTCGAATATTCTAGTACTAAGGTAATGGAAAAAGTCATCAATACAGAATTGGTTAAGTATTTGGAGTGCAACGGACTTCTGAATGATCGTCAATACGGATTCCGTGGCAGGCGGTCCACAGGAGACCTTTTGACACTTATAACCGATATATGGACATCTGCGATTGAACGGCATGGTGAGTCAAGGGCGGTCGCATTGGATATCTCCAAGGTTTTTGACCGCGTCTGGCACGGGGCATTGCTGAGCAAACCTCGTTTATATGGACTTTCCCAACAGCTTTGCGACTGGACGAGGAGCTTCCTCGAGAATCGATCGATCCGGATTGTTGTGGACGGCGAGTGCTCAGATCTGTGTCCTGTTGATTCGGGGGTGCCCCAAGGTTATCTTTTGGCTTCTACCTTGTTCTTGCTTCACATAAATGATTCGTTGGAGACAACGGATAACAAAGTGTTCAGTTTTGCGGATGATAGTACACTTGTTTCCTCCTTTTCGAGTGATCCGCTGATTGGTGCATCAACGTCACACCAGCTGAGATGTAGACAGATTGATTCTCTGAATCGGGATCTGGATAAAGTCCTGCAGTGGGGAAAGGTCAATCTTGTCGACTTCAATGCAACGAAGACCCAGTATACAACATTCACAAAGAAAACTGGATCATCGGTTCCACAGCTGATGATGAAGGGCCGGGCCCTCAAGGCTGGGGAAAGTTTGAAATTGCTCGGCGTCACGGTCTGTGGGAATGTATCATGGCATAAACACGTGTCGAACATCGCCAGGTCAGCCTCAGGAAAACTGAGTTATCTTTTTAGAGCCAAGAAATATTTTACTCCGGCCCAACTTCTTCTCCTATATAAATCCCAAATTAGACCCGCGCTCGAATATTGCTCTCATGTTTGGAGCTCGGCTCCTAAACATACCCTCGACCTACTTGAGAGCATACAGAGACGGGCGATCCGCCTGATCGGGGACTCGGCGCTGACGTCGGGACTACAGTCGCTATCACATCGAAGGCGTGTAGCCGACCTCTGTCTGTTTTACAGATATTATCACGGGTGCTGTTCTTCGGAGATTCGTGGTATTGTTCCGCGCAATTCGGCTTATATGCGCTCCACAAGACAATCCGACGGATCGCACCCGTTTGTGGTTCATCTCCCGACGGCGCGAACATCCCTACATCAGAACTCGTTCCGCTACAGAGCGGGGGAGCTGTGGAACTCCCTTCCCACGCGAGTGTTCCGGGAACGTTACAACCTGCAACTGTTCAAAAAGAACTGCAACAGTTATTTGATGGCTTCTCGGGGCGCCCACTCGGCGCTATAGGTACGCCTGTCCTGAGAGAAGTCTAATAAAAAAAAATAAATAAAAAAAAACTGATTGTCATATGCGTCACAATACATTATTAGGTTATATACAAATTTTCAAGTCGGTTAACCTATACGAAAACACCATTCGCCCGTTCATCTCTCAACTTATTCAGTATCACCTAGTCGAAGATAAATTAAACTTATTTTATGATGTGTTCTGCCCTTGCCGTCCTTTTAAAAAATGTTCCTCTTCTCTTTTTCTCCCGCTCCCAAAGATTTTCAATATATCCCCCACACAAGGTGTTTTCCCAAGTATTTGGAAATCCTCTTTTGTCACCCCCATACATAAAAAGTGACCTAAAAACGATATTAGTAACTTCCGTCCCATCGCAAAACGGTCACACATTCCAAAACTGCTCGAAACCATCTTTTACAACGTGCTATCTTTCCGCTGAAAATCCATCATCTCATCTAACCAGCATGGTTCCTCACGGGTAGGCCGATCGCCACCAATTTAGTTGAGGTCCCATCCCACACTCTACGTGTCTTAGAGAATGGCAGCGAAGTCGATGTAATCACAGCCTATTTCAGCAAGGACTTCGACAAAATTTCCAATAATTTTATCTCTTTAAGTTATCCTTCCTTGGTTTCGAACCCCTATTGATGAAGTGGAGTACTTCCAAACTGAACGATCGAACCCACCGGGTCGGATTTAGATCCACCCTTTCCAATTCTTTTACTCCCACGCCAGGGGATCTCCAGGTTAGTCATCTGGGACCCCTCCTATATATTCTTACTATTAATGACATAGACTCTAGTATCAAGCACTTCTCCATCTCTATCTAGGCGGACGACACTAAGCTCCTTAAGACGTTCCGATCTCCTCTCAACTCCTTACTTCTCCAAATGGATCTCGACAGCTTTTCAGCTTTCCAAAACAGCTGCCGCGAATTAAATATTGAAAAATGTCTCTCAATCGCCTTCCCATAAACGCCCCTCTTCACTGCGAAGTTTTTATTTCTTACTCAACCAACAGATATCATCTGTACCATCAATTCGTGATCTTGGCATCTTGTGGTATTGGGAGACTAACTTCATCCCACATATTGATGACATTATCCTCAAGGCCAACTCTGCCCTTGGTTTTGTGAAACGCTGGGCGAAAGAATTCTCCAATCCCTACATTTCCCGATCGCTGTACATAGCCTTCTCCGTCCCATCCTTGAATAGGCTAGTCAGATCGGATCTTCTTACTACTCGTTCCATATTCGCAGGATCGAAAGCGTGCAACGCCGTTTTTGTGCTTTGCCCTCCGAGGATTGAATTGGAAAATCCTTTGATTCCACCCATACACACCAGTCTCCATCTAATTTACCTTAACACACTTGAAGAACACAGAATTCATGCCAACATCCTCCACATCCACCGTGTCCTCTCAGGTTCAATCAACTGTCCTAGATTGCTATCCTCCATCACACATCACACAAACCCTCGTAACCCGGAAACTCGTCGCGTTACGCGACCAAGGGTGTGGGCGATATGCAAAGCTAAAAGGACAGGCAATCGTGTAAATTGGAAGATCCTGGATAACCAGTCACCGCTCTTACCGAAGAAACAATCTACACGAAGCTATATGATATGCGTTCACGCCTGTAAACGGTATTGAAGCAACTACTGAAGGGTCACATCCCGGAAAACCAACCTGATCTTGTTAACAGTAGAAAACTGCATCCCCGTAATATGCAGTCGCATATGACACACGCTGATAATCAATGTCTAACCAAAAGAAAAAGGATACAGTTGTGCTACACCCGCCTTATAGTCCAGATCTACCTCGAGGTTTTATATCCCTCGGCCAAAAATTTGCTCAAAAGGAGACGTTTTCCTAGTGCAAGTGCGGCTGTGAAGAGATAAGATATGATTTTAATGTGCTCCTTAAGGAAAGAAAGCATTAAATACACCTACATTGAATGTAATGGAACTGTTACGTACTAAGCTTAAAATCAAGAGATTTGTCACTGTAGTCTCAATCCTTGTTAAGGACCCCCCGTAATTGTCAATTGATATTGTTTAAATAATTATGAGCACATGAGTAGCCCTGACAATAAACAGAATAGCCCCTATTGGGGGCAGCCCCTTTGCAATTCTTCATCAAAATTGAAAAGGAGAATAGAAACGAATCTTAGTTTAGAACGAAAAAGGGTTCTGCCTTATTATTGCTGGTAAAGATATACATTTCGTAAAGTATTTATCAAACAAATTCAGACAACTGCAAACAATATATCGTACTGAAACAAGTCTTTCATCCTGTTTTCATTGCTTGACTCTGTTGTCAGTTATAGGGGGTCAAATACAAAAGTTAACAAGGATAGTTTTTTTAATGTACTTTTCTCTGGGGAGGCGAACCTATAGCGTCTGCAACGATAGTGAAGGACGTGTGATTCGAACCGACGCCATGGCGGTTAGAAACACAAAAAGATAGAACTAATGCTGAAGACATCAGGCCACTGCCGCGTGTACAAGCTCGATCGTTATTCTCAAGTACACTCAACTGATATGGAACTGCTGTTATCGCTATGGTATATGGCTCTAATGTTTTGCTTATTCGAGTTTTCTTTCGGTGTTCTTCACTATTTGGTTGGATATTTTGCGTGTATCTATTAGAAATGCCACAAACCTATAACGCTGAGTCGGGATTCAGAGATGCCATTAGTTAACGGTTGGAGTTCTTTTTGAATAGTTGCAAGTTATAGCACTCCGGAAAAACTTGCGCGGGGCGAGTTCCAGAATTGTTCCTTTGTCCAACGGAGGTGTATGTACCCTCGGGAGATGAACCGTCAATTTTTTAGATTGGCTCGTAGAGCGCAAAGAAAGCAAATTTCACCGAATAATGGCATGAATCTCGGAGGAACGGTCATCAGGATAATATCTGTAAACCAGACAAAGGCTACGGACCTTCGACTGCCGATGTCAGTACTGCATTCTCTATCACGCGTCTCGCCCGTCTGTATATGCTATCAAGAAGATCGAGAGTATGCTTAGGACCAGAGCTCCAAGTACGGTAAGAATATTCTATCGGTTTAATTTGAAATTTGCACAAGAGAAGAAGTGGACCGGAATAACACATTGTTTGACTCTAAAAGGATAACACAATTTTCTAGAGCTGGGCCTGGCGAGATTCGATACATCTTTGTTGTGTTCTGTAGGGGTTAGTTTCAGGACGCGAGTCTCCTGATCCTTAAAAGGACAAGGCGATCTCTTAAAACAGACCGCTCCTGAAATCTTGTCCTACAAGGGGTCGTTAACCGTGCTTCCTCTGATCCAGAGGGAAGAGTAACGTCCTTTTGGTTTGGCCTTCGTCCTTAGTCTTCACTTGGTCTTCCGTGGGGGGGCAGGTGATACTTAGCTATCCATTGTCGGGTAAAAATGAAAGCACGTCTTGTTTCCTTTGGAATGTGTTTTTATTATTTTTTCAAAGATTATCCTGGAGTACTTCCTCCAGGGACTATAGACGAATTTAGACTGCGGCCCGGAGATCACGAAACCATTCCTTTATAAAGGAAAAGGAATCGAAAATTGTATCTCAAAGATACACATTTTCGTGCAACAATCTCGATCTTTTGGATATTTCGAGCGAGATGTTGTGTTTACACAAGATAAGAAATCAATTTCTTGAATTCTTACGAAACCATTACGCAGATGTGTGAATGTATCTGCTCTTGAGTTTTTGTTTGTTTAACTCAATGGAATTTTTAGGATAGAGATAACAATCTCTGAATTTTGGATTTGGGTGATGCTGTGGAGCAAATATAGAACAATAAACGAATATTAGATTCGTTTATTGTGAATTTTAATTTTAATTCGGATTTTGGATTAAACTTCGCCATGGGGGCAAATGTTATGCGATAAACGAATTTTGATTCGTTTATTGCGAATTTTGGGTTATGTTTGGGTTTTTGTGGGTTTTGATAGGATTTTGGGTTTTAGGGTAATATTGCTGGGATTTTGGATTAGGAATGGCGGAAAAAGATGGTAGGCCTTTTTAGAGCACTACATCCTCCCCTCCTTGAAAAAAAGAAAATTGATCTTTATGAGATTAATTTTCTGGAAAATGGTGTGATTGGGAATAAGGATGACGGTATCGTGATTCCGTTACATATGCCTGATATTTTCTAACATAGTAGCTTTTTGTATACAATATTTATTATAAATGTGTAATTTTTGTTCTTTGTTTTTTTTCTTAATATTTATGTATTCGTATTTATGGTCGTGTATTCAAGTTTCCACAATGGTTATATAAAAAAATATGTTCTTTTTTTTCTGAGTGTAAGGTTAATTGTAGAATGTTTTATAATTACATAAGTATTTGAATTCATTATATTTAATTTAACTTAGCGTTTTTTTTTTTTTTTTTTTTTATAAAGTACCATTTGTAAAAAGATACATAGATAAGTAAGGTTTTTATGGTTTATTCTTACAATTTGTATATTACATAGAATTTTCATTGTTTATATACTCGTATAAATTTATTTACATATATTATTTTTGTTCTCTTTTTTTTTCATTGTCCTTATTAGTCGGGCGTTTATTTATTTATATAATTTTTCCCATGTATTTGGACGTACAATTTAATGCTATAACTTTTCCTTTTTGTTTTTTGTTATATAAAAATTTTCTTACTTTCTTAGTATTTTCTTAGTTGAAAACTGTTTTGAATTTATATAAATATTAGAAGTTCTTATTTTAACACTGTTTTGTAAGTTTTGTTTTTGTATTTTCGTTTTTTCATATATATATATAATGTGTTTTTTCTCATAACCTAAGATTATTTTTTATTATTACAAAATTTTGTTGTTGTTGTTTATTTATTTAAGTTAGTGGTGGTTATTTAAAACATGATATAAACTTATTTTATTAAGTGCGTTAATATTTGTTTTTATCTATACATTTATTTTTTTTGTGTTTTGTTTGTTTTTTTTTTCTTTTTTTTTTTTTTGTATTAAAAGTGTTGTATACTATTTACAAAATTATTTTATTCGTATACAATTATTTGAATAGAAAATTTTTTTCGCAAATTTTAAATACATTATCGTGGTATTTTAGTACAGTGTTAGTTTATAATTTTTTTTTTTTGTGTTTACTATACGTGTATGCATTTATTTATTTCTCTTTTTTCTTTTTTAAGGTTATCTATACATATATACATTTTTTTTTCAACTTTTATTTTTCTTTGGACTTTCTTATTCGTGATTGCCTAGTCCACAAATAGTTTTATATTATTGTTGTGGACTATTCGAGTTCCTTTTCCTATTTTGAGGATTGAATTTTCTTCGGATAGGATCTTTACAATTTCGTAGGGGCCTTTCCACAGGGAGGTTAGTTTGTTAGGTCTTGAGTGATTCTTTAATAGAACCTTGTCGCCAACATTAAATTTCTTACGGCCTACTTTTTGGTCGTAGTATACCTTAGATTTTTGTTTTTTCTCTATCAGTATTCCCTTGGCTGTACGATAACCATGTTGTAATCGCATTTTTAATTCGTTTGCGTAATGGTCGTAGTTATAAGAGCTTTCGGGGTTTTGTCTGAGAGAACTGGGTATTTCGGCTGGGAAACCATATAGTAATTCATGCGGCGTGTAGCCTGTATTACTGTGGGGTGTAGTATTGTACACAAACATTGCGTAAGGTATCCAGGTGTCCCAAGTGAGAGGATCCTGGTTTACATAGTGGCGGAGGTATTCCACCAGAGTTCTATGGCTCCGTTCTAGTGCTCCATTCGTTTGTGGATGGTAGGGTGCTGTGTTTAGTTTTCTCATTTTAAGTAAGGAACAAATGTCCTTAAAAAGTGCGCTGAGAAAATTAGCACCTCGGTCAGTTAATAGAGAAGATGGTATGCCGTGCTGGCAGACGATATTTTCAACGAAAATTCTGGCCACGTCCTTGGTTTCGGCGCTGGCCAGTGCGTAAGCTCCTGAAAATTTAGTCAAATCGTCTTGAAACGTTAGTAGGTATTTATTTCCATTATAGCTGACTGGTAATGGTCCTACTATATCTAAAGCAATTCTTTCGAATGGTTTTGAGCTTGTTGTGGTTATCTTCATAGGAATTCTAGGATTCCTTCCACTTTTGTTTATCTGGCAGGAGGCACATTTTCTAATATACGCTGCAACGTCAGCGGTCATTGTGCGCCAGTAATATTTTTGTTTCAATCTATTGATTGTTCGGGTGGCTCCTTGGTGTCCTCCGAAAGGTGAGTTGTGGTATTCCGCGAGTAACTTTTGTATTTCGTTAGGATCTGTTAGAAGCTTCTTTTTATTGGAGAAAACGTACATTGTCACGTTGAGGTGAGCAAAAGTTTCTTTTAGCAAGTTATTGAGTGCTACTTTTGATTCGTTTTCTATGAAGGGGACTAAAATTCCAATGGAATTGAAATTCCGGTCTTCGCAAATCTTCTTCAGATCAATAAGGGAACTCTTAGCGGTTTCCTGGTCGCTTAGGTTTCTGAAAGGCAATGGCAATGTGATGGCGCATAACCCATCTTGCTCATGAAACGTAATTTTACCTACGTCTGGCTTGGTGAAGTTTGGGATTCTTCCTGCCAGGTTTTCTTCCTCAGCAGAGTCTATCAATGGGAGGATTATAATACGTAGTCCAAGTTTTTTCTTGGTATAGATGGACCCTGTTTGTTCTTGCCATACAAGATTGGTAGTATCTTTGTATGATTGTGCAGCCACATCTTCTTCGAGTTTGGCTTTACTTCGTGTGGTGACGAGGATATTATTTTTGATGGAATCGACTGGGGTAGTCGTTGTTATACGGCTGAGAGCATCAGCATTTGCATTTTGCTTTCCTTTTTTATGGACGATTGTGTACTCATACTCTTCGAGTAGAATTCTCCATCGCATAAGTCTGGATGTAGGATCTTTTCGTCCTATAAGCCACTGTAGAGAGCTATGGTCAGTGACTATAGTAAATTTTCGTCCGTAAACGTATGGTCGGAACTGGGCTAGTGCAAAAACGATTGCCAATAATTCCTTTTCGGATTTTGTATATCGAGTTTCTGCGTCGTTTAAAGTTCGGCTAGCGAAAGCAATAGGTTTATCTTGTCCTATTGTACCTTGAGATAGCACTGCTCCTAACGCAACATTGCTAGCATCCGTAGTTATTATAAACTCCCGGTTAAAGTCTGGATAAGCCAGTATTGGTGGGGTAATAACCTTTCTTTTTAGAGTTGTGAATGCCTCGTCACAAAAGGCATCCCAATAAAATGGAACATTCTTCCTGAGCAATCTGCTTAAAGGTTTTGCCAGTTCGGCGAAATTAGGGATAAATTTTCTATAGTAGCCTACAAAACCGAGAAAAGATTTTACATCTTTTTGTTTCTTGGGCGTTGGAAACGTTTTCACCGCTTTAGTTTTTTCTGGATCTGGTTTTATACCTTCCTTTGAAATAACATGCCCTAAGTAGGTGAGCTCCTTCCTTATGAAGTGACACTTTTCTGGTTGTATTTTCAGATTGTGCCTTTGTAATCGCTCGAAAATTCTGGTAAGTCGGGAATTGTGATCGTTCAGATCGTATCCGTAAATTACAATATCATCTACATAGACGAAACATTCTATTCCTTGGAGACCCATGAGTACATTATTCATAAGCCTTTGGAATGTGGCGGGTGCGTTTTTAAGTCCGAAGGGCATTCGATTATATTCGTAATGTCCGAAGGGCGTGCTAAACGCTGTTTTTGCCTTGTCTCTATTGTCCATGCATATTTGGTGGAAACCATTTGCTAGATCTAAAGTGCTAAAATATTTAGCTTTTCCTAGCTGGTCCAAAATATCTGTAATATTGGGCAATGGATATGCATCTCCGACTGTTATTTTATTTAAGGCTCTAAAGTCGACAACCACTCTCCACCGTTTTGTCCCATCAGGTCCTGCCTTCTTGGGTACTAGTAAGAGAGGGGAATTCCAAGGACTGAAACTTGGTTGTACCACGCCATCCTGAAGCATTTCATTCACTTGTTTGTGGATTTCTTGCTTCGAGCTATCTGGGAGGCGATATGGTCTTATGTAAAGTGGGGGCTTTCCTTCTTCAGTGATGATCTGATGCTCTATGGCGTCAGTGTGTGTGAGATGGTCGCCCTCTAAGTAAAAGAGATCGTTAAATCTGCGGCAGATGTCTAGGATAGATATCCTTTCCTCCTGGTTACAATGACGCAACTCTAGGAGTGATTCTAGCCGTTCAAGCCTATTTTTTAGAAAGTTCTTAGTTTCATCCGCCTGTAACACATTGTAGTCATCCAGAACTTCCCATTCGACTTCTATGTCGTTGGTGCGTACTTCTTGATCGGTGTCTAATGTGTTCATTAATAGTACCTTTATTTTGTTGTCCTGTGATGTCGTTAAAGTATTACCCAGATATATCCCTGGCATGATCTCGGATTTTTTAATAATCAGTTCTTGACTGGATTTTTCTTTAAAGGGAATCTCCATTATTTGTTGAGATCGTGAATGCAATTTTATGTAGTCGACCGTGGTGTTTCGTTTTAAATTTACTGACGGTATTAGAGTTTCAGGTTCATGTTTTCCTGAACTCAGTTTTTCGGCAGTTTCCTTACCTTTTCTGTTACCACAAACTTTACTTAAATGGGGAGAGGAAGATTCAAGGGTGGTTGGTTTCGTTGTGTTTGTCACAGCATCAGATCCGGCCCGTAGACAAACGGATTCGGATGTTGACTCACGAACGGTGTTATCCAATTTTTCAAGAATGCCTGTATTATCCGTGGAAGACACCTCGTAAGGCGTGGCCTTCTGAATATTTTCCTTGACCTCATTTTTGTTCCCTAAAGGCTGCTCGAGTTCTACCATAGTTCTCTTCTTTACAGCGAATTTAAGGAATCCCTTTTCAAAGTTAATGTGGCACTGGCGCTTCGCAGGAAATCGCTTCCCAGTATGCCATCGTGTTGGAAGTCTACGTTGCTTCCCACTACAAACAGATTATGCTTAAAGGGTATGGAGTGCCTATCAGTTCTGAATTCGAACTCCCCCAATACCTTTCCGCATGTGCTGACCGTTTTTCCAGCAATGGTGGATATAGTCACTGGGTCTGAATTTTCTACAGATTGTTCAATATAAAGATTATCTAATTTGATCAGGCTGATGTCGGCGCCTGTATCGATAAGGAAAGTCGAGTATTGTTTATCCGATGGATTAAATTTTACACGTATTACTGGCTCCTTAAATTCAGGGCAGAAAAATACGCGCATTTGAAAATTTACATCGGGATGGGGTGTATATCGGCGATTGTCTGAACTCGAGAAGGATTGCCGTTGCTCGCTGCCCGAGTGAGTTCGTTTCCCTGTTGTTGATTGGATACCCTGTTAATATTTTGATTTTGTCGGGTATTACGATTTTCAATGCGGGGCGAGTTTGTTATTGTCCTATTTTGAGATTGATTGGATTGGTTAAGATGAGTTTTAAAGGGATTACGACTCGTCGAATGTTGGTCCTGGTTTCGCATATGAGCTAACCTGGTTCTGCACTCTGCCTGAGTGTGATTATACTTTCGACAGTATGTGCATTGGAGACGTTCAGCCTCAGTCTTAATGCGTTGGGGGACGAAATTAGGAAAATTAGTGTTGCGATAGCAAGTCGCAGAAGTATGTCCCCTCTTGTTGCATGTTTGGCAAACAATTTGTTGGTTATTTCTTCTAAAATTGTTAGTGGAAGTTACCATTGTGTTATCGCTGTTCAATCTTTGAGATTGTTCCAAAGCGTAGCTAATGGCTGCTTTTAAATTTGGGGCGTTGTGAGACTTCACCAAGATTCTGAGGCTGGAATTTCGTATCCCATCCTCAAACGTATTTAACGCGAGTCTCTGATTCTCAGCCAGAAGATAAGTTCTGACTGCAGGCTCAGGTGAACTAGCGTATGTGGCGCTGTCCAATTCATGCAGGTGATGTGTGAGTCTATTTGAAAATTCTTTCACACCCTCCTTGCTATCTTGTTTTGTTGCCACTAAGTTATTTTGGGCAGCAGACCTAGAGATGAGAGCTTTAAATTCTCCCTCTAATTCTGAAACAAGATCTTCCCAGGTAGAAATGATTTTATGCCTGATACAATCACGCGCCGGTTCCTGCAATCTGGTTTTGACCACCCTTAGAATAAAGGACTTCTGATTGTCATCTTGTGCTTGTGAGAACAAAATGTCTCCACAAGAGACGAAACCCTCTAATTCGTCAGGATTACCGTTAAATATCGGCACGAGTCCCAGTATGTCACTTAATCCTATTGGTAAGTTCATTCTAGAACTCTGTTCGCGTGTTTCCATACGTACGGTTTCCGATATTTCGTCCTCGCGATTTTGTATGAGCTCGGGCTCAGGTCTCTGCGAACGCGTACCCGGTTTATTTTTGTCGCTCACGACATATTTGTGAAACAGACCTTCCCAAATGATGGTGAAAAGGGGTAGAGAACCAAGAGATGAGATCTTCATTATTGTTGGGTAAGATAGCCAAGAGAAAAGACAAGACCAACGACAAGAGAAGTGTCTTCAAACTCAGTTAGTTTTGATCCTATTAGAAAGCCTTTGTTCTACTTAAGGTGAGAGAATCCACCCTTTCGCCCTATGGAAAAAGTGTCTAAACCTAAAATGGATTTTCGAAGAGCCACAGATGAGTCAAAGGAAAAGATTCAACCCAAAGAAAATTTTCCAAACTAGACGCTAAGGACAAGGACCAAGAATTTAAATTTTGTTCGTTATTGTTTTAGCTTGTCACGTAAGAAAAATCTTCCCAAAAGAGTTGAAATAATTTCAGGAAATATATGTATATATGTGTGTATAGTAAATTCAAATATATCAAAAATCAAAAAATAAAAATCTAATTTATAGTTTATTTTTGTATGGGGTTTTTATTTTGTCCCCTTTTGAAGAATAAAATGTTGAAATTTTAGAAAATGTGTATATGTATGTGTGTAAAAAATTTTTTGAAAATTTGTTAAAAATATGTTTTTTTTTTTTTTAAATGCGTTTAAGAAAGATGTATTTAAAAATTTTCTACAAGCCTAAATAGTTGTAAAAATAAGTGGGTACTTGTCTTTTTTAAAAAATTTTGTAAAAAATTCTTTTATTTTCTTGTTTGTCACTTTGGGCACTTGTGCCTGTATATATATTTTTCAGAAATTTAAATTAAAAAATTTTCGGCTTGGGGGTTTATTCTTTATCCCCGTGTAAAAAGAACAATTAAAATAAATATTCAATTTATTCTTGGCGTCCCCTTTTTGTTAACAATTTCAAAACTTTTTTAAAAATTTATTTTTATGACAAAACTGAATTTAATTTGAGTTCACTTTTTGTTTCTAAGAAGTTACATTTATCACTTTGGGGAGCTCTCTTAGCCTCATAAAATTTTCCACTATATATTTAAGAAATGAAATCTTTTACCTTATTTTCCTGGTGCGTGGTTCAGCTTTCTCCTGTTGGTGTTACCGCTGCTGTCTTCGCTGCTGGATCTAGCTGCTTGGTCCTGGTGTTGTACTCCTAGTGTTATGCAGGACAAATTTCCCTGCTTCTCCACGGGACTCGTGGTCGTCATACAATTAACACTTTGCTTTTTCTATCGCCGGTGTCTAAGCCCCAGGCAACGCTTGTAAAAGTTTTACTTACTTTCCGGTGTCAGCCCCGGAATACGCTTTTTTTAAACAATTTAAAATATTTAAATCACTTTCCGGTGTTAGCCCCGGTATACGCTTTAAAAGAATTTCTGCTTTTGTTGCAAAATTTTTTTCTTCTGCAGAATTAGTTCATCAGTCTGCGAGTTAGGATCCGCACCAGTCTTTTCAGATTTGCAGAGGATTTTCAGATTCCGCTTAATTGGGACGTCCTTCGTGGATAATTTCATCAGTCTCTCTTTGGTAGGGGATTGTTGGATAATCCCCGAGCCTTCTGTGGTAGGGGATTTTGGGTATCCCACGCGCTGCCACCAAAATTTTTTGTTGTGTTCTGTAGGGGTTAGTTTCAGGACGCGAGTCTCCTGATCCTTAAAAGGACAAGGCGATCTCTTAAAACAGACCGCTCCTGAAATCTTGTCCTACAAGGGGTCGTTAACCGTGCTTCCTCTGATCCAGAGGGAAGAGTAACGTCCTTTTGGTTTGGCCTTCGTCCTTAGTCTTCACTTGGTCTTCCGTGGGGGGGCAGGTGATACTTAGCTATCCATTGTCGGGTAAAAATGAAAGCACGTCTTGTTTCCTTTGGAATGTGTTTTTATTATTTTTTCAAAGATTATCCTGGAGTACTTCCTCCAGGGACTATAGACGAATTTAGACTGCGGCCCGGAGATCACGAAACCATTCCTTTATAAAGGAAAAGGAATCGAAAATTGTATCTCAAAGATACACATTTTCGTGCAACAATCTCGATCTTTTGGATATTTCGAGCGAGATGTTGTGTTTACACAAGATAAGAAATCAATTTCTTGAATTCTTACGAAACCATTACGCAGATGTGTGAATGTATCTGCTCTTGAGTTTTTGTTTGTTTAACTCAATGGAATTTTTAGGATAGAGATAACAATCTCTGAATTTTGGATTTGGGTGATGCTGTGGAGCAAATATAGAACAATAAACGAATATTAGATTCGTTTATTGTGAATTTTAATTTTAATTCGGATTTTGGATTAAACTTCGCCATGGGGGCAAATGTTATGCGATAAACGAATTTTGATTCGTTTATTGCGAATTTTGGGTTATGTTTGGGTTTTTGTGGGTTTTGATAGGATTTTGGGTTTTAGGGTAATATTGCTGGGATTTTGGATTAGGAATGGCGGAAAAAGATGGTAGGCCTTTTTAGAGCACTACATCTTTATGCTACCATACATTCCCACAGACTGTGATGCCGGCCAAACTTATGCTTTCCTTAGATTCAAGGACCTGGCCATTCACCATCAGTTGTGGAACCTGCAGTCCATTTTTCCTAGTGGACATTAAATATTGCATCTTCGTTGGATTGGCGTCGACGGGATTGGCCTTTACTCACTGCGGGACTTTATTCAAATCCCGATTCAGAGTGTTGATCTGGCTACATCATGTCTGGTACGCCATTTTTGTGGTAATCAGCTGATTATTCGGAAATGAGGAAACAACTGTACTATCATCCGCAAAACTGAATATGAGCGTTGATTCTAATAGATCATAAACAAGAAGCAAAAAGAGTCAAAGTAGAACCTTGATGGTTATTCGCGGAGCGTTAGAGAGAACAGAGAAATTTCACAGAAGTCCTTAGCAAGATTTCCATCCAAATGATGCCCAAGATATTGGCTTCTAATTCATCTTCCCATTGGCAAGCCTGGTCGGATCAGGTGCAGAATCGAACCCCACACTTAAAACTAAATGTCGACTGCAAGTCGAATAGTGGGCAACAAAGATATGTCAAGCCAGTTGTCTAGTCGACCTGGGTCCGGTTAGAGCTAGGACGCTGCTTGCTAGTACGATATTTACATTCGTATTGGTGATGCCGATGCACCTGGTGTTACATAATGTGGTTACCAGTTGAATATTGACAGTGTTGCGGGGGCGGGCCCGATTTCGCGGAGACAACATTTGCATGGCGTGCACCCTGAAGATCCGAATGGGGAACTAGTTGGTCTTTGGAATTCTGTATCTCAGAACATGCCATCATGTTTTATCTCAACTACGGTCTGGGTCATAAGTCAGGAACGTAGTTGAAGGTTTCACCCGACGATATGACTCCCATAACGGGGTGATATATCACCTTAAGAACAACTTACCACCTAAACGAATTTTTTGACGGACGGATTCATCAGCCAAGCGCCGAAAGATGGCCAAGAAGTTCTCGGGACCACTTCACGGAGCCTATAGCTGTATAGGGTAGCATTTCACTGGGCGACAGGCCGTTGAGACTCCGCCTACCACTCGCCTTTTACCACAAGCCGGCCTAGCTGTGAGTGCATTCTAATGTAATAATTTGTATATTCTATGTAATAATTTTGCCTTAAGCAAAAGAACTGAACTTATGGATGGTGTTTATGGTGCCGATGTTCTTTTGTTGCTGGGCTCCTCCAGAGTCTCTTTATCTAATGTCTTTTTTCAAAAATCTCATTCCTATTGCGTTTTTAATAATATTTATTCAAACTTTAAATCATCTGAACTAAACGTTTGATCCGACTTAACTAAACAAGTTTTGAAGTTGAAGATTGCGTTCGTACTTTGGCAATTTGTTTCGGTTAAATCGACAGTGCTTTTTTTTAATTCCTCCTCCCCAACAATAGAAATATGTATTATAAACCCTAACCGAATCCACTACGTATTAACTTGTTCCATTTATGTCAAAAAGTCTCATAAAAGGAAAAAACAAAAAACAGAGAAACGAAGACGGAGAAAAAAGAGAATATGACAGAAGGGGAGAAAGATATAAAGAAAAAAAAGGAAAATTCCTTGCGCTAAAGTACTTTTTGTACACGGCCCGAAACTCCAAAATAACATTTTGAAGTCTCATTGGTATATTATACACATTGCACACACTGACTGTGAATTATAAAGGCATACAAATTCGGAGCCGATTCTCGCGGCCATAGTGGATATAATGCAGAGGATGTTGATACTTGAACTTTAACTGGAGAGTTACAAGAGCTTGTATTTTCTTGCTTGAAGCAAAGGGTTAATTGTTTTTTTTTTTCTTAAAGCGAGAAATAATTAACATTGCCTTCCATAGCTTTAGTAGCAATAAAATACAATCTAGCAAGTAAGGGAATAAATAACAAGTTAAGAGATTTTTATATAAATACTGTGAAAAATGAAAATATATCGCACCTATAATATTATGCGATAAAATGATATAAGAATAGTGCTTCCCATGTAAAGCACTCAGCTTAAAGCAATATTTCAAAACTCTTAACGTAATATCACTAAAGATGTTCATTTGAAGAGATTATTAGTCGAATAATTGAAAACATTTCCCCGACACTGTATTTTTCATTATTACGATTTCTGCATACGACAGCATAATCCCGATAAGATATCTACCCCCAAGATAGGCTGAATGAACGGGGAACATCTTATAATTTACACAGATTACAATCTCTCCGTCTGTCGTACAGATAGACATTTGCAAATTACGTCAGATTCATTTAACCTCCCCCTATTAGACATCTATGGTGGAAAATTATGACTTGATTAATGTTTCTATACAACCGACTCGGTTGTCTAGATCCTTTCAGGTCATCTACAAACTGATGATTTCATAATCTCATTTACTCCACATCGGCAACTGTCAGCTAATCCATCAAAATTTACGCTCAAACTATAAGACAGAATCCATCAGATACGTATTCAGTTGGCGACAAAGGAATTTGAAATTTACCTGACTCTCGTGAGATTCTGATGAATTGTTGAAACTCAAGATAAAGGGATTAACATAATCGGCACAAACATCCACAAAACCAGTTAGTTAACAATAGGAAAATATTTTAGCTAGTGCGCACGACTAATCACTAACCCCTTACAAGTTCCATAACCCTCTTCAAAACACAATTAATGAATCGCTTCATAATTAATGAGCACATTCTACAACTTGTATGACATGATTACAGGTGATTAATATTCTATCCTTTGTAGATGCGCGTGATGTCGTATTGGGTACGTGCTCTGACTGTCTGCATGCTCAGAATCATGCGAGTTATCATCGTTATCAATGACATTTACTCTTGACTTAGACAGAGCTCTGCTGCTGCTCTTTGAATTCAATTTCTGTCACGAAAATTACACATGAACTATACTGAGTAAGATACCTGTAATTAACCTTCTAAATGATTAGTTCTGGTTGGCGGTGCGGCATAATTACACTGCCAACTACCGTATGCTTCTCATTCCATTCCATTGGTATGTAGGAATCTCTTTGTTTTGAATTTCTGTAACAGCTCTCCATCAAGTAAACTTGACGTAATATAAAGTTCACTGAACCTTTGACTAGGTGAAATCACTATAATAAAACTGATGTAAGTTATGCAAATTGTTTGTGCAGCACAACAATCTGGAGAACACATTTTGATGATAACACAAATCGTTAAGATACCTGATTGTCTGCTGCCAAAATCCCTCTTGTCACCCGAGCTGTTTGCTTTTTGTAGTCCTTCTGAAATCTGGATGAAATGATATTTCACCGATATATTGCGATTCCTAGGCCACAACTTGGATAGTATCCAGATTCCGTGCGGCCTTTCACCGTTGAGAACTAGATGAATACCCAACTCAAACACAGAAGGATCAAGGTAAAAGTGGTAGATTAATGAAAAGCGACTGGCAGGAATATTTGTCTCTTCCCTGGAACAAGCATTTGTCAAGAGTGTCTTCTTCATGGTGAAAAAAAAAAGTACAGTAAAATCCTCAGTTATTGTGACTCATTCTATAGGGTTCGCCCTGCCATCCTTTAGGATAATAAAAAGAATTCTTTGTTATATTTTTACCCGAAAAGCTGAGGAATGCGAGAAAAACGTTGCCGGTGTTGCTCTTTGATATGTTAAGGATTTTCACAAAGAGAATAGGAGGACGTCAAGGATATTAAAATATTTCTGAGTAACAACAAAAAGTTTACTTGGTAAGGTGAACGACGTCGGACTGAAGTGTAATACCTGATATCCAACAAGGACTTCCCTATATCTTTGATGTAATCCTTACAAATTCGAATTAATCTGATAGACGGTGTTTGGCGGTGAAATGTAATTGCTGGCAGTTGCAATAAAGTCGCGGTCAAGTTAAAAGTTTTCCTTTGCTTGGTCTTTATTATTTCCTATAAGAATTTGAAAGCGCTGAAAGGGAAAATGCAGTTGTTATTTTTAAGAAGTCTGAATACGATATGACCTCGTGATATTTTGCGAAGTCGAGTATTTCAGTACGTGGTAGACAGTAATAGTTCTACCTTATACAACAGGAAGCTGAAATTGGAATGTACTTCTTATCATGTTGAGCCAAGAATGAATTCTTAGAACATACGAAGACAAGTACGTTCATTTTAGATTGAGAATCTTTATTTTTTATGAAACCTTATTTATTTGATTTTTTTCTTTTTTACACAAAGGCGCGCACAAAAGGGGATTTTGTATATGTAAAAAATAAGAATTCACTATATTGCAGACGCTAAACTTGAAACTATTTTAAAATTTAACAACCTTCACGACCGTAGCCTTTTAAATCTGGTCAACTAGATATTCTATTGATGAACCCTCTCAGACTCAAGGTTATATTATAATACAAAAATAATATAAGTATCGGTCCACCATGTCATCTTTTATTTCACATGTTCGCAGTGATTTACTCTGTAATCTGTCACAGTGCATGAAAGTGATGCCATTAAAAAATAATTCGCTCTGCAGTCTAAGGAAAAGGGAGATGATCGGACAAAAGCAGGGACTATTTTCTCCTGAATCCCTACACATTGAATCGCGGGAAGTAACTTTTATTTTCTTATAATACTCGCTTTGAAAGACGATTTTTCGATTTAAAGGTGAAATGCACAGTGCTGTTTTCTAAACTGTATCCTCCTAGAAAAATATATATAAATACTAATTTCCCTTGAATCCGTAAACATTGAATCGCGAGAAATAACTTTTATTTTCTTATAATACTCGCTTTGAAAGACGATTTTTCGATTCAAAAGTGCAATGCACAGTGCTGTTTTCGAAACTGTGTCCTCCTAGAAATATATGTATAAAAACTAATTTCCCTTGAATCCCTAAACATTGACTCGCGAAAAACAATTTGTATTTTCTTATAATACTCGCTTTGAAAGACGATTTTTCGATTTAAAAGTGCAATGCACAGTGCCGTTTTCTAAACTGTATTCTCCTAGAAAGATATACAACGTGAAAATTGGAAAATGAAGATATTTAATAGCTCGCAACTTACGAATTGTAATCGCAACTCATCGGGAAATAACAACGTGAAAGTATGCTGTTACTAATGTGACTTGTCAGAATATATTGCACTAGTGAACAAGTACTAGTAGTACTTGGACTGGAAAATTTTGTCCATTCAGAACCCGCATTTGAGGCAATGATTATTATATGACCGATGGTTTTCGCGGCTTAATATTTAGAAAAAGCAGCTCTTTTCAAGTTAACCGGGGCAATGTTTGTGTCAACATCTCTGGAATAATAATATGCAGATTACGTATTTGTTGAAAAGTCGGAAATAACCGATTAGCACCTGGATGTTCCAATGCTTCAATTTCTATTATATTGAGCATGGAACATGACTTCCAGCTATGAAGGAGGAATATATGCCTTATAATTTTTTTTTTTTTTTATTACACTTTTCGCGGGAGAGGCGAATCTATGGCGCCCCGAGATGCCACCAGATAACTCTTGCAGTTCTTTTTGAATAGTTGCAGGCTATAACGCTCCGGGAACATTCGCGCGGCGAGGCAGTTCCACAGCTTCCTCGCTCTGTAACGAAACGAGATCTGATGCAGTGATGTTCGCACCATCGGCAGATGAACAGCAAATTGGTGCGATTGTGGCGTTTCTAACAGATACACACACAATACACAAGCAAAAAGTGAAGAACACCGAACGCAAATCGAATAAGAAAAATGCATTAGAGCTGTATATAGCGATAACATAACAATTCCACATCAGCTGAATGTACTTGAGTTTAAAAATCGAATTCGTACAGTCGGCCAGTAGCCTGATGTGTTACGCATTGGTTCAATTTTTGGTAATTCTAACTGTCATACCGTCAGTTCGAATCACACGTTCTTCACTATCATCCCAAACGCTATACAACCACTACAGGTGTTATGTCCTTGTAATAGGTGCCCCACTAGATCCGTGCCGAAATCCAGGTCACATCCCTTCCATGACGAACACTATGCCACTCAGACATCAAAAACTTTTCGAAGATTATAAATTTATCGAGATTATCGATGCCTGAGGACGCAAACCGAGGTGCGAAAGAAATGAAAACAGACACAAGGGATGGAATGAGTAGAGGGTTGTCCCGCACTACACATCGCCCGCGTGTATATCTTCGGACTTTTCACAGCACTAAGACGCGTGTGTGGAGATCCATTTATTTGCATAGGATCGTACAGAAAAGATTGCACTGCAATCAGATGCGTGCGTGAAGATCCGTTTGTTTGTTTAGGGTCCCACAGTAAGTCTTCTCGCGCGGACTGATAGTGCAATTGATCCGTTGGTACGGATCACCAGGCAGAAGCGCACGTGCTGTCTCTTTAGCGGTCTTAAATCGACTTCGATGCCAATTAAGGAGGAGTGTTACTTGCATTTGCCGCTAAACGCGTTTCTGAAGGTCCCTTCATTTGCGTTCTGCAAGCAAAGCTTTCGTAGCTTAGCTATGTGCCGAGGTGAAACAGAAGTCCGTACGTCAAATAGGGTGAATGCGGCGAGCAGTAAAATCATCTTTTTTTATATCAAACGACCGGAGAATATTGGTTTAAAAAAACGGATCGTAACTTTAGCTGTGTGTGTTGGAGCACTAGAACTTTCAAAAAATTGGTTAACATTGCCCACGTGATTAACGGTTTGACCACGCTCAACTTCGACGAAAAACAGCCTGATGACTATCAGCACAATGAGTAAGTTTTTGATTACCTGCGAGTAATTGCTCGATAATTTGTAGGTGTCTGGTTTTTTTTTTTTTTTTTTTTTTTTTTAGATTTCTCTCGGGAGAAGCGAACCTATAGCGCCGAGTGGGCGCCCCGAGATGCCATCAAATAACTGTTGCAGTTCTTTTTGAACAGTTGCAGGTTGTAACGCTCCGGGAACGCTCACGCGGGAAGGGAGGTCCACAACTTCCCCGCTCTGTAACGGAACGAGTTCTGATGCAGGGATGTTCGCGCCGTCGGGAGATGAACCACAAACGGGTGCGATCCGTCGGATTGTCTTGTGGGGCGCATAAGAGCCGAATTGCGTGGGACAATACCAAGAATCTCCAAAGGACAGCACCCGTGATAATATCTGTAAAACAGACAGAGGTCGGCTACGCGCCTTGGATGTGATAGCGACTGTAGTCCCGACGTCAACGCCGAGTCCCTGATCAGGCGGATCGCTCGTCTCTGTATGCTCTCAAGTAGGTCGAGAGAATGTTTAGGAGCCGAGCTCCAAATATGAGAGCAATATTGGAGCGCAGGTCTAATTTGGGATTTATGTAGGAGAAGAAGTTGGGCCGGAGTAAAATATTTCTTGGCTCTAAAAAGATAACTCAGTTTTCCTGAGGCTGACCTGGCGATGTTCGACACGTGTTTATGCCATGATACATTCCCACAGACCGTGACGCCGAGCAATCTAAAACTTTCCCTAGCCTCGAGGGCCCGGCCATTCATCGTCAGCTGTGGGACCGATGATCCACTTTTCTTTGTGAATGTTGTATACTGTGTCTTCGTTGCGTTGAAATCGACAAGATTGGCCTTTCCCCACTGCAGGACTTTATCCAGATCCTGATTCAGCGAGTCAATCTGTCTACATTTCAACTGGTGCGACGTTGATGCACTAATCGGCCGATCACTCGAAAAGGAGGAAACAAGCGTACTATCATCCGCAAAACTGAAAACTTTGTTATCCGTTGTCTCCAACAAATCATTTATGTGAGCAAAAACGAGGTTGGAGCCAAAATAGAACCTTGGGGCACCCCCGAATTAACAGGATACAGATCCGAACACGCGCCGTCCACAACAATCCGGATCGATCGATTCTCGAGGAAGGTCCTCGTCCAGTCGCAAAGCTGTTGGGAACCACAGAACCGACAATTTTGTATGTTAATGGTTCTATTTATTGCCAAAATTCTCATATGCCAAGCGATGAACCTTATCGACAGACAACAATCGTCGGGTAAATTGAATTTTGTACAACAATGCCTTTAAATCAACAGGAATCATGCGAACGCCTCTACTGATCGCCAACTTCGGAGAACAACATCGAGGTAATATTGTGGCAGCAGTCTCAGTACAACCTGTACGGCTACGATAGTTACATCAGATCGGCTCGAACGAAATTTGGATGCTGGGGTTTAACAACCGTACCAGAAGACATAAACTTTTAATGCAAATGTTTTATGTGTCTTTTGAAGTGGCATTTTCAACTTTTTTTTTGTTTTTTTTCACAATAGAGAAGTTTCAAAGGACAGTTGAACAATTTCAGCACATTCGATTGGCCTGTACTGTTCCATAGCAAAAATCGTCTATGATTGAATCTTAAATCAGACAACAATGTCAAAGTTATAGTGTCGTTCTTTGTATCCACCTAAGTTGGAGCACTCTGTAGACGGCAATTGGAAAATATGTAACTGGTTAAAACAAAAGGGACACAATCTCTTAACTTAGCTCACGTCGGCAGCGGAGTGACAACATACCGCGATGGCGCCCGAGCGCTCCTCGAGTCCTGCAATTGACGTCACAAGGGTGGCCAGATAGGCGTCCTCATGTAAGTCAGGTGCTGAAAGGGACGATAGATGATCCGAGGACGTCAGGTCGCAGTCAGTGGTCACAAAACGATGGAAGCTCAATAATGGTTAAGGTAAAGAGGGGTGGACGGTGTAGGGATGGTGCCTCGGCCTGTTACGTGCGGCTTCCACCACCCCCATCATTTGATTGTTTTTAATATAATTTGATTTTAATATGGTTTGATGGTAAGGTGGTGGAAGAAGTGCACGATCCACATGTGAGTGTTCGAACACGCCCCAGTTCGATTGTGGATCGTGGGCAAGTTCGAATTCGGTTTTCGGAGTGGATGTTGAGGGAGAGCGAGAGAGAGGTCTTTTGTCTACTTGGGAAAGGAACAGCGGGTGAATATGATAGTTGAATACTGTTTTTGTTCGGATTCCGTTGGGTTGATCTTTAGAGACAGTTTTTTAGCCACAGTGAAAACAGTTGAAAAGGGAAGGAAAAACGTTTTTTTTACGAGAAAATAAGAAAAAAGAAGAGACGTGAACCAGTGAGAGATAATAATTAAATTGTTATTAAGTATTTGCAAAGTTTGGAGATTACGACCTTGTGAAAATATCGTTGTCAATAATAAAGCGAAAATTTGTTATCTGGCGCAAGTCAATTTCCTTTTCGTTTGTTCGGGTGCTGGCTGTGAGGATAAATTGGAAGCCGGAGCTGTGGACAGAGACAGGTAAACCCCATTTATATTTGATATGTGTCTATCAACGGAAACCCGACGACCCTATGGTGACCATCGAGTGGTGATTGGGAGCCACTAAGTGTAAATGCCGAAACGACGCCACAGCAAACCCTAAGTTATCGAATCCAACGGGTGCTACGAAATAGTCGTCCCCACATACACTGCAATATATTATCCAACCACCTGGCATTATACTATCCAACGGGTGCTATGAAATAGTCGTCCCCACATATACTGCAATATATTATCCAACCAACTGGCATTATACTATCCAACAGGTGCTATGATATAGTCGTCCCCACATAAACTGCAATATATTATCCAACAAACAAACCCTCAACATCCACTCCGAAAACCGAATTCGAACTTGCCCACGATCCACACTCGAACTGGGGCGTGTTCGAACACTCACATGTGGATCGTGCACTTCTTCCACCACCTTACCATCAAACCATATTAAAATCAAATTATATTAAAAACAATCAAATGATGGGGGTGGTGGAAGCCGCACGTAACAGGCCGAACGACTACCTGAAACAATAAACACAAGTGTCGTATCCGCGGTAAGGGTCACCGAGTGTCATCATCCTAATCCTTCGTCGACGTGTAACTGGGATCAAGCAATTCTTCATAGCGTCCACAAACACATGGCTGAATTCTTCATAATGTCAAATTTCTGATCATTGACAGTCCCGTCCAGAATAACCAAACGGTGTGATATTGCAACCCTTAAGCATTTGAAAGACTCCAGCTCCACATCGATAATATAATGCGATATCCCCGCCGAAAGAAGACTATATCCTCCTTAGATTTTGTACAAGCTCTTTGCCACTTTGTATTCATCGATAATGATATTAAAGTCATGCGATTCGTAAAAACGCAAATACTGATGTTCACTTTTATTACTGTAAGTCGCTATTCACTAGACTTAAGACCGAACAGCATTTTCCATCAATCAGCAGCAGATTCAACTGCACTGTCATGTCCAAGTTTCCCACACGGGATGATGACACCTGAATCCTGGTAATCGCGCAGAGCAACAGCACAGTGCACCACGATAAGTAACCAATTACTTTTGATGCTTCCACAGAAACTTCACGATTCGATCCGCGCACAGCACGGGGCACCAGGGGTTTTATTGGAACTCAATCTGTAACTATCATTGAACACTTGTGACACACAAACACGAAAATGTCCTTCCGGACGCGACAAGCATACAACGGAAACTTGTATCTGCGCGATAATTCAGTGTGAAGAGCTCAGAGAGCGATTGTCATCTCCCGAAGTTAGCCACTTACCGTCTGATCCGTGACGGAGACTTTTGGTTGTCTCGCCACAAGCAGGGGATCTACCCTTCTATGGATCTTAATGTTTATACTCGTAATGTCTCTGGAACGGAATCACAGCGTCTTCAGACGTATTACTTGAAGGTATCATGCGACCGGTTGCTAAGGGTTGCATTTGGCTGTCAATTCCCGGAAATAACTTACGAATCGGAACGTGTGTGGCGATAAACATCTCCACTGAATGGTAATGTTTGTTTATGGGGATTCCGTTAATGGTGTTCTTGCTGTCTGCGATTTTGGTTGAATCTGAACACCTGGATCTCATGCAGGATAGTATCCGCTATGCTGATTATAGATTTTCTGGTCGGTTGGCGTATAGTGTTCCTCGAGTGAAATTACAGTTTAGGCTCTGGATGAACGCTCGAGCGCCGTCTTTAATGGTGTGAGAGGTTTTCCGATAACGGACCATAGCGCACGGGCGTTAAGGAGGCAACACGGGTGTGGATTTTCAGTGAATTTTCAACAGTAACTGAATCCGAAAAAGGACGATCCATCTCTCTACTTGGTAACCCATAGTAGTACCTTTGTGGGGTTATAAGAGTAAATGTGCCGACGGACGGCACGTATTCCTTATATCTCCCATCGATCCGTGGGAAGCATTTGTTCGTGGTGATCACGTCCGAAAAGAGTTGCTCGTAACCCCAGATTTGTCGTATAGCCATTCGTCTCTCAAAATGCGGCATCGATTTATGTTCACCTTTATTGAGGAATGTGTAATTGTAAACATTTATGGGACGCACGTCCACTTCCTGGTTGTACCGAATCCGATGCGCATATTGGACGATATCTCTTTCGAGTGGATAGATAAATAAACGATTGAAGTCTAATTCGAATATGTGAGTTAAGACACCAAAGTAATCAATAAAAAAGATAACAGATAGCACTGCCAGCAAGCGTTTTAATTTATTGAAAATATTCACTAGTGAGAACATTCCGATGCGGTCACACAACACATAACTCTACAACTAAAATTCGGATGTCCGCGGACGAGCGTGTGCATGAGCATGTCCACGCGGCAGCAATTCGCGACACCACCTCCCTTGATTAAACACGTTAATCGACTGACTTGAAAAGGGAAGAAATTGGATACAACCAAAAGAGAACATACTTCTGCTCTCTCACTGCCACGTCCTTCGATGTGTGGTAGGTTACATCGGTAATCTGATGATCGAAGAGAGCCGGACAATAAGAGAACAGAAACACGATGTACGATTATCCTAGGGGTGGATTTGGTTGTATGTGCATGAATCAATGTAGTTCTGAGCGGAACCCGTTGACCTGATTCGGTAGTATGGTGAGTTCAGTGTACATTGATCCATACGAAGGCAGAACTGAGAAAGAGAGGGGAATTGAGCTGATGATATTCACCTGCAAAAAGAGAACATTGATCCCAGCGAATGAAGTGTCTGGAGAAAAGCCGAAGTAACGCTAGGGAAATATTATCACGTGATTCAATCGAATGTGGTGATAAATTTTCCAAGCGGATCTGCAATGATACGACAACTTCGTCCGGCTGGATTTGGTTGTCGCTAATCGACATGGACACGAGTTGCCGTATGGCAAAAAAGGTAAGCTAAACTCATTTATGCATTGTCTCCGTGGTACAATGAGTTTAGCTATGTGTCCTTGGTGGAAACATGCTTTGCAGGTGAACAGGTAAGTCGGGGGAAATGGGGTTGATTTGAGGCGCTGAAAGGCGGTCGAAATTAGGTAGGAAATGTTGGTTGGAATTGTGGGTTGTTTCTCATGTAGAATAGAGAAACCCCCCACACCTTTCATTACCTTAAATATTATTAAGTCGTTACTAAAACGTGCATTTTCAAAATGTCTTGTAACACTTGATCCCACTAATGTCAGCCAATATAGTTGACACAACAACTCATTTGCAGGAGATGTGTCTGGCTTACTGTAAGAGCCATTCCATAAACTGTTCCTATGAAATCAAAGTTGTCACATTGGATATCTAAGGACATTCGTTGGAGTGTAGCTTACAACGGTTTGACAGACATCGTATAGTATAATGTTCAAAATACATCACTTACATTCCAGCCGTTGCTTATAATATAGAGTTGGTTGGCACAAACAGTGTTTTATACTGGTGGTAATCTTCGGGTAGCGTCAAAAATCTTACTATAAGCCCCAGATCTTAGGTTTGAGGAAAATCTGACAAATGCGGCTTAGTCTAAGAATGCGTTGAAAACATCTATAACAACGCCCCATCAATTGGTGAAAAGCCCCCTCTCCCTTTACTGGTTTTCTTTGCTAAAAAATCGTTGCCATCAAAATAGATCACAGTTGAAGTTACAGCCAGTCGTAAATATTCAAGGTATTCAAAATCATCCTCCTAAAATAGATTGATAACCCAATTTGAACTTTCCGAAATGTGTAAAAAAAAACACTTGATTCTGATTCCATTATTTACAACACCCCAGAATATTTGAGCACAGATTAATGTTCCTAATTTCCGATCGCGTTTGCGTTTATATTTTCCCAAAGTACTCTTATAGTCAATATCCCGTGAAGGGCAGATTTAAATTTGTGTAACAGCTCTCTAAACACTTCTCCGGTTTCTTCTGGCTTTTTCCCATTCTTCTATTTTTGATTCCCTTCGCTAATTCGGCCCGTGCTGCTTTCTCTTTACATTTCCAGCTTCTGGTCCTTGTGTGCGTATGCTTTTTTTATTTGATATATATACTAACAACGTACATATATTAATGTCCAAAACAGCAATAGAATAATTCTCTAGGGCCCTTTATGCGGTAGCACGCATCCAAAACAAGAGCATTCGCAAGCAACGCAAATGGCTGGAACGCGCTCTGAAATCCAAAGAATCGCGAAACCGAGTGACTTCATTCAATTTCTTTCAATCTCTGTTACAGGAAGATATAAAACTTTGTTTTCGTCATGTTGTGAGTCATTTGATGGTGAAGTTCATGCATCCTTCGAGTCGACATGTTAGATTGTGAACTTTGAACCGGAGAGTGTTGAAAATGCTCCAAGTTTTCTACAGTGAATGGGGCAAATCATCATCTTATATGACCCTATATATGGTTTACAGTCAGAACGTGGCTAGGAATAATAACTCGAAGGAGTACACATTACGTACGACAGGAGTCTTCCCAACAGGACCATTTCACGTGGAAAAGTTGCCACTTAAATACACAAATGTACTCATATACTCATATTTAAATATATACAGATAGGCACAGGCGCTCATAGATGCCCTCTTTTTGTCTGGATTAAAGTCGCACGTAGCGTTTAAAGAGGAACTCCGTGCTGGAGCTATATTCAGTGATTATGGGTTTCTCTGAAAATCATTTGATACGCTCACGTAATCAAAATAATTTGGAATTTATGCTCAGAGCACATCGACACGACTATGGGTTACATATGCGTTTGCCCATCAAAATTTATGTCCGCTTAATGGATGTACTCCTCGACTCAATTTAAAGATATGGGCGTGACCTATATAATTTAAATCGTCTAATACACTGTAATTAGAGGTGGCAGAAGAGTTTTGGCCTTAACTTAGGAAGGCTGGCTTTAAAGTCAACACGAGATAAATATTTTCTGCAATTTTCGACGATAAAAGAAGTAATAAAGATATCAATGTAGTTCCTTTAAGTTGCAAAATATTCTCTTACGGATTTCTAGCAATTAACTACATGATGTGATACTTGACTGGTCTGGAATCTTTTTACGCGTACAAAAACGAGCTCTAAGTCCCATTAAACTTTATAGCACAAGGCGAGTTACAGGTCGGGCAAAACCTTCTACATTCGTGTGATTCGGCTAAAAAAAAACCGATTTTGTGTGCATCTGAAAATCTGACGATAATTTTTAAAATGACAAGATACACACTCTCTGATTACTGGGTATTGTAGGAAAATATTTAAAGAAGGCATGCGCTCGCCAAGTACAATTTAGGAATCACTGCACTAATACCAAATATAGAAATTGATGATAAGATAAAGATACGCCTCACAAATAATGATGGGCTGGAGACATTTCGTGAACCTCTTAAGATTCCCTTCATTCGATTGCACTTTTCACAATTTATTATAAAATTATTATGACAACATGTTCTAGTATACACACAAATTTTCTTCGACTTCTAACCGCCTGGACACCAGTAATACTACTCTGAGCGACAAAATAATATATGTGCAATATCAAGGATAAAAATAAAGATTGGTGCACTCGTGACAAGTGAACGAAGCTAATTGAAGGTTCCTAACAGTATATAACGACACTTGGTACAAATCGACTGTTACCGCTCTGTGGACGGTGCCTTCTCCGCCGACGTCTCAGTTTCCTCCTCTCCTTGTGGACTGTAGTTCCCAAGATACTGTTGTGGGGCTTTTCAGGGCCCGAAGAGCCATGCATCGCTCGATCCCCACTATTCCAGGCGAACGACTTACCTCTCGGTCGAACTTCAGCAAGGTTGCGTAACCTTGCTACGGCATTTACCCCCAGCCAAATCGCTGGAATTAATACGGTTACCCAATCGGATAACTGTTTTGAATATCCGTTAGGCAGCTTACCTATTCTGTGGGGGGTTTTCCTTCCAAACCCCTTTTTCTCCAACACCACCCCGGAAAAACATTAAGTCCACGGCAAAGCTTATCACCTTGCCGTGGCATCGAGAACTCACCCTCGGGCAGGCATTAATTCCTAAAAAAACATTAAGTCCACGACAAAGCTTATCACCTTGCCGTGGCATCGAAAATTCACCCTCGACCAGGCATTAATTCCTAAAAAAACATTAAGTCCACGGCAAAGCTTATCACCTTGCCGTGGCATCGAAAATTCACCCTCGACCAGGCATTAATTCCTAAAAAAACATTAAGTCCACGGCAAAGCTTATCACCTTGCCGTGGCATCGAAAATTCACCCTCGACCGGGCATTGATTCCTAAGAAAAACATAAGTCCACGGCAAAGATTATCACATTGCCATGGCATTTGAAATCCTATCCTTAGGCATACATTCCGCCCAGGGCATCTTGTTTCCATAGCCTTATGCTATGGAAACAACATCAACAAAGAGTTCCTTGTTGACTCGTTTTATATGTTTGCCCATGGCACTTCTTGCATGCGGCTATTTGGTCCCATTGGTTTGCTACCGCCGACAAGGTTTCGGCTGACGCAAACCAAACATTTCCCTAATTACCAGCAATCGCTGGTTTCCTATTATCGGTCCCCGCCGAGCAGGGACCGCAAACGAGCAACGAACTGGATGCAGCCAGAAAATGTTTACTTTCAACATCTGGCAACGGCTGCACCCTATATTCGTTGCAATATTTAAACATCATCAACCGAAATGTTGATTTATGGCCTCCCATAGGATGACCAGATGCTATTGTTTGCATTCGTGTAAGATGCTGCAGCGATGTCGGCATCCGTCTAGGGTCGCCGGACGATCGTATGCGAGGCGTACACACACACGCATCATGTATGCCTATTTTCCCCCCGGTCCAATCACGATTAACTACCTCGAGTTAATCGTGTAGCTCCTCCTCTTTTTCAGTTTCTTTGAGGTTTCCCCTTTTCTTTGGTGAGCTCCAGTTAGTCAGTCAGCCTTTTTCCTCGGAGTCAACTTGTGTGTGGCGAGTTTTGATATTTTATTCCCGTCGACAGTTTATTTATTAGTTTTCTATTACTTCTGATCCTGCTTTATCGTTTAAGTTATTTTCAATGGGATCATTCAATTAAAACCGTTTCCAGTGGCCTTTCGTCATTCAGTGCGTTTATTATACTTTGCCTTTTTGTTAATAAATTCACAAGATCGTCGGGATTTTGGTGTGGCTGATGGTGCCTAATGGTGAATGCTGTGAAACGAGTCGCCTCCTCTTTGGCTGCAGAAAGCGAGATATTATTTTGATTAATCACTCACCTTAAAATAAAAGAAACAGTTGCATGCGAATCACCAGTGTAAATAAAAACAAGAAAATAATAAAAGAACGTTTTTTGCAATTAACAACCCGGAGTTTAATTTCCTTTTTGGTGAACATTTAGCTGCGGTGTCTAGTTAATGACCATTGGATACTAGTGAACGAATATCAGGAGAAGTTAGTGGGAGTTAACTGAATCCGCGCCCGTGCTTGGTGCACCAGTAAACTCGTACCCCACACTGTCTCCCTCCATCCTTGGAATGGGGTAACTCGATTATTTGCCTCGAGGTAATTGTTCCGGGGGATGCTCGCGAGAGCCTGGCTATGGCTTGTAGCAAATCCTGGGTGTCGCTCCTTTCCTCCCTGTGATGTTACGACCTGTCCACGTGAGTTAGCCCTTCTCGTCCCCTCTTCGAGAAGCCTCGTTAGATTTTCGCATGGATCGCAGGGGCCCTGCTGGTACTCATCTTCGGCAGTCTCGGTTTGGCTAGTCTCGTTCTCGGGACATGCTGCCGCTAATAAGAGTCTCGCTCGTGCCAATTTCGCCTTCGCCACGGCGATTTCTACCTCTCGGTTGGCGACTTTCAACCTTGCCTCGCTAACTTCACAGAGCTGCCTTTTAAGGCTATGCCTCGTGCTCCGTGCCGCGCTTCGATCTTGGCACGGTTGTCCCGGGTCTGTCCTCCACAGCGAGGTTGGCCCTCTGGTCACTCTGGTCTCCCTTTTGGTGTAGGGTTCAGAGTGGCTCTCCTTCGCTTCGGTCACGTGTGCTGATTTCGCTCCTCCGACAAGCGCACCGACAACTCCGTCGCAATCTCCTCCAAACCGTCTGGGAGATTCTTCTCCTGTGGTGGTTACATCTGGTCCGATGCTGCCCACTCCAGGTTGAGTTGTGGCGGTTCTTTAAAGTTTTCCCAAAGAACCATCCATTTCTTTAAATCAACCTGCTTTTCTCTCACTTTCACCTGAAAGTTAAACCTCATCAAGGCATGCATCACATTGAATTTTTTCGTTTCATATTAAATGAACCATACCATATCTCCATCGGCTCGGCTCGTCAGCAATTATAATAGATAAACACTCACTGACCAGCGTAATTGTTGACACAGCTGTACCCGATGGTTTTGCTACGGTTCATAACCAATTTCGACCAATTTCCTTTATCGGTTATCTACCGATTATGGGATTTGGGCAGGAATATGATTGACGTTAGAAAATCATACCCTAGATCATGCCTAACGATGCTCCGGTCTGTAAAACAAACAAACACAGTAGCATCATTGTGTGTATGCTACTTACCAACCGCTGTCCATGTTTCCCCAGGGTGAGACGTACGCTTGCACGTATGTAAGTCAACTTCTTCACCATCATACCCATGTTCCATTCAATTAGATCAAACAAAAGCCACCATAGCCTTGGCCATAGGGAAGCAAACCTTCGGTTTGCTTATCGCCACGAAAAAAATCTATTGCCTGCAATGGCATAGGCCTGGGGCGATTATGTAAACAGCTGATATTCCCATATAGCATCGCCTAAATCACAAATAATGTGCATCACATCGTTTGAACCTTGAAATAGCGTTTCTGTTTATTTGGGACACAGAAACCTATTTCTTCCTTCGGTGAGCTTCGCTATCACGTATCTCAACAATGCCTGCAATGAATTACACCAGCCCATGTTTATTCAGGAGCATTTTCGTCGTTGCCGATATGCAGGCTGAAGGGCATCGTACTTGCCCTAAACGGACACATAAAGCATCCTCCCACACCGATGTTATCCACCACCGTTGAATCTGACGGATATGGATTGCATCGGCGAGTCAAATTCGAACATCCTAAGCGTACGCACTGGTCAAGTCGTAGTTCTCCAGCGACAGAGTTGATCGCGCTGCCTAAGTCGAAGTTTTCACCTCCAGTTAACCGGGCGCTAAACTGTTAAGGAATATTGCGTGTGTATTAATTTTTTATTAAATTAAATTTAGCGACAATCCAGCCGAACACTAATTATATGTATGTGCCGAAAACAGTTGCTGGTGTTGTTTTTTTTTTAAGTAAATTGATTTCAGAAGAAATCGAATGCAACTTCAGTAGCCTGGTGTGTTACGCTTTGGTTCAATTTTTGATGATTCTAACTGTCATAGCGTCAGTTCGAATCACACGTTCTTCACTATCAATCCCAAACGCCATAATTGGTGACTACGACGTGATCTTCACACACGATCATGACTTTCGCATAGCCCACCGAGGTAACCTTGCCCGGATAAACAAATTATTATGGACAATTTAACAAGTCTCGGATAAGGACCGGATACCACTCGACAGACTTGCTAAATAAGGCGAAGTCCGGATCCTGGTTGTAGTGCCGATGATAATGATGCTTTTTGTTTTTCCTTTCCTGCACCCAGCGAGTGTTTCGTGTATCTTTCAGGCAGAGGAAAGATTGTTTTCCCCTGCGATGACATGCGTGGAAACTCATCGCAATCGCCAGAGGCTGGGTCAACGTCGCCCAGCTCGTGGAGTCAGATTTTAACAGCTGAACCGTATACACGTGTCGCGAGTCGTTAGCACGGTTGTCTTTTTGAGTTCATTTCGTAGTCAGTTATACAAATTATCAATTTGGTTTCTCTTGGCACATCGGCCTAATAAATAGCGCGAATGAACAATTCCCTGTGGTGCGGCAGGAAGTGCGAGTGTTTAATTAAATATAGCATCCAGTTGAAAACAAATTTTGAGTGCACGTTAAACTAATGATAACTATAGTCGTGGAACCAAATGTATTATTGAAAACAACGTACGTGAAGCTAATGAAAGCTATAGTCGTGGAATCTAATGTATTATTAAAACAACTTACAATAAGCTAATGGAAACTGTAGTCGTGGGACCAAATGTATTATTAAAACTAACTTAGTGGGGAAATTAAGCAACGAAGAACAAATAAAGAAAACCTTAAATAATAAAAATAACTCCTGAGTTTCGTTTTTTCTTTCTCCTGTTGTGCTCAGTTTTGGTGTATGTCAGTGTGGAGAACGGTGTCCGTTGGAACCATTTTCATCGAACTATCAGTGCGATTTTAGTGAACCAGTGCCGTACGTCAGTACACCCTACATAAAATACCCTACAAGGCCTCCCGCAGGGGTTGGCGGCGTCCTCTTGGCTTTAGCTGATCTCGTTATCTGCATCCTCGTTTATCGCCGAAATCCAGCTCAAAGGACCAACATATATTTCTGCTGTGTGGGCGGCGCCTTTTCCGGCGACGTCTCAGCTTCCTCCTCTCCTTGTGGACTGTAGTTCCAATTCGATTCCTAAAATAAGCGAATTAGAGATTCTGTTATGAATGTAATAGTTGGTTAATGGAGTCAGTTATTCTATCTCTTAGATCTTTATTTATCTAATGAAGTACAATTTTACAATAACTGTTCCGTATAATCTGTTCGATTATTTCTTTCTGTACACTCTGTTAAATCTCTTAGCAACGTGCGGCGGGTAGTTCTTGTGGCGACTCCTGCTGCTCTAAAAAAAAAATTGTGGCGAGAAGGCCGAATTTAGCGAGACAAGGACATATGTGTCCTTCATATTGTCTCTGACTTCTGGTCATCTTGCGATAACCAGAATCACCCACATCCGTGAGGATGTTGGGCCCGGTATCGCGTTCTCTGAAAAGAAAAGAGAAGGGGCAGGGGGGGGGGGGGTATCCAAGGATAGTGTGGACAGTGTTAGTCCGGCTGCTCTCTAACTACTTTTATAGAGGGATGGTGGGAAAGAAATCGTACAAAACCGGTAGGTCTTGGGTGCGGTAGTGAACGCAGATCACGTCTTTGGCGTATGATAATCTGCGCTTTGGCCGGTGTCTATGTTTGTGTTTGTGCCGTCTTGTACTGTGCGTTCGTGTGTTTGGTTTGTTAATAGTAGACCCTATGGGATGGGCCCAGGAATCCTCTATTATAGAGGTGAATGTTGTTGGGAAGGGTGCTTTCTTCAGTTTTGTACTGAAGAAGAAATTGTGGGGGTTTGATCCGAAGAGATCGAGAGAGAGAAGGGTCAAGAACGCAAGAGTCCCGTACAAGTAGGTTCTCGCTGTTCTGAATGTTTTCGAGGTACTTATATGCTAATTGAAGCAAGTACTCGTCGATAGGGGTAATGGAGGCGCCTTCGTATAGGTGAGAGTTGGGGTAATGACGACCGCCAGGCCTTCTAGAATGATTGGTGCATCTTCTGAGGAGTTTCCTTTCGAAAACCCGAAGTCTTTCCATTTGGGCCGAAGATATGCAGGACCATATGGGAAAGGCGTACGATATTCCAGATCGGATTAGCTGCTTATAGCAGAGAAGCTTAACTTTGGTGTCAACTTTGTTCCTCCATTTCAAGATGTTGTGCAGTTGCTTAGACCGACCGAGGCCCCTTTGGAGAATGTGGGTCACATGTTTGATGAAATTCATTTTTGGGATATAAGTGACCCCAAGATATTTCTTCTTGTCCTGTGGTCTAATCGTAGTATCTCCCATTTTTATTCGAGTATTCTGTGAATATCGAGAAGTAGGTTGGGAGTGTTTACTACTCAGAATTATGGCTACTGCTTTGGATGGATTAAGTCGGATTTTCCATCGACTGTAATACTGATACAGTTCGTCCAAGTGACGGTTGAGTCGATTTGTTGCGAGGTTAGGGCCTTTGGTTGACGTGTACACCAGGACGTCATCCGCGTAGCATATCTGATTTACTCTCCCGTCCACAGGGCGGGGGATATCGGAGGTGTAAATATTGAATAAGATGGGGCCTAGAATGGAGCCCTGTGGTACGCCTGCAGCGGCGTGAAAAGTTCGGGAAAACTTTCCATTCACTCTAACTTGGAAGGTTCTGTTTCGAACGAACTGGTAGATGATACTATATAGCGTTCTACTGAAGCCAGTATTTAATAGTTTAAAAGCGAGACCTTCGATCCAAGTCGTATCAAAGGCTTTTTCAATGTCTAGGCTTACCGCAACGGTGGGTTCCTTATTAAAGAGCCGCACGCAGACGTCGTTTTGAAATAAATTGAGAGCCATAGTGGTGCTGTGCGCTCTTCGAAATCCGAATTGGAAATCAGGTATTAGGTGCCTAGTACTGACAAAGTTATTTAGCTTCTCGTATATGAATTTTTCATATATTTTGCTGATGCAAGTGAGAAGCGAGATAGGGCGACAGCTTGAGGCGTGATACGTTGGTTTCCCAACTTTTGCTATTGGACAAATAATAGCGTGCCTCCAAGCTTGGGGAAAGTACCCCATGTTGTAAGCATGGTTGAACAGAATGGAGAGCTTTATAAAGAATAGGGCAGAAAGCCTTCGCAACGAGTGGTATGACATGTTGTCGATACCGGGTGACTTCTTAGGGTGTCGAGATTGAACCAGGCTCTGTAGGGTATTTGGTGTGATGAAACCGTGACCATTATCACGTGTGTCATCGAAGTATGCACTGTTAGTTGGGTTAAAGACAACAATTGGCTCATTGAAATCGTCCAACTTACTGTGGACCTCTAAACTAACGATTGCATTAGTATCCGGGTCGCCATCTTGGAGAGTAAGTTTGTGATTGTTTTCGAAGGTCTCTCCGATGATATTTGCTTTATTGGTGTCGTTATTAACAACAACATCATTGTGCATAATTGGCCCAGTGATGCGGGAAGCGCCACATATCTTTTTAACGTTTTTATAAACGTTCTGGTCCATCTGAATACCCTTCAGCTTGTCTTCCAATTGTCGGGTACGATTGTTTTGGATTCTCTGTTTTATCAGTGTACCAATATTGTGAATAATGGATCGCAATAATGGCTCCCTTTGCGTAAAGCGGTAACGAAATCTCATTCTGCAGAGCTTTTTACGCTCCCGGATGAGCCGAAGAGTGAGGTCGTCCTGGGGGATCTGATAGGTCTTTTCAAGTTTGTACTTCGGGACATGAGTCTCCGAAGTTTCAACTAGAATCTCGTGAAGTCGTTTTGCAGCGTTGTTTATCTCAACCGTCGCTAGGTTCCTGTCAGTGGGAAGAGAGAATTGGTGGAGTTTATCGTTCAATGTAATATTGAAGTTGTCCCAATTTGTCCGCCCATAATCGAGTATGTATCTGAGATGAGCCCGGGATGCTCGATAGCCACGAATGAATGTCTCCTGCTGCTCTGTCGATGTGCCCGATTTATATAGGCCAGCAGCCGTCGTCTTGTTCACTCGTTTCCTGTGTGCTGTTTTCCTTAGTGGCTTCCTGGAATCGGTGCGCCACTGAACGTTGTTTCCCAGGAACATGTATGCTGGCGCTTGCCTTGCCTTTCCTGGGAATTCATCTCGACGTGATGCATCGCCAACATCGACCGTAAATTGTAAACGACAAACAAAATTTCCAGAGGAGGCGATGCGATAAAAAGATATGTGTGCCGTCGAGAGATGAATTGGAAATTTGTGGGATCCATTGGATTGTCTTCCATGACACGCATATATCAAATTCCTTCGTAGATCGTTAATCTACCCAGAACAGTTCCCTTAGGAATATCGGAAAAAGAAGCAAAAGGTTCGCTTCGCGTCTCCGATGCGATAGTGGTTACTTCTGCGTTTTCTGCTTGTCTTTGAATATTACGAATAGGAACAGGAAAACATGTGAACAGTAGACAGATAACTTAGTTTCTTGAAGGCCGACTTTGAAATATCCCACACGGATTCAGGTCTCTTACATTCCTAGAGGCAGTGACACCGACCAACTCATCTTTCCCCTAGTTGTTTTCCTATTCGCTTCTGATGTAATAATGACAAACGCCGTGATGTTAATGCTAAGTTTTCAATTAGGCGGATTGGTAGACTGCGATTGCTCCAATAGGATGTGTTAGACTTAGAAGCATGACAAATATATGAACACTTTTTGATATTTGTTGGCAAGAAGAAGGGGGCTGCAGTGAAATATCTCGTCTTTTGTATTGTTTTTGGATGGGAACAATGTATTATTAATAAAACGAAGTATGTTTATATATGCATTAATGTGCATTTGATTGTGACACACGGCCGTTGAAAAGGAAACGTGTTTTTAAAAAGTTGCTCCGGGGCTTGCAAAATATCTTAAAGGGTTTTGATCCTACAAAAATAAAAATAAATTCTTCTTAAACTACATGAAAATGTCTACTACGTGATTTTGAAAATATTGATTTTTGAATAAATGGCCAGATTTAAAAAAAAATCAATTTCTTTCATAAAAAAGATTGACTTTCATAATTTTTAATAATTGGCAAAACCCGTACACTGTGGAATCTAATTAAGAAGCCACCGTTCAAGTTTGAACTCAATCCGATAAAAGTTGAGAGAGTTATCTTGCAGGGCAATTTGAAAAACATAGTTTTGAGATAGTCGCGCTTAAGGTTTTAAGTCACGACGTATGACGTATGTGAAGTGAAAGGTTTTTCCGACCTGGCCTACCGATAGCGCCGGCAGGTGTAATTTTTTGTTACAGTGAGTGGGGTGGGGACGTTTACGACTGGGGCTATTTTTATGAATAAGAGAAGTGTTGATGTTAGTACCGGTTTTAAAAACGGAAAATGTACCCAATTTAAAAGCGTCTGGTCAAGGGATAGCCATTCATAGGAAGAGGGGATGTAAAAACAAAATGAGTTGCGGGCCTGCTTTGGGATTTGTTGACGTTAATAATAAAGAAGTTGGGTTCCCAGGAAGCATCATCGTTTGTGGGGATGCCGGTGATAGTAAAAGCAGATAATCTGTTTTTACTTAATTTAGTGATCCTCTCATTCGACTCCTCAGGGGACCATGTTGATCCAAGACTATGAATAGTGGGGGCGGGGTTGTCGGAAACTCCATGTTCACAGGCCCAGTTTCAATCAATGTGGGAACCCCATCACCCGTGAGAGGAAAATTGGGGATGGTTGTATCGGTAGTAAAGATTCGATCCCGACTTGTAATGAGATGTTATTTAACGGGGCGAAGACTTTTTCCTGAACTTCAACTGTATGGACTTTGAACGATTTAATCTAATCAGTTTGGTCACTGATCAGGACCCTCATAAAAGTGAGATCGTGGGAAGAGGGAGGTTTGGGGGAAAAGCATTTTAGAGAGAGTTAGATTGATTGGGTAGAAAACAATGCAGAAAGGAGAGGAACCGTTTACATAGGAAATGAAAAATACTGTAAAGAGAGGGGAAGAAAACGGAAAAGGGGAGAAAAAGAAAAATAAAGCCTATTAAAACAAATCTTGCAAGCGGCAGAAGAGGTGGGCCTAGAAATAAATGAAGACAAAACGAAATACATGATTACGGTCAGTTCAGGTGGACCTCAGGGACCGCATATAAACGTCAGAGGCAAGATATTCGAAAAAGTTAAAGAATTTATATATCTGGGAACGATACTGACGGCCAGTAAAGAATTGTCGAAGGAAATTAAGAAAAGACTCCATTCCGGCAACGCTAGTTGGCACGCAGTCAGTAAACTGCTGAAATCCAGACTGCTATCACGTAACATAAAGCTCCGTGTCTATAGAACCATAATCATGCCGATTGTTCTATACAGATGCGAAACATGGGCTCTCACAAACCGGGAAGAAAACAAATTCCGCGTATTCGAGAATAAGATTTTAAGGGGTATCTTTGGTGGTAAATATGACGAGGAGGCAAGAAAATGGAGGAAACTCCACAACCACAAACTGGAAGAGCTATACGGCAAACCTACAGTAGTGAGAGTAATCAAGTCGCAAAGATTAAGATGGGCCTGACACGTGGCGCGAATGGGCAACGATAGGACCATGCATAGAATTCTTGACGGTACGCCAGCGGGAAAGAGACCGACAAGCCGGGCGCGACGGAGATGGGAGGACAATGTTGGGTTTGACCTCGAGGAGATCGGATCGGATGGTCAAACGTGCAAGGAGAGTGCACAGCACAGGGAACGATGGCGGAGTCGAGTCGGTGAGGTCATGAACTTCCGGGTTCCTACAGGTCAATAATAGTATAGTATTAAAACGGATGATTGCGAAAATCGAAAGTCAACGACCTCGCCGGGATTGAAACCCTCTAGCAGATAAATCTGCGTTAAGCACAGCAGTAGATTGGGAGTGGAGAAACTGTGTTTAAAAAACAGATTAGAAAAAAGAACTAGATACATGATATTAATACAATATCTGTGAATACAATGTAACTAAATAACCACAATACAAAACAATAAAAAAAGAGTCAAATTTAGATTACAATAAAAGGCAACAAAATAAAAATAAATAATATATACTGTGAAAAATATGGAGAAATTCAAAGACAAATATCAGAAAAAATATAAAATATAAATATTCTCTTTTTTGAACGCCGGTCCTGTCGCGTGTGAGTCTAGCGCCTTCCTCTCTGCTGTGCCTGGAAGAAAGAATAACTAAAACTATGGCTGATGGTCAGTTCTCTCGACCATAAAGGTGAGTGAACCAGCTTAGCATTCAGGTAGTTTGTAATCTTCTTCGAGGTCGCAATCGTCTGGTTTGAAATCCTTATTTTTGACTGTTCACAATTTTTATCAAACAAGGTTTATCGATTGAATGCCCAATGCAGTTATAATTTTGGTGGTTGACTCTATGTGGGCCTTAAGATCGGAATTTCTAAGGCGAATACGTTGCCACAGTTAGCACCTCCGCATTTTCATACTTGATGAGGCTGTTTAGATTGGTGAGACATTTGGGATACAAGTGATTGAACAACAGATATCAGATAACGAAACGTATTTTGATGTTTTAGGGGGTTGGTTCTTACCTTTCCCAGTCTTTCTAATTTAGGTGGAATCATGTTCTTCACATTCATTACAAACGCTACTGTGCCAGTTTCAGCCAGGATTATCCACCTCTATCCCAAACTTAGTCAAAGATTTCTGCAAACCACATCAACGTGTAATGATGTGATATTTCGCCGGCGAGCCATGGATCGAACCAACCTACCGCTTGTTCTAACCTTTCCGGTGAGTTCATCGGCCAAACTCTGAAAGACAGCCAAAGATTTTTCCCCGACTGTACGTTAGAACCGGACCTAAAAGTTAACTTTTAACCGCCTTTTTGAACAAGCTGGCCTAGCTATGTGTAAGGTACTGTGCCAGGCACGGGCACTCGGTTCACTTCCTTCCACCAGCATCACAAAGACAAAGTTCCAACGTGCACCAAAGAAAAGCACAAACAGGAGAAATAAAACTGTTCACCAAGACAACACGGAAAATTTAAACACAGGATTCCTTTTGTTTAGTTTTATTTATATATTAAAAGAAAAACAATATTATTGGAATAACTAGTTTGAATCCATGGATTATTGTTCCGTTTCATTTTCTTATTGAATACTAACATTTTACGGTAGCAGTGTTTTCGAACACTGATGTACGGACATACTTTTGATTATAATTAATACTACTAGCCACGACTCGGGGTACAACACGAACACGACTCCGATATATATATGCACATCTCCGCAGTGACCGAGAGCGGGAGTGACGCGTGACCATGGCGGTCAGTGGGTGGAAAACGACTCAGCGATAATCATCTCGTGCAGAGTTGATTCGCTTATGGGGTGAGTTTGTGGTGTCGTGGTAGATATCCTCTCCACTAAGGATATCGTTTTTACCTACCACCAGAGAAACGTAAAGTCTCTCTTGGTGGAATAGAGAACCAGATCTCGTAATAGAGATCATGGTGGTATGTGTGTGATCGTACCCATCGTCGTGTTTATCGTTGTGTTTAGCAAAGGATAAACGAAACCTGAAACGAGAAAAAAAAGAACAAAGGGAGAAGCGACCTAAGGCATCGGCCTGTAACGAGGGTCGGCTAAATAAATAAGCTGCAAATCATTAATGGGAAATACATTTGCGTTACGTCAAACAATTTAAATTGTTTATCGTATCGCCAGAATGCCCGCGGTAGAACAGAATTCTTTTGTTTGCACATGATGTGTGCTAAAGAATTTGGTTTAGCGGCTATTGCGCTAATTGTATGCGGTTGTTTAATAGGCTGCTAGGAGTTGCTTTGTCGTTGGACAAAAGGGTCGCCAGGCAATTTGTATGTGGGGAACATTGTTGTATACATGGTGATGCTGGGAATAGCCGACTCAATGATCATTATCCCTGACTATGATGGTTACATGGTACTGTAACCGATATATTTTCTATCAGGGATACGAGGCTTGTTCTATAAGAAATTCTTCTAGGAAACCAAATATGATGCATAGAATTATAAATGCCTGAGAATCCTTTTAGGAAATTTCCTGTAATGCGTTGAAAGCATTAATGTCCTTGTACAAGGAAATGTTTCAGGTATGCTAGCTGGAGATTGCGGTGCAGGTGTGGTAAAGTTGAAATTTTCCTGGGGGTCTTGAAAAGGTAGAAAGAAATTCTTACAGGGAATTCGTATGCGAAGGGATGCATGAAGGCAAGTTTTCTTTTCCAGGGACTTTTTAGATTAAGGATTTGATCTCATTAATGTGTGAAGCATTTAAGATGCTATGCGGTTGTATTAGTGAAAGCTTATGCAGACTGGGTTGCAGGGATGGATGTTTTTTAGGAAAGCGAACCGTGGGGTTTGGCGGAACCGCCACAATAACATTTTCTGGAGTTTTGCGTGTATATTAAACAAAGCCGAGAAACTAATGTTATCCTTATCTTCATTTCAAATTCCGCTCCAAATGCGAGGTAGATCAATCAACCGCTAAGTTCTAGTTTTAATTGCATGTTAATAGCTCAAGAACCGACCATCACGATTCTAAGCATTTGACTGCTTCGTCATCCTTTTACAGTTCATAGCATACAAATTACTATATATAATTATGCGAAATTAGGTTAAGGACGTTGACCGACAATGCCATTCCTTCCCCAAAGATAAATAATTAAGCCACCCCATGGGATGCCAACTCTACATATCATCAACCTACTGAACGAGGTTGGTAACCCTTCCTGCGTTCATACACCCTTACAAACATAAATACACATTGCAAAACATTCCATAGTCAGAGTATGATTTCAATTCCAAAGAGCAATTCAATATTAATGACGGATGTCAGTTTACTCACTAATGGCGTCAATTGAACGTACTTCTTATGCGAAGATACGAAACTGTCGTAAGCTCTTATATACGCTCCCATATGTGTGACGCAATGCTGTTTAATCAACTATTTGCCTTTTACATCAGAATGCTGCAATATTCAACGAGGGACACTAAAATTGGATTGCCAATGAAACAAGTTTACAATACCTTTCATGTCCCTAAGTCAGACTGTTGGGGTGAGAAAAAACTGTATTATTTATGCCCAGGCCTGGATGTGTGGATGCGGCGGAATGAGCCAAAATTTAGGCACTTGATAAGTACCTTCGTATTTAAGCCGATTTTCCGTCACAACTTTTATTACGGCTCCCATGCAAAAAGGGGGACTATCCGACGGGAAAATTTGAATAAAAGGCATCTTAAGAAATTATTTAATGCCAGGATCTATGACTTTTTCGATGGGGCAAAGGACAGTGTCGGTGGTAAATTTGTATGAAAATTGGAGGCTCTTTGTAAACAGATAAAAGGAAGCTTTGGCTTAGATTTGATACAGAGAGATGATGCTTCTTAGGACGCTCGTAACAGTGTGATATCGAAGTGAATTTTAATGGCAATTGCCTGCAAAAGTTGTTATCGTATAATTTAACTAAGGGCGTAGTGTGCGTACATCAGAATTTTTGGGCCTCTCTGGCCGAGATGTTAGATTGCCATTTTAATTTACAATAAAACTGATAATCTGAAGTGTGAAGAAATTTGTATTGATCCTATATAAGGACTTATAGTGGGTGAATCTATACGTTTAGTCTAGCACCACTTTTACTTTATGATTTTAAAGCAGCCGGTTTGTGCTTGCCTTCCAAACGGTTGATGGTAAGCAAATGTAGAGGTAAGAGTATAAATTTAGACTTCAATTAATTAGAGGAGAAACTGAACCAATAAAAATTTCGTAAATTTAAGACCCGATCAACCGGATTGTGAAATACGGCGTAAATACTAAATAAATGTGTTTTTCTTTTGGCTGATCAAGATCCTTTCAATAGAACCCTGATATTGTAAATTTCATTTAATTCTACGCTATAACATTTGTCGCGCCAATATTTGATGTCAATGTGAACGTGATTCTCTGATGAAACAAAATTCCTTTTCTGTTATTTAATCTACGACGACACGTAAGAGGTGAAGTACACTTTTATTACATTGCCACGGGGGGACAATACCTAAAGCCAGAAAACCAATGTCTGTCACTAGTCTAGCCATACATGTCCTTTCCCCGTGAAAGATCCCTCGAAAAATTTATTAAATGCTTCAGATATTCGTGTGTCTGATTGATGTGATTAAAAGTGTAAAGCTGTCTTTGGCATTTAAAGATAATTATATATAAATGAAAAAATATCTGCACATTCATACAAGTTACAGATTCTTAATCCACTTCATAGGCTTTGGATACATCGTCTGCCGTCCAGTCCATATAAAATGTACCAGTTCAAATTAGCACATTATATGCATTACTCGCATAGAGGCTTAATTGCTGAAGTAGTGATGGCATGTCAGCCGGACAAACATAAATTCCAGTGAGGATTGTATGCTTTTGCGGTATTAGTGAAGTATGGCTTAGTTAAGCATTGCCCTCCACAATTCACTATGTTTATCGTCAAGTCAGAATTTTTTTAACAATTTTATCACCACTCCCTCATTAATGTGTATCTCAGCAAAATATTTGGGCAGTTAGAATGCATTAATCAAGTTCAATAAATCGTAATAATACTGGGAGTACAGGTAAACCTACAAATTTGGCATTTATTGTAAAAGAATGATAGAAAGTATTGTCCAGCCAATAGCCACTTTTCCCATCTATCTACCAGCATATGGATACAACGTGGGAAAACCACTAAATCTTTTGATGCCATTCACGAATACCCACAATCATATGATTTGAAGTGTTAGTGAGTAAGCTCAAGCCAGAGAGACTAAATCTGGTGAATATGGTAGGTAGAATAAAACTTTCCAAACGAGTGTTTCCAAATAGGTTTCGACAGTCGCCGTAGAATATATATGACTATTATTGTGCAAGGGCCGCCGCTTGGTAGAAACCTTGACGTGGTGCGGGGCTTAAATTACAATGAATCACTCAGGCTATGCTGACGGAAGCATACACTTCCAGTAGGATCTCCCATGTCAAAAAGGCTGGCGAGGAGTAACACACAAAGATCTGCCACCCCCCTAATCCAGGGTATTACGCGCGTATATCGGGCGTATTATAGCGGCGCCTCTTCGACACCGAGTCAAATCATAGCACTAAGCAGACCTTAACATATCAAACCGGGACTCTGATATGGCTGACTATTTGAAACCCCAAGACTCAAGGGAATAAAAATGAATAATCAATATACACAAAACAATCCCACGAAAAACCCAGTAGGCCTAGGTGTGATAAACCGGCACTACTACAAATGAACAAACCATCAAGAAAACACCGACTCGGCAAAAAGAGGTCGGCACTTAGAATGCTCGAATGTTATATAAACCAGGCGCGATATAGACGGCCGCAGACAACAATATCAAATGGACATCGTGGCGCTTCGGAAGTCAGAATATCAAGACGAACTAACGAACAGATTTATCATCCTAGAGAATAGGAGTAGTGAAGAAGAGGAAACCAATAATGTGAAGATCGAATGGACTTCAATCAGAAACTTAATCAAACAAACAACCCAAAGGTATACGGATTTAAGAAATCAATTACGTCCAAACCTTGATTTGACGACAAGTGCCGGGCGAAGATTGAACAACGTAAACGCCTCAGAGTGATCCACTTAGAAAGATATGATGAGGTTAACTCCGAAAGATGCGGGACGATTCGGAAATAGACAACGAAACTTTTCAAACGCAAAAACAGCGAATTCGAAACACTCGGATCGAAACAATCCTAGAAAATGCTAGAGCAAAGAACATCGGAGGTATGTATGCCAGCATAAATTCAATTAGAAATGAGTACCAAGCGAGGGTCATATAATTTGAGACGCAAATGGCTGTCTGGTCATCGAAACAAGCAGTATCGTCACAAAATGGAAGCAGTGTGACGGTGCCGCCAAACCCCACGGTACACTTACCTAAAAACCCCCATTACCTCATCCCAAGACGCATAAGTTTTCGCCAATGCAATCGCATTGGGAACCTGAAAATGCTTCACGCATTAAAGAAAACAAATCTATGATATTTAAGTCCCTGTAAAAAAAAACGTACCTTTCATGCATTCTCTCCGCATACCAATTCTCTGTAAGATTTCTTTATTAGCTTATCAGGAATTCCAAACCAATTTCGGCATCTACGTTGCCAGACAAATTCCCCTAGACGAATTCCTGTAAACAAAAGGATTTGGTTTACATATAATGTAACCATTATAACAGGGACCATACACACTGCGTCGGCTATTTCCCGTCCTCACCAAGTGTATCATAAATCACCAAATATACACATTGGCTGGCGACAACTTTAACAAACGATAAATGGTCCAACGCACCTGCATACAATTAGCACCATAGACGTTGAGACCAAGTAACCTATCTAAAACCAATTAGCACATTTCCACATCGTATCGTCGTCTTTTTGTTTAGCGGCGACGCACATGCATACAAAGATCCCATTAGCATCGACGAGTTCGGTTTTATTTGCTTTACCGGAATCGTATTTCGTGAATGCACTTATGCCCTTTTCATTGTTTCAGATTAGTTATCATGGCTTCGACCCCTGAAAAGAACCGACGTACACATGTACATGTGTACAATGACGATCTACTCTATGAGATCCGGTTATCACCACCGTAAAAGTGAACGCACCCAAATTTCCCTTGGACAACGATTGAATATCGTCGAGTCCCTTTTCATCTGCCGACGACAGTGGTCGTGGGGACTTCCGCCCTCCGCCGGCTGCAGAGACGCGATAATATACCGCGAGTCGAGTAAACGCATTAAAAAAGTAAAAAGTCGTACGACTGGTGCACACCAGCCTTTATTATTTTTCTTGTTCATACGGGTCATCTTCAGTAATTTAAATCAATGTTGTGCAGTGTTTGCAACCGCCATGTCGAATATTATATTTGCTGCAGTATCCAATAATTGTGTTTTTCCTTTAATAATTAAATAAACCGACATCCAACAGTGTAATCCGAAAGTGAAATAAAATAAAAATCTCTTACGATTCAATAGACCTAAACTGTGTTTTACTTCCTGTCTCCTGCTTCACTTCCTAGATAGGTTGTTGATTATTTAGTGTGTCAACCAGTGGAGGACTTCGAATCGCGTCGATGTGTTTTCCCCTTTGGTTGGTGATCGTCTTTGTGACGTGCTTTCCCGCGGCTGAACATTTGATTAGAGATGGGGATGGAAGTGAACCGAGTGTCCGTGTTGGCACAATACCTCCTCCCTACAGCAGTACTTTGAAAACCTGTTTCATGTGCGCACCCATCAACCATACGTACATACAGCCGAGCCACAGATCCCAGAACCCTCTTACGAGAGTATACACGCAATAAGTCTATTAAAAAATAACAAGGCTCCCGGAATCAGTTGCATACCGAGAGTGCTTATGAAACATGGAGGAGACGCAACCGCTCGAAAGATCCACCAACTCATCAAAACAATATGCCATAAGGAAGTCGCTTAGTCGTCCCTATTTTGAAAAGAAACCCGACAGATCTGACTGCGATAACTACAGGGGAATATCATTGCTCCCAATCACATAGGAAATACTAAAAAACGTATGACGTATGACTGGCGAGAATCACACCACACGTAGAAGAAATACTAGGAGACTACCAGTACAGATTTCGTAGGAACCGGTCAACGAGCGCCCAAATGTTCACAGTAAGGCAATTGCTGGAAAAGAAGTGGGAATACTGAGAGACGGTTCACCATAGTTCGTTCAGTTCGAAAAGCCTACAACTCAGTCGCAAGGCAAAGACTTTACCATATTGTAGTTGGGCTGGGAGTCCCAAAAAAATATGCCGCCCTCATTCAAATTTGCATGAACGAAAACAGAGGGCGAGTTAGAATAGAAGATCACCTCTCAGAACCATTTGAAATCCGGGGGATGGTCTTTCAACATGTCTTTTTAACCTTGTGCTCGCATGTGTCATCAGAAAGGTACAAGACGACAACATGGCCGAATTATCCCTGAATGGGGTCACACAAGAGCTCGACTATGCGGATGACATCGTCGTTTTGGGCGATAATCTAGAAACTGTAAGTAAAAACAGCGAAATCATCATGCAAGCAGCAGAGGGGTGGGCCTAGAAATAAGTGAAGACAAAACAAAATATATGATTACGGCAAGAGCAGGTCGACCACGGGGAAGACGTATAAACGTGAGGGCAATCTTTGTGGCCTGATTATTACAGGTTTCGCGTAAACTCTTCCAATTTGCGGTTGTGGAATTTCCACCATTGTCCTGCCTCTTCATCATATTTATCCACATCTTAATCTTTGTGGCCTTTTTATTCTCCCCACAGCAGGTTTCGGGTAAAGCTGTTCCAATTCATGGTTGTGGAGTTTCTCCGATTGTCCTGCCTCTCCATCATATTTACCCACAAATATGTTACTTAAAACTTTATGCTCGAATGACTAACTTCATGTGAAACCTGTTCTCTACTCGTTTTGTTGGCGCCCATGTCTCGCATAGAAAAATCAACATATATATGGCCATGTAAATACGGAGCATATTACGTGATAGCAGTTTCGATTTCAGCAGTTTGTCAACTGCGTATCAACTAGTGTTGCCGAAATTCAGTCTTTTATTGAATTCCTTCACATATCGCTACTGGCATTCAGTATTGTTCCCAGATATTTAAACTGTTTAACATTTTCAAACATCTTTCCTCTGAGATCTGGTTTTCTATTCTAACTCTTCCTTTATTTTCATTCATGGAGATGTGAATGAAGACGTCATAATTTTTCGGGATTTCCAGCTCAACTACGATATCGTTGAGTTTTTGCGTTGTGCCTGAATCGAAGGCTTTTTTGAAAAATTGGTGTACCGTCTCTCGGTATTCCCATTTCGTTTCCAACAAATGCGTTACTGCGAAAATTTGGTCACAATGGTTGCTTCTCCTCCATGCTTCATAAAGTCTACCGGTATGCTATCGATCGTCCCTTGTTGTAGTTCAACCGATTAATTCCGTCTACACCTTCGTTGAGGGAGGGCTCTGAGATCTGTGGCACAACTGTATGTAAGTAAAGGAAACTTTCGGTCCCAGATCTAAAAATAAATAATGCGTCGCACATAGCGATAACACATGCGACGCACAACGAAAAAAGGATGATGTCATGCCTTAGGAACGGACACCACAATCAGAATCCCCACAAATCATAGCGATAACATATTAGTATAAATAACCCAAGTCATTGTTGAACCATGTTCTCAAGACATCGAGTCAAGACAAGACATACTCAAGACCCATCAGCCAGTCAGTGAAGACATACGTATAAGACATCGCAAGCCATACACATCGTTTATTATATTATATTATATTGTATTATATTATACTATATTATATTCATATATATAAATAAAAATAAATAAAGGACCTCCCAAAACTTGATAACAATAATAACAATAATAATTTAAAAAAAAAAAAAAAAAAAAAAACCTTGCGACTGGGTTTGCTTGTTTCTCTTCCTTTTGCTTTCATTTGTTGATTTTACTTTCCTTGTGGTCTGTTGCCTTTTGTTTCTATTTCATTTGCTGGTTTCTCTTTCCTTCGCATTTGTTGCATTTTGTTTCGTTTATTGGTTTTACTCCTTTCTCGTTTGTTGATTTTTGCTTCCTTTTCGTTCTTAGTTTTCTTTGTTGATCTCTATCTATTTTCTCCTTTTCTTTCCTTGTTTCCGCGCGCTACTTGTCTCTGTCGCTTGTCTGTTCACATATTTTGTGGCTGATACGACATGTACACCTGCTCTTCTCGTGGTGTGGGCCATCAGCCGGATCAGGGCATGATGGCTCTCATAAAGAGGCTGAAGGAGGACCTCGAGGCCCTCAGGGCTGAGAACGCGGTCCTAAAAAATAGATTGGCCCGGCTGGAGGCCGCCCCATCCGCGTCCCTTTTCGGTGCAGGTTCGGAAGCTTCTGATTCAGAATCAGAGCTCGAGCCGGAGTTAGAGATTGTCACCGACCACTCTGACGATTCAATGGACGACGATCCGTCGCGTACCCCCACCCCAAACTCATCTAGGGCGCCAAAACGAAAAACGCCGCTCCCAACAACAAGCTGTGAGGGAGGGCCCGCCAATAAGCGCGTCGCTACCGGCTGCCCGCCAACACCACCCCCATCATCATCATCTCCTGTCCCCAAAAAGTTGTCGAACCCCACGATAACTCAAAACTACCCGAAAATCGTGCCTCCGCAGGAGTCTTGCCCTCCGAGGCCAACTCCGGTGGTCAACCCAAAACCAAAGGCCGCTTGCGTTCCCAACACTATCCAGCCAGAGGGCGTGGTCCGCCCACCCGTCTCTAAGAAGAAGCAGCAACCCGGGGTCTTTGCACGAGACCTCAATTTAAAAAGTTTCGTCGGTGACATGAACCGACTAGGGATCTCCAACTTCAAGGCAAAGACCTTAAGTCCATCCCTAAACAAAATCGTGACCTACGATAGGGAAACCTATCGCAAGGTTAACGAGAACCTTAAGGCCAAGGAGGTGAACTATTACACCTTCACTCCGGCCGACGAAAAGTCAAGGACAGTCCTCTTAAAACGAGTCGCTGCCTCCTGGGAAAAGGAAGACATCGTGCCTGCTCTCCAGACAACATTCCCTAACGTCAAATTCATTGACGTCAAAAAATTCTCTCCACCACAACGGTTTGTGAACATCAGACCGCAAAAATATAGCAAGCTGAACATATGACAGCTTCACCTTGCCCCAGGAACCGACATAGATTCCATAATACGAACAAAGTCGCTCCCAACCCTGCATCAGCAAGTTGTTTCGAGGTATTTCATAACAGAGAAATACCTCAATGCAGACGTTGCCAACGTTTCGGGCATGTCTCCCGAAACTGCAACATGAGTCGCCGTTGCGTTCGTTGCGGAGAATCCCACGATACTGGCAAGTGCGAACTACCGCAAGCGAAATACGATCCGGCAACAAATGTGCAGGATGAAATAACACTGCCAACTTGTTGCAACTGCGGCAACAAAGGGCATCCGGCCAGTTATAGAAATTGCCGTAAATATAAGGAAATTAAACAAAGATCCGAGGAGACTCGAGCTAAGCAAACAGCCAAGTCAGACTTCGGAAAACAGGCCACACAAAACCTCATCCAAAATGGATTCACATTTGCCGACATGCTTAGGGGTCAGCAGGCAAGGAATACAAAAACCCTTTCAACTCCTCTCCCTCAAAAACATATTCAAGTCCCTAAGCGAGCCCCGGTAAAGGCCAACACGACGCCTCAAATTCAAGCGGCGGTGCAAAAGCCTCCGAGGGGGCAATCTTCAATGCTCGAGAAACTACTTAGTTTCTCCCGCTTAATTGAGGATATCCGACCCCGATATGAGAAACTATCAACCGAGGCAGAGAGGGAGGCACTCCTTTTCACTGCATATGCAAGACATACCCTCCACAATGGATTCCAAAATTAAAGTTATCCTCTTAAATGTCAACTCCCTTGTTTCGCATTCCAAGCGTATGATAGTCTGTGACTTCATAAAGGAAAGCCGGGCGGACGTGGTACTTGTAACCGAAACTAGGCTGGATCCATGTCACCGTCCTGTATTCCCAAACTTCTCCATGATTCGAAGAGATCGAACCCTCACTGGCGGTCCCACCATCAACGGAGGTGGAACTTGTATACTGGTTAAAAGCGGACTTCGCCATGAAGCTATTGACCACCCACACCTAGAGTCCATAGAGGTATCTGGAGTTGAACTGCATCTGGCTAGTAATGGTAGAGTGAATATATACTCCGTATACCACTCGCATAAAACCAATAATGGCCCCATTAATCCCGAAGATATCAGCAAACTAATAAGGACCTCGGGGCATACACCCTTCATCATAGGCGGCGATTTTAATTCCAGACATCCCCACTGGAACAACTCTGTCTCTTGCCCAAATGGCACAAAACTGTACCAATGGTACACCGCAAACATGTATGCCCTCAACTGCGAAATAGTCGCACCTACGGTTGGTACTCGAGGTAACTCAATTCTGGACATATTTATTGTGTCCAAAGACTTACTTCCACAAATCACTCCTCCTCAAGTTTCAGCGGGTGTGTCTGACCACAATGCTGTGACCACATTCATTCGCGGCTATCGAGCATCCCGGGGTCATATCAGATACATACCCGATTATGGGTGGACAAATTGGGACAACTTCAATATTACATTGAACGATAAACTCCACCACTTCTCTCTTCCCACTGACAGGAACCTAACAACGGTTGAGATAAACAACGCTGCAAAACGACTTCACGAGATTCTAGTTGAAACTTCGGAGACTCATGTCCCGAAGTATAAACTTGAAAAGACCTATCAGATTCCCCATGACGACATCACTCTTCGTCTCATCCGGGAGCGTAAAAAGCTCTGCAGAATGAGATTTCGTCACCGCTTTACGCAAAGGGAGCCATTATTGCGATCCATTATTCACAATATTGGTACACTGATAAAACAGAGAATCCAAAACAATCGTACCCGACAATTGGAAGACAAGCTGAAGGGTATTCAGATGGACCAGAACGTTTATAAAAACGTTAAAAAGATATGTGGCGCTTCCCGCATCACTGGGCCAATTATGCACAATGATGTTGTTGTTAATAACGACACCAATAAAGCAAATATCATCGGAGAGACCTTCGAAAACAATCACAAACTCACTCTCCAAGATGGCGACCCGGAAACTAATGCAATCGTTAGTTCAGAGGTCCACAGTAAGTTGGACGACTTTAACGAGGCAATTGTTGTCTTTAACCCAACTAACAGTGCATACTTCGATGACACACGTGATAATGGTCACGGTTTCATCACACCAAATACCCTACAGAGCCTGGTTAAATCTCGACACCCTAAGAAGTCACCCGGTATCGACAACATGTCATACCACTCGTTGCGAAGGCTTTCTGCCCTATTCTTTATAAAGCTCTCCATTCTGTTCAACCATGCTTACAACATGGGGTACTTTCCCCAAGCTTGGAGGCACGCTATTATTTGTCCAATAGCAAAAGTTGGGAAACCAACGTATCACGCCTCAAGCTGTCGCCCTATCTCGCTTCTCACTTGCATCAGCAAAATATATGAAAAATTCATATACGAGAAGCTAAATAACTTTGTCAGTACTAGGCACCTAATACCTGATTTCCAATTCGGATTTCGAAGAGCGCACAGCACCACTATGGCTCTCAATTTATTTCAAAACGACGTCTGCGTGCGGCTCTTTAATAAGGAACCCACCGTTGCGGTAAGCCTAGACATTGAAAAAGCCTTTGATACGACTTGGATCGAAGGTCTCGCTTTTAAACTATTAAATACTGGCTTCAGTAGAACGCTATATAGTATCATCTACCAGTTCGTTCGAAACAGAACCTTCCAAGTTAGAGTGAATGGAAAGTTTTCCCGAACTTTTCACGCCGCTGCAGGCGTACCACAGGGCTCCATTCTAGGCCCCATCTTATTCAATATTTACACCTCCGATATCCCCCGCCCTGTGGACGGGAGAGTAAATCAGATATGCTACGCGGATGACGTCCTGGTGTACACGTCAACCAAAGGCCCTAACCTCGCAACAAATCGACTCAACCGTCACTTGGACGAACTGTATCAGTATTACAGTCGATGGAAAATCCGACTTAATCCATCCAAAGCAGTAGCCATAATTCTGAGTAGTAAACACTCCCAACCTACTTCTCGATATTCACAGAATATTCGAATAAAAATGGGAGATACTACGATTAGACCACAGGACAAGATGAAATATCTTGGGGTCACTTATACCCCAAAAATGAATTTCATCAAACATGTGACCCACATTCTCCAAAGGGGCCTCGGTCGGTCTAAGCAACTGCACAACATCTTGAAGTGGGGGAACAAACTTGACACCAAAGTTAAGCTTCTCTGCTATAAGCAGCTAATCCGATCTGGAATATCGTACGCCTTTCCCATATGGTCCTGCATATCTTCGGCTCAAATGGAAAGACTTCGGGTTTTCGAAAGGAAACTCCTCAGAAGATGCACCAATCATTCTAGAAGGCCTGACGGTCGTCATTACCCCAACTCCCACCTATACGAAGGCGCCTCCATTACCCCTATTGGCGAGCACTTGCTTCAATTAGCATATAAGTACCTCGAAAACATTCAGAACAGCGAGAACCTACTTGTACGGGACTCTTGCGTTCTTGACCCTTCTCTCTCTCGATCTCTTCGGATCAAACCCCCACAATTTCTTCTTCAGTGCAAAACTGAAGAAAGCACCCTTCCCAACAACATTCCCCTCTATAATAGAGGATTCCTGGACCCATCCCATAGGGTCTACTATTAACCAACCACACACACGAACGCACAGTACAAGACGGCACAAACCCAAACACACACACTGACCAAAGCGCAGATTATCAGACGCCAAAGACGTGATCTGCGTTCACTACCGCACCCAAGACCTACCGGTCTTGTACGATTTCTTTCCCACCATCCCTCTATACCAGTAGTTAGAGAACACCTGGACTAACACTGCCCACACGATCCCCGGATAGCCCCCCCCCCACCACGGTTTTTTTCTCTTTTCTTTTCAGAGATCGCGAGACCGAGCCCAACTTCCTCACGGATGTGGGTGATTCTGGTTACCGCAAGATGACCAGAAGTCAAAGACAAGATGAAGGACACATATGTCCTGTCTCGCTAAATTCGGCCTTCTCGCCACAATTTTTTTTTTTTTTTTTTTTTTTGAACCATGTTCTTTGTTCTTTATAGATCGAACTATATAGATCGTAAGTTTTATTTTCCCGAATAAAGTCTGAATGCACGAGTAGACATTGTCACTCTCTGAATAAAAAAATTATATTTTCGATCTATCAGTGAGCCATTACATTAATTTGTATGTCTGATATATTTATTTGTGGTTGATTAATCCACACATTAAGCAAATTTTCAAAACATTTCTTTCAATTTGCCGCGGTATTGTTTGTTTCTGTGACCAGGCATCCACCTGTATTTCGAATTATTTTGGCTCTCCCTCGGTACTCGTTTCTAATCGAATTTATGCCGGCATGCATTCGTCTGATGTTCTTTGTGATGGCATTTTCTGGGATGTTTTCCACATGATTTTTCTCCAATTCGCATTTTTTCCGTTTGAAAACTCTCGTTGTCACTTTCCGAATTGTCGCGTATCTCTCTGCATTGTGTTTTTCATATCTCTCTAAGTGGATCATCTGCAGTATTCCATCTTCGCTCGGCACTCATCGTCAAACTGGATCTGGAAAAATATTAAAAATATTTCCTTGAGTGCTCGGGGCAGCTCATCAATTGTGTTCAGTAGAGAAGTCGAGTACTATTTTCGTTTCAATTGAGCAATCCATAATACTTATGAATATTCGGCTTGGCTATCGATGCTGGAATATAACCACGTAGTGCACCTGACCTCCTCTCCTTTTGGTTATCATAATGAATTCATTTTTCGTCATCTTTTTTTTACACTAACGCGCGCACAGAAGAATATTTTGAAGTACCCTTAAATGTCAAAGGGCAGTGCGAGCGAAAGAACGGATAGTGGATGATGAGAGTGTCGATGTACGATGTAACCCAAGAGCGCAAACAAAAACAAAATAGCAAGACATTAAATTCTTAAGCTTCAAAATCATATACGAGGGTTGCCTTTTATATTTCGGGATTAGAGAACAAAAACAAATATTGATCATCGAAAATCACTTTATTGTTTTTCAAAATATTCCCCATGAAGATCTATACACTTTTGCATGCGTTTGAACCAATTGTCGAAGCACGTTTGCCACTCTGATTGAGGTATCTCCAACACATGCATTCTGAATGCAGCAACCGCTTCTTCAGGTGCCGAAAAACGTTGACCTCTCAGTTTGTTTTTTACGTACGGGAATAAAAAGAAGTCATTCGGTGCCAAGTCAGGACTATACGGCGGATGACCCATCAAATCGATGTTTTGGGTGCTCAAAAATGCAGTTGTCGCAGCCGATGTGTGAGAGCTCGCATTGTCGTGGTGAAGAGTGATCCGTCTTCGGCGGTTGGTTTTCCTGATTTCTTGGAAGACAACTGGCAAACAAATGGTTGTATACCACTCAGAATTGACTGTTCTGCGTTGCTCTAGTGGTACTGTTGTGACATGTCCAGTTTTTCCGAAAAAACAGGCGACCATTTGCTTGGAAGTGCTTCGTGCGCGAACAACTTTTGTTGGATTTGGCTCATCTTGAAACACCCAGACAGTCGACTGCTGTTTACTTTCGGGCTCATACGCGTAAATCCATGATGTCATAGACGTGTTTCAAAGCACCGCGACCGTATTTTTTGAGCATTTCTTTTGACCAATTGACACGAGCCTTTTTTTGGGCGATTGACAAATTGTGTGGGATCCAACACGAACAAATTGTTTTGACAGTCAAATGTTTATGCAATATTGAATGTATGCTGGTCCCACTAACGCCTAAGGTTGTCTCAATCTCACGATAGGTCACATGACGATCTTCCAATATCAGTTCGCGCACAGCATCAATGGTTTTCGGAACAACAACTGATTTTGGACGACCATCACGAAATTCATCTTGGAGTGAATTACGACCACGATTGAATTCACCATACCATCGATAAACACTGGTCCTTGATGGAGCTTCATCGCCACAAATTTAATTAAGTTCATCCATGCACTGTTGCTGAGTTAATCCACGCCGAAAGTTGTAAAAAATAATCGCACGAAAATGTTGACGATTTAATTCCATTTTTGGGCCGAGATGAATCTTTTAAGTTACTGTAAACAACACAAATAGCGCTCGTATGTCAAAACGTTCTGAGCGCGTATAACCTGAAAAATGTCCAACTTTACGACAGAGCTGTCAATTGCCGGATTGCAACACTAGGGTTGCCAAATCCCGAAACATAAGAGGCTACCATCGTATTTATTTTTCAACATAGTGACCGTTGAAGCTAACACACTTCTCCCAACGCGTAAAAACTGTTTTCATTCCGTCATTGAAAAATTCATTAGACTTGACAGGTCTTGACAGCGGCTTTTTTTTTTTGTAGATGGTGGTGTTTTGAACTTTTCTGACTATTGGGAAGGCAGGTGCCGGCTAATTAAATCACTAGAACACACCCCCGTTCTTCCTGTTCTCGAAAGACACTAGATGAACGCTCGACGTCGAAGCTGCATATTCGTATTAAGAGGGGATGTGACTTCCAAGTGCAGCCATGCATGATTCTAAAGGTCATTTCATTCGCGTTCTGCAAGCACGGTTGCATTACTTTTCAGTCTACCCTCCTACATTAGTCTTGAATGTGTAACCATTAAAACGAACAGGAAACACATAATCAAGAAAGGCATTCCACATTCATGTGGTTCGACTAAAGAACCTCCTACATTAGTCTTGAATGTGTAACCATTAAAACGAACAGGAAACACATAATCAAGAAAGGCATTCCACATTCATGTGGTTCGACTAAAGAATGATTCTCTGTGTTTATTTGTATGCCCGAAGTTTACTTTCAACGTAACCACTTGAGGAACGATCCTGATAATACCTAGAAAGAGGAGATAGGAATGGTAGGTTGAGACTTTGTTTTAACGACGGAAGTGAACGACTTACGCGTATACGTTCGTTTTTGTATCCGCATTTTTAGATGCCCTTGACCAGATATGTTGAATTCCATTTTGGAACGAATGTATGTCTTGTAAATAGAGGCGGTTGAATGGAGTGAAGTATTTTTGGCATCTCTTAAGGAATGCAACTAGTTTGGTCGCACCTTTCACAGTTTCTAATAAGTCATCATCATCATCATCGGCACTACAACCGGAAACCGGTCTTGGCCTTATTTAGGAAGTCCTGAGGATTGTTAAATTTTCCATAATGATTTGTTTTTTTCCGGGCAAGGTCATTAGTCTTGCGCCAGAGGCTCCTCGACGGAGAATCGAACCCCGGTCTCCCACGTGACAGGCGGATATACTAACCACTATACTATCGAGGAACCCGTGTCTAATAAGTGGTCGTTTCAATTAAGAGCCGAATTAATTCGAGTGCCGAGGATTGATAGTTCCTTAAGTTCGTCGATATACGTCTATTCATATTTACTTTGGGGTTCTTTTGACGACAAGAAGCAGCACAGTTAGCTAATCTCCTTTGATATATCTTGTAGAGATATTTAATATATTAAGCATAACATGTTGATTGGTAATGAAGTTCGAAGGGTTCGGTCGGGAATGATCGTATGAGTATGAGAAACTCAACGGGCTATTGTGGCGGTTCCGCCAAACCCCACTGACTACTTACCTGAAGAACCCTCATCCCTACAACCCAGTCTGCATAAGTTTCTGCTAATGCAATCGCATTAAGCACCTGTAAATGCTTCACGCATCAAAAAGATTAAATTTATAATCTAAAAGTCCCTGTAAAAGAATCCTTACCTTTCATGCATCTCTTTGCATACAAATTCTCTCTAAGAATTCTTTCCTAGCTTATCATGAATCCCAAAACCAATTCGGCAAATTCCAACCTTCCCACAATTGCACCACAATCTCCCCGCAGCAAAAACATTTCCTTCCTAAGGATAATTAATGCTTTCAATGCATTACCTGGAAATGCCTGCAAACAATTTCTCCTACAAGGGCATTCATACATGTATCAATGCATCTCTGCATTAAATGTTCACACTAGAGTTCGATCCTCGCATCGCCATAGATGCCATGCATAGTTGACACAGCTGGTATACACAACCGTCATTGTGTAACCATCTAAATCACTTTTCGAAGACTTGCAACTATTTATTCAGCTGCAAGCACTTCTCTTGGAAATACTTCTTTGTTTGAATCTTCAAACAATCACCAACGGCGCGCTTAGCCGCCGGATTGGATTCAATAGCATAAACATATGCAAACAAAAGAATCCGATTCTCCCAGTCGGCAGAGATACGATGTTCCATATCCATTATATAAAGTATCGCAATCCCTTTTAGTATCTAATATGTGCCTGCTATTTACTCAACTGACCCTCATTACCGAACGATGACTTAGGTCGCTTCTCCTTTCTTCTTTTTCCCCCGTCGTAGGTTTCGTGTATCCTTTGCTAAAGGCATCGATAAACACGGTGATGTGTACGAACACACACACACACCACTGCGTGTCAGAGATCGCCTTCCATTGGTCACTGGTCAAAGGAAATTTCATTTCCTCTTCACCCCACCACCAAACTCACCCCAAACGAGGGTTGAATCATGGAGTCGTTTACCAACCACCATCGAGCGACCATTGCGTCCCCTCTAGGTAGAGTGCGTATGGGGTGCGTACCGGAGCGCAGCCCAGAGTCAAAGTCGGGTTCTTTTCCTAAACATAAATCAATAATCAGTGCCGTGCATATAGACTCTGTTAAAAAAATAAGGTGTAACTTAAAATCATAGTGCTAAAACAAAAAATAACTATTACAACAAACAGAAAACAATCAAGATTAATTAATTAATAAGCAGTGTGTTTCTTTTCTGTGCTGCATATCCTAGTGGTTTATTTTCCTTTCTTTTCTGGTGAACGGTTACTCGCGAAGGTTTCCTTATTTTGGTGACAATTGCTGCGGCTGAACTTTCGTTTCGTGATGGGGAGTGGAGTGAATCAGCGCCGTACGCCGGTGGAACATACTTCTACCCTACACTACCATCAGCACACGATGGGGTTTTGAGTAATTGACAAGAGATCATTTATAAAAACAAGAAAGAGTGTGGGGGAGAATACAGATCCCTGGGGAGCCTGCGTTAATTTGTTGGGAGGAAGATTTGACACCATCAAGAATCACTTGAATTGAACGGCCAGATAGATAGTCCCGTATCCATTGGATCAGTGAATCGTTCACTACATAGGAATGTATTTTTGACAAAAGGGCTGGATGCCAAACTCTGCTTTTGAAATATCGGATGCGACAACGAAGTGGCCAATGGAATGACTTCACTTTTTGGTAAGGTACGCTATCAGATCTCATGTGGACCTGTTGTTACAAAATCCATATTGGTGGTCATTGAGGTGGTTGAGGGTTAATCAGCGTCTATACGATGTAAATATTTGTCATATGCCTTTTAACCAACGTTTTATATGCGAAAAATCAACACTCAATGGTCTTTGTCTTCAGTTCACATGGAACTGAGTCTCTTTTTATTTGAATCATTTCAACGTGTGAAATGGCTGGTGGAGTCACACCTAATGTAAATGTGGATTCTTCTTGCATTTGGTACGAATTTTCCAAAGAAGTACCCAGGATATATTAGGCCTGTGTTATTATGGCGGTATAGACACAATTGTGTCTGATCAAAAATGACAATTTAATTCTAGCTTAGAGCGAATATATATATTTCTAAAACGGACAGAGGTCAGCTACGCGGCTTCGATGTGATAGCAGCTGTAGTCCCGACGTCAAGACCGATTCCCCGATCAGACAGATCGCACGTCTCTGTATGCTCTCAAGTAGGTCGGGGATCTGCTTATGAGAAGAGCTACAACCTTGAGAGCAAAATTAGGGTGGGGCTAATTTGAGATTTATATCGGAGAAAGTTGGGGCGGAGTAAAATATATCTGGGCTCTAAGAAGATAACTCAAAGGCGGACCTGGCGATGTTCGGCACGTATTTATGCAACGATACATTACCACGGACAGTGACGACGGGCAAGGTCTGGCCATTCGCCATCACCTGTGGAACCGATGATCCACTTTTCTTTGTGAATGTTGTATACTGTGTCCTCATTGCATTGAAGTTGACAAGATTGGCCTGTTGGGGTGAAGAGTTGATGTCCCGATCACGGACACGCGGTCCACTCCTATCCCCATCATATTTTACTGCTAGATAAGGTTCACGAGAGTAAAAAGGAAACACTGGTTTTTGGTTTTATTCTGTTTTGGTTTATGTTCTTTTTATTTGTTGGTTTTCTTTTTGTTCAATGGAGATGATTGCTCAATTCGGTGAACAATAGAAAAATACAATTACTTACAGCACAAAAATAAAAAGAAAATTAATAATAAATTCATAAACAAGGATGTCAACACATGTCTTTTTTTTCTGCCCATTCACTTTATGACTAAACATCTAAGATCACTTTTAGAGATTTGATCAACTTATTTCTGGATGCACTAGTGAAGAGATAACTGCAGCAATCACTGAATTACTTTAAGGGGTAAATATCCAACACAACTAATCTTCGGCAGCAAGACAACCCGGCGTACGTGTACACACCCGCGTGCGGTTAAGCGGTGCGACCATCCGCGATGATGTTTGAGTAAAGACTGATCCCAATTTGGGATGAAATTGGGTAATTTAATGTTCGCTCTTGACAACCAAAAGAGAACATACTTCTGCTCTCTCATTGCCACGCTCGTCGATGTGTGGTGGATAATCGGTTAATTGATAATCGACGGACATGGGAGAATGAGAGAACAGAAACACGATGTATGGTGATCTCGGGGTGGTTTTGGTTGTGTGCATGAATCAATGTACTTTGAGGATAACCCATTGACCAATTCGGTGAATATGGTGATCTCAGAGGAGATTGATCTGTACGAAGACATAACTGTGAAGGAGAGGAAAATTAAGCAGGTGCTATTCACCTGCGAAAAGAGAGCACTGATCCCCAGCGAATAAAGTGTCTGGAGAAAGTGAAAAGGACGCTGACTTGCTTTGATAATTTCCCCAGCGGTCGCAAGATTAACCAACCGCGTCCTTTGATCAGACAATGCCGTTGCTAACCGACATGATGCGATTTCCGGTGGAAAGCTCATGGGTTAGCGAAATGGGGCTGCCGTATGACGAAAAGATAGCTACACTCAAGTATGCATTATCTACATAGGATAATGAGTTTAGCTATGCGTCCGTTTAACATGATTTACAGCTGGAATAGCTTATAAGGGGAATAAGAGTAGAAATGACGCACTGAAAGCGGTCGAAATAAGGTATGAATTGTGGGTTGGTTCTCCATGTGGTATAGAGAACCCGCACCGGTCTTTCCCCACTGGATGACCTTACCCAAATCCCGATTCAGAGTGTCGATCGGACTAGATCTCAGTTGGTGAGACGTTGACGTACTAATCGGCCGATCAATCGAAAAAGGGGAAACAAACGTACTATCATCCACAAAACTGAACACAATGTTACCAGTTGACTCCAAGAAATCATTTATCTCAAGCAAAAACTAGGTTGGCAGCAAAACAGAACTTCGAGCCACCCCGAAATTAACGGGATACAGATCCAAGGACACGCCGTCCACAACAATCGATAGATCGGTTTTTGAGGACGATTTTCTTCCAGTCGCAAAGCTGCTGGGAAAGTCTGTAAGACTGAAGCTTGCTCAGCAATGCCCCGGGCCAGTCGCAGTCAAAAGCCTTGAAGATATCCAATATCCAGTCTCTTGACTCACCATACCCTTAAATCGCAGATGCCCATATGTCGGTTGTAAGGGTCAAAATGTCTCCCATGGACCGCCTGCCACGAAATCCGTATTGACGATCATTCAGAAATCCCTTGCATTTGAAATATATAATAGATGGCATGAAACAATATTAGAGGTATTGAATTCTATTCGGTTAAATAACCCCCCTCGATATAATGTTGAGATCAGAATTCAATGAGTTTGAAATGGCCAAATGTTTTATAGCAATGTTCAAAGTGGACAGTTCTGCATTTTCGAATGAGTATTAGAAACACAAGTGCTGCCATTTGCAAATGAGTTACTTAAATTCTGAGCAATAAATAGGAGATTGTTTATAAAAATTGGAAATAGAGTGGGTGACTGGACGGAGTACTCCAGCATTAATTTAATGGGGGCAAAATTTGACAACATCCAGAATCATTGGCAATGGTCACAATGTTATTCTTTCAATTCTTGTTGTTACCTGTATCGGGGTCGAAGTACTAATACAATACTACATATTGTGAACGGACGGCGATATCGATGGGTCTTACCGGGGATGATCGAAAACTTATTGATTAGACTGAAAAGTGAAAAATCTAGTGAAACAAAACGCTTTCCTATCTATTTGTCCTGCAGCTATGACCTCTAGGTCCGTGACACCGACACTGATGTCGTGTATAGTGCTGTAATGTGGGCTTCCTTGAAATCATTGTGTGACATCTTCCAGTTAATAGGCGAACTACTCCTATTGCGTCTTTCCTGAATATTCTGCGCTATGATTTTGAGGCGTCTTCCAGAGAATTGACATTTTTCAGGCATCTACAATAGTACTAAAACTTTGATCTCGCCGAATGAGTGCATCAAGTGGCTCTACCATAAAGTAAGTTATCAAGTTACCTATGGAACCGCTGTTATAAAACCCCTATGGCATTTGGGATGTTAGTGAAGAACGTGTAATTCGAACTGACACTACGACAGTTAGAATCATCAAAAATTGAACCAATGCGCAACACATCAGGCTACTGGCCGATTGTACGAATTCGATTTTTAAACTCAAGTACATTCAACTGATGTGGAATTGTTATGTTATCGCTATGGTATACGGCTCTGATGCATTTTCTTATTCGATTTTCGTTCGGTGTTCTTCACTATTTGCTTGTGTATTGTGTGTGTATCTGTTAGAGACACCACACCCCTGCTTAAGAGTACTACGATAGCCGTTTGTTTTCCGATATTCCGAATTCAGAACTAATCAATATGAAAGTTAGCACTGTCAGATAGAAATAGAGCTTTTATATGTCAAATACCGGTCATCTTCTATCCAGAAAAAATAGCGTTGATCAAAGTCTTTCCGTTTAAACAAAAAACAAAAAAAAACAAAACGTTTAGATTTTTCGGATTTAATGTACTTTGTCAGTTCCGCCGGACTTGATGCGCCAAACTGACGTAGAACTAGTGTTCAATTTGGGACTTATTCTGATTGTGTGATTGTAAAATAAAAGTTGATCTATAATATTTCGGTCATTAGTAGATATGCGTAAAATCAAAAATTCTCTCCAGCCCTTTTGAATTATTGATTTAGTGGATGCGGAAATTTACCTTACGGTTTAAATAGTAAAGCAATTAATGTGCGAATCCCACGGGTCTCTATTTATTTGATTCGTTTACATCGTACGAGGGTGACTCAAAGAGAAACGGAAATTTATTTTTATACATTTATTGAATGATGTTACAGACTAACTGTACTATCAACATTTTTCAATATAGTCTCCTGCGTGATCTACACACTTTTGCCACAGATTTGGAAGCTTTAATATCCCTTGTTCGTAGAAAGGTTTAGGGCGAGTTGTTAGCCAATTGCGCAAGTACTCCTCGACTTCTTCATTACTTTCGAATTTTTTTCCTCCAAGTGATTTATTCAAGGGTGCGAATAAAAAATAATCACAGGAAGACAAATCTGGGCTATAAAGAAGTTATTCCAGGGTTTCCCAGCCCATTTTTTATAATACATGTATATCCCTTGTCAAGGACGCGGTGTGAGGCCTGGCGTGAAGAAGGATGCCATCTGGGATGCGCATAGCTCGTCTTTTGTTTCGATATGCGGCTTTTGCCGACTGTAAGCTGCGTTCACTGTTCGTTGTTCGGAAGGAAATTCAATCATCATCAAACTCCCTTTGAATCGAAAAAAAAAATCGTTGCAAAAACTTTTCCGGCTGAGAGACGAGTTTTGGTCTTCATTGGGCAGCCCTCATTCTTCCTTCGCCACTCCTTACTTGACATTTTCGTCTCGGATGTAATATTCATGTACCCGTGTCTCATCACACGTGACGTTACGCTTCAGAAAACCCTCCCCTGCTAGTCAAAATCCATCCAGAAGTCTTCCACTGATCTCCGATCTGACCTGTTTTTGATTTACGGTCAATAACCTCGGAACCCATCGAGCAGTAAATCTTTTGAAGCTAAGATCATCAGGGATAATGGGTTGAACACTTCCGTAGCTGATATCCACTTCTGTTAAGATTTCTCCAACAGTTAAGCGAGGATCAGTTTCAATGAGCTGTCGAACAGCACGGATCTTGTCATCCGTACGACTTGTGCTTGGGCGTCGATAACGACTTTCGTTTTCGATACGTTCTTGCCCACTTTTAAAATATCTGGCTCACGTATGCACACGATTCTGAGACAGCGGATCATCACCAAACCTCACCAAAATGTCCGATAGTTTAACGCCTTCATTTAAAGAAAAAATTGTTTTTAATATTAAAAAATCTCTTGTTAAAAATGTATTATAATCTCTTGCGCAACAGACGTATGTACATCTTGCTCGCTCAAGACTGTACTGACAACAAAGTCAAGCGCAACTGCTAGCCAAGGCGGTTCCCCTACTCTTCATAAACCAAGCAATAGCTACGCACAAGATTATCTAGCTCCCATCTTGTTGCTAAGAAAAAAAGTAAAATCACCGTTTATATTTGATTCACGCCCGTATTTACGTTTATTTTTCTTATATGAACTCACTGGTTCTTCGTAAGTTTTTTAAATTGTACAATATATAATTTTTGTTATACCTTTCGGCGTACAGTTACATTTTCTTAATTAATATATGATGATATAATATAAAGAATAGTGAGAGAGCTTCATCCATTACATATTTGTTATTTTCTATACATTCTTATACTTTTTTTACGAACCAACAAAGAAAAATGTTAAGACCAAACGAATGACAATAAATAAACAAGATGTAAGAAAAGGAAAAAAGAACCAGAGTTGTACTTTAAAATTAAAAAAAAAAACAAGTTTTGCTTTTATCGCAAATATTTTGTATTTCATTGTATTTCTAAAACAAATACTATCTTCGTTACAAATCCATCACCAGTTGGGATGGGATGGGTCTCATTGATTTATTTCATTCAGTGAGCATCACTGAATATTGGAGATCTCACATTCATGAAGAATTCATTATTGCCTTGGATGAGACCTTTTCTATCCAAGAAAGACTGACCTCGGATACTAACAAATAAAGGGTACTTAGTAAGTTATGGCTGACTAACTCTGTTTTACCGAAACTGACAAAACACTTGCGACGACTTGTGTTACGAGGTTTCAAGGTAATAGTTATGAGCTTAGAGTTTTGAGATAGTACAATCACTTGAAATATATCGTCAGTTACGACTTTGCCGCTTCATTTTCTTCCCATCGTCAATTTTTGCTCTTTTTCCAGCATAATGACATTCAATAATTTTTATTTTTATTTCCCATGATCAGATAATTTATATAGAGTAATTTGTAGTTTACTTTAATTTTTGGTTCGAATCTAGTATTTTGTTTTTCTAAATTTTCCCAATCACAAATTAAATTTCAACTAATTTATTGTACAATTTCTCATGCTGCTCTTTAATGGATAATTATAATCTCAGTGGTACCCTCGAATGGTAAGTAATGCCTCCTAATGGGACTATTGTATTTTAATGTAAAAAAATTATCAGATAAAATTGTTTATATTAGAGAATCGAAATTTACAAAAACCCAAAGTGTATAGAGAAAGCTAATAAATTTAGTACAATTAGAAAAAGTACTAACTTTAGAAGTAAGTCTTGTCTAAATTCTCCCATATATTTCAAATATCATAAAATTTGTATGTGAAACTTATTATAGAGTCGTTAAAAACATAGTTAATTTGTCAGAAAATCTTGCTTACCATTTAGGTTCTTACTCACCAAAATGTAAACTGAGTAACTACAATTACGTAAAACTCCCTTGGCCATCATTCTATCTTTCCCTCCGCCTCAACCGTACATATGAAAATGAGATGGGCCAAAGTCGGCCATGAGATAGTGTGTCATACACTGTACCATTCAACCAGGACAATGCAAGTCCACTCTTCAGACCACCTTATTACTATTAATTGGCCTACAGGAACCCCGAATTCCCTGACGTCACTGACTCGGCTGCGCCATTGTTCCCTGTCTCGTGCACTCTCGGTCTCTCTGCCGATGGTCTACCGTCAAGAATTCTACACATACATATGTCCGGCCTATCTTAATTTTCGTGACCTGATTACTCTCACTATTGTAGATTTGCCGTACAGCTCTTCGAATTCGTGGTTGTGGAGTTTCCTCCATTGTCTTACCTCCTTGTCATATTTAGCGCCAAATATACTCCTTTGAACTTTATTCTCGAATACGCGGAATTTGTTTTCTTCCCTGTTTGTGAGAGCCTGTGGCCTTTCTATCAGACACACACACAATGTACAAGCAAATAGTGAAGAACAACCGAAAGGAAATTCGAAATAGTAAAAGCATCAGAGCCGTATACCATAGCGATAACATAATAATTCCACATCAGTTGAGTGTACTTGAGTTTAGAAGTCGGATTCGTACACGCGGCCAGTAGCCAGGTGGTTCATTGCTTCGCTTCTCACTCGTTTCTTCGTATGTTCAAATCACCGTCTTCACTATCCTTGCTTAACGCAACAAGCCGACGTGATCTGTATACACAACACACAATCTCCCATATTTAAACAGAACTTTACTACGGCAATCACGACTTCCGCATAGAGCACCGGCACACTCGCCTGCTCCGACGTTCTCTCGCTCGCTCGCTCCTCACTCCGTCGTTCGCACACGAAGTTGATCGTAACAAAATTACTGAGGAGGGAGTAGTGTGGCGTTTCTTACAGATACACACACAATACACAAGCAAATAGTGAAGAACACCGAAAGAAAATCGAATAAGAAAAAGCATCAGAGGTGTATACCATAGCAATAACATAACAATTCCACATCAGTTCAGTGGGCTTGAGTTTAGAAATCGAATTCGTACACGCGGCAGTGACATGATGTGTTGAGCATTGGTTCAATTTTTAGTGATTCTAACCGTCATAGCGTCAGTTCGAATCACACGTTCTTCACTATCGTTGCAATACGCTATAAGCCCATGTTTCACACCGTATAAAGCAATTGGCATGATTATGTTTCTATGTACACGAAGCTTTATATTACATGATGGCAGTTTGGATTTCAACAGTTTTCTGACTGCGTGCCTGCGTGCCTGCGTGCCTTGCCGGAATGGAGTCTTTTGTTAATTTGCTTCGACATTTCGTTACTGGTTGTCAGTATTGTTCCCAGGTATAAAAATTCTTTAACTTTTTCAAATATCTTGCCCCTGACCTTTATGTGTGTTCCATGAGGTCCACCTGCTCGCACCGTAATCATATATTTATTTTTATTTTCATTTATTTCTAGGCCCACCCTTCTGTCGCTTCCATGATGATTTCACAGTTTTTATCTACAGTTTCTAGATTATCGCCAAAAACGGCGATATCGTCCGCATTGTGTGACCTCATTCAAGGGTAAACTGGCCATGTTGTCGTCTTGTACCTTTCTGATGACACATTCGAGCACAAGGTTAAAAAGACATGGTGAGGGACCATCTCCCTGTTTTAGTCCGTCCCGGATTTCAAATGGTTTTGAGAAGTGGTTTTCTATTCTACCTCGCCCTTTATTTTCATTCAAGCAGATTTTAATGAAGGCGGCATATTTTTTCCGGACTTCCAGGACAACTACAATATGGCAAAGGCTTCCCCCGGCGACTGAGTCGTAGGCTTTTTGAAGTCGACGAAAAGTTGATGAACCGTCTCTCCGTATTCCCAATTGTTCAAAGGAAGATGCTTCGAATTTGAACTACCGACAGCATGGTAAACAATTTCTAGAAAAAAAAACTGTACTTGTAACGAACCCTAAAATGCTCACACATCAAGCACACGTACCACTTTACTTTATAAAAAAAGAAAATTTAACGTTCTGGCACAGAAGTTCACTCGAGAACTTCTTATTTCCGACTGAACCAAAATCGCAGATTTCATGTGGTACATCCCAAGACCCGTGTTTTGTAAATTGTGACCGTAGCCGATGGAGTTATGTACTTTAATCATTTATATCTCTCAACAAAACCTTAACATTTGGCCCGTACTTTTCCAGCTTTGAATGTGAAGTTAATCTAATTAAAGATGGAGACTATATTGGCAGTTCTAATAACGAGTGACGCGTATGCAAGTAGAAACTCAGCCCTGAAGTTGATTGCATTAAAAATATACTTGAACGGATCCAATTCGCTCGCCATTTTGGATATATGCAGCTTAGTGATTGCTGTTTTTATCACTAAGTTTTAGTCATTTACAAGCTCTCATTCCGTGTCCATTAGTTGTATAAGAGATATATGTCGATAAGCAACATGTACGCCATTGCATTCTATTTTGTTTTCAATTTAAAAAAAAATGCTGCTCAAGCTATGGAAATGATTAATTCGACTCTGGGTGAACATGCTATCAATCACTCAACAGTAAAAAAGTGATTTGCAAAATTCCGTGAAGGAAATTTTGGTCTCGTGGAACACGTCCAAGGAGAGTAAAAAAAATATTGAAGATGAACAACTTCAAGTGAACTGGATGAAAATCCGCGTCAAACTCAAGAAAAGCGTGCAGAACAGTTAGGAATTTCTCACAAAGAAATATCACCTAATCTTTGTACAAGCGTCTTTTCCAAAAAAGCTGGATTTGACAGAAGAAATCGGAGTTTCTATTTGCACGTCTACCGTATTTTGGTGAACATGAACTCTAATTATCCTCAAGGAAACCAATCTAAATTTTAACACTTTGTAAATATACCTCGTTATTTATAAAAACATACTTGGGCCTATTATCCAGCAAAATAAATGTCACATTTAAATCTGCTCTTCATTTTAACCACCCAAACAATGCGTTTTCTTTTAAATAAATTATACTTCCGACTTCATTAATAATTTTTCTAAATTTATTACATAGACGGATATTTTTCTGTACCCTCAGCGGCAAAATATACGTACGTAAGTGTGCCCTGAGAAGGTTTGAATATCTCCGCCACAAATGGTTTTGGCTCCTTCTCTATTCATCGTTAAATTCAAAGTCCCCAATATGCTCAAATCCAATAGTAAAGGTAGTATTCACTGTACATTATGTTGCCGACGCATCATACCATCTCCAGGAAGGCACCGCTTCAACATAGCGTGTCAATTCCTAGGACGACGCAATACGAAACAACCCAGTCATTTCCTGGGAAGACCCCGCATCGAAACAACAGCAAATTAATTCTCGAGAACACGCAACGTAAAATAAGTATATCAATTCCTGGTACGTCGCCTCGCAGCTAAACCCATATCAGTGGCAGCAAGTACATAAGGCGAAGAAAAACTGTAAAACGCTTGAATTTAGACATGCCCCCCCCCCCCTTTTTTTCAGGTACATCGAGACCTAGTCCAACATTCTCACGGATGTAGGTGATTCTGGTTGTCGCAAGATGGTCAGAAACCGGAGGCACGATTGTCCTTGTCTCGTCTAAATAGGCCCCCCGCCACTTTTTCTTTTTTACGCGCTTGAGTTCTGCCTTTGAGTTCAAGGATCGCATAGGGTCTTTCTCAATACAAATAAATGTGTATAAGAACAGGAAAACGTTCTCTGTTCTTTCGACGGAAGTCGCTTTCAAAACTGTCTTGTTTTTCAGGTACTCCAGAATGCTTCCACTTACCCCGCGAAGGGCATTCAACCGGATGTTACTTTACAGGTACCCCAGAGCACTTCTCCCCGCCAGTGGTAAGGGGTGCTCGAAATCAACTCACCTGTTGCGGTAGGTTCCCGTTCTATTAGCACTAGATCATGCGTAATGCGTACGTCACTGGTTTCTTGTGTCTTATCGAAGCGTTCCTTCTGTTTTTGCTAGTTTATTGCAATATTGTGCGGGGCGGAGTTTCGTTACGGTCCATTTCATCCTGATTCTAGTGTCTGTTCTGCTCAAATTCTAACAATAATTTGTCGCCAGCAATTCCATCATCATCATCGGCACTACAACCGGGATCCGGTCTTGGCCTTATTTAAGAAATCTCTCCACCGGTCCCGATTTCGAGCCGATGTCATCCAGTTTGGCACTCCCAGCCTCTGGGCGTCCTGGTGTGCGCCATCCCTCCATCGCAGACAAGGTCTGCTGCGCTATATCCCTCCATACATCCTGCCACAAAGGACTTTTCGGGCAGGCTCCTCTTCGCCCATTCGAGCTAATTGTTCCGCCCACCGGAGTCTACCGAGCTTGATTTTTCTTACAACATTAGCTTCAAGGTAGATTGCGTACAACTCATGGTTGTAGCGTCTCCGGAATCGTCCTCCCTCACATGCGGGGCCAACAATTCTCCTTAAAACCTTTCTTTCGAACGCGGCTAAGAGTTCAGAGTGCCTTTTATTAACACCCAGGTCTTATTTGATAAAACTTCCGCGCCTGGTGCGGACCTCGCTCTCTACTTTTCTCTATTTCACAGACAAGGTTTTTTTCCCAGGCACTTTTCTTTTGTCTGTGAAGTCTTTTTTCAGATCTTCTGAGCTCTTTGTATTTTTCCTCGCGCATCCGCGTCCTATGAGACTACTGCATTGCCCGGTATGCAGCGTTCTTACGTTCAGTCGCTAGTTTGCACTCATCATCAAACCAGTCATTCCGATCTCTACGACTACTGCCTAAGATGGAGTTGGCAGTGTAGCGATTCTAACAGATACACACACAATTCACAAGCAAAAATAGTGAAGAACACCGAACGAAAAGTCGAATAAGAAAAATACATCAGAACCGTATACCTTAGCAGATAACACAAAAATAATTCACATCAGTGGAGTATAGTCGAGTTTGGAAATCAAATTCTAAACACGGTCAGTAGCCTGATTCTGGCTCCAGGACTTACTCTCCCTCCGTCGAGCACTTCGAGGGCGAGTCTTAACGCATTACCAAAGGTGTTACTGGTATTCTCATTGCGTAAGGCAGCCGTGTTGATTCGAACCTGATCCGCGGATGCAATACGTCTCCGTAAGGCAATCCGCGCTCGGAATACTGTACCAACCAGATAGTGATCCGAGTCAACGTTGGCACCTCAGTACGTTCGTACCGTCATCAGGCTCGAGGAGTGGCGGCGACTATCAACACGTGGTCAATTTGGTTTCCACTTGGCGTAAATGCAAACACCAAATCGTGTGGGGTTACCCTTGTAGCTACGCTCCTGACTGTTTTCAAGCTTCATTTAATGCCTCTCAATTCCTCTTCGGTTATACACACGAAACGCGTTTCCGCCACCAGTTGTAAGGATGGCTTGTAAGGGAAAGAAAAGGTATAGATGCCACGCGGTAGAATCGAGGATAGGGTTTAAAGAGAAAGCTTTCTGTACTTATCAAATTTCACGTATCCTTGACCAACACAGTGCACTGCACCATCAGTAGTGTGAGTTTTGCGGACCCGTTGGGAGTCATCCGCCCATTCAACCAACTAACCCATAACGCACTACTTCGTTTAAATTCGGTAGCAGGCAATGGTATTCATTCTGGTAACATATTGAATATGTTCTCCATTTTCCGCGTTAATAAATATACAAACGAGATTTGCGCAGTCTGTTATAAATGACGAATGATTAACATGGTAGTCAAAGGCCAATATCTTTTTCTATGTTTGTGTTTCAATCACAACACTATCGTTGTATATCTGAAATTAAGACTTGTCTTACGTATAAATGTATCTCCCTAGATTCTAATAAATCCATATAATATCCAAAAGTAACATTTTATTTTCAGCTTCGAATCGCAGCTCTTAATGAACCACACACAGGAAACATTGAAGGCATTCACCGGGCCGATTTCCAGTGTCATCGACAAGCTAGAAAAGCCGGTTTAGTAGAAGAGGCGTTCCGAGCATTCCTGTCAGCAAGGTAAGTTCAGTGTTGCTACCTCAGAGGCTCTAAAACTTGTTCTTATAACTTACCTCCAATTAATGTACACTCTTTCGTGAGTTTTTAACCACTACTACCTCTGTACTACTAGCAAATTTATGAATTCATAACGTCTAGTGCATCTTTGCTCTTAGAACCTATATGCGCTAAAAAAATTTAAAGGCCATTATCTCATGGAAACATTCGACGCGGCCAAAAAAGGACAAAACATAGTTAGAAACCTGAATCCATTCATGGGATCGACTTCAGATCTCACTCATCGGCAGAGAAGACCTATAGATTCCGATTGTTGGGACGAAAAGTAGTGGAAAAAACAGATTGCAAAGAAAATCATGTTTACCTGATTTTAATAACCACAAAATGTATCATAATACGCCTCAAAAATATATTGTTTGCTTTTTGTTTTTTTTTCTTTCTTTACTTTTATAATCGATTTACTTATGTCAGCAGAGAAACAAGGCAAAGCGCAAACACATCTGAAACAATGTCACAAGAGCGCAACCTGGCATTTTGCCATCCTCATTACACAAACATTCTGTTTACCTCTTAGAATAAGTTTGTTATGTTACTTCCCTGACTTGTGGCACCCTCGCAAACACAACAACACGAGACAATGTACAGGTACAGATTCCCACAGCCCCCTCGGCATTTACATTACGGCGGAAAGTGTGAAATGTCCTTCGTCAGCTTATGGGAGAAATTCAGTTTCAAAACATATATATATTTCTTGTTTCCTCCATTTTGTTTAGCTTACTTCCACACGAAAAAGTATCTAGATATAAACAACAATAAGCACTTGCACGGGAAGATTTCGTTCCGTAAAAATTCCATGCTCAACCTCAAAAAGATAAAGGTGGTTAGGAGTTATAAAACCCTCTCTACTACTGATGTGCACTTATATTCTTTTAATTTTTGTCCTATCTACTGTCGAAGGAAAGTTTACGAAGGGAACATGTTCAAAAGCATGTTTCTGCGACGAACAGTCAACTTGTCCAATAATGGAACTCACCCACTGGGAAAGTTGAAAAGGTTGGGCGGGAGTTAGTCTGGTTCTTAGTTCGTATCATCATCTCATTCCAAGGATTCCGAGTACCTGCTACAAGACGTCGTGTATCTTTCTTGATCCTACTTTTATTCATTTTGTGTGCTACGCTACTGAAGTCCCATCAGGAAAACACCTGTTTTTGAAAACCAGAGTACATGCTTTGTTACGTACCTACCCCCCTCCCTTTTGGTAGGTAACAGCTTAAGCAACTAAGCCAAAAGGCGCAGCCATGACATGAGCGAAAGTCGCCTTTGGATTCTGAGCTCTTTCCGAGGACATAAAAGCAGTTGCTGATCTTGAACAGCTGTTTTATATACATACAAGGATGCATGTGTGACACGAAAGTAATTATTTGAGAGACTTGTAAAGCAGATTTTTGTATTTCTTTTCCATTATTTTTTCAGGTTTTCTTTTTTTTTATATACTTATATATATATATATATATATATGTTATTCTACAAATAATATTGTGATATTAATATAGGTGTTTGTAACCTGGGTAAGATACTCTCGAAGCAGAACACTTTTGGGATGGTAATTGGATTTCATGCACATACCATGCCAATTTGATTATGCATGAATTGATGCTTCAAAAGATATATTAAGGTCCTTTATTGAAGGTGCCAAACATTACCAAATTCATAATAAAACACTTGCGAATATCGGTGAATTAATTTAACAACGGTGGAGGCAGATCTTGCGTTAAATCTTCAGTGAATAGTGAATATTTTTGCTAGGAGACTTCTTGGAAGAGGTAATGGTTGTTAAAAGGAAGAGTTCATCAGCATTTATGAATCGAAGCTGTTCCACAATGATAAGCACTTTAGCTCACGCAGACAAGGTTGTATTTAAGATAACAAAATCAAGAGTTACGGCACCCCAAGCCGTTTTATTTAAGAAGACAGACTATACAAAATCTGAACGTGATTCGACGGAAATTGAGAAGTACCTTAGTGAGAGTTACGATGAGTATGAGTACATATTTGATTATTTGGTGGAGGAAGGAACATAAGTTGTCAATTTGAAACTAAAAGTAGTTAGTTAGCGTAGTTTTAGTCTGATGCAAAATTCAGTTTACGGGAGAACACGATATTTGCTTACGAACGTAAAATATGCAGCACCGTCAAAACCACTGGAAATACAAAAGTTGCTAATAAGTTCCTTATAATGTACGTGTATGTAATGGGCGACGTTGGAAAAATTTGACCAGATGGCAAATCGTGGAGAAACAATTCACAGGACAGGTGGGGTAGCCAAGCTAGTGAGGTTATGACCTGTCAAGCTCCTATAGACCAGTAAGTAGTAGCAACCATACCATGAATAAACTATTTTTAATAAACATAGCCATATAACTGAGCTGCTTGCAACTTAATAATTTTCGAGACTTACTAATTGAAAAAACGACCATCATTGGTTTGACCTAGAATGTAACATGTTTATCTTGAAAAATATAGGTAGGAAATGTTGAGTTTACTTGAAATGTATGAAAAAAGAAGATTAAAAAGAATAACAAAACAACAACCTGAAAAACTCCTTATTTACGGTCACTCTCACACACGGTATAGTGCTTGCCGATAACTGACCCTCGTTTTCCGCTATACCCCGCATGGGCGGCTTCAAGCAGAGAGTCATGTAAGGCGCTACACAGATGCTACTTGATGATGACGGTATGCGGTAGAAAATTGATTAAGGGGGGAACCTTATGCAAATAGCCTGTTTTTCAGGAATTTTTTTGAAAAATGTAATGCGTAGCTCCTCGATAGTATAGTGGTTAGTATACCCACGCGGGAGACCGGGGTTCGATTCCCCGTCGGGGAGCCTCTGGCGCAAGACTAATGACCTCGCCCGAAAGAAACAAATCATTATGGAAAATTTAACAAGCCTCAGGACTTGCAAAATAACCAAGACCGGTTCCCGGTTGTAGTGCCGATGATGATGATGCGTAGATTAATTTGCAATTTAAGGCACAATTTATTTACGTTATAATATTTAAAGAACATATTTTTTTAAGACTAATCGTTAACAATAAAACGGCGCAATGGCGGCTTGAAAACAGCGTCTTGAAAATGCGCCGTGCAGCATACGGGTCACAAAAATTATCTGAAACAAAAAATATAAAATGGGTTCTTTAGTTTATGCAAAAACGCTCAGCATGACGTTCCCATTTTATTAAAATTTGCAAATTTGCAAAAATTGGGAAGTTTTGAAAAAAAGGATTTTCTTTTATAAACAATTGTTAATAACAATGTTTTAAATAAAAAAATAAAAAATCGGAGCCCGTTATGCTGAGGCCAAATATCTATAGAATTTCTATACCAAACTTCATAAACATCGAATGATTAGTTTTTGAGCTACACTGCACGGCGTGCGAAATTTTGCGTTTCGAGAAAAACGCGTTTAAAGTTTGAATAATAGAAAATCGTGAAAAAATTCGTCATTCGTTCTAACTTATCGCAGTTTTTTGCTAATCTGTAATTCCAGGGCCATAGAGTAGACCTTCCCCTTCTTCAAACTGTTCTAATTGAGCCGTTTTTTCCTGTTGTCGAAAAGTACGAGCCTCTTTGGTGGCATCAAGAGAGCGACGCTCCTGCTGTTCTTTTGAAAATAAAATACAAGGAGGTCTCGGATCACTTTCTAACTTTTTTCTCATATTTTTGAGGAAATTTCCTATCAATTTAGGCAAAAACAAACAATGGCTAAAAAATTTCATTTTACATGATGTTGTGGGGTAAAGGTATGTATGCCGACGTACGACAGGGATTCACCAATATCCCCAACAATTGCGTAGAAATTGTCCACAAAACTCCGATGTCCGGCAAAGAGAAAAAAAAAACAAAATGCACTACTCGAAGTGGAAAATAAAAGACACTTGATTTGAGTGTAGATGTTTATTGTTCTACAATTCTGCGGATACATTTCACATTGATTGGCACATTACAAGGAGAACGAGTCTAATCTTTTTTGTTTGCGAAAAGTGACAATGGCAGTGAACATACAAAGACCGATTAAATAAATAAATTCTCCCGATAAAAACAGTCGCAACAAAGTGATTATAATATAATGAAATAAAAGAGAACGAAGCCACCGGGCGCACACGCAGGAGTCGGAATTCATAGTCTCAACCTAAGTCGAGTTCAAACCACCGGAGTGCGCATATAACGTGTCGGAATACCGAACTCAATTTAATTAACAAAGATTTAACCTTTGTCAAGGGAACGGCGCGACCCTGTATACGGTCCGATAAATAGCAAATTCGGTAGTGAAACTAAATGACAATTCGCTCCATCCATTCAACCGGGACTGTAGACCCGTGCGTTCGCGAATGAAAGCAATTTGAAAACATAAGAAGAAATCGGCCAATTGAAAGCGTGTACTTATGTGGCGTATCTACCAACGCCACTGCTACCTTTTCAATCTACCTCAAAATCTTCCCTCCTAAAGCTCCATTAATTTCATAATTTTACCATGCAAGCGCAATACTTCCCCAAGCATTCTCCTACCGATTGCATTACCTTTCGATTATGCAAATCGCATCCATCAAGCATCCAACATCAAGCATCTGCCCATCAAGGACATTCACGCAATTAACGCGTTATATAAATTTCCCTAGAAGAAACCCGGTACGCCAGTACCGCATACATCAATGCATCTCAGCATTGTTCTAAAAGGAAAACATTTCGGTTGCCATACTAGTTAACCGAAGTGGATTATAAAAACAATCAGCAGAACCCCTGTCTGCCTGCATTTACTGTCCCACACGTGCGCAACCGATTTTTATGTTGCACCAGTACTCACGGCGGCTTTTATGCAATCTTCAAAGCACCGGCGCAATTCGCGCCTAGCTGCCAAGAGCCGAATTCAATACCAGTGTAAATACTCACACTGGAATTCGACCCATGACTCCCTAGGATTGAAATACACAATTAACATGGTTGTAAACACAACCATCATTGTGTAATTATCCCAAATGTATCCTAATCCCTAACGTAGTATTTGGACAACTGCAAATATTTATCCCGAAGATGCTTTTTCAGGAATTTTCATTCCCACGGTTCGACCACCCATGAGCTCGCGTCACGAGCCAACAAGGTGATCCGCGCACAAGAGTAGTTTAGTCGATGAAAGTGTTGTAAAGGAGTCGAGTCTCCTGGAGTCCATTATTACCGTGAACAACAAACTAGGCTGCGGCATTCTTTGCACAAGTCTCCTAACTCCAAAATTATATTTCATTAGTGATAAGAAAGTCTACAACTGTGTTCATGATCGAAACAATTTATTTTCTGTAATAGTGCAGTTCCTAATTTACATAAAACAAATTAAGGACCGGTAATAAAGTTAATATCAGAGAGAGCTTGTGTGTTTTACTTCTTGTGGACGGTCCGTCGCGGAGTTTTGTTTCCTTGGAGGACAGTGTTCGGCGGAACTATCGTTAGGAAATCTTGGTGAACCTTGCCAAGGCCGGCATATAACCAAGAGAAATACCAGTGAAGTACCCACAATTGGTGACCATTCGACGCCGACCTAGCTCAAGCACAGCAGAATGACAACCAGCTCGAGTCTCTTCTCAAAGCAGAGACAGCACTTCAGCTGCGCAAGTTCCCACTCGAGCAATCCGCAGACGAGATATGGTGTGATATCTCCACGGGAACAGTCAGGCCCTATATTCCCGGAGAGCTGCGAAGGAGCGTATTCGAGACCTTTCACGGTCCTGCTCACCCCAGCGGACGTGCAACCGCTGCAGCCATTCGACGTAAGTTCGTATGGCCTCGTATGAATAAAGACCTCACGAGTTGGGCTCGTGCCTGCCTTAAATGCCAGCGCTGCAAAATTAGCCGACACAACGTGTTGGAGCCAGCGCAATTCAAACTCCCCGAGGCTCGATTTACACACGTCCACATAGATATTGTGGGCCCCTTAACACCCTCGAGAGGATTCTCCTACATCCTCACCATGATTGACCGTTTTACTCGGTGGCCAGAAGCAACGCCACTACGGGTAGTCACCGCCGAGAGTGTCGCCAGAGCGTTTTACTCGACTTGGGTTACACGTTTTGGCGTACCAGCAACGTTAACATCAGACCGAGGTCCACAGTTCGAGGCCACGATCTTCAAGCAGCTTACTGACTTATTGGGCTGTCAAAGAAGTCGTACGACCGCATACCACCCTTCATCCAACGGGATGATAGAGCGTTGGCACAGGTCGCTAAAAGCCTCCCTAATGTGTCATAACGACACGCAATGGTTCGACGCCCTCCCCACTGTCCTTCTAGGATTGAGGACAAGTATCAAGGAGGATCTGGGCGCATCCGCTGCAGAACTGACCTACGGCACCAACCTAGTGTTGCCAGGCGAACTATTTGTGGACAATGAAGCTCCACACGACCAACTACAAAGCGTAGGCTACCTCCGCGACCTGATGCGGAAGATCAGGGCAAAACCCGTAGCCCGACATGGCACCAAAAGAGTGTTTATCCACCCTGAGTTGCATAGCTGCACGCACGTCTTCGTCAGGGTGGACAAAGTTAAGAAACCACTCGACCCCCCCTACGAAGGGCCATATAAGATTCTAAAACGAATCAGCGATCGAGTGTACGAAGTGGAGATCCAAGGCAGATCAACCACAGTCAGCGTAGAAAGATTGAAACCGTATTTCTCGGAGGCCAACCTCCCAAAGGCCACCACAAACCCCGATGCTACAGAGGAGCTACCCTCAACTTCTACGGCAGGAATACCAAACGGCAATAGCGGTCCCCTCACGCGAAGCCGCACCCGAGCGCCACCACAAGGCGCATGTACGGCCAACCTCACTTAACTACAGCCTTCTGAGTACTACTTCGCCCTACCAACAATATCGTGACTATGTCACTGGGGGGGGGAGTACTGTGGCGTATCTACCAACGCCACTGCTACCTTTTCAATCTACCTCAAAATCTTCCCTCCTAAAGCTCCATTAATTTCATAATTTTACCATGCAAGCGCAATACTTCCCCAAGCATTCTCCTACCGATTGCATTACCTTTCGATTATGCAAATCGCATCCATCAAGCATCCAACATCAAGCATCTGCCCATCAAGGACATTCACGCAATTAACGCGTTATATAAATTTCCCTAGAAGAAACCCGGTACGCCAGTACCGCATACATCAATGCATCTCAGCATTGTTCTAAAAGGAAAACATTTCGGTTGCCATACTAGTTAACCGAAGTGGATTATAAAAACAATCAGCAGAACCCCTGTCTGCCTGCATTTACTGTCCCACACGTGCGCAACAGATTTTTATGTTGCACCAGTACTCACGGCGGCTTTTATGCAATCTTCAAAGCACCGGCGCAATTCGCGCCTAGCTGCCAAGAGCCGAATTCAATACCAGTGTAAATACTCACACTGGAATTCGACCCATGACTCCCTAGGATTGAAATACACAATTAACATGGTTGTAAACACAACCATCATTGTGTAATTATCCCAAATGTATCCTAATCCCTAACGTAGTATTTGGACAACTGCAAATATTTATCCCGAAGATGCTTTTTCAGGAATTTTCATTCCCACGGTTCGACCACCCATGAGCTCGCGTCACGAGCCAACAAGGTGATCCGCGCACAAGAGTAGTTTAGTCGATGAAAGTGTTGTAAAGGAGTCGAGTCTCCTGGAGTCCATTATTACCGTGAACAACAAACTAGGCTGCGGCATTCTTTGCACAAGTCTCCTAACTCCAAAATTATATTTCATTAGTGATAAGAAAGTCTACAACTGTGTTCATGATCGAAACAATTTATTTTCTGTAATAGTGCAGTTCCTAATTTACATAAAACAAATTAAGGACCGGTAATAAAGTTAATATCAGAGAGAGCTTGTGTGTTTTACTTCTTGTGGACGGTCCGTCGCGGAGTTTTGTTTCCTTGGAGGACAGTGTTCGGCGGAACTATCGTTAGGAAATCTTGGTGAACCTTGCCAAGGCCGGCATATAACCAAGAGAAATACCAGTGAAGTACCCACACTTATAATTAAGGAAATAGAAGTAAGAAGATTCACAGTCGTACGTGCTCAAAAATAAAAAGACAATTATCACTAAGCCACTCCGAGCGTTTCACTTAGCAGTTTTGGTGAACTTTCCGCAGTTTTAATTCGGTGGGAGTGCAGTGAACCCATGTCCCTGCTGACATCTAAACACCTCCCCCACACCCCCCTTAAGTGGATCTCATCATATCTCAATTACCGAACCTTCTGCGTGCGATTTAGATCCAACCTCTCCGATCCTTTTTTCCCAACCTCACGTGTCGCCCATGACAGTCATATCGGCCTCCTCCTGTTTATCCTAACCATTAACGACATAGGCTCTAGTATCAATTACTCCTTCAACGCGCTTTACGCGGATGATACCAAAATTTTCAAGACAATCCGCTCTCTCCTAGACTCCTCACTTCTCCAATCGGATCTTGACAGCTTTTCTTCTTGGTGCCAAAATAACAGCCTAGAACTGAATTTCGCCAAATGTCACACAATCACCTTCTCTCGGAAGCGTTCCCCCACCCATCCATAATTGGAGGTGTTATTGCAACTGCCGGACTTTTTAACGGGGACTACTAGCGCAATTTTCCAGTTCTCTGGGAAATGTGAAGCATTTATGATATGGTTAAGAAGGACGGGAATGGGAAGTAGATTTGGCGGGCAAAGTCTTTTAAATAGAGAGTGTGATATTCCATCTAGACCGGTAGATTTTTTGTTGGGTCGTGATTTTATGAACTTGATTAATTCATCTGTGGTTAGAAATGTGCTGATGTCTGAAGGATGTGACGCCTTGTTTGTGCCGTTAAATTCCCCTATGAACGGAGGATAAGATGCGAGTAATCTGTGTGAGATATATTCGTTTACAGTATTTCGAAAATTAGGGCTGAGGGGAAATCGTTTTGTTGGTGGATCTTTGAGAAGTGATCAGCGAGGCAATTGGCTATGTTCGTATCGATTGGATAAGATTGTTGTTGAGGGGCTTGGGTTTGATATTGTTAAGTGTAGAGGTAGAGGTCTGATCCGCGAACTCTTTTAAATGTTCATTTATTAGGTTGGTCAGGAGCTAGATCTGACATTTAATAAGGCGACAGAACCTCGCGAGATCGCGATGCATCTCCTTTTAAACGAAAACAAATCGAGATTTTGTATCTCGAAGAGATCGAAAGAAGTCAATATGTCGAAAAAGATACTTTGGGTGTGGCGCCTAGTGTTTGTATAAGATATAAGAATTCGGTTAGCCGAATTCTCAGAAATCTGGTATATGCAGTGCATGTGAAGATATGGACTGGGATTCGGTTGTTGTTTACGTATGGTAATTGAACATCTGGTGGTAAGTGGTTTTCTTTTGTTTGTGTGGAGGTCATGGGATATTGACTGTATGGAATGATAAACGAATATTTGATTCGTTTACCAGGAATTTGGTTGGATAGGGATAATGTATTTTATGAATTTGGGCTTAAGATTATGGCGAATTAGATGCAAGGGCGATAAACGAATATTTGATTTGTTTATTGCGAATTTTGAATTTATATGAATGGTTATGGCGAATTAAGTGTAAGGGTGGTAAACTTATGATTTATCACGTGCGTCGGTCGGGCATAGATAAACGAATATGTTATAATCGATAGGTTGCGCACACAGATAAAGCGCGCCTGCAGTTCAGTGGGACAGAAAGACCGGAAAAACACGAATAAGCAACGCCAGCGATTTTGGTGGCTGGGTGGCAATTAAAAACATGTTTCCATATAACTGAAAAAAAAAAATTAATAATAATAATAATAATAATAATGATATTAAAAAAAAGCCCATTAGCTACGGAAAGCTTAGGATAAAGTTAAGTTAAAAAATAATGCTCGTTTAGTATTTAAGTTAGATATAAGGTAAAAACAATAACAAAAACAAAGTTTTTTCTATTCTTCATTTTCTTTGTAACCAATTAAGTTCATTAAAATTCATGTAAACAAAACAAACGTAATGTCATAAGACAAATTTCCACGCTTTAAGCGTACGCAAGGGACCAGTAAATTAGGAAATAAGATACCATAAGCTAGAGTTTAATCATTTTTGTCTAGCGAGTAAGTAAATTCTACTTTACTTAATCGCTAGAGGATGAAAAAAAATGATATGAAAAAAAAAATTACGTAATCATAGATTTGACGATGTGTCTATTCGGAAACGGAGCTAGTCGAAACACTAATTCACGGAAAGCAAACTATCGCCCTAAGTATTTCAATTCCATTCAGCAATACAGAATTGATTTTCTACCATTCCATGGATACGAATCTACCTTTTCGGTTGTTTGATCCTAGTTGTGCTAGATGGTGTTACGTCTACCTTTCAAACTACTGATGCTGTTTTCAGAAATCCGGCTTTTCACCCAGGTTATCTCTAATATTTATAAATAATTTTTTGTCCATTACTAACAACCCCATTCTTTCTCTTGCTAATGATACGTACGTTGAGTTTGAACATGCTCAACCAAGCTCTTCTAACTTCATTGTCAAACAGCATTGTATTTTGGGGTTTAATGGTTTTAAGAGAATTCCCTTTTGGTATCTGTAATATGGGCTCCTCGATAGTATGGTGGTTAGTATACCCGCCTGTCACGCGGAAGGCCGGGGTTCGATTCCCCGTCGGGGAGCCTCTGGCGCAAGACTAATGACCTTGGCCGGAAAAAACACATCATTATGGAAAATTTAACAAGCCTCAGGACTTGCTAAATAAGGCCAAGACCGGTTCCCAGTTGTAGTGCCGATGATGATGATAATACAATATATTAGGATAGGGTAAAAGAAATCCATTGCTTTTCTAAGTGGTAAGCTAAGTGGATGTGGTGTAACATATTATTTTCTAAGATTACTCATTACAATTAAAGATTTAACCATGTATTCGCTTTAATAACAAAACTCTCACACACGTTTGAAGGGGCCGTCAAATTAAGTGGCATGTTAACTGACTTATCAAGCGTAATTCAAACGATATTCTTTCGAAAACTGTTACACTCATCCCTTTTAACTTACGCAAATAACCCTTTTCCAAGGAGCTGTTTTTTGAACTAGATTTTTGAATCATGCAAAACCTTTCACGATTACTTTAAGTCGCACATTTTATAAGCAAAAAAAAATAAAATAAAAAAAAACAAAATAAAAAAAAATGTCACTCATTTCCTTTCTATGCCAACCAACTGACATCTGACTCGAATCTGGACGATTCTCATTCATCCCAACGCCGTACATAATTCTTCGGGGGACAAGAACGCCTAAGTGCATGAACATATAAACATATGTAAGTCTCATTCAACGCGGAAGCATACATATTCTCACTTGTACACTTACGCATGAACCTCATTAGAAGATACTGTACGTATCCAGCAATAAGAACAACAAAAGGAAGAAGAAAGCTCAAAAGGATCTACAAATATTTAACTAATGTACAGTGGCCCTGAATCTATTATGACCATGTGGCATCCTTGAGCCATATTTACGAAGAAGATAGAAAACAGAATTACACTATCGCACAAGCCACATACGAGTACTCGTATACCTTATATCTAGCTAATTAGAACGAACCTCGAAGTAGGGCACAGTTGGATAGTAGGGTCAAATCGTGCAAATGTTTCTAGAAACATGGAGACGAGAAAACGAAGACGAAGGGTAATAAGTGAAGTATTTAGCATGTAAAATAAAAGCCAGAGAAAGGAAAACGAAAGCTCGTTAACATTGTACCTTCCCAATTCGTGGTAAGATAGAGAAGTTTTTCCAACTTGACCCCAAAGTCTACTGCTCGGTGAATAAATTCGATGAGAAAGATGAATGAGGTTGAAAATTGTTTATTCGTCCTTAGGCACATCTTATTTTTTGATTCTTTAGTCTTTTCTCTTTGTTGAATGATTTATAGTCGGACATAGCGTAGGGGGCGGTGTGTTCCTTCCTACTCAACTTTCATTAATTTGCACCCCCAATGGTAACAAATCTTTTTTGCTATCTGTTAATATCAAAACGGATAACATATAAATTGCACCTGCTCTTATATTTATGTATTGAGTTATTAAAGAACACTGAAATTCCCTTACGGAACTCCGTCTCATGTCTTTTGCCACCTTTTGTGTTACAGGACACACGATTACTTTGACATCGACAACATTTCGTTGTCGTCCCCAAAAATGTATAACTTCCTTCTGGGATTATTCTACAAAGAGTGCTCTAAACACCACTGCGGCCAGAAAATAGCGCAGGTGCTGTGGTCATCCTTCAACACATACGTTTCCACATAATACCGGAAATTCAGACTACATTCGTATCCCGTTGATCAATTCTGCAGAATGCTTATTTTCAAATATCATATGACACCATTGGATTTGTGAATTCTAAAGCTCAGAGTCCCACGTTGCTATGTGCACTGAAGGGTGTTTTAGACCAGCAGCGGATGGGTGAGCTGCTAAATCGATGAGAATAGAATCGAATCCTGGTATAAGCAGCCATAGATGGAATACGTACTATATGGTCTGAAAAGTGATTTTCTGAAACCGCATTGGTATCTGTGGAATTATGCTGTACGGACGCTGGGGTTTTGTTGAATCTTGAATGATATGTTATTCGATGGGAGACAAATTTTAGTGCTGTAATTCAGTGAAGCAGACACACGAGGTTATAAGGTATAAAATATCTGAGGATGGAGGTAGGTAATTCTAAATGGATGTCGCTTATCTGATGGTAATGGATAATCTATTTGGATTTCAGTTGTCTATATTGAATATTCCTTTACATGCTTGGAAATACCTTTATTACTTTGGACTTAAATAAAATGAGACTATGATAGACGTATTACATCCAGCAGCCGACATTGAAAGAACCTTGTTAAGTACTAGACATCCTGTGTTAAGTACAAGACATGGTTGTTGTCTGATGTTGGAATTGTTGTCAGAAGCTCCGAAGCAATAGAATTAACTACTGGCTAGTTATTTAAGATTCCTAATTATTTAGGTACAATATACATTTACAGTCTCCGCAATGGGTCGGTAGCTGAGGAAGCTGCAACTATCCATTAAGTTTAACTGACAGTTATGCAGCAATGTCTTGGTTACACAAAAATTTGCCATTTATGCCTGTAAAGCTAAAGCAAACTTACAGAACCTAAAATAAATTCCGTGATGTTTGGGCCCTATAGAACTGTAAGATCGTTGTTTCTTTTTTAGTCTAGTTTAATATGTTAAGCTATAAATTCAAAATATGATCATTAAGTTTTAATTCAAGTTCAAATTAACATATATGTTATCTTCGTGTCAATAAAGTCAGCAACCGAGGCCATTGGCTAGCCTTCAAACTATATTAACATTATTTATTATTATGTACAGTACATACCATGAAGTAATAGTAGGAGTCGACCTATTGGATCTTTCAATGCAAGTTTACAAAAGGGAAAAAATACATTGTTATCGGTCTTAGGAGCGTCTATATTGAAGAATAGATATGAAATAACAAGAGGCCTTTTGGCGGATTTTGGTCTATTTTTTTTTTTTTTTTTTTTTCATTTATTAGACTTCTCTCGGGAGAGGCGAACCTATAGCGCCGAGTGGGCGCCCCGAGATGCCATCAACTAACTGTTGCAGTTCTTTTTGAACAGTTGCAGGTTGTAACGCTCCGGGAAGACTCGCGTGAGAAGGGAGTTCCACAGGTTACCCGCTCTATAACGGAACGAGTTCTGATGCAGGAATGTTCGCGCCGTCGGGAAATGTACCACAAACGGGTGCGATCCGTCGGATTGTCTTGTAGAGCGCACATAAGCTGAATTGCGTCGAACAATACCACGAATCTCCGACGAACAGTACCCGTGATAATATTTGTAAAACAGACAGAGGTCGGCTACGCGCCTTCGATGTGATAGCGTCTGCAGTCCCGACGTCAGCGCCGAGTCCCCGCGGATCGCTCGTCTCTGTATGCTCTCAAGTAGGAGCCGAGCTCCAAACATGAGAGCAATATTCGAGCGCGGGTCTAATTTGGGATTTATGTAGGTGTAGAAGTTTGGCCGGAGTAAAATATTTCTTGGCTCTAAAAAGATAGCTCAGTTTTCCTGAGGCTGCCCTAGCGATGCTCGACACGTGTTTATGCCATGATACATTTCCACAGACTGTGACGCCGAGCAATTTCAAGCTTTCCCCAGCCTCGAGGGCCTGGCCATTCATCATCAGCTGTGGATCCGATGATCCACATTTCTTTGTGAATGTTGTATATTGTGTCTTCGCTGCATTGAAGTCGACGAGATTGGCCCTTCCCCACTGCAGCACCCTATCTAGATCCTGATTCAGCGAGTCAATCTGTCTACATCTCAGCTGATGCGACGCAGGAGCACCAATCGGCCGAACACTCGAAAAGGAGGAAACAAGCGTGGTATCATCCGCAAAACTGAACGTTCGTCGTCTCTAACAAATCATTTATGTGAAGTAAAAACAAGGTTGGAGCCAAAATAGAACCTTGGGGCACCCCCGAATTAACAAAATACAGATCCGAACACTCGTCGTCCACAACAACCCGGATCGATCGATTCTCAAGGAAGCTCTTCGTCCAGTCGCAAAGTTGTTGGGAGAGTCCATATGAACGGAGTTTGCTAAACAATGCCCCGTGCCAGACGCGGTCAAAAGCCTTGGAAATATCCAATGCGACCGCCCTTGACGCACCATGCCGTTCAATCGCAGATGTCCATATATCGGCTATAAGTGTCAAAAGGTCTCCCGTGGATCGCCTGCCACGAAAGCCGAAATGACGATCATTGAGAAGTCCGTTGCACTCCAAATACTTAACTAACTCTGTATTGATGACTTTTTCCATCACTTTAGATAAAATAGACAGTAATGCTATCGGACGGCAATTTTGTAGGAGACACTTTTTTCCCGTGTTTGGGATTGGCTGAACTCGAGCGATTTTCCAGCAGGCAGGAAAGGGCCTCCGTGTATCATATAAGCGGAAGAGTCTGCCAAGAACCGGCCATAGTTCTGGAGGAGCACAGTTCTTAAGGACTATTGCTGGTATTCCGTCCGGCTCGGTTGCTTTTCTACAATGCAGTTCACGTAGAATGCGTTGAATAACGCGTGGACGAAATCTCACATCCCACATGGAAGACTGTACCAGCACGATCACAGGTGGCTCCAAAAGACCGGGATCGAGGTTTGAATTCGCGGAAAATAAATTCGCGAACACATTAGCTTTATCCTTTAAATGCATAACCAACGTCCGACTGTCTGTCACCAACGGAGGGAAGGAGGAGGATACGAAGTTACTGCTGACAGCTTTTGCCATTGACCAGGTGGAGCGCGAACCAGTTGGGCACCGAAAGAACTTATTGATCAACCTATCGTTGTGAGCCTTCTTCGCGGTATCAATCGCCTGGTTGCACACGTTTCTGATTCTAACAAAATTCGTTCTTTTAACATCGGAAACCAATGTTTCGGATGTCAAAAACAGATCCAGGGTGTTCGCACAATCGCCCGGGCATCCGGGACTCGCGTTGGCTCCTCCACGAGCTGAGTCAAGTTGTGGCTTACAGCAAACATCTCCGCCAGCCTCCCAGCCTCGTCAGTTCTGTTAGAATGTAACAACCAGCCGGAATTGTGCACATTAAAATCGCCAAGGACAACAATTTCAGAAACTGGGTGGTTGATCTGTATCCCGTCGACGGTATGTGAAAGATGTTCAAAAAATGTGGCCGGTCGATCATCATTCGGGGAGCGGTAAAGACAACAAAGAAATTTAACGGAGTTCCTCAGCACGACCCCCAACCATATGATGTCCATATTATTGGGTACCAACGCCTCCACCCTCTGGTAAGCCAGATTGTACCGAGCGAAGACTCAGACTCAGCCCTTAAAACGGAATCTCGAATGTAAGTCGTATCCTGAGCATCGAAGATATGTCGAGTCAGTTGACGAATAGACCTGGGTCTCAGTTAGGGCAAGGATATCGGGTTTCACTGTTTGCAAATATTGGTGGACGGCGTTTACATTCGTATTGGTGAAACCCATGCCCCTGATGTTACAAAATGCCGTCACCAGTCGAGCGGGGGTAGAGCCTCGAGAGCGGGCCCGATTATGCGATGACGAACCTCTCAAAGTTCCGTTATTTATCATGATATCTGCATGATGTTCCCCCTGACATAGTCCCCCCGGAGATCCGAATGGGAGACTAGTTTACCTCAGGAATTCTTTATATCAGAAGACACCATCATGACTTATCTCCGTGTCAGTCCGCGCCATCAGCCACACATCCGAAACACCGTCGAAGATGTCTCTCGGCGATATCGCGGAATATACAGCTAACGGGGCGGTATCTCACCTTGGGACCGACTAGCACCTAACCAACCTTTTCTCGAACCGGTCCATCAGCCAAGCCCCGAAAGATGGCCAGGGATTTCTCCCGACCATTTCACACAGCCTAAAGCTTGATGGGGTGGTATTTCACCGTGCGCACAGGGCGTTGGGACCCCGACTACCACGCGGTCTTTAGTCACCTCTTACGACAAGCCGGGCTAGCTGTGAGTATATTCTAACGCTCTACTCACAGGGCACTATGTTCGTTATTGGGGTTTTCCGCCGAACACCGTTCGCAAACAAGAAAGAGACACACTGGAACAAGGAGCGAATGCCGTCACCAATTAAACACAACGAATTTTATTTTTTGTATAATTTTGTATTATTTTCCTCTTGTCTTTTAACGTTACATTTAGTTTGTTAAATTATATATAGTCTGTCACTGGGTGTTTAGCACATCTACACAAAAACAAGGATGAGTTAATTTGCACACGTTAGGAGTCACACGAAAGTTTCGTGACGAGGATAACCGTGTCCGTCTCCGTATCGACTGTCGATCACAGGTCCGCGCGCGTTGAATTGCCATGCGTTGAACGTCGAATGAATATGTTTTACGGTGTTTACCTTCGGTGGCAATTCCGTGAATGTATTCGAGTTAACTCGTGTACTTGGAAAAATCGAGTATTTTAAATGTTACAATTTCGGATCGACGTTACTTTCTCGTTTTAATGTGTCGCGCGGATCGACCTCTTCGTCGGGGTTCTCTATGTCGACTGTCGTAACTTCTCTGGGGATGATTCCATTCACCCCATAGTTTTCTTCTCCCTTTCGCTGGTGGTGACTTTCTCGCAATCGAGAACCTCTCAACCAGGGACGATCGTGCTCACACATACATACGCGGAGGTTATTGCCTGGCTGCTGTGGATCTTTCTGTGATTGTCAGAATTTCACACCTCTGATGCATCGGTTATGCACACAATCGAATGTGTGATTTACATTAGGCGATCGTAGGATAATGTTTACTTTGCCCTATGGGAACAGCATTTTCATTTATTGCTGTTGCTCCGCAATGGCCTTTGTTTAGGCGAAGTACATTGCGGCAGGGACAAAGGCTTTGTCGACGGGTTGGTTTTCCGGCAATTCGCTTATCGCCAGAGATGTGATGTCGACATCTGGTGCAGCTGTGCCAACCGTTTGTGTATATCCAGATAATGGAACGATACACAATTTCTGTTGGTGAGTCATGTCCTTCGATCGCCGTGCAGGCGTAGAAAAATTATTCAGGACCTGTGGCCCACGTATCTGGGGATACGTGATGTTTTGACTCCAAGATGAATGTTACCTTTTATTTCAGGTGTAAAGGAGGACTTTTGAGGACACGTGTCTGTGGGCACGTGTAGTTTGGATATAGGTGAGTATGTTCCTTGGTGGAACGACAAAATCACGACCTATAGTGGTTTGTGTGGTTCGTAGAACCGCCACAGCCTAAAATCGATTCTTGGTGGTGGTACACTGTTGCACAATGATCTGTTGCACAAAAATAAATATATTAGAAATTGGTGTACTCGCTGCTTCCTTTGGCTCGGATGTGTGATTTTCTTGGTATTCGTGTTGATGACACTCCCTCGTGGCAGGTTGAATTTACTTCGTCTTTAATCACTTTGCCATATATGTAGAGGAATCCTGTTTATAGTGGGGAATGTTGTTGGAAAAGGTGCTTTCTTCAATTTTGTACTGAAAAAGAAATTGTGGCGTTCGGATCCTATAAAATCGAAGGCGATTGCACTCCCGTGCAAGTAGATCGCTGTTCTGAGTGTTTTTGAGTTACTCGTATGCTAATTGCACCAAGTACTCGTCAATAGGGTTAATGGAGACACATTAATACAGGTGTGAGTTGAGGTAACAGTAACCGGCAGGCCTTCTAGAGTGGTTGATGCATCCTTTGAGGAGTTTTCTTTCGAAAACTCGAAGTCTTTCCATTTGGGTCAAAGATATACAAGACCATACAGGAAAGTCGTACGATATTCCAGATCAGATTATAGCAGAGAAGCTTAAGTTTCGTGTCAATTGTGTTGCTCCACTTCAAAATGTTGTGTGGTTGCTTAGACCGACCGAAGCACCTTTGAAGAATGTGGGTCACATGTTTGATGAAATTCATTTTTGGGGTATAACTGACCCGAAGATACTTTATCCTGTCCTGTAGTCATCGTAGAATCTCGCATTTGTATTCGAATATTCTGTGAATATCGAGAAGTAGATCGGAAGTGTTTACTACTCAGAATTATAACTATTGCTTTAGATGGATTAAATCAAATTTTCCAGCGACTGTAATAATACTGATACAGTTCGTCCAGGTGACGGTTGAGTCGATTTATTGGGAGTTTAGGGCTTTTGGATGATGTGTACACTTGGAAGTCATCCGCATCGCATATCTCGCTTATTCTCTCATCCACAGCGCAAGGAATATCTAAGGTATAGAAATTACATAAGATGGAGCCCAGAACGGAGCCCTGTGGTATGCTTGCGGTAGTGTTAAAAGTTTGGGATATCTTTCCTTTCACCCGAACATGAAGGGTTCTGTAGCGGTTCTACGAAACACTCAACCCACTATAGGGTGAGGTATCCTTCCGCTAAGGAATATACTAACCTTTGCCAGTACACGTGCCCACAGACACGTGTCCCCATAGTCATTAACCACACCTGAAACAAAAGGTAATATGACATGCAACGACGTTGAGGTCGATATCAGAAATCAAGGAACTAAACGTCCAAAAGCTTCCAATGTCGAGTTCAACGCATCCATACAGCGTATCCAAACCAAAACGCCAAATGCAGCTAGGTATTGCATGTAAGTCAAGCACCCATTCTAAGCATCAACGCGATGCTTCTCATGAGACACCATTGTCGGTAAATAAACCGAACAAGGGATGCCTACTCTGGTAGCTAATAGCAATTAGCACCTATATCCCTTGCATGACCCTAACGCAAAAGGCACACTTGTGCAAACAAAGCATATCGTTTCACTGCCGACCAATATTCATGCAATCATAAACATCTTAACGTAGATCGCTCGCTAAATGTTTATGGTTTGGAAATGCTAACAAAGAAACTATACCAATCCCACGGTTCCTTTATTACCCATCTGAAGCGCACAAGAACGTTGTTAGCTTAAGCCAGATGGGTAACCTAAACAAATCCCATGAAAAGACGGGAAATTAAGTCGCGGTACGATCGATTGTCAAACAAAGGAACAAAATTCCAATAAAGAAGACGGAAAGAAGAATGATGGATTGATGATGGGAAAATTTTCTTCGCAGATTGGATGGGAAATTTTCTTTTGCAGATGCGGGGATGAGAAGTTGGAATGGGACTTTAAGGATAGAGACAATTAGTCTACTTAGAGCATCCGTCGAATAGAGAGTCGACCTAGAGAATCCGGAGGAAGATGTATTAATTTTCATGTACGTTGGTGTGAGACCTTTCTCCGAAAAGTATTCGAAATCGCGCTGTTGCAAATTCGTTCTCGTATAAAAAGTAACGTCGAGTGACAAAAGAACTTGTATCTCAGCCAGGTGATCCGTAGTGTTGACAAAGTTTAATGTGCAAAAGTTCCCTGATTGGTACTGTGCCATCAACCTCCCGAAAACGCTCGGTGGAGTTTAGCTCGTATTGTGTATTGACATTGAAGGAGTTCTCATAGGATCGCCACGGGTGATCAAGTGTGGTAAATCAGTATTTCATATAACAATAAAACTGAATTCATTAAACAATAAAAAAAAGAGAGATTCAAAACTATTCTATCCGTGTTTGATTGTTTGACAGTGTCCCCGTGTTCCAGGTTGTTCTTTCGTGTGTGGACAGTGTTCGGTGGAACACCTACAACTAATAGACCAAAATACTACCGCCAAACTTCTGTTTCGAACGAACTGGTAGATGGTACTGCACAGCGTCCTACTAAGACCAGTGTTCAGCAATTTAAAAACGAGACCTTCGATACACGTCGTGTAAAAATCCTTTTCAATGTCTAGGCTCACTGCAATGGTGCGTTCCTCATTAAAGAGGCGCACGCAGACGTGGTTTTGAAAAACCTAATCTAGATCCCAATTAGAAATCAGGTATTAGGTTCCTGTCCTGATAAAGTTGTTTAGCTTCTCGTATATGATTTTTTCATATATTTTGCTGGCGGAAGTAAGAAGGAAAATGGGATGAAAGCTTAAGGGATGATACGTTGGTTTCTCAACGTTTGCTATTGGACACACAATAGCATGCTTCCAAGCTTGGAGAAAGTACCCTGTGGGATAGTACGTATGTGTGCCGACTTTGGCACTGGTTAACTCCTACTCCACGGATTGCTCCACCGCATTTGATGCAAAACACTGGTTACACTGTTGGAATTTTGTCATTTATTGTAACTACTGGTCGGTGTTTTTTGCATTGTATTATACATTAATTCAATTTTTAATGGCAGCGACACAGGACACACGTTTCACAATTAAAAGAGTCTAGACTTGTGTTTACTTAACTTTTAAATTTCGAATATCAAACAGTTAATTACTTATACATTGTTTGTTGCTTGTCTTTTATTTTTTGGTATTATTTATTTATTAATTTTTACTAAACTATAGAACACGCAAACACACTCGACGTCACTCGCGCAGGCGAACTCCACCGTATCTCCAACTCGACTTTTTGGGCGCACTCCACTTAGGTTGAGACTCGACTCATTTACAACACTTTCATCGACTGAACTACTTTTGCGCGCGGATCACCTTGTTGGCTCGTGATGCGAGCTCATGGGTGGTCGAACCGTAGGAATGAAAAAGCATCTTTTTGGATAAGTATTTGCAGTTGTCCGAATACTACGTTAGGGATTAGGATGCATTTGGTATAATTACACAATGATGGTTGTGTTTACAACCGTGTTAATTGCCTATTGCATTCCTATAGAGTCATGGGTCGAATTCCAGTGTGAGTATTTACACTGGCATTGAATTCGGCTCTTGGGAGCTAGGCGCGAATTGCGCCGGTGCTTTGAAGATTGCATAAAAGCCGCCGTGAGTACTGGTGCGCATGGAAATCTGTTGCGCACGTGTGGGACAGTAAATGCAGGCAGACAGGGGTTCTGCTGATTGTTTTCATAATCCACTTCGGTTATCTAGTATGGCAACCGAAATGTTTTCCTTTTAGAACAATGCTGAGATGCATTAATGTATGCGGTACTGGCGTACCGAATTTCTTCTAGGAAAATTTATATAACGCGTTAATTGCGTGAATGTCCTTGATGGGCAGATGCTTGATGTTGGATGCGATTTGCATAACCGAAAGGTAATGCAATCGATGGGAGAATGCTTTGGGGAAGTTATTGCGCTTGCATACGCAAAAGTGATGACATTAGTGGAGCTTTGGGAAGGAAGATTTGGAGGTAGGTTGAAAAGGTAGCAGTAGCGTTAGTAGAACCGCTACAAACCCATGTTGCAAGTGTGGTTACACTAAATGAAGAGCTTTACAAAAAGTAATACAGAAAGCCTACACGACGAGTGTTGCCGATAGCGGGTGATTTCTTAGGATCTCGAGATTTAACTAGGTTTTGTAGGGTATTTGTTATGACAAAACTATGATCGATTATCACGTGTGCCGTCGACGAACCCACTGTTAGCTGAGTTGAAGACAACTATTGGCTCAGTAAAGTTGTCTAATTAATTGTGAACCCCTGAACCAATTATTGCATTAGTATCTGGCTCGCCATCCTCGAGAGTGAGACAGTGATTATTTTCAAAAGTCTCTCCAATGATGTTTACTTTATTGGTGTCGTTATTGACAACAACACCGTTGTGGATGATTGAATCAGTGATACGAGAAGTGCCACATATCTTTTTAACATTTTTGTAATCATTCTTGTCTATCTGAATACCTCTCAGCTTGTCTTTCAATTGTCTAGTACGATTGTTTCGGGTTCTCTGTTTTATCAATGTACCAATACTGTGAATGATGGATCACAATAATGTTCCCCTAGCGTAAAGCAGTGACGAATCTCATTCTACACAGCTTTTTATGCGTTCGGATGAGACGAAGAGTCGTCATGGGGAATCTGTTAGGCCTTTCCAAGTTTGTACTTCGGGGTATGAGTCTCCGGAGTTTCAACTGTTTCAACAAGTGGAGTTTTCCGTTCAATGTGACATTAAAGTTGTCCAAATTTTGTACGCCCATGATTGGGTATGTATGTATCTGATATTAGCCCGGGATGCTTGATAGCTGCGAATGAACGGGGTCACACCGTTGTGGTCAGATACACCCACCGAAGCTTGGGGAGGAGTGATTTAAGGAAGTAGGTCTTTGGACACAAAAAAGATGTCCAGAATTGAGTTTCCCTGCGTACCAACCGTAAGTGCGACTATTTCCAACTTGAGGGCATGACCGTCTTCGGTGTACCATTGGTACAATTTGGTACCATTTGGGGAAGAAACAGAGATGTTCCAGTGAGAATGTCTGGAGTTAAAATCACCGCCTATCATGAAGGCTGTATACCCCGAAGACCTTATTAATTTGCCGATATATTCGGAATTAATAGGGCCATTATTGGTTTTATGTGGGTGGTATACGGAGTATATATTCACTCTACCATTATAACCAGATGTAGTTCAACCCCAGAAACCTCTATGGAGTCAAAATGTGGGAGTCAATAGCTTCATGGGGATGGCCGCTATTAGCTAGTATACATATGCCCTCTTCGTTGATGGTGGGGCCGCCAGTGAGGGTTCGAGCTCTTCGAATGATGGACAAGTTTTGGAAAACGGGACGGTGACATGGATGCAACCTAGTTTCGGTTACAAGAACCACGTCCACCCGGCTATGCTCTATAGAGTCAAAGGCTATCATATGCTTTGATACCGAAATAAGGAAGTTGGCATTCATAAGGATAACTTTAATTTTGGGATCCATCTTGAAGGATATGTCTTACATATGCCATGAAAAGGTGTGCATCCCTCTCAGCCCCGGTTGTTAGTTCTTCATTTTGCACCGCCGGTTAAATAGGGCTGTACGACGGTTTGCTCTTTGAACTAGCCTTTTATAATTGATGGGATGTCCTTTGCAAGCAAGGTTATTTCTTCCTGCACATTTGTTGTGGGGTCATATATATATATATATATATATCTATATATATATATATATATATATATATATATATATATATATATATATATATATACATGCTGGCGGGAATTCGCACTTGCCAATGTCATGGGATTTTCCACAACGGACGTAACGCCGGTAATGTTGCAGTTTCGGGAGATATTTCCGAAGCGTTGGCAGCGTCTGCATGTATAACGATGAAATACCTCGAAGACAACTTGCTAATGCAAGTTTGGAAGTGACTTTGTTCGAATTATCGAGTCTATGTTAGTCCCTGGGAGAAGGTGTAGCTCCCATATGTTTACCCTGATGTACTTCTCCGCTCTAATTTTCACCAATCGATGTCGGGGAGAGAATTTTTTTACGTCAGTGAATTTGACGTTGGAAAATGTTGCCTCAAGGACAATGACGATCTTGTTCTTTGCCCAACAAGAAGCGACTCGTTTTAAAAGTATGGTCCTTGACTTTTCGTTGGCGGGGTTAAAGTGTAGTAATTCACCTCTTTGGACTTGAGGTTGTCGTTGATCTTACTGAACGTCTGTCTATCGTAGGTTATGATTTTGTTGAGGCTTGGACTCAAGGTCTTTGTCTTAAAGTTTGAGATACCTAGTAGGTTCATATCATTGACGAACTCCTTCAGATTGAAGTCTCGTGCAAGGACCCCAGGTTGCTGTTTCTTTTAAAGCAAGTGGATTGATCGTGGCCGCTGTTTGTGTTGCCTTTTGAATTGAAGCTATGTTTGGTTTTGGGGTTGTGGATGACGGTGGGCATGGTTTTTCCGAAGGACTTGCTTTTCGTGCAGTGGGGTGTACCGATGTACTGAGAGCTGGAAATGATACCGTCGTACAGCCGTTGGCAACAGATTTATTAGAGGGGCCTCCCTCGCAGTTTTGTATTCGTCGTGGTGTTTTCCTCTTTTCTACACGAAGGGAGGTGGGCGTGGAACGAGAAATATTAGGATCAGGGAAATGGAGGCCATTCTCGTCGGCAGAGACATCAATATCGCTGTCGAGGCTTGCCATTTCAGGTTCGGTTCCTATCTTTAGATCAGTGGCTTCTGAGCTTGTATTGGAATGGGCCGGGGGAGATGTAGCTTTCAGAGCTGCATTCTCCTTTTCGAAAATAGCAATTCTAGCTACGGCCGCGGTGAGATCATATCTCAATTTCTGTAGGAGTGACATCAAACCTTCATCGGGCTGATGATCCAGACCTTGAGAGAATTGAAAATCGATGATGAAATAATAGTAAAACAAGAAAAACAGTGGAAACACAAGGATATAGAGGTGGAAAGCGAAACAAGGAGCCGGAGCCGAAGCGTTGTATTAAAATTTCGGAACGAGATACAAAATACACGTACACAGGACACAAATGAAAAGAAAAAGGGAAAAACGGAAGCGAAACAGGAAAAAAAATGGCACAGGCTTTGATTGGGGATCTAAATTTGGAGGAGTTAAATTAGAAATTAGAACAATTAAATGAGAATGTATGCTAAAATAATGAAAATAAAAGATGTGGAATTAATATAATTGTATTGTATTATAAAATTCGAAAATGTCACCCACTTCAGGGTCTGATGACGTAGTCCTTCTTTGCAGTCCTTGTTGCTGGAGCATTCAACACAATATAACTTGTAATCCGAAACTTTAATTTCACGATATAGTGAAATACACGACACACATGCACACTTTGTATTTTGTTGGTTCTTACTAATACGGCTGATTTTCTGTCCAATTATTTTCTAGGAGGAAGTCTGTTTTTTACTTCCTTCTATTTGTTTAGACGTTTAAATTCAATTCTTCAAATTCGTAACATCACTTTTCAATTTTTTTTTATAAATACAGCTTTGGTTTGCAAGGATTTGTCCTCAAGTTTAACAATTTTAATTTGTAGTTCTTTAATGTACTCTCTTCGCTGCCACGATAGAGACTCCGACTATTTTTCTCTGCCCATTCGCGCCCTTTTATAGCGATCGCCCATTCTCGATCGCACACTCATACTCAATCTCCCATTTCTTCGCCCACTGAATGCGAATAAATTCTCGCGAATTTACTCAGCAGTCGATAAACCCAGAGCGAATGGGAAAAATGAAAAGGAGAGCAACTTGGAAATACCATGATTCGCCCGAAACAAAAATACAGTCAAAATGGTGGAGTTCAAAGCAAAAACTGTTTTTTCGACTGGAAAAGTGATGGCGACTGTGTTTTGGGATAGTCATGGAGTTATCTTAATCGATTATCTTCAAAAAGGAAAAACCGTTACAGGAGCATACTACGCATCATTACTTGACTAACTGAAGGCAGAAATTGCGGAAACCCGCCACATTTGCAGAAAAATAAAATCCTGATTCACCAAGACAACGCGCCGTCTCACACCTCAGCGGTTGCCATGGCGAAATTCCACGAATTACGGTTTGAACTGCTTGACTATCCGCCTTACTCACCAGATGTAGCCCCAGGCGACTTCTTTTTGTTCCCTAATCTAAAAATTGCGTTCAGAGGAGGCAATCACCTTCGAGAATAGTCGAACTCTAACGTCCGGTCGGGAATTGAGGACACAGGCCCAAACGACAAAATAATTTTGCCATCAGGCCAATCAAGACCACATATATACATATATCAGATATGTACATGTTTTTTCATTTTCGTTTTTGCAACATTTTTTTATTTTCTATTTATATTCTTGTTTCTAAACTATATGCTAGACAAAAAATGCTTATATTCTAGCTTAATTATCTTATATTATAATTTGTTGGTCCTACGCAGATGCTCTAAGTTAAACATTACATGACTATTATATAATTTGCCTTTCGGTGACAGAACTTTGTTTGTGACTATTTGTATGACAAAGAGAAATTAGGAAAACTTTGTGTCGACTTTTTTTTTTGTTTTTTCTTAAAATTTAACTTACTTCAATTTTAATTTTATTTAAAAGAACTTAACTTAAATCTTATACTACCCTAATTCTAGAAAAGCTATGTCTGTGTAAGCTGGCTTATGATACAGTTATTCTATCGACAATGGTGTCCAGTTCTTTATTTGCCATTCAACCACCAAAACTGTTGACGCTGTCCAATACTATCGTCTCTGTGGAAGATAGCCCTACTAAAACGAAAGAGCCCTTCTGTGGTGCACGTGACTTCCCGCTCGTAGCACAATCCTCCGTCTACGGATGATCTACATACATGATAGATCAGCGGAATTCCGGATCTATCCTGTATAAGCCCTTTCATGTCCAAATCAAGGAACGCCTCTGGTGGAACAAAGCCGTTGCAATGCACGCTCTCATAGTACAGAGGGTTTGAATAATAAGCCCCGAAAATTATGTCATTGTATGAGCTTATTGCTCTCGCAATATGTCCTCTGATCAATTTAATCATAAAATTATCCACCATATTTATGTATGCTTCACTATATAAAGTCTCATTTGAATAATACTATTTATATTATCTGAGACAAGTTCTGAGACACTTCTCTTATCTGTCTGTAAACTGTCTGTGTAATTGTTTTAGTTTTGATAGCAGTCTGCTCTTTTTCTTGTGGAATGCGTTTATTGTTGTTTTCATGTTTATGTGATCTGTAACTGTTGGTTTGGCAATTGTTTTGTCCATTTTTTTATTTATTTTTTTTTTTATTAGACTTCTCTCGGGAGAGGCGAACCTATAGCGCCGAGTGGTCGCCCCGAGATGCCATCAAATAACTGTTGCAGTTCTTTTTGAACAGTTGCAGGTTGTAACGTTCCGGGAGCACTCGTGTTCGTTTTCCGCTTTCGTTCATTTGTTGGATGGATTTATCGATTTCGTCATTTGTCAGATTTCTGTTTATTGGCAATTTAAAGTCATTCGAACGAAGTTCCCTTGTTAATAATCTGTTGAACCGTGACCATCGCATTGTCCCGTAGTTGTAGGATTGTGGTATCACAAATTCCTCCAGCTCTGCGAGATCTTTATAAGCTTTGTTGTCCGTAAACGGTTTCTGTTTCGGCTATTGTTGTTCAGTAGTCTCAGTCGTGAGTCAATAAGGAAGATATTTAAGAACGATCTACCTCTAGGGAACGATGGATATTCCGTAGCTAGTACGTCAGTTCTATATTCTATATGATACAGATTTAACTAACCAGCCAACTGCTTTGCTCTGGAATTAGATATATAATTTCCCCAATTTTTATGCTGGGCGTTCATATCTCCGCCTAGGATAAAGTAGTTTTTGTTCAGGTGCAATTGTAAGCATCGTAAGAGTGCCTTGAACTGTTCGTGCTCCTCAAATGCATAGACCGCAATCACATACAAACCCCCTCCTTGCTGAAAGGGTTTTCGTACAATGCGGGCTTCCAGCGCCCGCAACCTGCGCACTTCTACACTATATATAGCTTTATTATGGATTGGTTTTCTAATAAAGATTGCGACATCACCCCGTTAAGAGGAGTTAGGTCGATCTCTTCGTATAATATCGTAGTTTTTATGCCATATCTTTTGCCTTTGGTTTAACTTTGTTTCCCCCGCCAGAAATACATCAGGGTTTTCATCTTGCAACAGGTTGAAAAGAGTTGCTTTTCTCTCAGTTCTTATAAGTGAATTTACTGTCAAGAACTTTAATTGATGTTTTGGTTTTCTCCCACCTGACGCAACTTGTGCACACGACCGCTGCAGTGTTACCGGCATTGTTGTTGTTCTAGTTGTCTCGGTTTTTTTTTGCCGAGTTATACTTCTCGACATTATATTTCTGAAATTAGGACATCCTCGATAGTTAGCGGGATGTCCCTCATTCCGACATACTGCACACTTTAGAAGGGCTTTGTCTTCTACCCTTTCTTTCCTCAGTGAGCATTCTTCTGCCTTATAGCCCTGTCCGTATTTTACGCAACGATGCTGCATTTCATTGTTCGCCGCTGTCCGACCAAACCTTTGGCAGCCGCCACATTGCAGAATGTCTCTGCCTTTTTTTAATTTGTGCCATGTAACAATTTGATGATCCAGGACTGTAATTTTCCTTAGACCACAAATTCTGCTGCTCAATGATAATTGGACCAAAAAGAAGGGCAGCTTTCAGTTTTCTCGAACTGCCTTGGTTGTGGTGAACGGTTTTACCACGGTAAACTTGAAATCTTCATGATACAGCTTTTGAAGCATTTCGAACAGAGCCTCCGGTTCCGTTTGAGGGTCAACGCCTTTTAATAAAACTGTTACGCTTGTTTCGGTGTGAACGAGTAAAATTCCGCTGTGGCTCTTTTTAAGACCTCCTATAATTTAACGTGGTCTACCACCGTATAGGTTTGAATGGCATGCCTGTTACCTGCCAGTCTTTTAATTGCAAAATTGCTTCCTACAGCTAGCTTACACAAACTTACCAATTACTCACACTCAATATCGATGGTGTTGATTGGCATCTTTATTTTTCTGTTGTTGTTGTTGTTGATTTGCTGCTGTTGTGCTGTTTGCAGTTCCTGTGGGCGATTTTGTGTTGGTAATTGCTGTTGGCCGACTTTTGGCATCGGCTTTTGTTGTTGTTGGATGGGTGTTTCCTGTTCGAGCGCAGCTATATTTTTCTTCCGGCATCTCTCTTCTAGCCGTGCCCTTGCCGCCGCAGGTTTCGCTTCCAATTCACTTATCTCCTCTTCTTTATCCTCAGACTCTGACGATGCAAGAGAAGCGAATGCGTTATTTGCCCTAAACAAGTTAAAGTTGGGGTGGGGGGAGCTCAATGTCCTACTCCGTTTGTTGTTTAGTTTTCTACATCGTTAGCTTCGCGGCTTTGGTTCGCGTCACAATTGCATTTTTTGGGACACCTTTCCTTTTATTTGTTCTTGCGTTTTTCTCTTCGTCCATGTTCATGGTGGTACTCTCCGGTTTGTTTTCATTAAAATTAAAAAACAAAGGCGACCTGCTTTGCCTGTACTAACCTCGACGCAACTTAGTTTCTCCGCAACCTGTACCGAACTTGCCCAGCGCCGATTCAGAGTCAGTCGCCTTACACTCGCCCTAAATGTTAATTTTAATATCACTTGCGTAGCGAGCCATATATTGTTAGTTTTGTATTTCACGCTTATGACCGAGGTAAGATATTTTATTTCTTTAAGTTGAATATTATTTTATTTTTCGCACTTCACTGAATTATGCACATTTGTTTTTAGGTTTTATTTTAAATATTTAATGCATTGTTTTTCTTATTTCACTTAGTTTTTGGGATTACGTTTCTACGTTTATTAACTGTTTTGTTTTATTTGTTTGTTTTTGAGTTTCTTTGTTTTGACTGTTGTTTTTTTTTATTTTGGTCGACTAAATCAAATACTTGTGTTTTGATGAAGCAATTACCACCATAAGCTTTTTTCATCAGTTCAAACATTTTGGTAGAATTTTTGCTCATTTTAACAATAAAACAAAATTTAACATTGGCTCTTATTAATTTTTCACCGATGCACCGATGCGTTGTATTTCAGTTTCCATTGGACGAAAATGTTACTATTTTTCCTTTTCGTGGCTTCGTTCTCTTTTATTTGATTATTTACAAATATTATTAATATTGTTTTGACTGTTTTTATCGCTGGAATTTATTTATAAATAGTCTTTATCTTTTAAACCCTCGCGACTCATAAAAGCAACATTTTAATTTAACTCAATCGCCGAATTGGAAACACGTCCTCACCCGGTTACTGTGTATCCAGCTGCTATGGTGGGTGTATTCTTATGTGGGAACCGCCACCAGATCTTAAATAGATCCGCCATCTCATCACCAAATTAGCAGCATCGTTGCTTAAATTCTTATACGAACTACTTCTTATATCGATAAGGAGGGAAATCTATATGCATTTCACGATGATTTAAGACACTTGCCCTTTTGCGAACAAAATAATTGGGAGTCTTGCGAACTTACTCGTCCACGGTCTACACATTTCCCTTATTTTCTTGAACCAATATTTTAATATTATAAGTTCACGGTACAGCACTAAAGTGGATAATTTTCCACAGATTGCAAAATGTTGGACCTACAGGATCAACAGAATTATTGTTTTCAAACAATTCACGTACTCCACGCTCCTATAAAACGCTCTATAGCACCTGATTTTCCGACGATGAGGCTGTCTGTTGCTTCGTACCTCATCAATCCACACAGGGAGCAATAGAAAACAAAAAACACTTTTGGAATACCATATATTATGAAAGACACAATAAGAAAAAGCAAAAACCAAAACTTATAACAATTTACCCATTAAAAACTTCGTGAATTTCTAGTGAGTGTCAGTCTCTCATTACAAACAAATGCAAATATTTATACACCAATAATCACACAGATATTTAATGATCAGTGCGCGCTTCCCTTGTACATTTCTTTAAGTTCTCTGACCTTTTCACAGAACTCTCAATACTTGGCCGTAAAGTCTAACTGATATGCCGATTTCGTATCCTTAAATCATGGCAAAAACAGATCCCGCACAACAGTGAAACAAGATAATTTACCCTTAAAAAATGGGAACTCGGCGAAAAAAGGGCACAATAGAATGACAAGCGTTTTACAAATTTGATCACTTAACTACGAACAAGAGCTTAAACTACCAATTCAGCCGTCATCCTTGCTTCATTCCAAATCCTTTGTTTTATCCGTGTGACAAATCTCACCGGGCCACATTTTTATAGACAAATATATATTTTTCCATGGTAGCCATAGAAATGGATTCTGATAAAACTCGCTACACCCCAAAACGGACCCACTTCATTGTCACAGTCCATTAAGGCCGCTGGACAGTTATATCCTGAATATCTGGTCCATTTCAAGTCCTCTCCAAGCAGACATTAATTTTAATGGAAATAAATCCACATAAAGTCGTACACAACTCCACGTTCAGTAGGACCAAAATAAAATCTCCTTTTGTTGCCGTTCCGGGTGTTTCTTTATATAACATTGTCATTTTTTGCATTTGATACATTTTTGTTATAAATGAAAAACAACTGATGACTTTTGTTTATTTCCTCTTTTCAGAACTCAACATATATTCTCAATTGTTCGAGAAAGTGACCGCAACCTACCGGTAGTGAACACCAGAGGAGATGTCCTTTTTAGTTCCTGGAATAGTATATTCAATGGTCAAGGCGGGTTCTTCTCCCAAACACCACGAATCTATAGTTTCAGTGGGAAGGATGTGCTTACTCATCCGCAATGGTAAGTTTGTCCCTACCTCATAGTTGTAGCTAAAAGTTTTTTGTTCTCTTTGGTTTTGAAAAATATTATCTTTTGTAACCATTATTATATGTCACCTGCGGCCATTATGACGATCTTAAGCATGTTGTCAGTCAGATACTTTTCCTTGACATTCAAAAATCGCAGGTACGACTAGAATACTTTCGTTGTTCGAAATAAGAAAATATAAAAATGTAATGCCAATCACTTCGCAATCATATATGGATATCGGGATCATTATATAATGGTTTTAGGTAAGTTCAAATTCAGAACAAGGTGGAAACCAAGTTCTAAAAACAAGGCATACGCAGTTGTGTCGAACTACATAGAAGAAAATTCCGATTTACCACAGCAATTATTACTGTGGTGACTTTGGGTCTGCTCAGAGAAATTTACGGTATGACTAGCATGTAGTAACTTTTCAAATATACTCGTAATATTATGTCTGTCCATTTATTTCTTTTAAAGACTGCAACATATTTTAATGCAATTTTCACTCGAGGAAGATTTAGAGGAAGGTTTATAACAAAACAAATTGTAATTAAATTTATAAATAGTGAAGAAATGTCGACGTTTTCTAATAAAAACGCATTTTCGGGCGTTTTTAAAACCCACGGAGAAATTGGAGACAAGCAACCGGCCGTGTAAAGGGGAGATGGAATTCTATATTTAACTAATTGCTGCAATATATCGCTCTTATGATTTTTGGTACTGTTCATTATTGTGTTTGCGAATTTATGTATACCTGTTTGAAAATGCTCTACATACCGCGTTTTTGGCCCCTTTGTACATTTTATATCATGTAATTTTTGCGTATGATTAAACCAATTATGTGGGTAATGGTAATTTTAGCTAGTTTGGTGTCAATTTCAGCATGGCGTGCGAAAAGGAACTTTTTTTTCATGTTTTCTTCTTCTTTTTCCACGAAGGAAACAGTGCTGCACAAGCTACTAAAAAGTGACATGATATGTGTGACCCGCGCGCATTAATTAAACGATATGATCTGATGCACGATCACACACACACACACACCACTGCATACCAGAGATCGCCGTCCATTGGTCACTGGCGTAAAGGAAAGAGATCATTTCCTTTCGTACCACACCCTAAAGAGACATTTTCTCTCTCTTCATCCGATCTCACCATCGAACTGGGGGTTGAATCAAAAGTCAGATCCTAACCCACAGTTGAGTCGATTTCCATCACCCGACCGAGCCGGTCGGTTCTCTGGTCCCGCTTCCCGTAGGGCTGCGGAAACCGTATATATAGGGAATCGTTATTTTAGTTTATTTCTTGGAAAAAGTGCGAAAATTGCGATGAACGCAAATTGAGTCAGATTAAGTAAATAGCAAATATTATAATTAAAAGCAATTTTTCTTGTGACCCCAGTGTGCTGCTCACCTTACCTGATCCCCTTTAACGTGCATAATTGTGCAATTAGTATATGACCCCGCTAACTTAAATCGGGCATTTTACAGTTTTTGTAATTAGTGTATGACATCACACTTAAATAAAACTCTCAGTGAATGTTTGTACTGAGTCTTGAAAGTAAATATAAACATTATCCATAAACTAGAAGACAACTTACAATAGACAAAAATCTTACAGTGAAACAATAAATGCCTATTACAAATCAATCACACAGGGTGTTTTATTTGCCCTTTTCTGGTGAACAGTTTGCTGCGGCGGAACATTCGGTGAGTGACAACGAACAACAAGTGTTGGGAAGTAGGTGAACCCGTGTCGTATGCCGGCACATGACTTTAGCCCCTCAAATGGTACATCCACACCATTTCGCTGCTAAGTTGCGTCAACAAAAAATATGAAAAACTATGTCAGAGAAGCTAAATATCTTTGTCGTTACAAGATTTCCCATTTTACTGCAGGAGGGGTCACATCAGCACAATGTTGCACCGAAGATTATCCCGAAACTTCCACAGCACAGGCGTACCACACGGCTCTTTTCTAGGCTCCACCCTATTCAATATCTGCACTCCAGATACAAGTATTCCCCGCTTTCTAGATGAAAGAGTAGGGCAAACGGGCTAGACTAGTGCTGAACGATGTTAGACTCGTGTTCTTGTCCGTCACGAAGCTTACAGAACGATGGGACAACAGTTTATCCGATATAAAGTTTGCGAGGGCAGTTTAATAAGTCAGTGACTTTATGAATTGGCTGCGGAGTAACTTGAAATGCAACACTGCTCCCATAAACTACCATCTATTATATAAATAGCCTATTGTCAAAGTTTGAGCAAGTTGCGTCCTTTAGTTTGTGTTTGACAGCCATTGAAAGCAGACAAGTGAAAAATTTGAATTTCGTGTGCCCATTAAGTGAATTTCGTGTGCCGATTAAGCATAATCAAGCAAAATCTATAAATTGGACTACGAACTGCTACCCGATCGAGCATATTCTCTAGATTTAGCCCCCTGTGACTATTCCCTGTTTCCAAAACTGAAGAAATCGCTGGACGGTCAGAGATTTAGGTCGAATTGCCTATTTGAGGCCGTTGAGGAAACCTGTTATTTGGACGGAATAAAAAAAAGTGGGAAAACGCAGGACTAAACGTATGGAGCTAAAGTAAAGAAAAACAGAAATTGTTTATTTGCGGGAAAAAATATGTTTTATCCAAAAAGTAACTAACTTATCAAAGTGCCCTCGTATTTTTTAGGACTGGTACATAATTAAAACCCTCCTGAACCATTAAATTGATTCGCATTATTTTTGCCATAAAAACAATGCTTTTCACTGATGCGCCCCCCCCCCCCCCCCCCCCTCCTTTTAAAATCAAATTCTCATGTGGGTGAGCAACAACAAAGCACGTGTAGACGACGCTGTTTCTACATAGCGAAACAGTTTCATCTATCACAAATTCCTTTGCACATTGCAAAAGAAGATCCCAATCGAAATCCCCTCCTTGCTGTATTTCAGTGTACAACCATTCGCTTGGGAACAAAATCAATTTCAGGTGAAAAGTATGCATGAGTATACTTTCCAACCCTCTCCATTTCCCCTTCTCGGAGTGCACTTTTAGAGCAATCCGAACATGAAACGGGGTCATGCGGTCACCCTAGTGGTTTCGCTTCTTGTTGCAAGCGAAACCAAATCAACCGCCAAATCGCCATGCTCTCCTTTGCAATTTTCCCATTCTCCTTGGGTTCATTGACTGTTGAGTAAATTCGCAAGAATTTATTCACCTTAATGGGCGGGGAAGTGGGAAAATAAGAATGAGTATACGATCGGAAATGGGCGATCATGGAGTGAGTACATGTTGTTGGGTAGGACTGTGGTAATAGTTAGTACTAGTCCGGAGTCTGAAATAGCAGGTCGTGGGTCGTCGCCAAATTGTCGTGCGCAGTGTTCGTTTTAAACACTTTTTCCGATTGAATGTAAAATATTATCAGGTGTACAAATAAGTTTCCACTGCTTAGCAAAAGCCGCCCCCACCAGAAAATTATGTAGTAATTGTCAGGTGTCAAACGTAATATTGTGAGTTTGAACACGTGATAACAACATAACCTCAAAATATTAGTGACTTTGTATTAGCTTTAATTTAATAATTTTGTTCGTGCAAAAATGTCTAGTTTTTTGCCAAATAAGCGTCATTTGCGGGAAATTTTGATTTACTTTTTTAATTTGAAGAAATCTGCCACTGAGGCGCATCGATTGCTTGTAGAAACATATGGTAAGGCTGCTTTGAGTGAGAGAAGTTGTCGCGAGTGGTTTCAAAAGTTTAAAAACGATGAGTTTGACATAGAAGACAAAGAACGAAGTGGAAGGCCGAAAGTGTACGAAGACAATGAATTGGAAGCAATACTGGAAGAAGATCCATCACGAACGCAAAAAGAACTGGCACGTACATTATATATAACTCAACAAGCAATTCCATATCGTTTAAAATCGTTACGGATGATTCAAAAACAAGTAAATTGGTTTCCATACGAACTGAAGCCGAGAGACGTTGAACGCCGACTTTGGATAAGTGAAATGCCGCTTGGCAGGGAAAAAAGAGTTTTTTTTTGCACCGTATAGTCACTGGGGATGAAAAATGGATCCACTACGATAACCTAAGAAGAGAAAGTCATGGGGACCACCTGGCCATGCTTCAACATCGACAGCAAAACCGAATATTCATGCGAAAAAACTCATGCTGTGTATTTGGAGGGATCAGATTGCTGTCGTATACTATGAATTGCTGGAGCCCAGTGAAACGGTGGGGTTTCTCTATATCACATGGCACCACGGCGACACCAAACGATACCACCCACCTTTGGACAACAGCAGCAGTTTTAACATCATTAGAAGAGAGTACAATTCCAAGTCATTCTGGAGTGGTGGTTAATGTTAAAAGAGGTAAAAACTAAAATAAAATATTCCTTTTAAATGTAAATTTCTTACGTACAACTTAGGATTTAAGTAAAGTGCTTTTTAATATTAAAAATAAAGAAAAATCTAAGCTATAACATAAAATATACCATATAGAATTCTAATGAAGCATGTGTTAAGTTAACAATTACAAAATGAAAATTTTCAGCCATTGCATAATACAAGTCAAAAGACAAACACAGTTTAAAATAGGTAAAAACAAAAATAAAATATTATTTTAAAATGTAAATTTCTTACGTATAACTTAGGATTTAAGTAAACAACGTTCTAATATTAAAAATAAGGAAAATCAAAACGATAACATAAAATATACCATATCGAATTCTAGTGAATCCATGTGTTAAGTTAACAATTATAAAATGAAAATTTTCAGCCATTGTATAATATAAGTCAAAAGACGAACAAAGACATTCGTGTAAAGTAAATGTAAAAAAAAAAACCTTATAACACTCACTGCATTGTAAACAGTATTAAATTTTTATAGCACAGAAATACGAAGATCCGATTAATGGAACCGACAATATTCTTGACTCCACGCAACTCCATTCCAACGTTCTCAATTCCGACCTCACGCGACACTCTTTTGACTTTATTTTACCCGACACGGGTCAATTTAACTGCCTCAATACTAGTTTAGCCTTAAACAGTGGCGTACAATGGCCACCATCCATCCACGCGACTCCGCCTCGCCTCCTCTCGACGCCTCTTCTCCTCCTCGCGAACTCTTTTCTACTTCCGTCAACGCAAACACGACACAATTCCCTAAATCCTGGCTCCTCTCTCAACCTCGGCACAACGATGCCCACCAGCCGACTCCAACGACCCAGCTCGCCTTCCCTCGACCCTACGCAACCCCTTCGACATCGCTCGACACCGACCAACCCTTTTCGACACAGTTCGACCTACTTCGATCCTTCGATCCCTTCCTGTCCCGTAGCGGCATACTGGCACACGAGGCCCCCACTCAACCCTCTCGGCTTCACGCCCTTTCACAACCTCGGCTCCTCACTGAACCACAGCTACTGCGCGTAGCAAACAACCAGTAGGACGCCCGACTCCCAGGCCGGCTCCTTGCTATCCACCCGCTACTCCGCGTAGCAAACAGTCGTCAGGATGCCCGCCTCTACCACCCTTACTCCCACGTGAGGATCCTTCTTCCTAGGGACTCCCGACGTCCCCCAAGCCTCCACGGCCCAACCCAAGCGGCAACCCAAAGGCAAACACGCCCCACTACGCCGCCTCGCACACCAGGTGCACCAATCTATCGCTTCGGAGCGCGCGCCGGCACCCTCAGTCTAGTCGTCTACCTCCAACCACGCCGACTCTGGACTCGGGTCTCCTCCATTCCCCACACGGCACTCCATCCCTGCGGATACGACCAACCCTGGCTCAAACCTCCTCCATCCCGCACACGCCACTTCGTCACTGCGGATGCGAGCGAATTCCCGATAGACCCTGACCTTGGACGACGAACCTGTTGGTCCAAGGGAACCACAATAGGCCAATGGGCCACACCGCACACCCCTTGCGCCTGCGGCATCAACGCGGTAACAACCGTGCCCACTCCTTGTATCGACCTAGGCCCACCATGACCCAGGAACTCGTCACTCAAGAAAGTTCCAATACATCACCACCGCGCCTCCCGAAGCGAGAAGGCCCACCCTATCCTTCAAGCGTCTAGCCCGCCTTCCAACACCACACTAAACTCCCTCGCCCTACCATTATTTCGTGACTACGTCAGTGGGGGGGGGGGGGGGGTACTGTTGGGTTTCTCTATATCACATGCAGAACCAGCCCACAATCCTAACCTAATTTCGACCGCTAACGGCGCGTTACATTATCCCCTATCCCACCGTTCGGCTATTTTACCTGTAAAAGACAGCATAGCTGAATTCATTATTCTATGCAGATAATGCAGAATTGAATTCAGCTACCTTTTGCCATACGGCAACTCCATTTTTGCTAGCCCATGAGATTTCCATCGGAAATCATATCATGTCGGTTAACGACAACAAGTCGAAGCAAACGACGCTGTCGCATCATAGCGAAACCGCTGGGGAATTTATCAAAATATCTAATTAGTTTTCATGATAAATTTGGCGTCACTTCGGCTTTTCTTCAGATCACCCATTCGGTTGGGATCAACGATCTCATTTTGCACGAGAATAGCGCACACAACATTTTCCTCTCCTTCATAATTCTGTTTCCATGCGGTTCAATGCTCTCTGAGATCACCACAGCCGTAACACTAGGGCAGTAGGTCATTCTCAGAAACAGTATTTGATAGCAGCACACACAACCAAATCCACCCCGAGATCACAGTACATCGTGTTTATGTTCTCTCATTCTCCCACTTTCTTCGACCATCAATTTACCGATGTTCACCACATCGACGAACGTGGCAATGAGGGAGCAGAAGTATGTTCTCTTTTGGTTGTCAAGTGCGAAAATTAAATTACTCAACTTCATCCCTTTTCCATTCAGTCGATTTATAACCATCTAACAGATCGGTTGCGATTTATCAACCGCAGCGTGTGCACAACTTCGTTTCCCGCAAAACCAACACTGGAGTTCTCGACCGAACACAATTAATTAGATTGAGCCGAGCACTCAAGAAAAAACGCGCCCATTACTACTCCAGATATGACAAAATTATTCTTCTCCGTGATATTACTCGTCCGCATGTTGTTGTGCCAGTGAAAATCTATTGGAAACACTTCATTGGGAAGTCCTACCACACCCGCCGTATTCACCAGACCTTGTCTTCTGATTATCACTTATTTTGATCCATGGCACATGGTCTGTACGAACAGCACTTTACAACATATGAAGATATATATATATATATATATATATATATATATATATATATATATATATATATATATATATATATATATATATATATATATATATATATATATAGTGTATTCAGCGCCACGAAAAAGTGTTACAGGATTTTGTATAACTATTATAACTATTCCGTGAACTTACGACAGTGTTTTAGTTGATTTACGATTGCAAATATACCGCAACAGGAGTTAAAGGAACAAGGAAGGGTGTACAGTCCTAATTAAGCATAAGTTAATGAAATCTGGGGAGCACTTTATTAACCGTCGTGTACAGATTAAAAGAATAAAAATTCTAACTAAATCGTTCCACAATGTTGAAGGACCCTTGTTATGTATTTATTAGATATGTATATGCAATTTTTCACAAATACTCACCTCAGGAGAAATATACTCTTTTTTATAAAATAAAAATAAAAATACTAGTTTTATGACTCAGTTCTTCATCTAGAAAGTGCTTTCAGTACGGACAACGTTCTCGCAAAAGTTTCCCCTGAAAGTCATAAAAAAATTCAGAACTATGCAAACTATGTATCTCATGCAGGATGATAAACTACTAAACGGGTTATAAACTATCCCGCAGGATAGTCTATATATTTGCAACAACTTCCGGAAGGGATACAAAAAAGGAAAAAAAAATTAATAGAAAATAAAACCGGGAAGCCAGTTGAATATGAAGTAGGCGAAATAACAGAGGATGCAGGAAGATAGATCCAAAGACACAAAGTGAAGAGGGTCAGTATTTTGCATTGCATCGAGCCCATGAGAGGCACTGGCAACTGACAGGATCTAACTTATTCACTTTACCTCAATTAGGATGCAACAAAGTGTGGGGGAAGGTATGCCCGGCAAATCAACCCGACGCTTCTGGGACCCGTTTTCCGGCGGCAGGCATTCAATTTATTCATTTAAGATGAGAGCCCACAAGCTGCAGATAGAAACTTGGCATCCTTTCTCTTCTTATGCTCACGATCTTATTAAAGTGATAGTTTTAATGGGGCAACTAAAACTCGGCAAACGGACAGATGACGCGATGCTTTTACAGCAACTATAGTGGAGGAAGTTCAGCTCTCACAAATTGTCCTGCGTTAGCCAGGCATATACTGCTTTAGGCATATACCAACTAGTGGATGAACTATTTCACTACAAGTGGATATGTCTCACTTGACCGCAATTGTACATATTGTAGTATGTTAATCAAGAGTCAAACAGTAGCAAGCCAATAGTTGCAAGGAAAAACATATTGTCCCGATGGGACTCATACTAAAGGAGCAGCTCAGTATTTTATGTTAGACCAAGCAACTGTGCTCTGGTAGTCATAAATAACTTGTAGGACTTAATGATGAGCTCGCAACGAATTACTACTGCTGCGTATCTTCAACGCAGATAAATGGCGTAACGTCCTTTTCTATGGCAAAACAGGATAACGTTGAAAGTTGAAAACTTTTGAAAGATTGCACAAAATGAGATGATACTCAAGTAGATTGAACAAAGATTTGTATTCTGCCCAAGAGAATGGATCTTAGGATTAAGTGAAGTTGTTCAGTCCAGAAGCAAGAACTTTGGTTTATGTGAAACTGGGATATCTCAATTTCTGCAGAAGGAATTATTTGCTTTTTGGCGATAAGAAGAACATGACACAAAGTTACCACAACGTTGATTGGCGTATACACCAGGTAGCAATCGGCTTTTCAGATTTTTTCGCAGCCCTTCTAAGTTTAATTTATTAACTTGACTCGAGTTTTCAAATCATGAATTAAAAGCAATCGTATTTTTGAATTTATTGTTCAAAACAATGTTGAAAGTTTGCCTGAAGAGAAAATTTGTGAAATCGGATATAATCTGCAAGAATTACGAAACCATAATAACTTTGTTAGCATTCACTGAAGATTACGTGAGCAAAACATGATAAACAATAAGGATATTGCCTCGCAAAAATACGGAGAAGGATATAGTTTTTGCCTTCTCTTTTTTATCTTTGGTTTTATCTCTTCACGAACTTGAAGAGTCATGAGAGATTTGCAGAACGTGAACTCAAAAGGTGAGTTAAATTATCCTAACATCTTACATCCTTATAACTAAACCGCTTGAAGACAGGAATTACGCTTTTTATCAAAAAGCTAATATTTTAAAGGAACTCCTAACGAGAAGGTCTTGGGTATTTCAAATTTACAAATAATGTTCTTATATTTGATGAAGTATAAATATTCCCGTTGCTGCTTTTTTTAACATCTCATAATTGGATGACTCTTCGAAATAGCCGCGAGAATATCCGAGACGAATTAATCGTGAAATTTTATTACCAATGTTGTAAAAACTTGAAAGCAAATTAAAATTAAACGGACCACTTTAAGTGTTCCCAAACATGGTGAGAGGTGGACCCAATGGGTAAGAATTAATAGGTGGGCAAATAGAAGCCGGGCTCTGAAGTTGGTTGCATTAGAAACACACTCGAGCGCATCCAATTCGATCGCCATTTTGGAAATGTATAGCTCAGTTCTTCCTATTTTTATGACCAAGTTTTAGTGATTTACAAGCTCTCATTCCGAGTGCATCAGTTGTATAAGCGGTGGATATCGATAACAAACATTTACGCCATTCCATTCTATTCTGTTTTGAAATTGATATGAAATGCTGCTCAAGCTGTGGCATTGATTAACGCGACTTTGGGTGAACATTCTGTGAGTTATTCAATCGTCAAAAGTAGTAGTAGTAGTGAAAAGATTTCATGAAGGAAATTTAGTTACTGATTGCTTTCAACCCGACGAAGGCCAGGACGATCATTGTCCCTGTTCAATCCAAATTGACATGCAGTCTCCACGTGACACCCCTGGATAGCTACTTTGGCACCCGCCAAGTAGTGAACCAAAGCATGCTGCGACATCCTGAGAAAGGTTTGCGCAAGGCTAATAACCTTGCCTGGAAAAACAAACTATTATGGACCGGATACACGACGACGACCACGGAAACGGAAATGGCTAAACGATTTGAGAATTTTCTGATGGAATGTACGCTCACTATGCAGAGCTCGACCTGCACAGCACCTAGCCGATGCCCTGTCCGAATATAAGGCTGACATAACAGCATTACAAGAAATAAGATAGACGGGAAGAGGTGTTATTCACAGAAACGAGTGTGACATTTATTACAGCTGTCATGCAAAACACCATGTGCTCGGGGTAGGCTTTCTAGTCTGCCAAAAACTGAAGCCTGCCATTATCGGCTTTAATGCAATAAATGAAAGCCTATACACTCTTCGCGTGAGTTAAGTTTTTATAAGTAAGCACCATTTGCAGAAACACGACACCAAATGAAAGGCGAACAAATCTGCTTTTTACACACAAATTTTAGAAATCGAAACTCCAAGTTGTTTTCTTTTTTTTGATTTTCATTCACTTTTATTCGTGTCCTTTTGCTTTTTACATATATAGTTTTCTTATACCTGGTCTTAATAGTTTTACAATAGTGATTCTTGTCTAGTTTACGTCCTTAGCGCTAGTTGGTAATTTCACACATCAATTTTGTAGTATATTCCATTTATTTGTATATACATATTTATATGTAGTTCAAACATACCTTTTATTTTAATAACTTAACTTCGTGATCTCCTCCGTACATTGGTCTATTGCACACTTAACTTGTTATATAGTTTTACTACTTACTAACTTGACGTTTGAGTTTTCCTCTTCTTTAATTAAAGATTTGTTATACACTTGATTCGTCGTACAATCCGCTAATCACTAGCTTCACGTTTAAGTTTTACTCTTCTTCAATTGTAGGTTTGCTAAACACTTTACTTGTTGTTTACACATCAATTTTACAGTTTTTTTCTATATTTACATATATATATATATATATATATATATATATATATATATATATATATATATATATATATATATGTATATATATATATATATATATATATATATATATATATATAGTTTTATCATGTACCTTATTCGTCCTCCTATTATTCACTTATTCCATACCTTAATTTTATAACTTTTCGCGACTTTCTTACTTTTTTTAGATTTAAATTATCCCGAACTGTATTTTCTTATAATACTCCGTAAATTAGCTCTATCTACTCGATACTCTCCGTTCACCCATTACTTTCGAGGTTCACCACCGGACTTCTCGATTAATCACCAACTCCGACCAACCACTAACTCTCATCACTAACCCCAGACTACTTGCTAACTTCCTCCTCATCATTTCACGACACTTCGGGGTCAATACCTCCCGATGACGATACCGCAATTACATTTTAATTGCCCCAATTTCTGTTTGTTGGCTTCAGTTCGCAATCACGGTGTTTCGCTTAGCCAATCAATATTTCCTTATTGGAGTGAACTCGGGTTCAACTTCTACGGTTGCAAACTGACCCAATTAATTGCATTTCTGCCGATTGTGCTGGAATATGCAGTTTAAACGTTTCTGCAATTTAATTGATCCGGAATATGCAGTTAATTACTTTTGCATTATTAGGCGAACGTTTTGGCATATGCAATTAATGCATTATCGTACCGAGGGGTCATTCGAGTTTATAATTGGAAAGGTTTTCTTTTTGTTTGAGTGTGTCAATGAATCTTGTATGTCATCTTTGGCTATGGCGTCATCGACACACTTAATACGTGCGAGGTAAGTTTAAGAACATAAGCCTCACAAACGTTCACGGACGTACAGAGGAGTCCCCTGGCGATGAAAAAGAAGAATTCCACGAGAACGTCGAACGGGCCCTCAATGCATGCCTAAGATACGATGGGAAAATCATTCTTGGTGATTTGAATGCCAAAAATAGGTCGAGATCCGGTTTTCATGCACTACGCAGGTTCCGATAGTTTGCATGAGAACTCCAATGACAATGGACTATGAGTAATCGAACTGGCAGCAGCAAAGAACATGGTCATTGCGAGTACCAGGATTCCGCGTACAAATATCCACAAAGCCACTTGGGGATTCCACGGCTCGCCTTCCTGAAAAAACGCCCATAACCACAACCATGCATCTTATATACTTCACGCATCAAATAGATCCAATTATTATAACCCAAAAGTACCTGCAAAAGAATTCTTACCTTTTCAAGCATTCCTTCGCTTACAAATCCCCTGTAAGAGTTCTTACTTTCCTTATCATAAATTATCCTGAAAAGAAAAACCCCGGTTCACATATCATGTAACCATTCAGGCCAGAGATAATTATCATGGCGTCGCCTATTCCCACCTACATTCATGTATACGATAAATTCCTTTATGGATACATTGGCTGGCGACGTTTTTCTCCCAGCAATAAAATTCCCTACCTCGCACAATGTGCAACCCAAAGCAAATACGCATTCCGCGTCCCTTGGCATCAATTGAAATCCAAGCATAAACAATGCAAATGGTCATTCAATACGTACCCTTACTAGCGATGCCATAAACACCATTTCCCAGTAACCTAGCTAAAACTAATTAGCACATTCCCGCATCGCATCGTGGTCTTTTTGTTTAGCTGCTACGCATATGCATCCGACGATTTCGGTTTTATTTGCTTTACCGAAATCGTATCCTAGGAATGCACTTTATGTCTTTCTTTGTTTTAGGCACACATACCACCATGATCACGATGAGCGAGTGAGCTCTGAACGAGCAAGATATCGTTGAGTTGTAATTCAATCTTCAGAGCAGTCGGGTCGCTCGTCATCCACCGTGCCGGCGCCGGTACGGTGGGTTAAAACGTTTGTGCCGCAGTTCGTGTGTGTAATAGCTAAGAACGTATTAAAATAATTCAACACTAATAATAAGTATATGTTAGGATTTTTTTTGTTTACAATAAAAAATGTGTATGCATAAATATCATCGCCAGAGTGTTTTTGTTTCTGTGCTGTGTCCGCTCGGTCGCGAAGGTCAACCATCGTTTTCTTCCCCCTTGCGTTGGATCTGTGTTCGCGCGAACAATTTCTGATGGAGGAGCAAATGAACCTAGTGTCCGTGTTAGGCACATTACTTCCTCCCCACAGAGCCACTCGCAACCTACTTGATCACGTGTTGATAGACCGCCGCCACTCCTCGATCCCAAAGGCGGTACGAACGTACCGAGGTGCCAACGTCGACTTGGATCACGATCTTGTTGGTATAGTTTTTCGAGTGCGGATTGCCTTACGGAGACGTATTGCATCCGCGGATCAGGTTCGGACCAACACAGCTGCCTTACGCAATGAAAACACCAGCAACACCTTTAGTCATGCGTTAAGACTCGCCTCGAAGAGTTCGATGGAGGGAAAGTAAGTCCTGGGGCCAGAATACCGGTCGTAGAAGTGAAATAGACACGCCTTAAGAATACTGTCATTAGTACTGCCAACTCCATATTAGGCAGTAGTCGTAGAGATCGGAGCGACTGGTTTGATGATGAGTGCAAACTAGCTATTTTCCGGATGCAAGAGCAAACAGAACAGAAGTTTGGTAAAAAAAATACGTACTTTTCTAGGAAAATTAATTTTTTTTAATTTAAAATATTAGCCACCAGCTTCTACACATTTCGCCCATCTTTCAGGTAATTTATGAATAGCATGTCAGAAAAACTGCTTGTCTTTCGTTGCAAACCATTCGTCGAACGATTTTCCAACTTCCTCGAAATCGCTGAAGCGCTGCTCTGTGCGCGTACACCATTAGTGCGAAGAGGTGATAGTCAGATGGCGCCACTTCCGGGGAGTACGGTGGATGCAGAAGAATGTCCCACCCAAGCAATTTCGAGGTGTCTTTCACTACTTGTGCTGTGTGAGACAGCGCGCTGTCATGTAACATAATCGTTTTGCCATGTTTTCTGTTCCATTCCGGCGGTCTTTCGATTAATGTGTGGTTTAAATTAATCATTTGTTGACGATAGCGTTATGTATTAACGGTTTCGGTGGGCCTCAAGAGTTCATAATACACAATACTGCTCTGCTCCCATCAGACACAGAGCATAGTCTTCTTGCCGAAGCGATTTGGCTTTGGTGTTGAAGAACTGGCTTCGCCAGGAAAAAGCCACGATTATTTTCGCTTCGAGTTTTCAAAAGAAGTCCATTTTTCGTCACCCGTCACAATTCGGTATAAAAATGATTTCCTTTCGTGGCGTAATTTAATAATTAATTTTAGTTTTGCCACAAAACTTACCCCGGTTCTTGATAGTTGACACGTGGACGGCTGAAGCTGTTGGGGGATGTATGTGAAGCGGATTATGCAATTGCAAATGATAACTCTGATAATTTTTGAATGTTCATTCATTTATTTCTATTCACTTTCTTTTTCTTTCTTTTCACAATTTCTTTTCTTGTCACACTTTCTTTTCTTGTACACACACCGATTGTTCTTTTTTTTCTCTTTATTGTAATTACGAACGCCTCGCGCCACGACTGTATTGCAAGCTAACTTTTTATTAATTTTTTTCTCTATACATTTAAAAATCGTCGGAGCGCACTTTCGCTATCACGACTCAATACAGAAGGCTTGCAATCTCGTGTCTTTCGCCACATATCCTTTTTCGTTCCGCTTCCACGATAGTTATTTCGAGGAAACAGTCGAAATGGCTAATAGGGGGCGACTATGGCTAATCGAAGGCAATTGACTATTGTAATGTGAGTGGGGTTTTAAATTGGGGTTTACTTTTATTTAAATTATAATCTATTGTAAAGGGAATATTCTATTGTAAAGGGAAAGGGACATTAGTGATTTGGGGGGAAGGGAAGGATATGTGCGTGAAGACACGAGATGTTAATAATTCAAAGGGGGAGGGATAATTAATTGACTTTAATTATATAACATCATTCAAATCGTGTGGGACTCGTTTACCGAGTTTATTGATCTTCGCCTTTGCTCGTAAACGTCTGCTGATTGTTTCTTGGGACACATGTAATGCTTCTGCTAATTGCCGTTGAGTTTTTATTAAGTCATCATCCAATAACTCCTGCATTTGTTCGTCATCGCGTTTTTTTGGTCTACCAGAGCGCTCACTGTCTTTCACATTGAAATCACCACTTTTAAATTGTCGAAACCATGTCTCATATGTACTAATTGATGTAGCGTGTTCATCATATGTTTCTACCAGCAAACGATGTATTTCAACAGCCTTTTTCTTTTGATTAAATAAGAAAAGCAATGCGTGCCGCAAATTTTCTTTTTCGAGCACAAAACTCAACAGGATCACTGAACGAATAGACAAAGACGCTAGTTTTTGCCGGACTCAACTTGTGTGTGTTTGTAATTAAATCTCAGAAGGACAAAATGACGTAAGTCTCAAGTTAATGCGCTACGTACTTTGAGCTGGCGCCATCTCTTAGTTAAACAAAAAAAAAAAAAAAAAAAAATAAACGTATGCATACACGTTGTACTACTTAAGATCTAATCCGATACAAGCATGTGTACGATATGTACAGTGGAAACACCGACGAACAACCCGAATCCACGATTGGCATAAATTTGGTTATCTCACTATATCGTTCGAAAAATCCACTACGATTACCATCAACTATTCCACCAGCCGATCCGATGCCGAGATAATGTCTGTGCTAATTCCTTCTGCCAGCGGTGCCCACAGCCCACTCACCACATCCAACATGATTAGTGACTGGAATCGCTTACCGTGGTAAATTGTTATTGGATTTGCGGTGATCAGATTGGATATTACGGACGTCAGAGAAGAGAACCAATACGACCGTAACAACCTTCCCGTTCATACGCCGGTAATCCACCATGCTATGGATCGCCTATACCGACTAAAGGAACGCAATGTGTGCAGATAGTAAGGAGTTACAAGATCATGCGATCAGTTGACATGGGTCGCATTCGGTTGTTAACTTCAATATCAGACCGTATATACTTTTGAAACGATCGATGAGGACAAGGATGATGCGGAACAGCCCCAACGTTTGGGAACATTCATGTTGGTTATGGATGGTACAACTGATGTACGCTTGTTGGATCGCGTATTGATGATGAACGGCGACTCATTTGGGTTCCTTGCATTAGCAATTGGGTTGATGGCGGTCGGCATGTATGACTCTGGTGACGGAGTGTATGCGTGGCTTGGAATTGATTTTCAACAAGTATTGTTAAAACTAATAATTCGAGTTTATTATAATTGTGATATGACTATCCAGTAAATATAGTGTAGATTAAAAAGAAAAAAAAAATCTTAAAAGAACTTTACACCGCGAAATTGGGCAAAACATTTTTTTTTCGATCTATCGCAGACTTGATAAAAAAATGACTTTCCAAAGGTCTGACATGGGTTTTGCGAAAGAGGAGAGTTTGTGTCGAAGTAAAATACATTTTAACTCCGAAATGATGATTGTTTCTATAGATTCTTTAAGACATATAAATAGTTCGTTGCATTCGCACCGATTGTCTCGGCGAGCACTTCCCTGCCATTAGGTTTAATGACTTGGGCTTTCACCGTACACTGTGGCACGGTTGCTGATCAGTTTTTCCTACAAATGTGTTGTGAACCAAATTAGTTAAAAAAATCATTTTTTTTAAATGGTGGACCTGAACCTGGGTCTTATTAGGCTGATGAGTAAGTAAATATATTCCTTCGGTGCATACAAAAAAGTTGGGCTTATTATTTCCGAAGCATTCAACAGAGTTGGATATCCAGTGTTTAAATGGGAATGAAAGTAATAGATGGTTTTAATTCACTTCGTTATAAGATTAATTTAATTAAGTGTGCCTCGGGTCTGTGTATTATTTTCCCCAATTTTTTGTATTTTTCATTATTGATCGAGTTCCTCATCAATTTCCCTAATTTTGTGGGGTGAAAGTACGTATGCCAACGTACGACACGGATTTACTGAAATCCCCAACGATGTTCCGCAGAAAATTATTCACGCAAGAGGAATGAAAATTAAAGACTCTGGAGGTGTTTGCTATTTTAATGTTTTTATTTTTGCTTATTTTGAATATCAACACATACACATATAACGCCCTGCTGGTGTTCTTAATATACAAGGTTTTACAGGATCACTTTCGTATTAGATATTGTTTATGAAATAATTAACGTAGAATTAATTAAGTGATGGACAAGTAAAATCCTTTTGCATTGTTCGCCTTTCACTACACACACTCTGATTTGACAGCGATATTTTGTTAAACACCGATTAAATTCAAACGATACATTGGTGATGGATATCAGCCCGGTAAACAGGAACAAAAGAAAACTAAACTTCCAACTTGGCAATAAAACGTATGTGTTATTTTTGCTTATTTTGATCTGACGCACGACGTCCCCGATACGTGTGTCCGGTTAGCTATTATATATATTATCTGACTCCTCGATGACCGTTGCGTTCAACATCCACTAGCGGCCATGGTGATGGAATTCCATCGATAAGGGAGGAGCCAATCCGATATTTTCTTTGGTGATGACCAATGAGCGACCGAATTGGAGTTTAATGAGAGAGTTTCCCATATGACCGTACGGTCAAGTTGAAAATCCATTCGCCGAAGGCGGTGATCAACGGGGGTGCGAAGGTGCATACTCGTAAAGGAAATCTGAATATCCGGCTGGCTGCCTGGGCATCATAAGCGATAGGGGATAAGTTCTTCTGTTGATGTTATGGCAACAGACCTTCGCTGCGATGGCAAAGGCTACAAGATTAGGGTGCATGTTTATTTTATCCATTGGATAATGCAAAGGAATGTTGCTCCTTCTGTTTACGTTGAGTATACAGAAGCATTTCGTTCCAAACAGCCAGCGTAAGAATCGTGGCTGTTCGTTGTTTAGACAACGAATCATTAGACATGACCGATGTGGTGATAGTTCCTCGATAAGACAACGGATCGTGTAGTCTATCATGCAGCTGTACAAATAAATGCATGTACATGAAGGCTAAAGCCATGCCGTTGTAGGCAATCGATTTTTCCGCAACATTAAGTCAACAGAAAATTTGTTCATCATGCAAGGGCTAGTGGTGAGATTGTTTGCGTTAGCAAAACGGTGCGGTTGTTAGAATAGCAATCATAGGTCGTGTGCAACTCGATGATAGTCATCGGCTTAGGCGATCGATCATCGGGAATTTAGCTTGCAGATATGCAAGCAAACAAGTTGCCCGACGTGTCCTCTTGAACCAGAATTGTTGGAACAAGAAGACACAGGAGGATTGGTATGTGTTTTCGTATGATGCCATGGTAAGATGATGATCTTACCCTGGGCTTATTTTCAGGTACGAAATTGTTGAAGGAACCTTTGTACTGCTCGTATACAGGTAAGCTTGTGCGGATCGAAGGCGGTAAGGGTGCCGACGTACGGCACTGGTTCGCTATCTCGCACCAACAAATTGCTAGAGAAGGAATCGTCCACCGAAGAAAGTGGAGGGTAATTAAAATACGCTGGGGTGGCTTAGTGATAATTGTTCTTTATTTCTTCAGTTGTAAACACACGCTTTCGATTGATCGACTTATTTCTATGTCTTTAATTGTAAATGTACACATTCGATTGATCGACTTATTTCTATGTCCTGGATCGGAAACGCACACCTTCGATTGATCGATTTATTTCTATGTCTTCAATTGTAAATGTACACTTTCGATTCCATCGTTTCTATGTCTTTGATTGCAAACGTGCGTCGTCGATTGCTCGACTTATTTCTATGTCTTTAATTGTAAAGGTACACCTTGCACCCCGGTGGTTGTGAATCGACTGACTAATGAAAGTAAAAGTTCATCGCGTCGTGGCAGTGGCGTCATAAACCCACTGCCATTTACGAGGAATTTCATGATGAGTTGCTATGCTCGCATAAGAATTCAGTTCCAGCGAATCCTCGCCGTACAAGCTGAGTTGGATTCGTTGGTTGTGTATAACGGGAAATTGAAATTGCTTGGTGCACCCAGCAAGGAATGTCGTTTAGATAAGATATTAACCGAAGTATTATAATTTCGGGGAAATGCATGCGGTTTGGTATAGTTGGTGGCGATGGTTAATGTTTTGTTGTGGATTTGAATATGCGTTGTTACAGCATATGCATTTTGGGGAAATTAAGATTGCTTGGTCGCAAAGAGGGAATATGGATTAAATAGAGAATTGACGGAAGCAATTTTGGGAAAAATTATATGTGGGGTGATGTAAGAGATGATTTAGAATATATTCTATTGAATTGTATTCTGTTGGTAGGTTTGGGAAATGCCTTTCATTGCAGATTGATAGATGAATTCTTGCAAGTTTGGGATAGATGCGCTTGCAGATTGGGATTTGTTTTTGCATATTTAAAGGTTAGGGTAGGGTGACGCGCTGTTAGCGCAGAGGTTGGTTAGAATTGTGGGTTGGTTCTCCGTGTGATATAGAGAACCCCCACAAGCTGCTTATGGTAGGGGCTGGTATTTGAAGGTTGGGAACGGGGAGTTGGATTAGGACGGTCGGTGGTTCATCATGCGCCTTAAGGAACCCCCACAGGTTCACCACTGAAGCTTGACAATTACCCATAAAAAACACTCAAAATTGTTGTCAAAACCACTTAACACTTGCTGTTAAAGTAACATTTTCCGTTTAATTTTCGATTCGTTCAACAAATCAATTTCATAATTCGCGATACTAAAGTATAAACAATTATATACACCCAAATGTGCATGAAAGACTATACCACATCAGCTATAATCAAATGCACTCAGTCCATTAAGAAGCTCTCTGTGTATTTTCGACAACAATTTATATGCAAAATTATAATATATTTTCACTTACCAAACTTATTCGGAGCAATGTATTTATGTACACAATTCGTTGTCAGTTAACCTTTTAGGTTATTTATAAATACGATTTTTATAAATCCTATCTTCTTACTTAGAATCAAAATTATAATTTGCATAGAAATTCATAACGTAAACATTCCACAACGTCTGCCTTCCATCCACAAGCACGCTTTTCTGATTTATATGCCAACATACACTCAATTAATGTTCATCTTAAGAAAATAAATTTTCCGACCTCCGTAACCCCCTACCCTTGCTCGCAATGCTATTTATCTTGTCAATTGTTTCCATTTCTGTAGAACCTAAATTGTTTAGATTATTGTCAGAGATTAGTAGATTTCATAAAATATCCTTCGCATCCTCACGATTTATCATAATAAATTATACACCACGTCAGGATGAGTGGCTTGAATGAAATCCTTCTGAAGAAGACACTCTTCATTCATGCCCGTTCAAAACCACATCCGCAATGTCCCAATAGTCCACAAGATATCCTATTTGTCAAGGACCTATTCTAGGCTTTTTGTTTATAATCTCTCCTAAACGAATCTTCTCTCACACCTTATACACTAAATCATATTTTGCACATCCTTAAAACAAAGAACACTGTATGTGTGTGCTCATCAAGAAATTCATTAAGATTTGATCTGCCTCCACACACCGCAATAAAAGCTTAAAGTTTTAATCAAAATTAAGTTGTTTTGGTAAATAATAGACATCTCGACCTAGTAGACATAGAGATGGTTACGTATTGGTGGCGTTTTTTATTCTTGGATGAATCTGATTCTATACTGAGTAAAATAAATTGCAACTACTTCTCAAAGTATATGGTGCGCAATTTATATGCACAAGAAATAAGAAAACGACACGCCACGAATATCGAATTGTGAATACTACGTTAGGTCAAAACAATCCCTGGCAACGCATTCGTAAAAAATTGCACACAATAGTAAATAATAGCTGAATGGATTTTGCCAAATTATTGTAATTCATTCACCACTCCATAACGGAGTTCTATTTAGTAGCGTGTATCTGTGTATCTGTTCACTCGAGAGAATTAAAAAGTAACATTCAGTTTGAGTTAAAGTAAGTTTCAGAGTATTTCGTAAAACTCTACGTTGAAGATAAATATAAGGTTAAATGTTTGTCTTTTACATAAATCGAAAATGCAATGCCCTTGCTAAATATACAGTCAAATATGAGTCACTGTCCATTGAACATGAGACTAAACGAACAATCTAATTACTATAACTTGACGAGCACTGAACATCTTGAGTTAATTGAGGCGTATTTAAGGTTCTAGTGGACTTTATATACTTAAGAGTCGGTTGAGCCGAACTATTTGTTTAACTGCAGATTTCATAGAGCCATTGTCGATACTTAAACTTGCTGAGGCATATCTAAGACTTTGCTGGACATTAAGTGCTTCAAAGTCAGTTAAGCTCAACTATTTATTTAACTGCACATTCCACAGAATTATCGCATCACTTATCCTTATGCTGCAGCATATATGAGTCCTGTATGGTCTGCATCTCAACGTCACTTACTGTTCGTAATGAAAGTTACAAATTTCTAAACTTTAAATTAACTTTTCCAAGGTGGGCCACTCACACCCAGCTCTAGGGGAAATGAATAAATTGAAGCTCAAGGGTAGTTGTTATGCGAGATGGGGTAAGGAATTTGTTTTAAACAAGGGCCAACTTTAAAACCAAATACCAATGTTATGTTCAAAAGCACACAATACTATGCACACGAATTGCGCAATACGTTTGTTATGTGATTGGTACACGGGTCTATACTGTATTCCAAAAGTATCTACAGTCTTATACGCAGGTCAGATACCTATTTACGAACTAAAATAACCATGTAAAAGAATGTGTTTCAATTTTATTTTTCGTGTCGTTTATTCCAGTTTGCTTGAAGTAACTGCCTCTTGAGCAATGTTTGTAAAAAGCAGCAAGACACTTTTTTTTTTAACACAAATCGCACGAGTTTTTAATAATCAAAGCGCAGTTCGAATGGAAGACGAAGAAGGGGATAATCAACATGCATTAGTTTTGAACGCCTAGATATTACCATGACCAGAAAAGACATCAACAAGCAGACTAATCCACATTTCTATCGGAGAACGATTATTTGTGGTTGTTCGTAACATGAACTAATGTCTCTGATTACCAAGGAAAAATCCTTGATGAGGTAGAATGTATTCACAAAGTTCAGTTGAGCAACAGTCGTGAGAATACCTACAGAAAAAAGATAGCCAAAATATGTTGCACCGGCCCTGTGCACCTCCCCAGTGATTTTCACTAATGGTTTTTGCATCCTACCGAGCACACAGAGAGTAGTTTTTAATGCACGTAACCAAATAGAGGAGTTGAATTCTAATTGCGGACCAATATACATCTTAGAAATGTCCAGGTTGGATGGGGTGAAGTATTTCTGCATCTCTCACAATTTTAAAATCAAGAATTGATAGCTCCTTGACTTCGGCGATGTGGGGTTCATTCATTAACAACGTGTCATTCCTGTAGTCTTTAAAGACATGAAGTGAATTGAATTTTACTCGATTATATCATTTTCATTGGTATATCAGGTTGTTCTGGTGTTATTGGCAATTTTATAGTATAAAGATTCAATATAGTTAAAAAGGTTATTTAGTTTATGTTAATATAAGAGTAAGTGCGTGGAAAGGGACTTACGTGGAAGACCGTTGAGCGGTCGCTGTAGCTGCGGTTGCTCTGCTGCTGGGCGCTGCGACAGGGTGCAGAGGGCGTTGCGTTGTTGCTCCCCTGTTCAGCTGGTTATGGTTCTTAATTCTTCACAGGAACTTTTCTTTGTAATGCACTAGTTAATAGGCAACTTCAGAAATCACTAACTTTCTTTATCGTGAAAATACCAAAACAATTAATTCTCAGTAGCGAGTCGAGTCGCAGTTTTACGTCGTGTCAAATCCTTTTTTATTTTTGCCGTTTACGTTTTTTTATTATTCGGCGCCAACGCCGGTTTTTATTATATTCTCTACCAAGTAGAATTTGCACAAAGTAGTTTATGCAAATTAACTACTTGGCGAGTTGTTCTCCGTTCCGAAGTAAAGAGAGGAAACCAACGAAAGGGGATTAATGGATTTTGGGGGGACCTGGACTCAAGGTCGGTCCGTAACAAGGTGTATGCATACGTTTTCATCACCTTATCATAATATACATACGTTTTTTCATATTTCTTTGGTAAAAAATATGTAATTTTCTAAGGAAATTAATTATTTTTTATTCAAAATATTGGCCATCGGCTTCTACACAGTTCGCCCATCTTTCAAGTAATTTATGAATAGCATGCCAGAAAAACTGTTTGCCTTCGCGGCAAACCATTCGTCGAGTCGTTTTCCAACTTCCTAGAAATCGCTGAAGTGCTGCTCTGCGAGCGCGTACCCCATTGATGCGAAGAGGTGATAGTCAGATGGCGCCAAGTCCGGGGAGTACGGCGGATGCAGAGGGATGTCCCATCCAAGCAATTTCAAAGTGTCTTTGACTAGTTTTGCTGTGTGAGACAGCGCGCTGTCATGTAACAAAATCATTTTGCCATGTCTTCTGTCCCATTCCGGTCGTGTTTCCATTAATGTGTGGTTTAAATTAATCATTTGTTGACGATAGCGTTGTGTATGAACGGTTTCAGGGGGCGTCAAGAGTTCATAATACATAATACCGCTCTAATCCCATCAGACACAGAGCATAGTCTTCTTGCCGAAGCGATTTGGCCTTGGTGTTGAAGGACCGGCCTCTCCAGGTGAAAGCCACGATTTCTTCCGCTTCAGAATTTCAAAATAAATCTATTTGTCGTCACCCGTCACAATTCGATGCAAAAATGATTTCCTTTCGTGGCATTGAAGAAGCATTTCGCAAGTGACTTTGCGATTTTCCATTTGACATTCATTCAAATCGTGTGGGACTCGTATACCGAGTTTATTGATATTTCCCATTACTCGTAAACGTCTGCTGATTGTTTCTTGTAACACATGTAATGCTTCTGCTAATTGCTGTAGAGTTTTGTTGGGTCATCATCCAATAACTCTGTAGTGATCCTTCTCTCAGGGAGCTCCTGAGGGGACCCGTTGCGGTTGCCGCCGTGCTTCCTCAAACCTTGAGGGAAGAGCAGCTACCGGTTGTTAACTATGGGCCTGGGAATCGGCCAAGCGCAATAAAAAATCAATCACCTGTATTTCCAGTATTTAAAACTCAATTTATTTATTTAATTACATTTATTTTATAATTTTATTTAGTTTATTGGCGTCCTACCACTTCGGACGCCAATCGAGACTGATCCTCGAATACAAAATCCATCGCCCTTATAAAGAGAAACAAATCGAAATTCGTATCTTGAAAATACACAATTTCATACAAAAATCCCGATTTTGGTATCCTGAATGAGATGCTCAGTGTTTATTTAAGATAAGAATTCAATTTCTTGAATTCTTACGAAACTATTTCGCAGATGTCGATATGTATCTGGTTTTGGTTTTCTATTTGCTTAACTCAATGGAATTTTTCAGATAGAGATAACGATCTCTGAATTTTGAATTTTCATGATGCCGTGGAGCAAATGTAGAACAATAAACGAATATTAGATTCGTTTATTGTAAATTTTAATTTTAATTTAGGTTTTGGATATAATTATGCCGTGGGGGGAAATGTTAGGCGATAAACAAATGCTTGATTCGTTTATTGCGAATTTTGGTTTATGTTTGGGTTAACTCGGGTTTTGATACGATTTGGACGTGGAAAATGGGGGGAAAAGGTGGTAGTGCTTTTCAGAGCACTACAACTCCAGCAATTGCTCTTTTTCACATTTCGTGTGCAACCAGAGCTCACTTTCTTTCACTTTGAAATCACCACTTTTAAATTGTCGAAACCATGTCTCACATGTTCTAATAGATGGAGCGTGTTCAACACATGTTTCTACCAGCAATCGATGACTTTCAACAGCCTTTTTCTCTTGATTAAATAAGAAAAACAATGCGTGCAGCAAATGTTCTTTTTCAGGCACAAAATCCGACTTGATCACTGAACGATAACACAAAGACGCTAGTTTTAGCTGGACTTAACTTGTGTGTGCTAGTGGTTAAATCTCAGACGAAGAAAATGACGTATGTGTCAAATTAATACGTTGCGTACTTTTCGCTGACGCCATCTCTTAGTTAAACCGGAAAAAACGTATGTATACTACTGGTATATTGTTGATGTCTGAATTCAATCAGTTGAGATTGTTGATAATGGGGTTTAAAGACGGTTATTGACCATGTTCGAATGAAAATTACAAATTCAACATGCTGACCTTAGTAAACAAGTGATTTCGGTTGTGTATAATGGACAAAATATTCTTTATGAAAATGACTGATAGTGTGGGTGAGAGCACGAAATCTCCGGAAAGCGCTAACATTATTTTGAATGAAATCCAGATTTTATAACGTCCAGAACTACTTAACGCATTAAACTTTATAGAAAAGAAATATGCTAAATAATTTGGAATTAGATTCAATAAAGGTATGTTTCTTGCTGTCTTGTTTTGGGTAAGTGGACTGCTTCTCCGTAGTTATGAAATTTCGCTACACCCTTCCACAATTGATGACGATGATTTAAAATGAAAAGCAGAATTAAATTTCATATGAGAAAACACTTCTGCTATCTGCTTCCTCTAATAGTCATAGACATTATGTTTACTATTCAATAATATTTCTTGAAGATATCGATAAATCTACTTCATTCCCGTTGAGCAGCTTTTCATAAAGTCAACTTGAAATTGTTAGGTCGGAAACTTTTCAGCCCACCCTCGTACTCATGATCGATGGGTTGGATACCCAAAGAATAAAATGAATGGTAGAATTATCCGCAAAATATTCAATTCCGTCAGCATAATAAAATATGGGGATATTTGTGCTACAGATATTAGCATAAATATGGTTCCACTCGACTAGACGATTGTTCAGTTAAATTCACTTAAATAATATTGATTTCAACGATTGTGTATTTTGCTTTTGTTCATTTAAACTTGAACTCGACGATTGGCCATTAGAACTCGACGTTTGTTCAATTAAACTCTACAATTGTGTTCCTCATCTTCCCACCTGCTTTAGACGGAGAGAAAGTACCGTTTCACACAAAACCACACATCAAAAAGTCAAAACTAATATATAAACGCAGGAATCGTTCTTTAATTGAATTACATGGACATAGAACAGTTTATCCAGTCAGATGTCCCCTCACGATTGCAATATTCAGGCAGTCAAGACTTCTTTCGTCATGCTCTTTTCTTTCCATCCACATTACGTAGGGACATGTAAAAATATCACAAAATCATTGTTGTGTGTGGATGTTATTAGAACGTTCTTTTATAAAAGCAACCCTTCATTAGCAGGACAGCCCCAGTGAAATGTAATTACATAGACTTCACCATAAAAAACTTAGATACTTGCAATAAAAATATTTCTTACGTTATCTTCTCTTATTCAAACCACCTATTGCCGGCAAAACAGTATTCTGAAAATCTATTTACAGTACAACTGATGGACGATGCTAAATATTTACCATCACTACGAGTTGTAAAAGCCCCTTTTGATACTATATTGTATTTAATGTCCGTCCTTGTTTTCCATTTGTTTCCTATTCGATAAAGCAAATGTCAGGCATTACATATTCACAAATACACATAAGCTTATTGCATGATAAAAAATCCATGGACCAAACAACTAGAATTCCCTCTACAATGGAGCTACACAACAAGTTATCCACGAAGTATGCAAATATTTCAGCACGAGCAGGAAGGGAAGATCTAAGAAAATCAAATAAACTTCAAGACATTACTCGTTCGTCCACACGTTGCCCTGTTTTCAATTTCTAGGTTTTGAAGTTGTTCTTCCATGAAGTGCTACCGCCTACTTCATTGCAATTTGCTGCAGTGCCAGTCAAAAATGAATAGCAAACTTGTCCTCGTTCCTTTCGACCCTTTCACACACAGTAAATCAAACTGAAACCGGAGGACATAAACGATAGCAGATCCAACAACGAGATGTAGTAGATCGTAGATATGAGACATTCCGAAAGTTCTGACCTCTCCTGCTCTCTTTTGGATTTATTTGGTGATTAAACTGCAACAACGTTCAGCATTCCTACTTAAATCCAGTCACTGTTATATAACTACATAGATAGCAACCTCTTGTTTTCTTGAACAAGTGGCTATTCATTTGGAGAATCCGTTATAAGAGATTTTAGAAATCATCTGCTGTCTTCTAACCATAGCTCGTTTGCATGCTTTAAGGCTATATTATAACCTAATGATGTCCTTTTCACGATTGGAAAAAGCAATTAATGTTGTCAGATTTCTTCACTACCACAAGTGTCTGTCACTATCGTTCTCATTATCTCGGCAGATTTAACGTATCTTATCACCATTATCAACCGCTTGCATTTCATCATCTTCATCGTCGTTTAAATAACATGAACTAACAGAAGTAAAGAATCCTTTTTTGCAAATTTGACATTCCACTAATTGCCACAGGACATAATACAACCACAGACTAGGAGGTGTTTAAATAGAAGCCAACTCAAAGTCCTCATCTCATCCGCATTCGCCACTTTATGAACTGTTTAGTTTTGTAAAACTATTTTAAGTAAACTTTCCGTTCTGTGAGATCTTATTCTCAACACACGACGTTACTATGCCATGGTAAAAGTTAAGGGACAGACCAGACCGATGTCTCTGATAATTAAGGATTTACTATAACAACGTCTAACTATTAAACATTTTCTTTCGCTTTCGCTTTTGCTCACTCAAGTCTTTAAGCCGAACTAACAGAATCAATTTAAGAAGCAATTATCAGCCTCAAGATGGGATGGGAAAAAATTGATTTCTTTCTTTTTTCTTGTGCGTCATTTTGTCCCCAGACGCAACCAACAAGAGTCATTGGCGACAGGCAAGAAGCCAAGTTGTCTCAGTAATTAAGAATTTCCATCATGTTGAGTGCTTTTGAATAAAAAAACATGAAGCGAAAGGAGGCTACATACAGCGAACACGAAGGATCTAAAGAAGGAGCTATACCCTCTTTTTTTCTCTTTTTTGGCGTTTGGTTTTTATACCCCGCTTCTCATCAAACTTATACTTTCCAAATGGTGTTAGTTCTTATTCTCGCCACTTTACGGCCCTCATGCAGATAAGTCTTGGAACTTGACAACGAATGAATTTTTTAATTGGATTCGACGCTCTTTTGGTTTTTACAAAAGCAAATGATTAAAATATTTTCACAGCTTTGTTTAATCCACCCAAGTCCAAGCATTCCAATATTCGACTTGTTTTAAACACCACCTCATGTATCCTTTGAAGCGTAACACGAGAACGTTTCTTCTATACACATTGCTTAAAGAAATAAAAAAATTAAATTCATAAATTAAACTTCATCATAAGGTGGGAAATGTTTTAATACCGTCCAGAGGGGCAACTGAAGTGCGGAGATGCCTAATTTGCTTGCATTCAAAATAAATTTATGTCCACTTAGTGAAATTAATGAATAATGAATGAGATATTCGCAGAAGCGTGACTATATAACTGTAGACCGGCTTCTTACGTCGACTATCAATGCTGTTCCTAAGAATTTGCGATATGCTAAGGATTTCTGACTATAGGCTTCCTTTTAAGGCTTTTATATTTACAAGGGCACTCAACATTAGATACATGGAGCGAAGGTATGTTGTACATCTGTCCTTTTATCGAATATGGAACGATATCAGGTTGTGTTCCATTTTAATTGGATTTGTCTAAAAACATGAACAGGCATATCTCCTTATGTACCGGCAAACCATTCTTCGAAACACTTTTTTTATTAATCCAGACAATGACAACAAGGAATTCCTTAGCATCGTTAACCTACAGAACAAAGGAAAATTATGTATTTCGACTGAAATGAGAAGGGGCAACTTTGGACAACGTGGTTTACCGCCAGAATATAGGCTACTCCTCGATGTGATGTATAAACTTCTTTCATATCCCTGCTAAGATGATCTTCATTAAAGAATGCTTAGCTGTCCCTCCAGGGTGCGTGCCTTCAATAAATTTATCTTAGAAATGCTTTAAAACTTCCACTGAATTTGTAACATTTCAAGAGAGTTATTTTTAAAAACATTTGCTGTTATAACAAAAAAACTGAAATAAAAAAGGAAGTCTTAACTTAACTTAATGTGTTTAGCTTAACTTACCGTCTCCCAGACTTCACGGGAATTATATATTATATTTTTGCTCCCCAGAAAATAGAAATATGATTACACCAAAATAAGCGGAGAGATAAAAAGGTGCAGAATGCTCAGCTCTAGTTATTAGATTGAGAATACAAGGAGTACTCACGTTTAAAAAATTTAAATTAATCTTTTTTTCTTAATGTTATGGGCGAGCGGCAGCTCTCGATGATTCAAACGTAATGCACGTAAACTCTTCTTAGTAGCCTGTATTGCACTTTTATTTTAAATCCAACGCTAGCTCACCTAGACACTTCAAAAACAAGCTAGAGGTTTAGGGAATGTCCAATTAGAATAAAAGATGATAAATATGATTGGGGTTTCAACTTCAATTTTTTCATTTGATGACTCCAGTCTTTGGCGCATCCAACTATTGAAAGATTAACAATTCAAGAACGTGTTAAACTTATTAAAGCTTATTACGTAAATAGACATTCAAATAAAAATACATTTCGGACACCGCGATTTTTTTGGTCAACATAATCGACTAACTGAGAGTACAATCGCAAAAGTTGTTACAAAATTTATAGAAACTAAGTCGATAGCAGACGTGAAAACACTAATACGTTCTCGTGCATGACGTTTAATGTAAAACATTGCTGCAGTGCGCGAGTTAACGATCACCACAGGGACACTGTGGGGGTTCTCTATACCGCATGGAGAACCAACCCACAATGCCAACCAATCTTGACCGCTAACAACGCGTCACTTTAATCCAAATCCCCATGCAAAATCTGCATTTGCATACATCCCATACTTACCAAGAACCCATCTCCCAATCTGCAATAAAAGACTTTTTCCAAACTCCCAACAGAATATAATTCAACAGAATATATTCTAATCATCCCCGCATTCATTTTCCCAAAATTGCTTCGGTCAATCCTTTACTGAATTTTCATTTCCTCTTCGTGACCAAGCAATCTTAACTTCCCCGAAATTCATATGCCGTAACAAACGCATATTCAAATCCACAACGGAACATTAACATTAACAGTATACCAAGCCGCATACATTTCCCCGAAATGACTTCGGTTAAAATTCTATCTAAACGATATTCCTTGCTTGCACCCAAGCAACTTCAATTTCGCGCACGCCACGCGTGGGAAAGCAAGGTCGAGCCGCACCGCGTGAGCCTGCTGCGCGAGTCCCAACCTAGTCGAGTTCGATACGTCGCCAAGCACGCCTACCCCGAGCCGAACGTTCCCCTTTTATTGCCGCGGTCATGGTTTCGGGAAAGAAGTGTCTCATCTCGTGCCTGGTTCGTAAATGCCGATCTAATAACATTAATAAAATCTAAGCAAAGAAAGGAAAGCCAAACAATATACGTTTCACCTCGCGCCTAGGTTGCGAAAATCAATATAATAACGTTGATAGTAATAAAAAGACCCTTCGGCCAACCCAGCGTTTCATTTTTTTCCCTTGCGCCTGTGGACACTTTCGCTGGTGAACAATTCTTGCGGTGCATCTTCACGTCGGGGAGTAAAGTGAAACTGTGCCCGTGTCTCGGCACCAACCTAAAACCCCCACAACACCATACAGATATCACACATTCAGTGCATGACTTTGATAACAAAATAATCCGGACTCTTATGAAAATTACCATATGATAACACAGAAGTTTGGACTTTTATGGAAACTACCATGCCTGATATGAATCTCTTGGGAACTAAGATAAGACTTAGCTTTAAGTATAAATACCGAATGTAAAACCCAGAACAATGTTCATAGACCCAATAAGAAAAATAGCTTTAAGACGTGAAATTAATAAAGAACCTCGGTCCTATAAAATACTATTTTTTGTCCTTTGTTTCCGATTGATAAAATTAACTGGCGATCTTACAAGGGGTGTTTTGTGAAAGTAGTTAACAAAATTACATAGTGGAAATAAACTTCAACTACACTCCAATGAGCGGACCACACACGAACCAACACCCCATAAGTAAGGTGCAACAACGAAACCTGCATAGCAGATCGCATCGGTAAGACCTAGTAATAAGAAAGTGCACATAGTGAAACACCAGAAAAACTAGATATCGGGTAGAGGAAGTAATGCACATAGTAAATGAATAAATGAAGTTCGAGAAAGCGAAACAACGTTTAACACCCGTATCAAGAATCAACAACAAAAACTCATTTAGTGGAGAGGAGATATTAAAACCAAATACGAGTAAAACAGCGATCATGGCCCTGTGGGGGTTCCTTAAGTATTCCCTAAGAAACACCCATTTCCGTAAATTACTAGTCTTCTACTTACCTGCAAATAAACAGCGTAAGCTACTCCGCATTACCTCCCATCGGAAAACATAAGTCTACGGCAAGATTATCATCTAACCGTGACATCAAAACTTTCACCTCGGGGCAGGCTCGCATCCAACGCATCATGTCCCCGAAACCTAATTTGGTTACCCTATCAGGTAACCAGCGTTTATGCATGAACATGTCAATGCGCAATGCTAAAAAGCATTTTCTCATAGATGTGCATGACGTGTTCATCCTCACCACAGCTGAACCATCGGTCGATCGTCACGTGTCCCAATAGTCAGTAACCATACCTGAAACAAAAGGTATAGGACATGCAACGACGTTGAACCCGATATCAGAAACCAAGGAACGAAACGTTCAAATGCTCCTAATATCGAGTTCAACGCATCCATACATTGTATTCAACCCAATTCCAAAAGGCAGAAAAGCATCGCATCTAAGCAAATGCGCCATGCAGGATAGCGTCGCATGTAAATCACTCACCCATCCTAAGCATCAATGCGATGTTTCCCATGAAATACCATTGCCGGTAAATAAACCGAACAACGGATGCCTATTCTGGTAGCTAATGGAAATTAACACCTAAATCCCTGGCATGACCCTAACGCTAAAGGCACACTTGTGCAAACAAGGCATATCGTTGCACTGACGATTAGCAGTCATGCCGCCATAAATTCTTAACACTACCCACGATAGATGTTTATGAGTGGAAGTACAAACAAAGCATTACATCCCATAGTCCTTTGTACCCATCTGAATAGGATGCGAACCTTTGCTTCTCAGGCCAGATGTGTGGTATAAACAAATCCTACAAAAAACTCGGAGAATAAGCGGTGGTATCCGATCTTAAATAAAAGGAACAAGATTCTGATAACCAACAGCTATTGGTATTGATGATTATTAGGAAAGATTTCTCCTTTTCATATAGTACGGAAATTCTCTTTTTGAGATGCAATGGGAAATGTATGCTGTTAACAGATACTATGGAAAAGCCTGTTAGCAGATATGATGGGAAGTTCTGTGCAGAGATTCGCTGGGAAGATTTCCCTTGTCGATGGGGAATTGGAATGACTCGAGAAAAGATAGTCGAACAGAAAGGAGCCCTACAAGGGTCGGTTCGCGTGGCAGAATTTAAGAAAACATAACGATCGGAGATCGAGCGGAGACGTGAAAAACGATTAAAAGAATCGAAGGCAGTGACGCGAAAACGAAAACGAAAGGTTAAGGCAGTGATTTCTCGTGCGGCAAATTGTTAAAAATACAAAAGGTAAACGAAGAAATTCAGCGCGAAGTCTTTTGTCGATTATTCAAGGCGTGCGGCAAATTTCACTTAAGTAAAAATTCCCAATTCCACACGTTCAATTAGTTTATCAAAACAACCAAAGGAAAACAATAAATAAAACTTTAAAACAAGTGCTCCATGTTTTATTTGTGGCAGTGTCTCCTCGCTTTGTAGTGTTTACCTGTGAACCGTGTTCGGTGGAACACTCTAACGTAAGTCGTCATTGACATTCGAGCAGGACAACAATCCGCCAAAAGCCGGTGCTCTGCGCAGAAGTTGGCATCGTAGTACTAAATTCCCAGTTACTATGGGAAGGTGTGTGCTGTGTTTACAGATCACATCGGGGTCACCAGTTTTGGCGTTGTACGACGATAGTGATGAGTGTGTGATTCGAACTGATGCTATCACGGTTAGAATCCCTAAAATATGGCAGTCGCAATACAACCATAGCCCACATCGGACGTGTTAAAAGACCACAGTTTTCGCTCATACGTTGGATGTACATAACTTTTTCATTGACAAACATACAAATACCTTACTAACTAAAGTGCTGTTTATCACATAACCAATGTGTCTTAATATCACGAAAACATCGGCTTACACCCTGTGAATATTCAGTTAAAAAAACGTGTGTTTAAAAAACGGACAATCTATTAATCTAATTACCTCATCTAATTCATAAAAGAGAACGAAGCCACGAAATGGAAAAACAGCAACGTGACGTGTTGGGACAATTAAAACAAAGTACAACAACAACAAACAAACAAAACCAATGTTAAAAGTGAAAATTCAACATTTTACAGTGAATTAAATAAAATTGAAAAAAAAACGTGCATACAAAATCACTTCAGTGGGATGCAAAAAACAAAGTAGCAAACAATTAAAATATATCCCCTCGGTCGCAAAACTGAAAATTAAAACACACAATATATTGCTCGTTAAGCAAGTAATTTTCAAATCAATATTTGGCCCGAGTGCAAGGTTACTGACACTCAGCCGACGATAGGCAAGTTCGAGTCGGCTTAGGGGAGAAATTCAGTTTCATCGTGGTTCGTATTGCAGGTCGCCTTTGGTTTTTCTTAATGAAAACAAACTGGAAACAACCAGCATGACCACGGACGAAGATAAAAATGCGAAAACACACAAAAGAAAAGGAGCTCCGAAAAATTCCATTGTAACGCGAAGTAAAACCGCGAAATTAACAACGGAGAACGGAGAACAGCAGATGGGGGAGAACAGTGATTTTATCATGTATGGCGCAAACAATTGATTCGCTTCTCTTGCATCCTCAGAGTCTGAGGATGAAGAAGAGGAGATAAGCGAATTAGAGGCGAAACTTGCGATGGCAAGAGGCCCGATTACAAGAGAGACGCCGAAAGGAAAAAAATAGCGGCATTCAAACAAGAAAAAAACACACAACAACAACAAAAGCCGAAGCCAAAAGTCGGCCAACGGCAACAATATCAACATCAACAGCAACAGCAACATCAACATCAACATCAACAGCATCAACAGCAACATCAACAGCAATTACCAACACAAAATCGACCACCGAAACAGCAAGTAACACAGCAGCAGCAAAGCAACAATAACAACGGAAAAATAAAGATGCCACCAATTAACACCATAGATATTGAGTGTAAGGAATTGGTAAGTCTCTGTAAGCTAGCTATAGGAAAAAAGTTCGTAGTTAAAAGACTGGCAGGTAACAAGCATGCCATTCAAACCTATGCGGTGGCAGACCACGACAAAATTAAAGAGGTCTTAAAAAGGGCCACCGCGGAATTTTACTCGTTCACGCCAACAAACGAAGAGCGTAACGATTCTATTAAAGGGTGTCGACTCTGAAATGGAACCGGAGGCTCTACTCGAATTGCTTCAAAACGTGAAGCACGAAGATCTCGAGTTTATCGCGGTAAAACCGTTCACCACAACCAAAGCAAGAAGTTTTTAGTTCAACTAACACCCAGCAGTAGAATTGGTGGTCTGAGATAAATTACTGTCTTGGACCATCAAATTGTCACATGGGACAAATTAAAAAAAAGCAGAAACATCCTGCAATGTGTCCGCTGCCAAAGGTTGGTCACGCAGCGGCGAACTGTGAAATGGAGTACCGTTGCGTAAAATGCGGAAAGGACCATAAGGCAATCTTTATTAGAAAAGGAATCAATCATAAAGTAATATATAGTGAAGAAGTGCGCAGGTTCCGGGTGCTGGAAGCCTGTATCGTACGCATACCACTTCAGCAGTATGCGATTGCGGTCTATGCACCTGAGGAGCACCAACATAACCTATTTATAGCAGAGCTCGAGACACTCTTTCGATGCTTACATTTGCACGTGGACAAAAACTACTTTATCCTAGGGGGAGATATGAACGCCAAGCATAGAAATTGAGGAAATTATATATCTAATACCAGAGGAAATCAGTTGGCTGGCTGGTTAGATCTGTATCATATCGAATATAGAACTGACCTGCCAGCTACGGAATATCCATCGTTCCCTAAAGGTAGATCGTTTTTAGATATCTTGCTAATAGACTCACGACTGAGATTACTTAACACCAACAGACGAAACAGAAACTGATTACGGACAATTGAATACGACCACTGTCCATTCACGGCAGTAATAGAACTCCCGAACGATCTCCCAGATCTGGAGGAATTCGTGATCCCGCAATGGAGCAATGCGATGGCCGCGGTTCACCAGATCATTAACAAGAGAACTTCGTTCGAACGACTTTAATCTGCCAGTAAACAGAAACCTGACAAATGACGAAATCGACAAATACATTCAACAAATGGACGAAACCGTATAACGAACAATGGACAATACAATTTCCAAACAAACATGTACAGAAATACAATAATAAACACACTCCACAAGAACAAAAGGGGACTGCTATCGAAACTGAAACAATTATACAGACAGTTTACAGACAGACAAGACCAGGAGATAATATCACTGAAATCCCGATTAAAAAACCTCCAACAACTACTTAAAGCTAACCATAGATTAGCAACAAATTTGTATTGGAACAACAGAATTCGAGCTATAAAAACGAATAACCCAAATATGTTCCCACAAATAAATAAAATATTTAGGAGAAATAATCAAAACGAGATTCAGTGTCTCCAAATTCCACGTACTTGATGTAAACAAGCAGCTGCTAATCAACATTGGCATAGATACAGAGAACGCGATTCTCAGTAGTGAGTTTTTAGTGATCGAAGATCCTTTGGAAAAGGTGAATGCTGTGGGAGCTGTCTTTCAGGAAATGTACAAGGTGAACGAAAGCATTTGCCGAAATCACGACCTGGAGGACAGAGTTCTACTGAATCACCTGCACCTCCGAAATGAAATTTCACTTTTTCAATCGGAGAAAACCAAATGTTGAATCAGGCCTCTTTTGACCTGATGTATATAGCCTATTAAGGCACCTAATCTTTCAAGCCCTAATGTACACTAGGGTGCAACACCCTTAGTGTGATAATTTTTGGTGATATTCGGGCGCAACGCCACTAAATATCTTAAAAGATCCTGAGTATTCGGGCACAACGCCACTAAATATCTCAGAGTAAAACCTGAAAAGTAAAAGAGGATTAATTGAGAACAAAGATTGGTTGCATTCGAATTCAGTGACTATAATCTGTCAATTGACATTAATGCCAATGGTGGGGCTAATTGCCTTTTAATTGCTAGGGAAGGAATCCAGAGTATCTTCGACTCATTAAGAGGCAAAAAGTCAGTGGGAATAGATGGAGTACCTAACATCGTACTCAAGAACCTGCCCCCAATGGCAATAGATATATCCACGGTCCTGTTTAACAACTCGTTGGATAATGCATATTATCCCGCGCGTTGGAAAACGGCTATCATTCCAAAAAAGGGCAAAGACTGTACAAACCCAATGAACTTATCGAACGCATAAGTTTTCTCCCAAGCATCAGTAAAGTATTTGAAAAAACCATTAACAGAGCTCTGGTAAAATGGGTAGACGACAACAGCATTATTCCAAATTACCAGTTTGGCTTTAAGGCGGGTCATGAAACCACACATCCCACAGCTAAACTGGTCTCTGACATACAATGGAATAAATGTAGGAACCAATGCACAGGTGCCTGTATGATCGACTTGGAAAGAGCCTTTGATACCGTCTGGATCGAAGGGTTATATTACAAACTGGTCAGACATGGCATACATAAACCTTTACTATATATACTTTACAATATGTTAAAGGACAGGAGGTTCGTGGTCAAAAATGGTAATTTGACCTCTAACAACACGTATAATATTAAGAATGGCTTGCAACAGGGCGCGGTACTTTCTCCGATTCTTTCTAACATTTACATTAGCGACTTATTAGATGCACTCCCGCAGGCTATTTCGTACGCAGACGATCTCATAATTTACAGAACAGCTCCGACAGTTGAGATCATAAATAGTTGACCCCAGCGAGACCTCAACAAATTGCAGCGCTGTTGCGATGACTGGAAACTTAAGACCAATTTCCACAAATGTGAATTCATCCTATTTAGAACCCCATTATATAAAGCCACGAACGACACAAAGAAAAACTGGCGAAAGCTAATTATCGTGGGACCGCATGGAGATAAACTGGAAACCAAGAGTGTAGTTAAATACCTGGGCATCTGGCTAGATCATTATCTGTATTGCAACAGACATGTAGAGGCGGCTATGGTCAAAGCTAGAAAAACTTTTGCTATGACAAGGAGGCAATTTCACAGTAGCCAACTTGACAGTAGGGTAAAAGTCATGTGCTACATGACGCTATTCATTCCAATGCTCATATATGGTTGTCCAGTATGGTTTAATATAGGTCCAAATTTGATGGAAAAGATTCGGGTGTTCGAAAGGAAGTGTCTCAGAACCTGTTTCAGATTATATCGAACACCGGAATCGGAATACAAAAAGTACTACTCAAATGAGACTTTATATAATGAAGCCAGCATAAATAGGGTGGATAATTTTATGATCAAATTAATCAGAGAACATATTGCGAGAGCAATAAGCTCGTCCAATGACCTAATTTTCGGGGCTTATTATCCAAATACCCTGTACTATGAGAACGTGCGTCGCAACGGTTTTGTTCCACCAGAGGCGTTCCTTGATTTGGACATGAAAGGGCTTATACAGGATAGATCCGGGATTCCGCTGATCTATCATGTAAGTAGTCTGGCGCAAGACTAATGACCTTGCCCGGAAAAAACAAATCATTATGGAAAATTTAACAAGCTTCAGGACTTGCTAAATAAGGCCAATACCGGTTTCCGGTTGTAGTGCCGATGATGATGATGATCATGTAAGTAGATCATCCGTAGACGGGCGATTGTGCTACGACCGGGAAGTAACGCGCACCGAAGAAGAGCTCTTGCGTTTCAGTAGGGCTATCTCCCACAAAACCCGGGTCGATAGTATTGGACAGCGTCAACAGTTCTGGTGGTTGAATGGCATTTAAAGACCTGGATACCAAAGTCGGTATAGAATAACACTATCATCAGCCAGCTTACATAGACTTAGCTTTTCTAGAATTAGGGTAGTATAAGATTTAAGTTAAGTTAAGTTCTTTTACATAAAAAATTAATAAAAAAAAAAAATAAAAAAAAAGTAAGTTAAATTTTAAGAAAAAAAAAAACAAAAAAAAAATTAGACACAAAGTTTTCAAAATTTTTCTTTGTCATTTAAATAATTATAAGTACTGCCACAAACAAAGTTCTGTCGCCGAAAGGCAAATTATACAATAGTGATGCAATGTTTAGCTTAGAGCGTCTGCGTAGGACCAGTAAGTTATAATATAAGATAATTAAGCTAGAATTTAAGCATTTTTTGTCTAGCATGTAATTTAGAAACTAAGAATATCAAAAGAAAATAAAAAAATGTTTTAAAAATGAAAAAAAGTGCTGCTTGCTAGTGTGCTGATGTTGATCGCATCGCCAACAATGCTACTTGGGGCAACCTAACCCCCAAAAGGAGAGGTAATGCTTTGTTCGAATGGTGGCAACCAAACACCATCAAACACGAGTGAGAAATTTACTCCACTAGCACCCCTTCTTTCCCCAGAGGTGACTCCTTCTTGGATCTTTTACTAATAGACAGTCGTATTGAACTCTCAAATACAAATACTCATCATCATCGGTACTACAACCGGAATCCGGTCTTGGCCTTATTTAACTAGTCTGAGGCTTGTTAAATTTTCCATAATAATTTGTTTTTCCGGGCAAGATTATTAGTCTTGTGCCAATTAAATACTAGTATCGGAAATTGCCTTCGGACTGGATTGATACTGACCACTATTGTCTTGAAGCCAGAATTCACATTCCACAAGAACAAACTCTGGTCGACTGTGATCATCTTTATTCCTTTAATATTCATAAAGCACATTCGTCATGTTTCGAACGCGTTATCAAAAGGAAAATCCACTCAAGCGAGATGAATCCACCTATCAATATAAATTTAAAAAATCAAGAGATAGATCATTATCTCCTTAGAACGGATGGCATTGTCGAGAAGTCTGTTTTGTTTTGTTTGCAGACAAATTTATTCACAAAGTCTTTTTTATGTTTTACAATTTTAGTCTAAATGCTAAACCTATCTTAATAATTTTTACTACATAATGTAATTTACTGGCTCTTCACAAGCACTCTAAATTATACAATATTATATGCTTAATTTATGCCTTTCAGCTCACATTTTCTTTTATTTATTCTTAATATAATACACATACTTTATGAAAAAAATAGACTATTATCTTAGGGGTCTACCTCTTCTTCTTTTAGAGGCATTATGACAAAAAAATAAAGATTTTTTTTTTTTGTTTGAGGATGCAAAAATTTTAAAAACAAAATAATAAGTGTTTAATGAAAATAAAAAAGATAAAATAACAGAAGTTAACGGGAAGGAGGGCAACGGAAAGGGAGGAAGCTGCGCCAAAGCTGAATATTATATCTGAGGACGTGAAGTCCTTTCTTCGTTTTGGAGCTTTGGGGGATTTATACGTCGTTCAAGTGTTCCGCCGAACACTGCTTGCCACAGAGAAAACATACATACACAGAGCGAACGCGGTTACAAATGAAACACCAACAAATTTGTTTTTAATTTTTATTTTAATCGTAGTTGTCTATTATTATTTGGAATTATAATTTTCGCTGCTTTTCTTACGAAATAAGTGCCGAGTAAGTTACCGAAAAGAACGTTCTTATCCTATCTAAATAAACATATTGTAGGCGAAAAACAAATCGACTCACACTTAATATGACACATTTTTACTTTTAATGACACGAGAAGTATCAAGGATTCTTGGCGCGGATTAAGCACCTCGGCGGGGTTCTCTGGTCTCCTCACTGTACGGATATTCGATATATCCTTCTCGTCCCGGTGAGGATCAGAATTAGACTGCCTGTCTGCACACACAGATATCCAGATTCCAAACTGGTATTTGTATCTATCCGGAAAATATTCCCTATTTGCTCTGCTAACAGAACTTCCGAATTTCTGTTAGCAGCATGTTATCACATCCCCCGGGATATTTTGTAGGTTCCTGAAAGGGGAAAGTCATCTTTGCATACATCATTATTATCGCTGATAGAATTTCATTTCCACGGCGTTCTGTTTGCACAGAACATCTGGGGCCCAGACCAGAGATATTCGGCGATTGTTTTGACGTGCAGTCCGTGGGTCTTATTTGAACTTGGTACCCGGAATCGAAATCCATTAGATCTTTATAATGGTGCGAAATTCTAGCGTGGCCGTGGGACCGGAGTATTGCCTCTGTTGGCTTAACTCCTCATAAATTATCGGATATCTCGTTGAGATATATTCGATTGCGATAGGTCGTGGCTGCCTTCTGTTGTTCAACGGATTTGGGTGGTCCTTGCATTAGATTACCCGCACGTGCATCCGTTGATCGGTTCATTCTTTGATGATAGCAATTCTTTTGAATCGAATTTCGGAATTGCCGGTTCGATGAGATGTTCCTGGGCGCAGGCAGCATGTATGGCATTTTGGGAATTGTTTTTTTTTTCTTTTAGGAATAGAACGCATGGATGTTTATACCTTTGTTTCAGGCATGATGAGTTATAATTGTTGAGCTTGACCTAAAAAGCTTTGGGGACGTTCAGTTCCTTGCTTTTTGGTGTCGGTCTCAACGTTGGCTGCGAGTTGCAGGCCCTATGGTGGGACTTTGGGGCACGCGTCTGTGGGCGCGTGCAACGCTCTCAGGTGAGTAAGTTCTTTGAAGGTAGGAACCTTACCTGCGCAGAATTGTGCGTTCGTAGAACGCTACAGAGCCACCACCAGTTGGGGTTGGCTCGGTCTTTTATTGATTTATCTCTTTCACTGATCACCGTACTGAATCGAAGTCGGTCTGGCCTATTAGAGATATCGCTATTGTGGACAATTCGTTTATCCCTAGCACCACGGAAAGCGTGGTATATAATAGGTATTCCACCCTCATCTTGGATAAGACCTTTTCCGTCCAAGAAGAGGAACGCCTCTGGGGGAATGAACCCGTTCTGGAGGATACTCTCCAGATACATATAGTTCGGGTAATATGCTCCCGCGATAAGATTATTTACACTGCACATTGCCCTTGCAGAATAATTTTTATAATGAAGTTGTCTATCCTAGTTAGTCCTGATTTATCATACAAGGTTTTATTAGGGTAAAATTTCTGGTATCGTGACTCTGGTGTTCTATTAAGTCCGAGGCAGGAACGCAAACACTGTCTCTCGAACACGCGAATCTTTTCCATGTGGAATGGGGATATATTGTACCATATTGGACAGCCATAGACCAACACTGGTCGGATGAATGCCGAATATGAAATTATTTTAACTTTTGGATTGAGAATGCTGCTTCGGAATAGACTTTTTTTGGCAGCAAATGCGTTTCTTGCTGCAGAGAGAGTGACTGCTATATGCTTGTCATAGTATAAATACTTATCAAGCCAAATACCGAGATATCTGACTACAGTTTTCACTTGTAGTGGGAGATTATTATTCCCTACGATAGAGAAGTTGTTCCAATTGTACTTTGTATCCTGAGAGGCACTGGAGAGAGGTGTTCTGAAAAGGATAGTCTCGGTTTTGTGGAAATTAATTTTTAGTTTCCAGTCATTACAAAAACGTTTTATTTTATTGAAGTCGTCGTGGAGAAGTCTATTGATGACATCAATTTTCTTTCCTGTTCTGTATACCACAATGTCGTCTGCGTATGCAATGGCATTGTTAAGCGTACCCACTAAATCACTGGTGTAAATATTAAACAGAATGGGAGAATTCACCGCCCCTTGTTGTAAACCGTTTGTAATTTTGAAGGTCTTGCTTGAGAATATATCTCCGCATTTTACCACAAATTGCTTGTCCGTTATCATTTCGTAAATGTTGTACAATAGATAATGAGGCATTCTCAGGCTTTCTAACTTATGAATAAGTCCTTCTAACCACACGGTGTCGAAAGCCTTTTCAAAGTCAACTAAGCAGGCACCTGTGCATTGGCGCTTTGTCTTGTTCCATTGTATGTCGGAAACAAGCTTTGACGCGGCATGCACCGTACTATGTCCCGCTTTAAAGCCAAACTGGTTGTTGGGGATGATTTCATTTTCATCACACCAGCTCATCAGTGCTTTGTTTATGATCTTCTCGAAAACCTCGCTGATATTTGGCAGCAAACTAATCGCGCGAAGATTGGTTGGATTGGTCCTGTCTTTGCCCTTTTTAGGGATGGGGTGGACTATTGCAGTTTTCCAGTGGGTTGGATAGTATGCCTTATTTAAGGCGTTGTTGAATAGCGTAGTGTAGATTTTTACTGCTTCAGCAGGCAAATGTTTTAAAACTACATTTGGGATGCTATCTATCCCAGAAGACTTTTTGCTTTTGATTGACTTTAGGATGTTCGTAAGTTCATCCTTACTCACAAACATATTCATATTCTGATTGCTCCTGAGGGAGTCCGCTCTGTTATTTTCACTGAATGTGGTAAAACTACGGTTTTGGTTCCGCCAGGTACAAATTTGGTTTCTCAGTGCGCTGTAGGTCTGGAATGCGTTGTTTTCGAGGATCGTATTGGAGTGAGTGGATTCGTTCACTCTCTATACTGCCTCGAAACATGCACCAATAGAGTTCACTTTGTCTTGCGGGTCTTCGACTAATATTACTTCTTCGTTGGACTTGATATACTCCAGATTGAGTCCTGAGTTCAGCATTGCTTAACAATTCTCAGGAGTCCGTGGGACTCGCAAATATGGAATGTCATTGTGATCTTTCTTTCGAAAAGTTTTATTGATTTGTTGGAACATATTCGATCCGCTAGCTTGAATGGCTTGAATTTTGTTCTTCCACTCTTCACTTATACTTGAACGGTAATTGTCACGGATCAATTTTTGGAGATTTTTGATTAGGGACTTAAGTGTTCTTATTTCCTGACTATTTGGGTCGCTGAACTGTCTATAAAGTCTTTTCAGCTTTGAGAGCATAATGCTCTTTTGCTTATACAAAGCGTCAATTGCTGATGTCCTGTACTTATTAGTATAACCGTCGGTATGGGGAACTTTAGGTATAGAGCGTTTCATTGCATTGGTAATAATATCCATGTCCAATGTTGTTAAGTAATGATCGGTTTCGTCGTTATGGAGATTTCTAATAGTCGGTGGGTCTATGGCACTGTTACGAAGTTCTTTTTTTATTAATCGATCAAAGCGTGACCAGTGAGCTCTTCGAAAATTGAAAGAGTGGATCTGGTCGAACTGCTCTAGTGAATATTGCTCATTTGGGACTTCAATTGTGGCTCCAAATCCGTAGTGATCGCTATCGTAATCGATTGTGCGAAGACAGTTTCGCGTAGTTAGATCTGTGCCTGGCAAGTTTATTCGATCGTCGATCATAAGTAAATCCAGAAATGAATTTCCTTTAGGATAAGACGGTGTACTTGTGGCGTACAATTCTAATCTGCGCTCGATAGCATTCATTTGCCACCAATCATATAAAGCATTGCCCCTTGTGTTCGTGGTTAAGTTACCCCAAGCACCATGCTTGGCGTTGAAATCACCCGCTATTAGGAAATAGTTGTTTTCCGAATCTAATTTCAGGTGTCGAAATAGCATATCAATTTCATTGATAAATTGCTTACACTGGGTATCTTGAGGGGCATAAATGGAGACCACATACAGGTGCTTTTGACTTCTCAACGGAATATCTATTATGCAGGCTTCCAGCACCTGAAATTTGTGTACTTCTGTACTATAAATTACCTTATGATAAAGACGTTTTTTAATTAAAACTGCAACCCCACCCCCTTGAGTAGAATGTGGCCTGTCACGTCTGATTATCTTATAGTTTTTATAGACAATTTTGTGCCTTTGGTTTAGCTTAGTTTCACTAGCCAAAAGTACATCAGGGGATTCGATTTCAAGCATGTTGCCTAGATTACCTCTTCTGTCTATGTGTATTAGTGAATTTACGTTCACTGAAATAATTTTTAGTTTTAGTTCAGTTAGAGGGTTGAAGATTTTGATGGAAGGAGTTATTTGAAAACACAGCCGAACAGAGCATATCTATTCGGGCCATTTGTTCCGTCAATATTTTTTGAAAATTAGCTAATTGTGTTTGCATGGCCGATATCATATTTAATATCTCAGGTTGCGCATCTACTGCCGGTATTCGCCCATTGGTATGTGAAGATTCCACAGGGGCTCGTTGCATAGAATTGCCCGTGATTTGTGCATATGTTACACGCGGGGCAACAAAATTATTATAAGAACGAGTTTTAATTTTTTTCTCTTCTGCCACTTGCTTTTGTTTTGATTCCCACTTTAACTTCATATGTTGAAATTTGGGAAAACCCCTAAAATTTGCCGTGTGTCCTGTATTTTTACATAGTACACATGACAGTGTTTCCCTATCCGGAAGCCGTTCCTTTCCCAGCGGACATTCGCCCATGTTATGGTCAGCGAGGCATTTTACGCATCTGAATTTCATATTGCAATTTGATGCAACGTGTCCAAGTCGTTGACAGCGCATACATTGCAGTACGCGCTCAGATTTTCTAATTTTTTCCCAACTTATAATTTTATATGTCTAAGCGCATCAACTTTACTATTAGGACTTAGAGATACAATGTAGAAAGGCAATTTGCGGTTGCACTTTCTAGAATTCGCAGTTGAAAACGGTTTTACACCTGTAAATTTTAAACTAGCTGTTTCAACCGTTTTTAATTCCTCGAGTATCTCCTCTGGGGAGAACGAAGGATCAACTCCTTTTAAGAGCATGGAAATTGATTTTTCTGATTTTGGGGTGTACGTGTAGTACTCGGTTTTTGCCCTTCCCAAAGCGGACTTTACTTTATTGTAACCTTCTAGGTCTTCGCACAAAATTCTAGTTTTTTCAGCACTAATTCTTTTTGTTGTAAAATCTTTACAAGTCAACTCACCCAACTTCATTAAATCTTTCGCTTCTATGTGACTGATGACAATTGGAGGTATTTTTTCCTTTTTTGGTTGCTGTTGTTGCTCGTCCTTGGCTGTCTTTGCCTGCTGCAGTTGTTTCTGATTCTGTTGTTGATCGTCCATTGTTTCGCTTATTTGTAGCGAATGTTGATGCTGCCGCTGGTGATTTGTTTTTTGCTCTCTTTTTGCTTCGGTTTCATTCCGTCTTTTGTTTCGCTCTTCCAGGGCTGCTCGTACTTGTTTGGAAAGTTCTTCGCGTTTTTTGATGAGATCAGCAATTAAGCTGTTTAGGTCATCGTCTCCTTCGGGAATGTTTGACTCCAGTATGTCCAATTCCTTAAATTTGTTCCCTGCTCCTGAGTAACAAGTATCCTTGGCAGGTATATTTTCTTCTGTGACGGTTTTTTTCGTCACATTTGATTTTTGTCGTTCCATTGACAGGTTTGAGCGGACTTTATTTGCCACTGGGCTGTCATCTATAATTGACACTTCATTCTTCCTTTTGGTAATTTTTTTGGTTGTTTTTGAATTAGCGACTACACATGAGTGTGCCATTTTTAATTCGACGCTCTTCGTCTTGCTCATTTTGGGTTCGAAACACACACACACTCGTTTTTTTTTTTTTTTTCGCCGTGCAACGCCGGCCGAACTGCGAAAAACACAGTTTATTCACGAATTCACGCACACACGCACTCGATATTCTTTGTTTTAGAACTGCTCACCGTCTTACGATGTTTGTCGCTTGACGAACGACGAGCGAATGTTGTCGAGAAGTCTATTAAGCTCTCTATTCCCAAAATATATCGGTCTCAAGGTTACACAACTCAATACAGAAACTCAGCTATCGAAGCTCTGCATAGACAAAAAAGTTCTCTGCTATCTATACTGAAACTCCTCTTTCGGCAGTTCTTTTGGGAAAACAAAATTCGAGTCATAAACCCTGCTCGAATATGTTCTCTCAGATAAACAAAATATTCCGAAAGGGGAATCATAGTTACATCCCTGTTTAAAAATTACACGATCTCCAGCGGATTGTCAAATACTGATAAACGCAGGTATTACCCCCGACAATATTATCTCTGTTGCTAAAAGATCCACAAGAAAAAAAAATGCTATTGGTGCCTATTTCGAGTCCGCACACAGAATGAACGAATCCTCTCACCCCAATTATGTTCTAGAACACAGAGCACTGCAAAACCACATTTCACTTCGCAACACAATTAATAGTTGGCCATCCAAAAATCGAAGTTTTACAATCATTAGTGACATTAATAACACACATTCTCCCATTGGAAATCGAAGCAACAGTTGGTTTGTAACGAAGGACGAATTCTCAACTATTTTTAAGTCACTTAAAAATAAGACGTCTTCTGGAATTAGTGGAATTCCAAACACAATACTCAAACCTTTACCATCGGAAGCCATACATACTTATACGACACTGTTTAAGAACGCGCTCAACAAAACATCTCCAACGCACTGGAAAATAGCAGTAGCTCACCACATTCCAAAACGGAAAAAAGATAGTAGCAACCCATCTAATCCTATTACTCACGAACATCAGCAAAGTGTTTGAAAAACTAATAAATAAATTATTATTGAATTAGTCCGAGGACAACAAAATTGACCTGGAAAACCAATTTGGTTTTCGGAGTCGACATGACACTATCCATGCCGCGTCAAAACTGTTTTCCGATATACAATGGAACAAAGCAAAACGGCAGTGCACAGGGGCATGTTTGGTTGATTTGGAAAAGGTCTTCGACACCGTTTGGGTAGAAGGTCTTATTTATAAGCTAACCAATCTGGGCATGCCTGCAAACATACTATATATTGTATATGACACGGTTATGGGAAAACAATTCGTCGTTTCCAACAAGACGTTCTTCATAAGAGACGGCCTACAACAGGCCGCAGCCAATTCTCCAATCCTATTGAAGATTTGCACTAGCGATCTAGTGGATTCTCTTGTTCATGCTTTTGCGTATGCTGATGACATAATTGTGTAGAAAAATTGAGATCATTATCAGACTTTTATAATATGATCTCAACAGAATCATAAATTACTGTTATAAATGGAAGTTAAAAATCAGCTTCTAAAAAACTGAAACTATTCTATTCAGGACACCCTTCAGCACCGCGTCGGCTGACATAAAAAAAATTGGAAAAAGTTCTCAATTATTGGACAAAACGTTCTGCCTTTGGCAGTGAGAGATTCATTAAGATATCTGGACATCTGGCTCGACCAGTTTCTAAACTTTGATAAACACACAGTAATGGCTCTCTCTACGGCTAAAACTTCTTATGCTAGAGCCGATTATTCCACAATAGTCTTCTTGACTCGAAAGTGAAAATTGTATCATACACCTCACTCATACGACATATAATGGTGTACGGTTGCCCGGTATGGTTTAACATAGTCCCTTACTACATGGAAAAACTTCGTGTATTTGAAAGACAATGTCTGGGTTCCGGTCTCCGACTCCACAGAACGCCAGAATCGCAGTATACAAAGTATTATCCTAATAAAGATCTGTATAACATGGCAGGCTTAAACAGAATACATAATAAAAAGTATAGGCTACAACATTGCAAGAGCAATGACCAATGAAAACAAATTGATCTCTATCCAAACGATGCATACTTGGAGAATACTCTCCAAAGCGGATTCATTCTCTCCGAATCATTTGTTCCTATAGACAAAACAGGCCTCATACTAAACAGTGATGGAGTCCCTATCATATACCATGTTTTCCGTGGATTTAGGAACAAAAGAGTACTGCATAATAATAACATACGAGGGTGGGCTTGTGGCGGCTCCGCCAAACCCCACGGTAAGCTTTCCTTAAAAACCCCCATAACACCCATCTTCCCATATAATTTCGCCAATGCAATCGCATTCGGCACACAAAAACGCTGCACGCATTAAGAGATCAAACTCATGATCTTAAATTCCCTGTTAAGAAAACTTACCTTCATGCATCTCTTCGCATACAATTTTCTGTAAGAGTTCTTCATGACCTTTTTAGGAATTCCATAACTCCCTTCGTTTCCCTCCAATGCATTTGTATAAGCCCCAGAAAACATTTCCTTCTCCAAGAACATGTAATGCTTTTAAGCATTATCTGAAATTCCGAAAATTGTTCCTTAATGTGCATATGCACCATAAATACCAAACATTCGACACCCTTTGTCTGAGTTAAAATACTATGTCGGTCAGCTTGTTTTTACAGCTGCAGCAAGCCGACAGGAGATTCACCACCAATAGACAAACAATCTTCAATTTTGTTCGTCGCCACAAAACGAACGAACCGACACATACAAAGTCATGCAAGGGAACCGTTTCTGCCGCCGACCCAGGATACGATATACAATTTCCATTGTATAAAGTATCGCATCCCATTTTAGCACCTTTTTCCTTTTCCTAACGTATATCATAGCGACGTTGCACAGCATAGACATAGATCAAGAATCGCCTTTGTCTTTGCCGCCCGCCTGTTTCGTTGTTCCACTGCTGTTGAGCACGTGTAATTAACATCGATCCGAACGATCCCACGCATACCACCATGATCTTTATTACAAGATCTGGTTTCCTATACCACCAGGAGAGACTTTACGTTTCTCTGGTGGTGGATAAAAACGATATCCTTATTGGAGAGGATATCGGTGAGTCCTATTACAACCACCGTTCGCGACGGTTGGTTCACTCCCGCTCTTCGCCGGCAGCGGAGACGCGTAAATAAAATTTCCGGAGTCGAGTGGGTAGTTGTGTATGTATAAAATATCACTTTCGTTTTTTGTGCGTATTGACCCCGTAAAATCTGTGTGAATCAGAATACTTGGATACCTCCAAACCAAATGAAAGTATTAAGGAATAAAAATTTAACAATAAACTAAATCCGCATGTTTATTTTTCCAGCTGCAGTTCCTGAAGTGTTTGTGTGTATTTCCGTCTTCTCCTGTTGAACAGTTTTCTTTTGTTGCTGCGGTGGAATAATCTAGATCGGAGTGTTAATGAAAAGTTTGTGGGGACGAGGTAGAACTCTCGCCCGCGCGGCGTCGCTACCTCGTACCCCCCACAGGCTGGCTAGTGAATAGAGTTGTTCATCTTTTGACAGTTATTCACCAATATTTCAGCCATTTTGGACGAGTAGTTTTTATTTGACTGTCGTTTGAGTGAGTCGATGTGACTGTTTTTGTAAAAATGGACAACATTTAATATAGAGCTGTCATTAATTTTTTTGTTTTTGAAAGGCAATACGCCTACGCAAATCAAAGATGAGTTGGACTCTGTGTATGGGTACTCCGCACCATCATTTACCACCGTGGAATTTTGGGCAGCTGAATTTAAACGTGGCCGTGAGAGCTTGAGGAGGGAGACGATGAACGTTCGGGACGTCCAAAAACTGCAACAACTGACGATAACATCGCTCAAGTTCACCAAATGGTGCTAGACGATGGCCGAATTAAAGTGAGAGAGATAGTAGAGGCTATGAAAATGAAAAGAACGTGTTTGTCACATATTAAATCAAGATTTACGTATGAGAAAACTGTCCGCGCGTTGGATGCCGCGTTTGCTCACGTTAGACCAAAAACATGTTTGAATGAGATTTCCAACACTCTGTTGGCGTAGTTTAAGCGCAATAAATTCGAGTTTTGGTGCCAATTAATTACTCTCTATAAAACTTGGATACACCATTATACGCCGAAACAATAATACATCCAAAACAGTGGACTGCAAAGGGGGAATCGGTGCCAAAAAAAAAAGCAAAAACTGTATTTTCGGCTGGAAAAGTGATGGCGACTGTTTTTTGCGATAGTAATGGAATTATCTTCATCGATTATCTTCAAAAAAGAAAAACCATTACAGGAGCATGCGGGTGGTTTTTACGATGGCATCAGCAAGGATGCGGGTTCTATAAAAACACCACCGATGTCTGCTGTCAAAATTGTCCCACAAGAAAAATCAAACGAATAAAACGCACTGAATTTATTTTACTGTTCCTTTATTGAGTATTTTTCATAACACCGTTCTACACTAAGTAAACAAATGCATTGGCTTTTTATAGAATATTTCCTACGTTAAACAACGTGGGTGTAGGTATATATATGGTATTTGTACATTGGGAGCTGCAGATAGATTTATCCTTTTTTTTTGTTTTGCTGTCCCCAAAACTGTCTTTACATCGGGAACTGGAATATTTCCGCGCACAACTTTATATTGGAAAACGTATTGACTCTAAAAGAATAGATCACGAATGACAAACGAACTTAACTCTCGTTAACTCAAAAAAGGCAAGCGAACTTAACTCGGTGAAGGATTAAATTTGACTCTCAAGAAAAATAGCGTGTGTACGCTTGCGAAGTTTAAATCTGACTCCTCGATGCAACTCACATCCTTAAGTTTCAATGGCCGTGAATTGCATCGATAGAGAGGAGCAAAACGGATCCACTTAACTGTGTAGGGCAGGTTGGATGCCCTGCGATGAAGACGATGATCGGCGGACACCTGATTAAACAAACGCACGATCATCAGGGGCTGCGGCGATGTACCCATACATCGTTGATGATGTATTCCAGGGAACGAAATAGATGTTTGTTTCAAAGTAAACAAAAACGCTATTTCACAGGTCAAACGGTGGCACGCATAATGTATATGATGTTACAAAGGGGACGTCATTGGATTTGCTTGAGATTTGCTTGAGGTTCCGGGGAAATACCGATGTAGGCAATATCTACTGGAGTCAACAACTTGACCAGAGATTGGGAATCTGTCTACTTTAGCCAAATGGCTCTAAAGCAGAATGGGGGAAATTGGTCCTGGACGTTAAGTCCACAGAAAACTCGACGACGGTGGCTATGGATTGTTTGTTCGGGTGGGATGGTGGGTGTTCATGGGACATGAACGTGAGTAAATAAACGATCACGTTCATGCTCAAATCAAATGCATGGCTGGGTAATGGTTAGAGAATTGGTTGCACTAACGCGGACCTTAGGGTAGGATAAGATATACGATTAAGTAGGTATATCGATTGCAGCTGTGTCCGCAATACACTGGCAAGCGTTTGTTTATCGGTAATTGAAGACAAGCTGAGCCGATAGGAGATGAACTGGTTCATGGAGTATGAACCAGAAAAGTTCAGAATGTATGTATGCCGTCGGGTAGGTTTCCTTTCAGGTATGGAAAATGCTGCTGGGAGCTAACCCTGCCCAAAATTGCAGGTAAGTACCATGGTTTTGTATGGGAAGAGGAAGGTGGTTAATTTGGGTGGTTCTTTGGGAATGCATTAAGGAACCGCCACAAGCATACTACCCATCATTACTTGACCAACTGAAGGCAGAAATTGCGGAAAAACGGGCACATTTGCAGAAAAACAAACCTCAGCGGTTGCCATGGCGGAAATCCACGAATTACGGTTTGAACTGCTTGACCATCCGCCTTACTCACCAGATTTAGCCTCAAGCGACTTCTTTTTGTTCCTTAATCTAAAAATTGTGCTCGGAGAATAGAGATTTTCGTCAAATGAGGAGCCAATCACCTTCGTGAAGAGTTATTTTGCAGAGAAAAACGCCAAGTACTATTGGGACGGGTTAGAGATATGGGAGCATCGCTGGGAGAAGTGTGTAGAGTTAGAAGGAGACTGTAGCGATTCTAACAGATACACACGATTCACAAGCGAAATAGTGAAGAACACGAACGGAAAATCGAATAAGAAAAATACATCAGAACCGTATACCAAGCGATAAATAAAAATTAAAAATAATTCACATCAGTGGAATATACTCGAGTTAGGAAATCAAATTCTAAACACGGTCAGTAGCCTGGTGTGTAACGCTTAGGTAAAATTTTTTTCGTGATTCGAGCTGTCATAGCGTCAGTTCGAATCACACGATCTTCTTCACTATTATTTCAAACGCTATTAGACTATGTACAAAAACAAAAATGAATTTTAAGGAAACATTTTTTGTATCTTTGTTAGGTCGGAAACTTTTCCGCACGCCGTCGCATCTCACACGTCAACCATTTACGTTTTAGCGCAATAATTGGCGAACGAGTTATTGAATAGACATGTTTTTCACCCTTCTTGGTGGTGGCTCAATTCCAAAGATAGGATTACACGTTCCCTTTAGATATAATGGCTTAAACAGTTTTTCTCCTTTTCTTTCTGTTTTTATCTCTATATTTCTTTTTTTCTTTTTACTTAAGTTAGTTCTTTTAATTTTAATTTTAATTTATAATACAATTAAAAAAAAAATTATATATATATGTGGGTATATATATAGAACATATATATATATATATACATATATATATGTATATATATATATATACATATATATATATATACAAACAAACAATAACAATAAAAATCCTAAAAATCCTAATAATGTAAACCGATCCAAGTTTTCCTTCTTTTTTTTTCTCTGATATAATTTGTATATTTTGTTTAAAGCAAAAACAATAAAAAATTAAAAACACTGTACACCGAAAGGTAACATATTTGTAACAAAATAAATGAACGTAAAATAATTTAGAGTGCTCATACAGAGGCAGTAAATCAGATCAAAATGTAACATGTTAAAATAGGGTTAGCATTTAGTCTAATATTGTAAACAACCTTTTCTGTACTTCTTTTTCTTTTGCAAATAAATGTGTTAAAAAAATAAGGTTGAAGAAAAAAAATTATTATTTTGGGAATAAATAAAAAAATACTGAAACCAATACGTAATATAATAAAATCTTTTAAGTTAAATAAATTCAATTAAAACAAATGCAAGATCATTTATGAACCAAATTGCCCCATTTCAAGCTTAAGGAAATTCCCAAATATTTGTCTTGAAGTTTGTCTGTGGCAACAGGCGGTTTAATTCGATAACTCACAAACACCACATTGGCCAGAAGCTTTAGGGAGACAGCTAAATGATATAAGGGCGACATTGTCACATGTGATTCTAGAATTAAGTAATCTCGTCAGTAATGGTGAAGGTTGGAGGCCTGCACAATTAGATGACTCGGCTGGGAACAAGAATAGCTTGTCCCAAGTTTACTTTCACTCTAATATTATAGATTCGTCAAAAAAGTCCATGAATACATCGAAAGCGAATTTATTATGTCAGAATACACCAAATCCACAAGATTTAAAACGAATACACAACGAACTAACTTCTGTCTCTATCAAGGATCTGCCATGATTGTAGTTAGTTGACGGTTTAATGATACTCGTGATTTCGGTTACTCTTCGTGGTCATGAATTAGGAAGGAAATTCCCAACTAATTATAATTGATACCCATGACAGCGCTATTTGCCACCGAATTTAAAATAATTTTCTGCGGTTCTGCCCTCAGTTAAAGCCATTTCCTTTTATCCCCGTCTAGTACTGCGAATGAAAAGGCCATTAAAAATCCACAACAGTTTGACCCTTTCAATTTTATATGTATTTTATTTATGTATATTATCTTTTTTTATCAAATATCTACACGAAATTTTCACGGATAGTTACGAACAAGAAAATGCTGGGACAGATATCCTTCAGTAGATATCTGGGACAGATTTCCGTGAGACCCCAGTCGTTCTTCGCACGTCAAACTCAATTATCAACTCAACCAAATCAATTGTTCTGACAGACACTGGCCTAAAGTCAATACCAGGATCCAACAATGTGACAGCCGACAGGCGAGTTCACATTTTCTCAACTACCCAGTTATTCTCAAATTGTAATCTCAATTTTCATTAAATATCCGTTCGGATTTTGGGGAAGCAATTTTTCTCCAATGAGAAAACATTTTTTTCTTGTTCACTTTACTAGGACTATAGGATTTCGCTTTTTTATCTCTTTCCCTCTTACGACAAATATATTTTTGTACATTACAGGTCGCAAAAGGTAGTCTGGCATGGATCACACCGGAACGGCGAACTAGCTCAGGAAATGTATTGTGATGCATGGATGTCATCATCTATAGACAAGGTCGGTTTGGGCAGCAGCCTGCTAGCGAATAAATTAATGGACGAAGAACGTTACTCCTGCGATAATCAATTTATTATTCTGTGCATCGAGGTGGTGCCAAAAAATCAAAGAAGGAAACGAGATTTGGACACTGAAAGAAGGTGAGCAACCACAATTCCATTATTCCTAAACTGCTTTTCTCGATCCAACACTGTTGCATGTCTTTTGCTATGGAGTCCCTTATTCTGTTGGCACAGTATTTCATAAAATATAGTTAGCATGTGTAGAAGCTGTCCCCCATCAGCATCCTGCACATACATCAACGCCGGAAACTAAATTAATAGCTAGACTTTGGCAGAAAGTCAAAAAATCCTGTGCACATGGAAAGCCGAAAAATGATAGCAAAGGAATAATAAAGTTTCTGGCGAGATAATGAAACGAGGGAACTGGTTATTGGATTGTTGGTCAATCAAATTTTCTCCTCTCTTAATATCCTGGTTGTAAACATTTTGTGTTGTTGAAATTATTTTGCCTGAGAACGTGACGGCAAATATGACAGCTCCTGTGTGAGAATTAGTCGCTACGTAGTAATCTGATAAAACGTAATTTACCGATTTCCGGTTATAATGGGGTTTCCTGTTTTTGAAACACACGCTGAGTACGACAAGGGATAGAAAACTACGAAGGATCTTCTGGTCGGGCATTGAGAAATTAATTTTTCTTCACACTTCTCCATCCCTTAGAATCACAATATTTTCGGAAAGGATATTAAATAAGAGCTCTGTGAAAAGATTTTGCTGTGAGCAATTATTTGCTTGTCGACGTGTATAATTATCCATTGAGTTTCGACAAAAGATTCGAAAGACAGAATTAATTGCAATTATTGTGTGATTTGTGAAGTGAGATATATTTGTGAAGAAGAAGACAATAGAACTTGTAGTGGCTGTGATGTAGTCTGAGTGGAATAGATTGGGAATTTGCCAAAGGGTTTACCATCAAGGAGAATGAGTGGCAAACGTTTTTTGCTGGGCTTTTGGATAACAGTTTGAGGCACTATATTTATATCTCCGTTTGTGTCGCTGTTTCTATGAAGTTCAAAAGAAAAGATAAAAAGTAGTAGGGTAAAGGATAACTTGGCATTCACAAAATGTATACCAAATTAAGTAATTATTGGAACTCTGATAAATATAAAACTTTTCTATATAAGTCGTCTATTACCCTAGATTATAGGTGGGGAAATTTAATAACTGATTACTTGTTTGTAGTTACTTAAGGTTTTGTATTTAGTAATTTTTAACTTCAAGATATTATCTTGTTTACGAGGGTTGCCTTTTATATTTCGGAATTAGAGAACAAAAACGAATATTGATCATCGAAATCACTTTATTGTTTTTCAAAATATTCCCCATGAAGATCTATACACTTTTGCATGCGTTTGAATCAATTGTCGAAGCACTTTTGTGGCAACACTCTGATTGAGGTATCTCCAACACATGCATTCTGAATGCAGCAACCGCTTCTTCAGGTGTCGAAAAACGTTGACCTCTCAGTTTGTTGTTTACGTACGGGAATAAAAAGAAGTCATTCGGTGCCAAGTCAGGACTATACGGCGGATGACCCATCAAATCTATGTTTTGGGAGCTCAAAAATGCAGTTGTCGCAGCCGATGTGTGAGAGCTCACATTGTCGTGGTGAAGAATGATCCGTCTTCGGCGGTTGGTTTTCCTGATTTCTTGGAAGACAACTGGCAAACAAATGGTTGTGTACCACTCAGAATTGACTGTTCTGCGTTGTTCTAGTGGTACGGTAGCGACATGTCCAGTTTTTCCGAAAAAACAGGCGACAATTTGCTTGGAAGTGCTTCGTACGCGAACAACTTTTGTTGGATTTGGCTCATCTTGAAACACCCAGACAGTCGACTGCTGTTTACTTTCGGGCTTATACGCGTAAATCCACGATTCATCACCTGTCATGATGTCATAGACGTATTTCGAAGCACCGCGACCGTATTTTTTGAGCATTTCTTTCGACCAATTGACACGAGCATTTTTTGGGGCGATTGACAAATTGTGTGGGATCCAACGCGAACAAATTTTTTTGACAGTCAAATGTTTATGCAATATTGAATGTATGCTGGTCCCACTAACGCCTAAGGTTGTCTCAATCTCACGATACGTCACATGACGATCTTCCAATATCAGTTCGCGCACAGCATCAATGGTTGTCGGAACAACAACTGATTTTGGACGACCTTCACGAAATTCATCTTGGAGTGAACTACGACCACGATTGAATTCACCATACCATCGATAAACACTGGTCCTTGATGGAGCTTCATCCCCAAAAATTGAATTAAGTTCATCCATGCACTGTTGCTGAGTTAATCCTCGCCGAAAGTTGTAAAAAATAATCGCACGAAAATGTTGACGATTTAATTCCATTTTTGGGCCGAGATAAATCTTTTAAGTTACTGTAAACAACACAAATAGCGCTCGTATGTCAAAACGTTCTGAGTGCGTATAACCTCAAAAATGTCCAACTTTACGACAGAGTTGTCAATTGCCGGATTGCAACACTAGGGTTGCCAAATCCCGAAACATAAGAGGCAACCCTCGTATCTAAAGTAATCAAACGTGAATTGGGTCCATCCAAGACTTGGAATTTACTATTAGATTGTGCCGGTTCCGCCAAACCCCACCGTCCGTAAAACCCCCATAACATTCAGTCAATTTCCTAACTTCACTAATGCAATCGCATTAGTACCTGAAAATGCTTCACGCATTGTATAGATCAAATCTATAATCTTAAAGTCTCTGGAAAAGAAAACTTACCTTTTCATGCATCCCTTCGCATACAATTCCCCGTAAGATTTCTTTCTTACCTTATCAGGAATCTCAAACCAAAATCTGAGACGAATTCCTGAAAACAAAAGGATTTTAATTACATACTATGTAACCTTCACCAGGGACCATAAACATTGCGCTGTCTATTTTTCAGCTTCGCCATGTGTATGATAAATCTCTTAACGTACACATTGGCCGGCGGCCTTTTCTCCCAGCAATAAAATGCCAACAGCTGCATTCAATTAACGCAATCAACGCTGAAGCCAATTTCCCTAACTTGCACCATGTGCAAACAAAAACAAATACACGCATCTAGCGTCTATTGCCATAAAACGAATTTCTTCGCATGTGGTCATGTATACAATTCCATCCCTTTAGCATCACCAGCGATACACATTTCCCATTGTGTAAATAGAAAACCCATTAGCAGTTCTTCCTAATGGCGATACATTTACTTACGCATACCTTTGCACTGAAAGAGTGCATTTCCTTGGTGGTCGCACCCTTAAGAGAAGAGTTTTTCTCTCTCTTCTCTTGTTTTCTTAACCCTAACCTAGGGTGGAATTCATGTCAGGATTCTAGCCTCGTTGAGTCCTTTACACCTCCTCCCCCGTTTAACTCGCTAAGGTCGTTCAAAACAAGTTGTCCCCTCTGCCCTTTTACGTGTTTGGTTTCCTCTGAACTCGCAGTAAGTGTGTAGCGAATCTAACAGATACACACACAGTTCACAAGCCAAATTGTGAAGAAGCACCGAACGAAAAATCGAATAAGAAAAATACATCAGAACCGTTTAACATACCTTAGCGGATAACATAACAATTCACATCAGTGGAGTATAATCGAGTTTTAAAATCGAATTTGAAACACGGTCAGTAGCCTGATGTGTAACGCTTAGGTAAAATTTTTTTCGTGATTCAGACTGTCATAGCGTCAGTTCGAATCACACGATCTTCTTCACTATTATTTCAAACGCTATAAGTGTGCTTCGGGGATCTGTAATTCTCTATCGTATCCGGTGCAACTTAAAGGCTATTGTTAGGGACGTATAGTCCTCTCTTCGATACTAATCCACCACCAGCTGGGATGAGATCGGTCTCTTTTAGATTTATCCCTTTCAGTTATCACCATACTGAAACGTAGGGGACCTAGAGTATTCGAGATATCGCTATCATGAAGAATTAGTTTATCCCTAGCACCGCGAAAAGTGTGGTTACTAATAGGGACTCCATGCTTGTCTTGGATACGTCCTTTTCTATCCAAGGAGGGGACCGCTTCTGGGGGAATAAACCCATTCTGGAGAGTACTCTCCAGATACATATCGTTGAGATAGAAAACTTCAGAAACAAGATCATATTTACTGCACATTTCCCTTGTAGTGTGACCACGGATAATTTTGATGTTGAAGTTATCTATCCTGTATAGTCCTGATTTGTCGTACAGGGCTTAATTACGGTAGAACTTCTTATGTTGCGACTCTGGTGTAAACACTGCCTCTCGAACATCCGAAACGTCTCCATGTAGAATGGGGATATGTTATACCATACCGGGCAGCCATACACCAATACTGGTCGGATGAATAGCGAGTATGAGATTATTTTGACTTTGGAGTCTAGACTGCTACGGAGGAGACTTCTTGTCTTAGCACATGCGTTTTAGGCTGCGGTAAGAGCTGCTGTTATGTGCTTATTAAAGTAGAGATACTGATAACAAGGTATCTAGCCACAGTTTTTACTTGGGGAATATTATTACTTCCTACAACGGAGAGAAATTCTGTTTTGTATCCTTCGATGCCCTGGACAAGGGCGTTCTGGAAAGGATAGTTTCTGTTTTCTGGAAATTAATCTTTAATTACCAGTCTTCGCAAAAACGTTTGATTCTATTGAAGTCATCTTGCAGAAGTCTGTTGATGAGGTTGAGAGAACCCACTAGATCAGTAGTGTAAATGTTAAATAAAATGAGAGAGTTCAATGCTCCCTGCTGTTAGCCGTTTTGAATATGAAAGGTGTTTTTGGATGTTATATTTCCACATTTCACCACAAATTGTTTACCCATTATCATATCATAGATAATGTATAACAAATATTCGGGCATAGCTAGATTTGATAACTTATATACAAATCCTTTTAACCATACGGTGTTGAACCCCTTTTCAAAGTCAACCAAATAGGCCCCTGTGCATTGTCGCTTTCCTTTGTTTCACTGTATGGCGGAAACAATTTTTGTTGCACCCATGAACTGTATCGTGTATCGTGTTTCGATCTACAACCAAACTGGATGTCATCACGCCAGTTCAATTCTTTATTTATAATTTTCTCGAATACCTTGCTGATGCTGGGAAGCAAACTAATCGAGTGAAGATTGGCTAGATTGCTCCTGTCTTTGCCCTTTTTGGGGATGGGATGGACTACTGTAGTTTTCCAACGGTTTGGATAATATGCATTGTTTAGAGGTTTGTTGAATAAAACAACGTAAACCTTCACTGCTTCAAGAAGCAAGTGGTGTAGAACGATGTTCTTTGTCTAGAGTAGGGAACGAACAGGGAAATAGAGTAAAGGACTTCGGTATATAAATGGTTGATGGCATCTTCAACGGATAGGTGATCGTAGTTGACGAAAGACGGCCTAGATAGTCGTTGATGAGGCGAAAATTATCTTTATGTAGACCGTAAGCATAGTGTTTGGAAGGGGGGACAGGTGGCGCCGAGTGGACTAGTAAGAAGGTCACGTGAAGAGGGGGGTGGTGGTGATCTACAGATGTAAGGACAAAAGGGCTGGATGAGGCAGATGTATTGGTAGGGTCTGGTGTAAAGATGAAGTCTAGCTACCTAACGAAGAGGTTGCGAACGTTGCTTGCCTGACAGAGGCAAGAATCGTCTAGTCGATCAATGAAGAGACATTCCTTGGCAGAGTTCGGGTGAGAGGTGAAGTATTATTAATCGTCATACACAGCCCAATTGAGTTGTGAAAGATTAAAATCTCTAAAGAGGCTGATGCCATCCTCACAATTACTCAGCTCTATTATGTGGTCGATAGTATTAAGAGCAAGCTCGTAAACTTCAATAGGCTGGGATGGCAAGATATGGAAGCACATAACAAAGATTGATTTCCGAAGAAGAGTGATTTTTTGACAGTCACAAAGTCTATCTTGGAGGAGGTAGGGAAAGCGACAAGTAACTATTCGAGACTGTTATGGAGAGCAATGAGCATTCTTCGGCTGTGGGAAAAGTCAGTAGTATGGTTGAGGAGGTTGTGGGGTTGGGATGTCTGTGTGCAGGCATACTGCACCGGGTTCATTCCTTACTTCCTACTAACTGCGCGCTCACTGTTCCTGAGGCTATTTGGTACTTTAATTACCCTTCCTGCCATTGCCAGTGGGGTAGTTCTCTGTTAAACGTTGTGGCATCACTAACAGATACACACAATTCACAAGCAAAATAGTGAAGGACACCGAACGAAAATCGAATAAGAAAATACATCAGAACCGTATACCTAGCGATAACATAACAATTCACCTCAGTGGAGTATAGTCGAGTTTTAAAATCAAATTCAAAAATCGGCCAGCAGCCTGATGGGTAACGCTTAGGTAAACATTTTTGGGGATTCAAACTGTCATAGCGTCAGTTCGAATCACACGTTCTTCTTCACTATTATTTCAAACGCTATAACGTCTCTAAGGGTTTTCCCGCTCGTCGGGGACAAACACCATAGGTTTATATATTTCATTAACTTTATTGTGGATACTTAGGTTCAAAACAGTTACACATGAATAGTTGTCGGCTCACTAATAAAATAGAAGAAGTTACATGTATCGTCTGTCTGAAACACTCCTTAATTCTAACGGAAAGTTCACATAGATATTGTTTATTTGTCCACTAATTAAGTTTAAACTAAAAGATGAAATAAGTTCAGTTATTTTCACACTAATTATTATAACTGAAGATTGATGTATGTACAATTTGTTTTGGACACTAATTACTTCTAACAGAAAAATTCACATAGGTATTGTTCGTTTGTCCACTAATTAAGTTTTAACTTGCCTCGACTTGACTGGATGAATATCCAACTCCGACTGACTTCGTTTTTACGTGGAGGAACGACCGACCCCCACGGAATCTGTTTTACGATTGGTGATTGCCACCGAAACGACAAAATACCAAATTCCATCCATCGCTTCGGTGGCCAATAAGGGATGATCTTTCATACCCTGGTCACGGCGAGGATGTGCACGCAGATGCGGTTACTTCGCACGCCCATGCTGGTGTCCATGAGCATGCGAACCGTGGATATCATAATTCCATAAAAGGAAATATTACACGATAAGTTTGCAACTGGTGCAAGCCATCGTGACACAGGAACATGGGCGAATACTACGATTATTAATGGGGAAGTGCCTGTAGACGACGTGTTTTTCCAATAATTTTTTTATAAACAACTGAATGCATTTATTGCAGTTTCTGAAGTTACATATTATAATAGGTGTTAAAATGTGTACGAAAAATTTGTTTATGAATAAAAAAATAAAATAGCGACAGGTAACCAAACTTGACTCTTCGGATTTGCGCCATGTTACGCCCAAGTCCTTGCAGTTATCCGAATACAACGAACAAAATGTTTTCCATTAAAATATGAAACTCTTCTTTGCATGAACCTCGATTACCAAAAAAAGGAATGAAAAATAAAAAAAAAATTAAAAAAAAATAAAAACCACTTTCTTTTCATAAGTAAATTGTTAATAAAAATACTTAATATGAAGTTTTATACTTTATATAATGTCATAAAAAGTCAGGTCCTGCAAAGCCCAATAAATTAAAAATATTTGTGTAAAATTTGAAGTCAATCGGTTCTAAACTTCGTGAGTCGCACGTCTCGGGAAAAAACATGTTTCGAGAAAAACTCCATTTAACTTTTCGTTTTTGAAGCGTTTTCAGTGAAACTGCCAATGGAACGCTGCAGATCGTCTCGTGATAAATCTTCGTATACCGGAAGAATATTCTTTTCTAATTCTGGGTGTAGATGGGCTGGATGTTTCCCAACTTTTCAAAAAAGAAACTAGCAAACTTGTTTGGGTTAGCAATTCAACGGTAGAGGCCGTAAAGAGCACTCGTTTGCTTACCTGCTATTGGTACTTTAGTGCATCTCTTTGGTGACTTTCTAGGGACATTTAGGACTTTCTGTTGAGGCCCAAACTTTGAGAATACATTCTTCAGATGCTAGATTAATTTTTAAAGCAAGAAAAAATGCAAACAAAATGTTTACAGGGACCCCTTAATATTTGTATAAATATCTTTTCCAATAAAGTGGAATTTGACAAAAAAGCCGAGTTTCTTTTTGCACACCTATTATGCTAAGTAAAATTTTGAATCAACTTAAAAGTAATGGATTTTCTTCTCCCCCAAACTAAAGTTATCCGATTTTGAATAAAATTCGAAATGAAATTCTTGTTCATTTATTATTCAACATGCGACCATACTTTTTGAATCTTCCGTAAGACTAATTTACATATGATAAATACCTACCATCTAACTTGTGTTCTTGTTACATGACTATGTATACCTCCAAGAATTGTTAACATGTATATGAAGAGATAATTGTCGGATATCGATCAGACACCTGTTCAACGGTTTGTTTCGTAGGATTCATACTTCTTTGGGATCGTTTGAGCATGGTGAGAAAATTAAATATAAAAGACCTTATTGAACTTATTGATAACCTTTATCTAGGTGACAGGAGTTGAAATCTACGACGGTTAGACTGCTGACTAATATTTTCTAATTAAAAAAATGTTTTTTTCCACTCAATTTCAATGTTACTTTTTTTCAAATAAACTTGAAAGTTTGTTGAAGGTTTTATCTTTTCCACTATTACACTTTGAATGTTGTGACCTTTCTTCCCTTTTTCTGCACTATCTAGAGTACCTAGAAACCATCTGGCACAAAGGTTGGTAGCAAGTAAAACTCCAGCTCAGACAAACATTAACAGTATGGGTAAATTTTTTTAAATTAGATTGGTCTTACACGCGGAATAAAACCGGTGGCGCCCTTGCTTATCACTCCTCATGAAACCTACATCATATATTATCTAGAAAGATTCATGTCATTTTTTCACTTCCTTCTTTCACTACTACTCTATGCACACCCGTAAATAATTGAGTAATAGAAATAGAATACTACAATGATACACCGAAACATTGGACATTTATCGTGGTGGGTGCAAATTAAGATGAACTCGTAGAATTCGTTGAACCTTAAATCTACATACAATATTGTTTAGCTTATTTCTCCGTTAGGTTTATGTCAGGGCATACATTTAAAATTTCTGTAGTGAATTAATTCCAAATGTATGTGACGATTAAGATAAAATAATGAGACATGAGTTCTGAACATGACATGAATAACGATGTTGTAGGCTCAATTTAATGTTAAAATATTTCATATGTGCTTTTAATCTTAATGAGAAGACTGTTCTGGTGATTACCGACCAAATGCTGCAGAAGGTGTTTTTATTTTGGTTACCACAGCGCTAAGCTATGTTTCAGTCTTTAGATTAAGGGTAAGATAAAGTACTTCCCTGCCGAGTTGGATAAGGGTAAGGTTTCTGGGTTATTATTCGTCGGATTACAATGAGAACTCCAATATATCTTTTTGTTGGAAAGCACTCTGGCATTCATGCCTGTCATTTTCCTTCAGGTGGGGATATTTAATCTGTTGTCGTGCTAATAAATAACATTTAAAGTTACGGCATTGAGAAATAAGACTAGAAAGGCTATTAAAGCCCGCTTGTGATATTGAGACATGAAAATAAATACCCATCGGATTATTATATTTTTAAAATCGACCTCACTATTAAAGGCAACCGAAGCATAAAGTCATTGTGCCTTTGATATTATCGGGTGACAATATGTTGGTTTTAATCTGGATAAGGTATAACGATATGTTTTTCTTTTTTTTTTCATGTGCGGAAAAGGTTTTAGACTATCAGAAAGCACAGTATATGTAGTGAGGACCATTTGTCGTTAATGAAAGTGCTCCAAAGCTAAATCTATAGCTTTCGAAGCAGTCTGGGGCAGTCTGAACTACCTTTTTAGTTCAATAGTTTGACGTAATTGCTATTATTCCCCAATAATAATAGTGTTCCTGCTGACCTTTTACCAAATAACCCTCGTTTTGGCATGAGGTACTTTATTCCCCACAGAGTGAACAGAATATCCTCAAATTGAATATACATATATGTATACATCATCATCAACGGCACTGCAACCGGGAACCGGTCTTGGCCTTATTTAGCAAGTCCTGAGGCTTGTTAAATTTTCCATATTGATTTGTTTTTTCCGGGCAAGGTCATTAGTCTTGCGCCAGAGGCTCCCCGGCGGGGAATCGAACTCCGGTCTCATGCGTGACAGGCGGGTATATGTATACAGTGGTGGAAAAAATAATAGAAACAAAGGTTTCGATAACGATCAACAATCAGTAACTGCGTACAATTTGGTTTTTCTTCGACACCAATTCTATACCCGAACCCTACTTAATAGTACTTTGATATGGTGCATCAATTTGCTCTTATCAGTTTTTTGTTTTTGCCTAGTAATAAAAAATGCAAGCGAATATTTCGCCTGGCAAAAGTAATAGAAATAAACCATCACCACAGTCTTCAATCGTGATTGTGAAGTAAACTACTGGTTCGTCTTTATTGAAATCTTCGTAAATTTCTTAGACTTTTGTTTTAGTGTTTGTTAGAAGAAAAAAAAAACAGTAAAAATAAAATTTTGCGAAAATGGGTCGTGGAGTACATCGCACTAGTTCCGAAATGACGGGAATACAATGGTGAAATAGCTAAGCTAATGAAGTGCTCTAAGAAAAAATATATTTACAGCTCTTCATTCAGGTCCCAAAATGGAAACCAGAGGCAGAAAAAAAAAACAACCTCACGATTCGACAAACTGCTAACCCGACTATCCAAGAACAAGCCGTTTTTTTCTTCAACGGAATTAAAAACTTAAACTTAAACGCACCTTGTACGAGTCGCACAATTAGAAACAGACTAATAGAAGCGAGTCTACCTGGAAGAAGTCCCAGAAAAGTTCCATACTTGAGCAAGAAAAATATAAAGCAGAGACTTATTTTTGCCAAAAAACACCTCCACCGTGCGAATTGGAATAACTTCTTATGGTCGGATGCAACCAAGATTAATTTGTTTGGTTCCGATGGAAAAATGTACGTCGGACGACCAATTAACTCAGAATTCGATCCAAAGTATACGAAAAAGACATAAAACATGGTCGAGGCAATTTAATGACAGGACCACAGCGCAGAACAATGCACATTAGGTAAAGTAAGGGTGCAGTCTGTAAGAGTGCGGGACGCCCCGCTAATTATCGAAGCTGTCCTAAATTCCGCGAACTACAGGAAAAAACGTTTTCACAGCAACGAAAAATAGAACGCCCGATAGTTCAAGCCCGACTAGCACTAAATGTAACACCCCAGTTCTCGTATGCTTAAGTAACAGCTGGTAGGAGAAACACGCCACAACCCACCACACGGGTACCGCCGCAACATACTGTGCCTCCAGAAACAGTAACACTAGCAAATGTGCTCACAACCTTGCACGCTACTCAGACGCAGATGACACAAATGCAAAAACAAATAAAGGACCAGGACACTAGACAAGACTGGGTCTATTCGCAATTGTCTAGTCAGTCGTCAATATAAACCCCCGACCAGAAAGCACAATTTAGGCTCTAGTCGTGAATGTAAATTCATTTATCAGAATCGAGAGAAGATCCGCCCTCTTAAAACTGTTGCAAGAAGAAAGTCCTGACATGCTTCTGGCTAGCGAAACTAAGCTGAATCAGAGGCATAAACTATGTCACACAAACTACGACATTATACGAAGAGACCGACCCAACTCCACACAAGGAGGAGAGCTGGCAATCTTTGTTAAAAAAGAACTTCAACATAAGGTAATATATAGTGGTGAGATACGCATATTTCTGGTGCTTGAAGCGTGCATCATCCGCATACCCCTCCGACAAGGTAGGGGGATGTATGTGATATCTGCTTACGCACCAGAAGCACATCAACAAAGCCTATTTATTGTGGAGCTAGAGACTCTTTTCCGATCCTTACAACTTCACTCTGAAGAGAACTATTACATCGTAGGCGGCGATTTGAATGCTAAACACCCAAATTGGGGAAATAGCATATCCAACACGAGAGGAAATCAACTAGCTGGTTGGCTAGATCAACATCACATTGAATATATGGCTGCCGTGCTAGCTACATAATATCCTTCTTTCCCCAGAGGCGGATCGTTCCTATATATTATGTGTAGTGCTCCAAAAAGCCCTACCACCTTTTTCCCCCATTCCTACATCCAAATCCCAGCTATATTACCCTAAAACCCAAAATCCTATCAAAATCCGAATTAACCCAAACATAAACCAAAATTCGCAATACACGAATCAAACATTCGTTTATCGCCTAACATTTGCCCCCACAGCATAATTAAATCCAAAACCTAAATTAAAATTAAAATTCACAATAAACGAATCTAATATTCGTTTATTGTTCTACATTTGCCCCACGGCATCAATCGAAAACCAAAATTCAGAGATCGTTATCTCTAGCTGAAAATTTTCCATAGAGAAAAACAAATACAAAACCAAAACCAGATACATTCCCACATCTGCGAAATAGTTTCGTAAGGATTCAAGAAATTGAATTCTTATCTAAAGTAAACACAACTTCTCACTCAGTATACCCAAAAATCGAGATTGTTGTACGAAAATGTGTATTTTCGGGATACAATTCTCCATTTATTTTCCTTTATAAAGGAACAGTCAATTGATCTCCGGGCCGCAGTTAAACATCATTATTGGTCCCGATAGGACATAAATGAAGAAATAAACCAGATAGAAAGAAATAAATAAATATAAATATATACCAGATATACCAAAAGGTAAACGAGCATATCTGGAGTATCACCTGGCCCCCACGGAAGACCAGCGAAACCAAGGACTGAGGCCAAATGAAGGACGTTGCTCTTCCCTCTGGATCAGAGGAAGCACGGCAACGAGCCCTTGCTGTAGTACAACAGCAAAACATATGCTTATTGATACGCGACTTAAACATACAATACTAATAGACAAAATATAAACTGCCTGCGCACAATTGAGTATAACAGCGACCATTGTGCATTATCAATGGTGATAAGAACGCCAAGCGAAGTTGTGGAACTCGGTGAATGTATGCGATGGACGCGTTTAACGAGAACCTTAACAAGAGAAATTCGCTTAAAAGATATTAACCCTCCTACCAACAGAAACATATCCAACGATGACATCGACAAATACATACAAATAATGGACGAAACCATAAAACAAACTATGGACAAAACAATACCAAAAACCACATCTACGGACAATATGAACATGTACCGAAACGCCACAATCAACGCACTCCACAAAAAAAAAGTAGACTTCTGTCTCAACTAAAACGATGGTAAAGACGATTTATTGATAGGCACGACCAGGAGATAATATCACTGAAGTCTAGATTAAAAAATCTCCAACAGCTGATAAAAACCAACTACAGGCTATCAGAAAATTTGTATTGGAACAACAAAGTTCGGGCGGTAAAATCCAACAACCCTAGTATGTTCCCGCAAATTAATAAAATATTTAGACGGAGTAATGAAAACGAGATTCAGTGTCTCCAAATACCACGAACTGACGAAAACCAACGAATGCTGACAAATCCAATCGCAATGGGCATATATGCAGTCTTGTTTAACAACGCTCTGAACAACGCACACTATCCAGTACGTTGGAAAACGGCCATCATCTAACCGTTACCAGAAAGAGGGAAAGACAGAACCAACCCAAAAAATCTGCGATCGATCAGTTTGTTACCGAGTATTAGTAAAGTATTCGAAAAGGTTCTAAACAAGGCTCTACTTAAATGGGTTGAGGACAATAATATTATTCCAAATAATCAGTTTGGTTTTAAAGCTGGTCATGAAACCACACATGCCGCAGCTAAACTGGTTTCAGACATTCAGTGGAATAAAAATCTGAAACAGTGCACAGGTGCCTGTTTGATTGACTTGGAGAGGACTTTCGACACCGTTTGGATAGAAGGGTTATACTACAAGTTAATGAGACTAGGCATTCATAAACCACTACTGTATATACTATACGACATGTTGAATGAAAGGAAATTCGTCGTCAAAAGTGGCAATGTGACCTCCAACATTACTTACCAAATAAAAAACGGTCTGCAACAGGGAGCGGTGTTATCTCCGATCCTTTTTAATATTTACACTAGCGACTTGATAAGGTCTCTTCATCAGGCTATTGCGTATGCAGACGATCTGATAATATGATATGATATATGATCATATATGGATGCCCAGTGTGGTTTAATGTGAGACCTAGCATAATGGGAAAGATCCGGAATTTTGCGAGACAATGCCTCAGGACGTGTCTTAACTTATATCGGACTCCTGAATCCGATCACAAGAAATATTATCCCAATGAAGCGTTCTACAGTGGGGCCAATATAAACAGAGTGGATAACTTTATGATCAAGTTGATCCGAGGGCATCTTGCGAGAACAATGAGGTCGCCGAACGATTTAATTTTTGGTGCATATTACCCAAACAATATGTATTATGACGGGGTACGTCGCAATAGCTTTATTCCACCAGAAGCATTCCTCAGTCTTGACATGAACGGCCTCAAACAAAACGAATCCGCTATACCGTTGATTTATCACGTGCGTCGGTCGGGTATAGATAAACGAATATGTTATAATCGAGAGGTCGCGCACACAGATGAAGAGCGCCTGCAGTTCAGTAGGGCAGTAGCAAAGAAAGACCGAAAAGACACGAATAAGCAACACCAGAGATTTTGTTGGCTCAGTGGCAATTAAAAACCTGTTTCCTTATCAAACTGAAAAAAAAAAGAAAAAGGAAGCAATAATAATAATAATAATAATAATAATAATAATAATAATAATAATAATAATAATAATAATAATAATAATAAAATAAAAAAAACGGAAAGCTAACATAGATTTAGCATTTCGAAAATTTAGTTTTGATGTTAGGTTTAGGATAGAGTTAAGGTAAAAAAAAAAAAACAAATTTTAATCAATTGTTAGTTTAGTATTTAAGTTAGATATAAGGTAAAAACAATAACAAAAACAAAGTTTTTTTTGTTCTTCATTTTCTTTGTATCAAATTATGTTAAGTTTGTGGCGGTAAGGTTAAATGTGTCGAACATGGACACTAGTTCTTTCCTAACCCCGACAAATATCGATGATAATCGGATGCACAATTGTCCGATTAATGAAAGGCACATGAAAATTCTTGTGTATTAGTTTTCTTTATTAATGGTATAAAACCGACGGATATTACACTAGCAGCTACTCGATAATACAACACTAACAGGTGAATCCTTCCTTACAATGATAGGTACATATAAAATTGTCCACAACAGCGACACTCAATCGTTGAGAAATTAATAAACTGTACAATGACATCCGCGACTCTATTATATTTTAAATAATCACTCACGACTCTTGCACACTCTACCGGTGGTTAAATTTGGCTCTTGACGGCTGGTGCATGTGCACACTTGGAATAAGAAATCGGACTCTCTGTAGCGTTCGTTTTCACGATTAATATCTGACTGCCCAGAGCAATCGTCCTCCACATTCCTTGTGGAATCGAGGATCAGATGGTATGCCATCGAAGAACCAATCGGATCGTTGGATTAGTGATACAATGGCGATTGCCCCTGGAAAATTCCAACTGAAAAATTCCTATAGAAACCATACCAGTTAGGAGGACACGCCCACACGCTGGAAGTGGTAACGATGCCAATAATTACAGATGCGCACGGAAAATACCAATGCACATCTGGTCGACAGAAGTACGAGGTTGCGGCTGGCCGTAATGGCGGTCATAAATCATAGAAATAGTTTCCGATGATATTAACAGACACTCGAGGGTACTCTATTGTGTGTTTATCTTTTCGGCCACATAGTTTGGATAGAAATTGCCGCCCGGACGAAAATCATATCTTCTGTCTACATTACTAGACAGAAACGTTTTATGGGTTGTGTGTAAGGGATAATAAGGCGACGGTGTTAGATTCTTCTGTGATGTTAAATTGGCAGAAGATCGCCCGCCATCGAGACTGATCTTTTATTATCCCACTCGTTATGTCCCATTACAGGCTATTAGACATCTGGTTTGCAGATGTGCAAGCCGGCCAATAGCCCAGCCAGTGTTTTGGGAGATAATGGGCATTGAAACGGTGTCTGGGTACACATTGTTCCGATCATCAGAACATCCTATCGGTCGATGTGGTGACATGTGTGTTGTTTAAAATAACACAAGGCCATTTGCAGGAAACCTACCATGGCTACGCTGCATTAGGAGATAGTAAGATCGGCCGATGGATCTATGGCCAAAAAGGTAAACACATCCTGTCGAATCTAGGGAAAAGCTCCTCAGCTATTACGGGTATTTATGTCAGTTGTCCTGGGGGGCAAGAGAATTGTTTTCAGGTTTCCAGGGTGGTGATAAATGCTGTGGCGAGGTTGTGTAATTTTGCCAAGGATTCGAATTAAGGGCAGCTAAGGAGTTTATAGGATTTTTATGGGGGTTAAGAATGATGCGAGGTTCTTCGGGCCCTGAAAAGCCCCACAAGTTCTTTAAAATTCATGTAAACAAAATAATCATAATGTCGAAAGACAAATTTTCATGCTTTAAGCGTAAGCATGTAACTAGGACTCTCTTAGCAAGGGATCAGTAAGTTATGAAATAAGATACCATAAGCTAGAGTTTAATCATTTTTGTCTAGCGAGTAAGTAAATTATAATAATAAGAAGAAATAAAAAATGATATAAAAATGAAAAAATGAAATGAATGAATGGTTGCAGTCAACCGATAATAACGAATGAGAGCGAATTTGCGACAAACAACGACCGTTGTTGGTGCTAAATTTCATATCTTTTGTTAATTCAAAAACTAATCGAAATTACAACACAGTCGTCAGTTGTTGTAGTTGATTAAATAATATAGTATAGGTATTATACCTTGTGGGATCATATCCAACAAAATTTTACAAATTCTATAAATCGTAAATATAGTTTCAAAGCTCAACTCTAGTGTTGCCATTCTTCACGAACATTGTCACAAGACACCAACAATACAGTCAGCAAAAAGGCCCGAAAAAGTAACTGGAATGAGCACATATTTGAAGTCGCGCGAAGTTTAACAAATTTTACAAATTTTAGAGGGTTTCTTAAGGACCAGCCTATATTCATCTAACTTGTAATTATATTTGATCAAAACCATCAATAAATCAAGACATCTCATTGCATCGTACACACATGCGAATTGCTATGACAAATATTGTTCCCTGCCCCACGGATGGAGTGTCGAGAGACGGTACCAAAGGGAACAAACAGGAATGGGTTGGAAGAGTGGGTGGGTTTAGTTCGCAGCACTGCCGGAACGGAGTTAATCAAGCATACAAGTGGACTCGATCCACCTGTATCTTTTGAAGATTACCAATTCCAGTCGGTGCGGAATGAATCGAACATAAAAGTGGACTCGGCCCACCTGTATCTTTTGAAGATTACCACTTCCAATCCAGAAAGGAAAAAGGAAGCAAAAATAGAACATCAACCTAAAAGTAATAGAAAAAATATCAGCCAATACGTCATCTGTAACAAACCGAATTGGTCAATTTACGAGGAAATCTTTTGCCCAATTTTATGATGTCAATTTCACACACCCCGTGGGTGGTAACAATGTTATTATACCATATATTTCGACAGAGTTTAGTATTCCGCCCTAGGACACATTCTTGAAAGATTCAAAGAGGCTGCAAAAGTCGTCTACGTATGTTATTCAACTGGACATTTCTTAATATATTATCTGCAACTCATTTCTTAAACTGGACAAAAACGATCCGTTTCTCAAGCGACTAGTAACGGGTATGACATATTTCCCAACGCATCATGAACACCCGCCGGCCAATCGACGAAAGCTTGGTTGCATCCAAAAAATAATCTGCTATTGATATGAATAGATTATCGTGGTGTATTGTTTTAAGAATTGCGTTCTTAGGGAAATGTACTGGATGTGAATATCTACAGCACATCAATAATCTAAGAGAAACACCCGGAACTGGTCAATCGCAAAGGTGTCGTATTTCGTCGTGACTATACCGAACCACATACTCAAGACATATTAATGCAAGTTGTAGCGCATTTCCTAAATCTTGAGCCACCAGGTCACTGCAAGACTCCCTCAGAAGAAATTCGCTCATTTACGACACAGCTATAAAGTTGTACCTCGACGAGCTTGTGGGGTTTCTTCAAGGCGCCGAAGAAGCACCCATCGCTTAACCCTCTTAAATCTTCCTCTTTCTATTTTACTCCATGGTACTTACCTGCAATTAGGCAGCATTAAGCTTCCTGCAAAACATTCCATTGTAATCTTTAAAACTTTTTGTTTCCTCTGGTAGGCACCCATGTCCATTGCCAACCATTGGGAAATCTTCCGTAGTTCCCTTATCGCAATTCATTGCAATCATACTCAAAAAAATTCTTCTGTGTTTGTTTTTCTCAAAGCAATTATCGATCCCCAAGAGCATATCATGCAAATCGATGCCCATGCAGCTGCATCCAATTATCGCGGATCACCATTGCTTAGACATTCCTAGTGTATTTTTATTGGCTTGTTCAAACAAGCCGCATTTTAGCACCTAAGCATTGGATTACGTTTCGGTATTCAATATACCCTCCAATGTTTATGTTTACCCAGCTTCACATCTCCCAACTATTCTTTTCGATGCGCGTTCGTTTGTCCTTCCTTCCAATGGGAAGACATTCGTTCCCATAGAAAAGATATTGTGCATGGACTTTCCAATGGGATGCTGATCGGCTCCCATTGGTCATGCATGTCGGAAGGGATGTTTCTCCTGCGATGGTATGCGGTGGAAATCCACCACAATCGCCGGAGGCTGGACCAATTTTTATGGAGTCAGGCCAGTCTGATATTATCTATAGAATCGCGCACACGTACCGGGGACGTGACGGAAGTCAAAATTTTATCATCCAACGGATGCACAAGTGCCATAGCGTCGATCGTGATTGTACTCAGTCATTATTAAATTCAAAAGCGAAACGTACACCGTTCTTGTTCAAGGCAGAAACTCGGTCGTCCAGTTCGTGTCAAATTCAATAATCGGTTCGGTTTAATTCAAAACTCAATCGTTTCCGGTTCATGTTAATTACAAAACTATAAACACTAACAGTTCGGTTAAATTCAAAACTCAATCGTTTCCACTTCATGTTAATTGAAACTAAAAACACTAGCAGTTCATATTAAACGTAAATTATAAGACTAATCACCCTGTGCGAATTAAAGACATTAATAAAGCATCTAATACGAAGGCAGTGCGTTTCATTTGGTTTTACTTCGTTTTCTCTGCAAAAAAAAAACTTGAGGTGCTATTTGGTGTTGTGGTGTTTTCGTTCAACCTGCGTTCGTGATAACGCATCTAGCGAAAAACACCTACAAGCTTTCCGCCTATGAGCCCAGAACCTTCTACGACGGGGAAATAACGAAATTGCAAGAAAGATGAAAGATATCATCAGCAAAAAGACAATTTACTACTGATTAAAATTCTCTCTTTGTAATGCATGATTTTAAGAACAAACAAAAAAGACAAACATTGCCATAGTGAACTCCTCCCAAAATATTTCGACGTAAAAATTGTGAATCGGAACAAGCACCCCACTCACAAAATTGGTCAGTTTTAAACACACTGAAATAAATAGAAGATTGTTCTTCAGCCGAAGTTCACGAGTGTGAGATACTTTTCTAGGTAATGTATTTCGCCGTGCTTATAATCTACATGCATTTTAAGGACATCAACACACAATAATCTCCCCCGTTTCCGACCACACTTTGTATTAACATTTAAGGGTACCAGCAATCCATTTTTAAAAGCATACCTTACCGAGGCCATTGATACACTCCAAGAATCGAAAAATACAGGACTGGCATAAAAAACGATTATAGAAATGTAACTTGTTATGAAATCCCGTAAGAAAAATTTGCAGTTTGCCAGTATATGATATTTGAGAATATATTTTACTTTAGGACGCTAAACACCACATTATTATCTTACTTAATTTAAGATGTTCTAAAACAATTCACCATATATTCTTTCATTTCAGACGAAGAAGCTTCAAAACAGCAGAAGAATACGCCACATATTTGACGGAGATAACATCAACTTGAAACAAAGCGACGCGAACAAAAGCAAACCCATATAGGAAATAAGGCCAAAATACCAAATATAAGTGAAGAAACAAAAAACAAACCCTCTACAAAAGGACCGTGCCATACAACGAGACCACAAAAAAACGCATACAATAAATAATTGAGATCTGCCAGCGAGCCCAAATCAATCTTCAAAAGAAGTTCGAAACAGAAACCATCGCTTTTTGTTCTCCCACTTAAAATCCGTTGTTTGTTTTATTCACAATGAAAGTCCTGGTCACTTAAATACTCTCTCATGTCGCCAAGTTCATACACATTAATCACGTGTGTCGTTACTATGTTACAAAGGACATTATTATTATCTACATGTTGTAATTAATATTCTTAATATTGTTTCTGTACTTCCTCTTTCTATCTTTCCACTATCTTTTTCTTCAATTTTCATTTAGATTTGTCACTAATCTTTAAGTTAACATTGTTCATTATTATTTAATGATAATATTAAATTATATTTATACTTTCAATGTAAAAACCAATTTAAGCATGCATTTAATTTACTGTAATAACGGAAAAATTGCATTTATGGATACAAATAAAATTACAAGCTAAACACTTAACTACGATAGAAAAAATATATATAAAGTAAATAATAAAATAAATAAACTACATTGAACAATGAATTATGAAAATTTAAATAAGTTTTTTTATACGATGATAAATTTGTTTAGTTAGTTTATAGCAAAAGTAAATATAATACCACTATAAGTATAAATATTTAAATGAAAGTAAATCAATTACATCATTAGATATAATATCTACAATTGTATTTAAGTGAAATTCGAATTGGTAACTGAACTTGTAGACTCGAATCGGTGCATAATCTTTGCAATCTCAAAAACTAAACATGAAATAAAAGAATGAATTAGCATATACTATTTGCATTGTATATTTAAAAAAGAAACGTTTCAAAGTAAAACAAAAAATTTAAAAACCAAAAATAAAACGGTTTAAACAATAATTAAATATATAAATTATATATGCATTAATTTACGAGAAAACTTCTTAGATGCTAAGACTAGATTGAGATAAAGGAGTGAAAAACAAACTCAGATAAGAGATAAACTCTAGTGTTAAGATATTACGATAGAATTTGAAACGGAATCTTTGTAATGTATTATAAAATAACTGGTGAATGTTTGTTTGGATATCAATGTTATTAGAAGAAATTTGATCGGCTATTAATGGCAAAAACAAATTACAAATGCAGTAGTGGGGTTGTTTAATTGTGAATCTTTATTTTTTTCGCCAACATTACTACCATAGTAGATTTATTTGTGGTAGTCATGTCATGCTGATTTGTGATTCCAAAATTTGGAAAGCAGTAAATTTCAGTTTGTCAGAAAATACTGTGAAAACTTGCCTCGATTTTCTACTTGTGTGTTTCTAATACACGTTCATTTATTCATAATTTTTCAAAACTTGTTTTCAATTTTATTTAAACCTTAAAAGCCATTCTACGTCGCCGAAAGTAGAAATTGCCGTTAGTGAGCAGTTGTAAAGTTGCTATTGTTTTAAATTGTCAAGCAAATGAACGTCTTGAAAACAAGGTTTTAAAAAGTATTTTGCGATAGTGTGTAATATTATCACAATCTCATTATCATATATAAATAGACGCATAAAAAATTTAATTTTATATATAAAGTTTCCAATTTAATTTCTTTTATATTTGTTTCAACACAACTTTACCAAAAAAAAAAAAAAATAAACAGTAACAGCAAAACAACGCGATTTGTTTTTCATTAAATTATTATTAACATCTTAAAACGTTCTAAAGCTTAGTACAGTTTTTCCATTTTTTAGAACAAGTAATCTAACAAGCCTCAGTGGCGCTATACAGCTTGCCAAGTGCAGAAAACTTACGTAGGTTCAAATAATGTCTTAGTATTATTGTGAAGGCTGAGTTATTAATATAATTAATTTATTATATATTCCTGAAAAATTGGTAGAGTATAGATTTTGGAGTTAATTAGAATAGCTTTTAATCATAATTAAGTCTTATCGCTGTTTTCTTTATTTATGGTGGAAACAGGTAGTTACTTAGTTAACCTCATCAATCCCCAAGTGGGCTTACAAGTAGCTATTCATCATCATCGGCACTACAACCGGGAACCTGTCCTGGCCTTATTTAGCAAGTCCTATGGCTTGTTAAATTTTCCATAATGATTTGTTCTTTCCGGACAGGGAATTAGTCTTACGCCAGAGGCTCCCCGACGGGGAAACGAACCCCGGTCTCCCGCGTGACAGGCGGGGGTATACTAACCACTATACTATCGAGGAGCCCGACTAGCTATTGGGTTGTGTAAAATGTCATTGCTTGTTTTAAGTATGTTTTTCAAAGTCATTTATTTATAAAAAGGGCAGAGATGAATCAAAGATATATCTTCTGATTTGTTCGATGACTTTTCGTGATCTTTTGGAGCTTCATAATTACCCGTTCCTAGAAAGACCTGTCTCTATTGGCAAAAAAAGTACGATGCTGATATATGGCCTCGTCTGAATGTAACATTATTCCATGCAAGGCGTTTTGAGGCAAGCGAAGCTTTGTTTCTGAACGGGGCAAAACATCCCATCCAAACTACAATAAGTTTTGACGGGGCGCCAAAGACGTGTGTGTTCTCACGTTGTCGTGATGGAACGCAACTAATTTCCGATTTGAGAGCTCTGGAGGTTTCTGGATGACAAATTGGTTTAAGCTGTCCAATTACCAATTATTCGGTTACTTGGTGGGAGCTCAAAAAACACTTTCGAATCCCACTACAGTGAGAGCATAAACTTTTTTGTCGAAGTTCTAGTATTGAAGTCATTTGAGACGAATCATCACGTCGGGACCAAGACACTTTGCGTCCCACAATGTTGTTAACAATACACTTCTCATCACCATCATACTTTTCAAGAAAAGATCATTTTCTTCACGTTTTATTAGCATGTTGCAGATGTTTGTACGCACCGTTAAATAACCTTCTTTAAGTTAATGAGGAATCCATGTATCGGGCTTGGTTACACACCCACGATTCTTTGTGTGGAAGTGAATATGTTTTTGAGTAATCTTCAATGTCCCTGCAATTTCTCGTGTCCTGAAGCAAGGGTTTCACTTCATGCATACCATTGTCGTCATCAAGCTCGGTGGTCCAACCTGCCCGAGGAGCATCTTGATATCAAAATTACCAGCGCGGAATGTCTTCTCCCAGTTTCTTGCCACCGTAAACTTTACGCAATTTTTCATAAGCTTATCGTCCGTTCTTCCTTTTACGAAAGTAAAATAGTAAAATATGGCGAAAATGTACAGTTTGGTCTTCCTTCTTCAACTTGTACGATCTCTAATACCCAACCAAACCGCTCTTTTTTTATTAATAAAGAACCATGTTAAATAACATAAAGCAAATGTGTGAATGAATCCAGTACTGGCAAAGCTGTATTACCTCCATTTGTTGCATAAATATTTTATTTATTATTTATTGGCCTGTAGGAACCCGGAAGTTCATGACTTCACCGACTCGGCTCCGCCATTGATCCGATCTCCTCGAGATCCAATCTAACATTGTCCTCCCATCTCCGTCGCGGCCTTCCTGTCGGTCCCTTTCCCGTTAGTGTACTGTCAATAATTCTATGCACGGTCCTATCATCGCCCATTCGCGCCACGTGTCCGGCCCATCTTAATCTTCACGACTTGACTACTCTCACTATTGTAGGTTTGCAGTATAGCTCTTCCAATTCGTAATTGTGGAGTTTCCTCCATTGTCCTGCCTTCTCGTCATATTTACCGCCAAATATACCCCTTAAAACTATATTCTCGAATACGCGGAATTTGTTTTCTTCCCGTTTTGTGAGAGCCCATATTTCGCATCCGTATAGAACAATCGGCATGATTATGATTCTATAGTCCTGGGGATTTGTATTCTGTGATAGCAGTTTGGATTTCAGCAGTTTACTGACTGCGTGCCAGCTAGCGTTGACGCAATGCAGTCTTTTCTTAATTTCGTTCGACGTTTCGTTTCTGATCGTCAGTATCGTTCCCAAATATTTACATTCTTTGAGATTTTCAAATATCTTGCCTCTGAGGTTTATATGTGTTCTCTGAGGTCCACCTGCTCTCGCCGTAATCATGTATTTTGTTTTGCCTTCATTTATTTCTAGGCGCACCTCTTCTGCTGCTTGCATGATGATTTCACAGTTTTTACTTACAGTTTCGAGATTATCGCCCAGAACAGCGATGTCATCCGCATACGCAAGCACTTGTGTGACCCCGTTCAGGGATGATCCAGCCGTGTTGTCGTCTTGTATCTTTCTGATAACATACTCGAGGACAAGGTTGAAAAGACATGGTGAGAGGCCATCCCCCTGTTTTAGTCCATGGCGGATTTCAAATGGTTCTGAGAGGTGGTTTTGTATTCTAACTCGCCCTTTGTTTGAATTCATGCACATTTGAATGACGGCGGCATATTTCTTCGGGATCCCCAGCTCAACCACAATATGGTAGAGTCTTTGCCTTGCGACAGAGTCGTAGGCTTTTTTGAAGTCAACGAACAGTTGGTGAACCGTCTCTCCGTATTCCCACTTCTTTTTCAGCAGTTGCCTTATTGTGAACATCTGGTCGCTTGTTGGCCGATTCCGAGGGAATCCGCATTGGTAGTCTCCCACTATTTCTTCTGCGTACGGTGTGATTCTTGCCTGTATGACATTTGTTAATATTTTGTATGTGGTTGGGAGCAATGATATTCCTCTGTAATTTTTGCAGTCTGTGGCCTTTTTTGAAAATGGGGATGACTATTGAGGTTTTCCATTCTTCCGGAATGACTTCGCTGTCCCATATTGTTTTAATCGGTTGGTGGATCTTTCGAGCGGTTGCCTCTCCTCCATGCTTCACAAGCTCTGTCGGTATTCAATCGACTCCGACAGCCTTGTTGTTTTTCAGTCGATTTATCCCGTCTACAACTTCATCGAAAGAGGTGCGTTTATTTGTGGTTGATGGGTGCGCACATTGAACAGGTTTTCAAAGTTCTGCTTCCATCTTGTCACGATATTTTTTGTTTCTGTCACCAGACAACCGTTTGTGTCTGGGATTATTTTAGCTCTCCCTCGCTAGCCATTTCTAATTGAATTTATGCCGGCATACATACCTCTGCTGTTCTTTGCTCTGGCATTTTCTATGATTTTTTCGATCCGAATCTTCTCTCATTCGCGTTGTTTGCGTTTGGAAAGTCTGGTTGTCTCTTTCCGAATTGTCGCGTATCTTACTGCGTTGACTTCATCATATGCTTCTATGTGGATCATTCTGAGGCATTTACGTTGTTCGATCTTTGCCCTGCACTCATCGTCAAACCAAGGTTTGGACTTAATAGTTTTCTTAAATCCTAATACCTCTTGATTGTGTCTCTGATCGATGACCATTTAGTGTCCACACAATTGGCTTCCTCTTCCTCACTACTGTCATTCTCTAGGATGCTAAATCTATTCGTTAGTTCGTCTTGATATTCAGCCCATTCGCGTAGGTCTTTTAGTTTATCAATCTCGAACTATTTGCTCGTCTCCCGTGACTGTCCATGTGGGTTTGCTGCGAGCCGACTTCGAATTTTGCCCATCACTAGAAGGTGATCGGGGTCACAATCTGCTCCTCTATATGATCTTACGTCAAGGATATTCGAGTGGTGTCTTTTGTCTATTTGGTTACGCGTGACGCCGTCGGGTGATATGCATGTGGCTTTATGGATTTGCTTGTGCTTGAACACCGTACTTTTAACTACCAGATTTTTTGACACTGCGAACGTGATAATTCGAATACCACTATCATTTGAAACGTCGTGTAGGCTTTCTTTACCTATTGTTGGTTGGAAGATATCTTGTTTCCCAATTTTCGCATTAAGGTCGCCGAGGAGGATTTTAAATTGGAATGATGAGATCCCATCAAATACTTCCTCTAGGGTCTCGTAGAATGTGTCCTTCGTTTCTTCGTCGGTAGATTCTGTTCATTTGACTGTAGACAATGAAAAAAACTGCTATTACTCAATGCATTTCTAGTTCGTTCCTTCGTATTCCAATGAGAACACATTTGATTTGCATGCCCAATCACAGTGTATTTGTTTACTTACGTGGGTCTAAAGCCGGGATCGTGTTCTCTAATAATCTCCACCAATCCTAATCCCGAATTAATGGTGACTAGCTGATTTAAAAACCCAATACCATCCGACAGCCGTAGTAACTAATGCTAATAGGTTTAAGTTACTATGTAATTTATTTACATTGTAATAAATATTAAATAAAAAAATAAAAAAGGAATCAAAAATAAATTGTGCAGATATCGATTTAAATCTCTGGCCGCCATCAAGTACAGTATTTCATTTATTTATTTGATTTAGTTTACATGGTTGTAAAGATAATAGGTAGATGGCGTCATCAACACACTACGTTCATCGAACTCGTAAATTTCGTGGAACGTGTTCTAATTTATCAATGGGTAGGTAGACAACAATCTGACGGATGTTATTCCTTAAGGATGTTAGGACAATCATTATAAACAAGTATTTGAGATAAAAGTCACAGGAAGTTAAATCAGACTCTGTCACTGCAAGGAGTTGAGACGTACAATGAAAAGTACGCACACTCCGCCTTCATCGCATGCATGCTAGCAAAAAACTAAATAAGTCGAAATTACGCGTTTTCGAACTCAGTCATCCCTACAAACCTTGGAATAACTTTCGCTTTAGAGCCCTAAATTAAAATCAGTAAGTTCCTCTGTCCCATCGTCCCATTCGATTTTACAGGTCACAAAACAATTAACGACGTTTTATATTACACCGATGCCGTACTAAGAAAAAATAACAAAATCGAAATTGTACTTAATCCTAACGCTCACAAAAATTATATATCGGGCAAAAAAACGGTTTCTTTTTAAAAACACCGTAGCCTTTTCCTTCTCTTTGTCTAAACACAAAAAAGAACCCCGACACCACCGCAAAACGGAGTAGGGAAAAGAAAGCGTCAACTCCCTCAAAGCAAAACCGTGTCTCCGGTTCACAGCTTTTTCTGCTATCTCCGCTCGTTCATCAGCCCCGTTATCCCAACGAAGAAACTTGGCTACGATCAACTTCAAAACTATTCTAAGATGTCATCGCCGGACAAAACTAGGTTTATGTACAAGCTATTTCTTTGTTTAATAGATTTTATGTCATATGTAACATGTATTTTAATCATCATCACCATCGGCACTACAACCGGGATCCGGTCTTGTCCTTATTTAACAAGTCTAAAGTGACCAGGAAACGCTTCCTTCACAATATCCATTGTGGCTAGTGCTGTGTGTGCGGTTGCACCGTCTTGTTGAAACCACATGTTCACCAAGCCACGCTCATCCAATTCCAGCAGTTAGAAGTCGTTTATCATCGCCCTGTAGCGTTCCCCAGTAACAGTGGCCGTATTTCCGATGGCGTCCTCAAAAAAATGCGGCCCAATCACTCCTCCCACGTGAATGCTGCACCACACGGTGGCTTTGAGTGGATGTAATGGCTCTGATGACAACGAAGACTTTGTTTATTGACGTTACCGGTTAAGTGGAAATGCGCCTTGCCGCTCATGATGATTTTCGATACAAAATCATCCTCTTCGTTGTTGAGATTAAGGATGGCTTGACAATAATTCACACGCCACTGACGGTCAGCAGGCATTAACTGATGCACGGTTTGGACTTTGTACGGGAACATGTGTAAGTCTTTCACTAAAATTCGCTGTTGGGTCCATCTGGTGATGCCCAATTGCGTGGTCCGTCGTCTGGTTGATGTTTCTTCGTTCTCAGGCACATCGGCAGCCACAGCCGCGATATCCTCGGCCGAAGGTGGCGACCACGCCCTGCATGGTCTCCTTTGGTTCCGGTCTGTTCGAGTCGAGTAGCTAAGCGCGGGAATGTTTGCTCAGTTGGCGCGACACGATGAGGAAATCGACGTCGAAATTCACGCTGCACTAACACCACTGACCTATTATTGGTCGAAAAATTCGACACAATTATACCACGCTCTTGCGGAGTATAGCTCTCCATTGCTTGTCTGTTTGTATACTGCAGATGTCTAGTTCACAAATGTCAAATATGATTGACGTACGACGCCATTTGCAAAAATTATAACATATTCCGATAAGGTGATAAATTTTGCGCCACATTGTATTACAAGTGGATATTGTATTGTATTGAAATACTCTTACATTTTGGATAAATTTACAATAACCCGTTGATCCAATAATTTGTAGTGCAATCCAAATAATTAGTGTAGAATATAGTTTTCTTTTTGCCTCGATTAGCTACACCCTGATGTGGGGGCATATTAGCGTGTCTTTCTGCCATTACACTCTCAAAAGGAATAAAAGCTGGCAACATTCATCGGCATATTTGTCGAGACATCGTCGAATATTGTTGTCGAAATTGCTTGATTTTATTTAATGAGCTACACGACGAAATTGTTTATAATCTTACCATTTAGATAAAGAACAATCTTTTAGAAAGAGAAATGTAACTAAGGGATTTAGAATATAATTATCCATAAGCGGACGACAATTATGAACAGTTATTGCCTTCGTTAGGATAATTGACTTGGATGTAAATCACTGAGTATGAGATACATTTGGGTCACGAACAATGTTTTTGAAAAATTACTCATTATACATAGGAATGTTCCATGAGAATGAGAAACTTTTTATTACCCGAAATTGTTGCGAAGGCAGAAGATTAATATGTTATTATACGAGTAATAGCAATATTTTTATTGTACGGGCTTTGAAACATAATTTTCTATCCCGTAAAAGGATAATACAAAAAAAAGCATGGGTACAAGAAGAGAAATAGATGAGGGAACTTCTTTTGGCATTGGTCTGAAATGTGTCAAGATTGCAATCGCGATTTATAACAACAGATTTGATAATAGTTATAAAAAAGACATTCAAAGCACGTTTGTCCTGATTTGGTTCTGAATTTTCTTACTCGCTTTTATATCAATCAAACAAGAATAGTGGGTTGTTTTGATGAGTCTGATGATTTGGGATTCGAATTCCAGTTTTAAATGGATGCACCTTTTGAAAACTCTAACTAAGAAAGGAGGTTAGGTTTTTCTTGTGCTGCTGGAAAAGACAAAACATTTTACTGCACTTGTTGTTGTTTCGCATATATGTATATATATATATATATATATATATATATATATATATACATATATATATATATATATATATATATATATATATATATATATATATATATATACATATATATATACATATATATATATATATATATATGTGTGTGTGTATATATACTATTTACCACTACTCGTATTACTATTTATTGGCCTGTAGGAACCCAGAAGTTCATGACCTCACCGGCTCGACTCCGCTATCGTTCCCTGTCATGTGCACTCTCCTTCGACGTTTGACCAGCAGATCCTCAAGTTCAAACCTAATGTCCTCTCATCTCCGTCGCGGCCGTCCAGCGGTCTGTTTCCAGTTGGTCTATCATCAAGAATTCTACGCACGGTCCTCTCGTTGCCCATTCGCGCTACATGTCCGGCCCAACTTAATCTTCGCGACCTGATTACTCTCACTATTGTAGGTTTACGATATAGCTCCTCCAATTCGTGGTTGTGGAGTTTACTCCATTGTCCTGCCTCCTCGTCATATTTAGGACCAAGGATACCCCTTAAAACTTTATTCCCAAATACGCGGAATTTGTTTTCTTCTCGTTTTGTGAGAGCACATGTTTCGCATCCGTATAGAGCAATCGCCATGATTATGCTTCTATAGACCTGGAGCTTTATGTTACATGATAGCAGTTTGGATTTCAGCAATTTACTGACTGCTTGCCAACTAACGTTGCCGGTATGTAGTCTTTTCTTAATTTCCTTCGACATTTCGTTACTGGCCGTCAGTATCGTTCCCAGATATTTAAATTCTTTAAATTTTTCGAATATCTTGCCTCTGACGTTTATATGTGGTTCCTGAGCTTCACCTGCTCTCGCCATAATGATGTATTTTGTTTTGTCTTCATTTATTTATAGGCCCACCTCTTCTGCCGCTTGCATGATGATTTCACTGTTTCGAGATTATCGCCCAGAACGGCGATGTCACCCGCATATGCGAGCACCGTTCAGGGATGATCCGACCATGTTATCATCTTGTCCCTTTCTGATGACATACTCGGGCACAAAGTTAAAAGACACGGTGAGAGGTGATCCCCCTGTTTTAATCCGTCGCGGATTTCAAATGGTTATTAGAGGTGGTTTTGTATTCTAACTCGCCCTTTGTTCTCGTTCATGCAGATTTGAATGAGGGCGGCATATTTTTTCGGGATTCCCAGCTCAACTACAGTATGGTAGAGTCTTTGCTTTGCGACTGAGTCGTAGGCTTTTTTGAAGTCGCCGAACAGTTGGTGCACCGTCTCTCAGTATTCCCACTTCTTTTCCAGCAGTTGCCATATTGTGAACAAGTGGTCGCTTGTTGACCGGTTCCTACGAAATCCGCATTGGTAGGGTGGGGGTTCTGGAAGCTCACATGAAGAACCCCCCATATTTACATCCCAATCACCAGCACCTGAAAACATTTCCTTTTCCAAGGACATTAATGCATGCAAGCATTACCTAAAATTCCTAAAAAGAATTGCATCTACCAGGGCATTTTCCCATGCATTAACGCATCGGCAAAATTTTCCCAACAAAGAATTCTTTATGGAATAAAAAACTTATCCCTGAGAGAAAACAATTCGGTTCATATATCATATAACCATCCCAACCAGGGATAATGATCATTGCGTCGCCTATTCCCAGCTTCATCATGTGTACAACAAATCCCTTTTCATACACATTGGCTGGCGACCTCTTCTCCCAACGATAAACAACCCAAGCAGCTGCATTCAATTAGCGCAATCGACGCTGAAGCCAATTTTCTTAACTCGCACCATGTGAAGTATCCCAAATCCGTCTCCCATCTTATGAGTTACAACTTGTTTACTCAGTTGAACTCTCAGATCATAAATTCCTTTTGTCCTACATATTCCCGGATCCGTTTACCATTGACCTTCTCACATAAGCAAACACGAACCCAATTAGCATCCAATGAGATTCGGCTTGTTTGCTTAGCCGAACTCACATCTCATAGATGTATATTATGCCCTTTCTTTGTTTTAGATTCGTTCTCATGGTTTCGTCCCACGAATGAACCAATGTACACACATACATGTGTACCACCATGATCTTTATTATGAGATCTGGTTTTCTGTTCCACAGAGAGAGACTTTACGTCTCTCTTGTGGTAAGTAAAAATATATCCTTAGCGGAATGGATATCCACCACCACCGAATCGAGAGTGAATCAAGATCCAAATTCCAACCCTCGATTGAGTCTTAATCCACCCGCCAGTGCGAACGCACTTCATCATCGGCGTTTTCTTTCAACCCCCGTAGCATGCGCTCGGGGGTGAACACTTCCCCGGAGGCAAGATTCGCGAGTCATCGTCAAAGTCGAAGTGTGTGCTGTTTATTTTTTTTATTTACCCTTATCGTGTGTGCTTCGATTCCGGTGCTGTAATCGGACGCGATTGCAGTTCTATTGAGTTTTTTTTTGTTTTGTTTGAACACTTAATGTAAACGCATGCTGTACCCGCATCAGCTTAAATAAAGATGGTAAAGCCCGAAAGTGAACCTTAATTCGACAATAAAAAAGGAATAAACTGTTTGACGCTTCCGCTTAGTGAACATTTTCTGTGCTGTGGAATTCGTGTGCTTGATGTTTTCTTCTTCCCTTGGTGATCATTCGGTTAATGGCGGAACCGATGAACTAATATTGACGTTTGGAGGATGAAGTAGAACCTCGTGTGGTACGCCGGCATAACGATTTAGTCCCCCATAGTAGTCTCCCAATATTTCTTCTGCGTACGGTGTGATTCTCGCCAGTATGATATTTGTTAGTATTTTGTATGTGGTTAGGAGCAATGATATTCCTTTGTAGTTTTCGCAGTCTGATCTTTCGCCTTTTTTGAATATGGGGACGACTATTGAGGTTTTCCATTCTTCCGGAGTGACTTCCATATCCCATATTGTTTTGATGAGTTGGTGGATGTTTCGAGCACTTGCCACTCGTCTATGCTTCACAAGCTCTGTCGGTATGCAGTCGACTCCGGGAGCCTTGTTGTTTTTCAATCGATTTATTGCGTCTACAACTTCGTTGAAAGTGGGTTCTGGGATCTGAGCCTCGGCTGCATGTACGTCTGGTGCGTTTATTTGTGGTTGATGGGTGCGCATATTGAGCAGGTTTTCAAAGTGCTGTTTCCATCTTGTCACGATATTGTTTATTTCTGTGACTAGACAGCCGTTTGCGTCTCGAATTATTTTGGCTCTCCCTCGGTAGCCATTTCTAATTGATTTACGCCGGCGTACAAACCTCTGATGTTTTTTGCTCTGGAATTTTCTAGGATTTTTTCGATCCGAGTCCTCTCCCATTCGCGTTTTTTGGGTTTGAAAAGGCTCATTGTCCCTTTCCGAATTTTGGCGTATCTCTCTGTGTTGACTTCATCATGTCTTTCTAAGTGGATCACTCTGAGGCGTTTATGTTCTTCGATCTTCGCCCTGCACTCATCGTCAAACCAAGGTTTGGACTTCATTGTTTTCTTAGATCCTAATACCATTTAGGCTGTTTGTTTGATTGTGTCTCTGATCGATGTCCATTTAGTGTCCACACCATTGACTTCCTCTTTTTCACTACTCCCCTTCTCTAGGATGCTAAATTTATTCGTTAGTTCGTCTTGATATTCAGCCCTTTTATGCAGGTCTTTTAGTTTATCAATGTCGATCTTTTTGCTCGTTTCCCGTGACTGTCCGTGTGGGTTTGCTGCGAATCGACTCCTAATTTTGCCCATTACAGAATATGATCGGAGACGCAATCTGCTCCTCTATATGATCTTTCGTCAAGGATATTCGAGTGGTGTCTTTTGTCTATGAGGAAGTGATCTATTTGGTTACGCGTTGCTCCGAAGGGTGATATCCATATGGTTTTATAGATTTGCTTGAGCTTGAACATCGTGCCATTCACTACTAGATCTTTTGACGCTGCTAACGTAATAATTCGAATTCCATTATCATGATACCATGGACATTTTAAATTAGAATAAAATAAAACCGAGATATGTAAGTGAATTACAAAGGATGTCCAAAGGTTTTTTTTTTCACAACAAAAGTTCTTTAATAAAAAAGTGGATAAATTTAAAAATCAAGATTTACGTTTTATTATTGTACAATCCTCAGCAATTTATTAATTAATTATTATTAATTATTAATAACCGTCTAAATATGTTCCGTCATTTGATTGACACCACTCAAACTAGAGGGTCCGCATTAATTGTATGCTTCGTTTCAACATGCAATAAAAAAAAAGAATTACGGAACTTAGAAATAATTTATTTACTTTTTTAGAAACTATAAAAAAGTAAATTTGAAAATTATGTTATCCAAGAAACTTCTGCCAGCTTAAAGAGATTTTTTTTTTTGCAGCATAAAATAGTGAATTGGGTTCAGACGTTTTATGAAAGTGCAATTCTTAGGCATTTCTATCTTTAAGGTCTTCTAAATATGTTCCGTGACTTTGTTTTCCTTATTCCAAATAGAGGGAGCGCCTTTATTGTGTGTCTGGGTTCAAATTGAAAAGGGAATTACGGCACTTGGAAATGTTTTATTTATATTTTTAGAAACTGCAAAGAAGTAAATTTGAAAATTATGCCGTTCACGTAACTTCCACCAGCTTATTGACATTGTTAAAGTTAGATCCGTAAAATATCAAAAACACATTGACGAGTTGGCGTTGATTTTCCGTACAATGTTTTGCTGCAACTGGTGTTGCTGTCGGTTTACCTTCATAGGCTCTTGATTTTAAATATATAAACAGAAAATAATCATTCGGAGTAAAATCCGGTCTCTGTAAGTACAGCACAGTTTTTTAATTTTTTTTTTCCATTTTATGTACGATTTTATTTTGTTCTTTTTCTTATATTTATCTTACTTGTTAGAAACAAAAGCTTAATTTCTAGCTTTTTTAAATTATATTCTAACTTACTGGTCCCCTGTGGGCACTATAAGCCAAACTTGGGGTGATTATTGTTATGTATTATTGCCTTTCGGCTTTCTTTATTTTATATTTGTCGCAATCTTCATTAATAATTTACCAAACAAAGAAAATTTAGAACCCAAAAAAATGTTGCCATTTTTTTTACACGTAATTAACTTACTTCACTAACTTAACCTAGGTTTTTGTTTTTAATATTGTTTTTTAAAACTTGTCTAACACTAAGAAAAGCTAAATCTACGTAAGTTTGCCATTATTGTGAGATGTCGTTTACCATGCTCTTTTCGGCTGACAGGTCTTTAGTTTCCATTCAACCACCACAACTGCAGGCGTTGTTTCTTGACTTCTCTTTGATCTCTGTGAGATATCGCCCTATTATACCACAGACACTCTTCATCTGTGTGTGCGACTTCCCGCCCATAGTCTATCGGCTTATCTACAGTCGATCGACACACGTGAAAAACCAACGGTATTCCGAATGAATGAGGCCAATCATATCAAGGTACAGAAATGCCTTTGGTGGAACAAATCCATTGCGGCGAACTTTCTCATAAAACTTCATATTTGGGTAATAGGCCCCAAAAATTAAATCTTTGGATGAACTCATTGCTCTCGCAACATTTCCTCTGCTCAATTTGATTATAAAATTATCTATCCTCTTTATGCTAGCTCTATTACATAAAGCTTCAATGGGATAGTACTTTTTGTAGTCGGATTGTGGAGTTCAGTATAAACCAAGGCAAGTTCTGAGGCATTGCCTTTCGAAAACCCGAATCTTCACTATTAGTGGAATTACATTAAACCACACTGGGTATCCATAGGTGACCATGTGCCTGATGTGAGCCATGTAGTATATGTCTTTAGCTCGATTTTCAAGTTGGCTACTGTGAAATAGCCTTCTCGTCATATCAAAAGTTCTCTTTGTTTTGTCCGAAGCAGCCTCCATGTGTTTGTTAAGGTATAGGTATTGGTCCAGCCAGCTCCTCGATAGTATAGCTGTTAGTATACCCGTCTGTCACTCGGGAGACCGGGGTTCGATTCCCCGTCGGGGAGCCTCTGGCGCAAGACTAATGACCTTGCCCGGAAAAAAAAAAAAAAAAAAAAAACAGATCATTATGGGAAATTTAACAAGCCTCAGGACTTGCTAAATAAGGCCAAGACCGGTTCCTGGTTGTAGTGCCGATGATGATGATGATGATGATTGGTCCAGCCTAATGTCCAGGTATTTGACTACATTTTTAGTCTCTGTTCTCCGTTGGTGAGGCCCCATGATAACGAATTTTCCCCAATTTATCCTTGCATCCGAAGTAACCCGATGCAACGGTGTTCTAAACAGGATAGTTTTAAATTTCTGGACATTGATTTTGAACTTCCAATCGTCGCAGTAGCGCTGAACTTCGTTGAAGTCCCCCTGCAAATGGCTGTTAATAATCTCAATTTTCGGGGCTGATCTGTAGATTATGAGGTCGTCTGCATACGCAATGGCTTGATGAAGGCTGCCCATTAAGTCGCTGGTATATATGTTGAAGAAAATCGGATATAGTACCGCTCCCTGTTGCAAGGCATTCTTTATTTTAAAAACAACGTTGTATATCACGTTGGCGCTTTTGACAATACATTGTCTATCCTTTAACATGCTATAAAGCATACATATATAGTAGGGATTTATGAATGCCTAGTTTGGGTAACTTGTGAAATAGCCCTACGATCCACACTGTGTCAAAGGACTTCTCCATGTCAATCAGACAGGCACCAGTGCATTGATTCTTGCAATTATTCTATTGAGCATCCGACACCAGTTTGGCTGCGCCACGGGAGGTTTCGTACGCCACCTTAAAACTAAACTGATTATTTGGAATGAAACTATTGTCCTCAACCCATTTTAGAGGAGCTTTGTTTACAACCTTCTCAAACACTTTACTAATACTCGGTAGTAAGCTAATCTATCGGAGGTTTGAGCTATCCTTTCCCTTTTTTGGATAGGTTGTACGATGGACGCAATAAATCGATTGAAAGATAGTGCTTCGGATAGTGGGCATTATTCAACACGTTGCTAAACAAGATACATGTACATATCCATTGCCATTGGGAGGAGCCGTTGAGTACGATGTTAAGAAATCCATCGATTCCCACTGATTTTTTGTTTCTCAGTGTCTCGAAGATACCCTGGATTTCTTCTGTAGATATTAATAGGCTATTAGACCTGTCGGTGATGATAGCGGTATTTGCCTTTATTTCTTCGTTGAATTCAATAAAACTGAAATTCTCTGATCGCCACTGTGAGATATCATATTAAAGTAGCCAGTAATTTAGTAGAGCTCTGTGCTCCAGGTCGCGGTCACAGCAGACGATATCATTCACCGTGAATACTTCCTGAAAAACAGCCCCCATCACATTCACGTTTTCCAAGGGATCTTCAATCACAAAGAGCTCTTCGTTTAAGGTGGCGTTCTTCGGACCTATACCTATTTTTTTAGCATTTGTCTGATGTCTTCAGTGCGTGGTATTTGGAGACACTGAATCTCATTATGATTATTCCTCCGAAATATTTTATTTATTTGAGTGAACATACTGTGGTTGTTTGATTTTATGGCCCGCATTCTATTGTTTCAGTACATATTGGTAGCTAACCTATGATTAGCTTTTATTAGGTACTGAAGGATTTTCAATCTAGACTTCAGTGATAGTATCTCCTGATCGTGTCTGTTTGTGAACCGTATATGTAGTAGTTTTAGTTTGGAGAGCAGTCTGCTTTTTTTCTTGCGCAGTGCATTGGTAGTTGCGTATCGGTACATGTTTACGTTGTCGGTAGGTGTTGTTTTTGGTATTGTTTTGTCCAAAGTGCGTTTTATGGTTTCATGCATTTCAGCACACAATGGCTCCTCTTCAAAATATGAGTTTCGAAAGGAACATGCTATTCAATAGATAATTTGGCTTCCTGTTTCTATTCAGGTTTGTATGTTTTGAGATGTAAATCGCGATGCAAAATTAGTCGTAATGTGGTCCTGTGGCGTTTCTAACAGATACACACACAATACACAAGCAAATAGTGAAGAACACCGAACGAAAATCGAATAAGAAAATGCATCAGAGCCGTATACCATAGCGATACCATAACAAATCCACATCAGTCGAATATACTTGAGTTTAGAAATCGAATTCGTACACACGGCGGTGGCCTGATGGGTTGCGCTTTGATTCAATTTTTGGTGATTCTAACTGTCATAGCGTCAGTTCGAATCACACGTTCTTCACTATTATCGCAAACGCTATAGTCCCCTTAATGTTTAAGGCTTGACTCCACTTGCAAATCAATTGTTGTGGACTTTTTCTTATCAATTCACTAATACACTGAATAACCTCCAGTGTCCTTATAAACATCAGACGACATTCACCAGTCTTACTGTTATCTCGGTTGTCAAAATATTGTCCCACTTACCAATGGACATTGCGCTTGATGTTAGCCTAATGACTAGTAAAGCGAAGTAAGCACGTTACATTCGCCTTGAAATCGTCATAGAACGACTGTTTATGTAATATACCCTCAACTCCTGTAAACGGCTCAATAGCGACTTAAAATTTCGCGAACTGGCCCATCTAATGACATCACTAACGCAATCGAACATCTGCGTATTTTTTTTTCAAAACAAACGCAACCGACCCCGAACACAGGTGAAACGCAAAATTTCTGAGCACTATCCGTTACGTGTATTTCGTTAACGCTACCATTTCTGCTCGGATAATTGATTGTAATTTGTCCAAATTGCAACGTCTATTGATGTGGTACTTGGATTCGTGGTATACCCAAAGAAAAAATTCTATTGGTGTAAAATGCTGGCTACGTACAACCAGTTTATTTCACCTCTTCAGAACAATTTTTCTGGGAAAATTATCCCGAACAACTAGTAAAGGCATGATAGACATGTGAGATGCTGTTTCATTCTGATTAAAAACAACAAAACCAAGTAAAGGAGTGAAGAAATTATTAATCATCGCCATATATAGTTCCAATAAGAACCGTATCCTCATTTCTTGACGACCTAGGTCGTCCTGCCTGTTGTATGCCCATTGCCGAAGCAGTCTCCCCAAACTTCTGTATCAATGGTTTGATAATGTGACGAATTCGGAACAGATTGCAAAATTTACGCCGCACGATCCCAACAGAATTATTATTATTTATTTATTTTTTTTTTTTTTTTTGGAAACCACAAGCTTTATAACGATTGAATTCCCAGCGGCAGGGTCGTCCATCAATGTATGCCTCGCGTCTCTCCGAGCGATTGTATTCGCATGGTGAAAAAAACAACTTTTCGAACTCCTTGTATTTGTTTAAGTAAACGTTTAGACGGTTTTATCTCGACTTCGAGTAACAATGAAGGCAACCTTGTTATCATTTTTAAAAAAATATTCAAAATTAGTCGATTCTTTAAGTAGGAGTACATGAATTTCGTCTTATGCGAATATAAAACAGTAATATTCAGAATGCAAATAAAATAGATACTTGAATTTTTCACTGCCAAAAAACACCCACAATATCATAAATAACACTCCTCAATAAAACGAACCCCTATGCATTATTTTTGTTTCGACACAAATAGTTAGAATGACATTAATACAATATCTTTGTACAGAAAACCATTAATGTCTAAGGTAATTCGAATAGGAGGAGTAATATTAATTCTAGAAAGTCACATTTGTAATATTATTTAACCATTATTATTAGACATACAGATGATCGTGTATTTTATAATCAATGATTTTTACTTTCGTTATTCAAATATCACGTCATACGATAGATTTCCAAAGAATTAATTTAAAACACCTTCGAAAACGAAAATTAAGATGGCAATAAATAAAGTTATATTATATATACAAATGAAAAAAGAAGAGAACTAACTAATTTTTTAACAATAACAAAACAAAATACGCAACCGTAGAATGAAATATACAAAATAGAATCCACGAAATATTGTATAAATACACCCCATATAGCTAAAATCAACCATTTTCCTTATCCATAAGTTTTTAATTGTAACGAAGGGCTTAAAAACAAAAACAAAGAAATAAATTAAGTGAAAAGAATTTAAAAGCTTTTTTATGTTCATCCATGTCTCTTCAGGTGTTTCCAGTTTTGTTACTTTCTTTTAGTAAAAGATATTTCTGCACACTTTGAACGGAGTACACACTCAGTTGACTTCTATATGTGGCGTTGTGCTATGAATGCACAGCCTGTGATAAGTATCTGTATCCCCTGGAGTGCTTGTGACCAAAACGACAAAGAAACGGAGTACTTGGCGTTGATTCAGTAAAACTATATGTAGCTCTTAATATGGTCTTTTAATATGGATAACCAAATGGTTTTTAACGGAAAAATCTTTTCAATGGTTTTAGTAAATAAAGGGGTAAGAGGTTTCAGGTTCATTTCAGGCATATTTAAAGAATAATCGAATCGGTATTTTCAGCTACTGCTACCGTGACCACTGTGAATTCGTTTATAATCTACAAAATTTAAAACTGGTGTACATCACATTTGTTCTTTAAGGGAGTAGGGCAAGCATTACCGACCTCTACGTTTGACAAAAATGTTTGATAAACATCATTTTTATTCAATAAGTTAACATTTTTTTGTAGTTTTTATTTGCATTTTCAGTGAGATTCGAATACTTTATTGTAAGACTTACAATGATGGTATAACAGTAGCCAACGGCTTTTGTAACAAAAGAGTTTGGTTTTTAACGTACATGTATCAGAGAATAATAACATTGTTACGAGTTTAGCAAAAGATATACTCGCGCAACACAAAGTAGATAAGATAGTGACAATTTAAGGTTTAAATTCTTGCCTGGAGAAATGCGAGCCTTTACTACCAACATAAAAAGGGTTTAGCACTGGTGCTGAGTTCACAGATAAAAGGCCTTGGACTGCGAATGATCAGCTGCAATAAAAAATTGGAGCCTCTATAAAAATGTACGCAGTTTCAAGAGAACGACGGACCCTGGCCCTGCCCAAGATAACAGCAAAAGAGCAAAATATGAGTTTCCTAAAGATGCTAACGTCCAACCAGCAGATGGCAGGTAGACAGTAGCTCAAAAAAGGAAAACAAGTGCAACCCGACGCTATCCTAATAGAATTGAATAAGTCTTTGGTGGTTCATTTGTTTTGCTGTGTTCCGCCGAGCACTGCCTCCGAAATAAAAAAATCACTTTTTTTATGGCGATATGCCTTTATTTATTATTGAATACAAAAAAAAAAACAAAGCTTCGCGCCGACAAACTCGTTCGCACCGGCACACTCGACCCCGTTTTTTTTTATCTTGAGGACCATTCCTTGACTAACTCGAAAACTTTCTTTTCAGGGGCTGGAAAACTCACCCGGTTGTTCATCCTTTCTCTTCCATTCTCCTTTCCTTTGGTGTCCTGTCTTTACCAAGGGATTTCGCCTTTCCAGGAGATCGCACCCTCATTTGACCTACGATTTCGTATTGTTCATAGGATGCGCCCCCACACACCCAGACGCGAACGTTGCTGTCCGTGTGGCCGGAGATATGCCGAAGATCGTCAGGATTTCCACATATCCGCGGTATCCCTTTGTGTTGTTAAAGATATTCTTAACAATTGATATATACATATAATTCCTATACACCAAACTTACCCCCTGCTCAGTCTTGAATGTTGTTTAGTCCTCGAGTCGCAGTGCTTATTCAGTTTTATCCAGTTATGCTCACGTAACAGACGCACTATTTTAGTGAACCGAATGCAAGTCTCTGAATTCTTTTTATAGTTTTATACACTTATGCACACGTAGCAGACGCATTATTTTAGTGACCCGAATGCAAGTCTCTTAATTCCTTTTCGCAATTCAATCACAAAACGAACTTATTTGCTTTTAAGAAATGGTAATTCTTTTTATTTTACTTTTCATTTCTTTTCGATACATTGAATTATTCTTATTTCTTTTCTATCCAAACAACCGGCGCGCACACGACTGCCTCCACTCACGGTTAATTACACAAGAAGGACTCATCTCGTGTTTTTTGCCACACATCCTATTTCGTTCCGCTTCCACGGTAGTGATTTCGAGGAAGCGGCCGAGATGCCTAATGGCTAATAGAGGGCGACTATGGCTACTACAAAGGAGATGACTGTGGGGTTAATTAGTCAGTGCGTCGACACGGACGCGGGTTTAACTAATTTCCACTACTTGATTCGCGGCGCGAAAAGGAAACAAAGTTCTCGGGGTAAAACACTTCCCAAACGGAGCGAACAGAATGAAATAAAAACACACTGGTTGTTGTTTTGGTGAATGTTCTTTATTTGGAAATTTAATTAAAAAGATTCTGAAGCATTATTTTATACTACACATGTATATACTATTGTTTTTTCTATTTATTAACTTGTTTGAATTTGAAGGAAATGAAAACACACGGTTAATGTTTCAATGAAAGTTCTTTTAGGAAATTTAATTAAAAAGATTCTGAAGCACTATTTTATACTACACATGTATATACTATTGTTTTTTTTATTTATTAACTTGTTTGAATTTGAAGGAAATGAAAACACACGGTTAATGTTTCAATGAAAGTTCTTTTAGGAAATTTAATTAAAAAGATTCTGAAGCACTATTTTATACTACGCATGTATATACTATTGTTTTTTCTATTTATTAACTTGTTTGAATTTGAAGGAAATGAAAACACACGGTTAATGTTTCAATGAAAGTTCTTTTAGGAAATTTAATTAAAAAGATTCTGAAGCACTATTTTATACTACGCATGTATATGCTTCGACGGCGACGCGGGTGACTCCTTCGACTTGTGAAATCTGACTGACTAATCCCATTGGAAAATGTTAAAGTGAAAGAATCCCGAAAGAAACTGGGAAGAAGGCGGAGTTACACGATTAACTTGATGTAGTTAATCGTGATTGGACCTGACGGAATAGACATACGTTACGCATGTGTGCGTATGCCATGCATACGTTCGTTCAGCGACCGTGGATGGCGGGCAACATCGCTAGTGCATTTTCTAGGAATGCAAACACTAGCATGTGAGGTGTGAAAAACTGAAACCGATAATTTGGTCATCCTAATGGAAGGCCATAAATCATCATTTCGGATGTCGATGATTACATTGCAACGAACATAGGGTGCAGCCGTTGCCAGATGTTGTAAGTAAACATTTTCTGGCTGCTGGTGATCGTTGTTTGAATGCTATCTCTGAACATGGGGAACGCTAATTGTGGTGCCAGCGATTGCTGGTAAACAGGGACATGTTTGATTTGCGTCAACAGAAACCTTGTCGGCGGTAGTAAATCAATAGGGGCAATAGCCGTATGCATGTTATGCCGGGGGTAAACAAATACAACGAGTCACAAGGAACTCTTGTTGATCGTTGTTTCCATAGCTTAAGGCTATGGAAACGAGATGCCCTGGCAGAATGTATGCCTAAAGATAAGATTTCAGATGCCATGGCAATGTGATGATTTTGCCATGGACTTATGTTCTTTTCAGGAAATGATGTACGCCTCGGGGGTAAATTTTGGATGCCACGGCAAGGTGATAAGCTTTGCCGTGGGCTCAATGTTTTTTAGGGAATATGGTCTGGCCGAGGGTGAGTTTTCGATGCCACGGCAAGGTGATAAGCTTTGCCGTGGCTTAATGTTTTTTAGGGAATATGGTCTGGCCGAGGGTGAGTTTTCGATGCCACGGCAAGGTGATAAGCTTTGCCGTGGATTTAATGTTTTCAGTGGTGATGCTGGAGAAAAAGGGGTTTGGAAGGAAATCCCCTACAGAATAGGTAAGCTGCCTAACATAAATTCAAAACGGTTATCCGATTGGGTAACCGTATTAATTCCGGCGATTTGGCTGAGGGTAAATGCCGTAGCAAGGTTACGCAACCTTGCTGAAGTTCGACCGAGAGGTAAGTCGTTCGCCTGGAAAGGTGGGGATCGAGCGATGTATGGCTCTTCGGGCCCTGAAAAGCCCCACATGACTATTGCAATGTGAATGGGGTTTTAAATTGGTTTTACGTTTATTTAAATTAGATTCTATTGTAAAGGGAATAGGCAATTCGTACTTTGTAGGAAAGGGAAGGATATGGGAAGGATGAAGGATATGTGCGTAAAGACACGAGATGTTAATGACGAGAAGTCAATGATTCAAAGGGGGAGGGATAATTAATTGAAGTTTAATTATATAACAGTGTACATTACCCGCGTGTGGTTAATGGCGCTAGTGATTACCTCGTCCGAAGTTATTATCTTCGGCTGCGATATTTACATAGTTTAATTTCCTTGTAAGAACAGTGTCAGTTGTTTGGTTTAGTGTTTAACCTTTTGTTCCCACAACAGTCCTTGCGATAAGGAAAACGATATTGCAGTTGGCTCAAAGGAAGGTTGTAGCGGTTCCGCCAAACCCTACAGTCCACTTACCTAAAAACCCCCATAATTACTACCCTACTCCCTTAAGTTTGCTAATGCAACAGTATTAGTACCTGTAAATGCTTCACGCATTATATAGATCACCATCTATAATCTTAAAATCCCTATAAAGAAAACTTACCTTTTCATGCATCCCTTCGCATACAATTCTCCGTAAGATTTCTTTGTTTGCTTATTTGGTATTCTAAACCAATTCGTTACCAGACAAATTCCTGAAAAGAAAAACCCTCGGTTCACATATCATGTAACCATTCAGGCCAGAGATAATTATCACGGCGTCGCCTATTCCTACCTTCATTCATTTATACGATAAATTTCTTTATGTATACATTGGCTGGCGACGTTTTTCTCCCAGCAATAAAATTCCCTGACTTCCACAATGTGCAACCCAAAGCAAATACGCATTCCGCGTCCCTTGGCATCAATTGAAATCCAAGCATAAACAATGCAAATAGGTATTCATACGTACCCTTACTAGCGTTGCCATAAACACCATTTCCCAGCAACCTAGCTAAAAGCAATTAGCACATTTTCACATCGGAACATCGTCTCTTTGTTTACCCGTACATGTTCCAACAAAGATTCCATTGGCATCCGACGATTTCGGTTTTATTTGCTTTACCGAAATCGTATCCTAGGAATGCACTTTATGTCTTTCTTTGTTCTAGGCACACATACCATCATGACGACGATGAGCGAGTGAGCTCTGAACGAGCAAGATATCATTGAGTCAAATTCCATCCTTCGACCTGACCAGGTCGTGTCTCCATCGCTACACTGGTACGCACAGGGGAGCGATAATCGCGTGAGTCGGGAGTCGTATTCCAACCTTCAAGGCGGTCGGGTCGTCCGGCATCCACCGTACCGCGCGTCGGTACGGTGTGGCGTGAAAAATCGAGTGTGAGTCGTCGGCGTGAACCTATATTTTAAGTTTTTTTTTGCTTAAGTGGCTACTGACAAATTGTAAAACCGGACCAAAAAAAAAAAACCAAAACTTAAAGAACAAAATAGTGCGTTTAACTTTTTCTCCTTGTGGACGGTAAGTCGGCGAATTTGTTGTGTTGCATTTCCTTTTCGGTGGTGAATAATTCCTCTTTTGTGTCCAGTGAACAGTTTGTGGGGACGAGGTAGAACGCTCGCCCGTGAGGCGTCGCGACTTCGTACCCTCACATTGGTGACTAAGAGTGAATACGAACAAGCAACCTCCAAACATTTGAACCACGAACAAAGTGTTAACACCATGTATCGTACGCGCAAAAGACCTTTCCAGTGTGACTAGTGAGCGATTGTGGCGGCAATCACGGAAAAAATTTAAATGGGGCAACGCTCCAGGATTCTACAATTCCACCCAGTCACCTCAACAACTGCAGCCAGGTTTGGTAAGTTCGTATCCTTACTTTTCCTTTTCTTTTCCGAACGAAAAAATAAGGGCAACGTCAAACAACTGGAATAACTCATTGGCGGATCAGTTATTACCGGCTGCAGCCAAACAAAGCGTAATCAATTCGACGCCAATAAATTCACCAACTAAGCCACGTGAAGGTTACATCGCTATGACGTATCACCAACTCGCAGCAACATCCTGACGCACCTAGTCGAGTTTCATCCAGCGATCGAGACGGTCGCTCCGTCATCCACCGTACCGACGCCGGTACGGTGTGAAACAAAAGTCGGAGAGTTAGAGTCGAGCGCGTCGAAAATAAAAAAATATTAAATAGTATCAGCCGATAACAATATGGAAGAAGAGATACGCGAACGGCTGATCAAATCCAACAAGCCTACTATGGTTTACCAAGGCTCTTTAAATCCCGAAACACCCAAGCTATTACTGTACAAGACCATGGTCTTACCAGTACTCATGTATGGATCCGAGACTTGGGTGCTCAATAAAAGGCACTCTGAACTCTTAGCCGCGTTCGAGAGGAAGGTCTTAAGGAGAATTGTTGGCCCCGTATGTGAGGGAGGACGATTCCGGAGACGCTGAGTTGTTGTACGCAATCTACCTTGAAGCTAATGTTCTAACAAAAATAAAGCTCGGTAGAGTCCGGTGGGTGGGACACCTAGCTCGAATGAGCGAAGTGGAGCCTGCCCGGAAAGTCCTTTGTGGCAGGATGTATGGAAGGAGACAGCGCGGCAGACCTTGTCTGCGGTGGAGGGATGGCGTAGACCAGGATGTAGTGCTCCAAAAAGCCCCACCACCTTTTTCCCCCATTCCTACAACCAAATCCTAGATATATTACCCAAAAACCCAAAATCCTATCAAAACCCAAAAAACCCAGACATGATCCAAAATTCGCAATAAACGAATCAAACATTCGTTTATCGCCTAACATTTGCCCCCACGGCATAATTAAACCCAAATCATAAATTAAAATCAAATTCACAATAAACGAATCTAATATTCGTCTAAAGTTCTACATTTGCCCCACGGCATCTTCGAAAACCGAAATTCAGAGATCGTTATCTCTATCTGAAAATTTTCCATTGAGAAAAACAAATACAAAACCAAAACCAGATACATTCCCACATCTGCTAAATAGTTTCGTAATAATTCAAGAAATTGAATTCTTATCTAAAGTAAACACAACATCTCACTCAGGATACCCAAAAATCGAGATTGTTGTACGAAAATGTGTATTTGCGGGATACAAATCTCGATTTGTTTTCCTTTAGAAAGGAATAGCAAAGTGTTCTCCGGGCCGCAGTATCTTAATCCTCGTGCCACAGAGCAGAAATACTCTAATTTTAATTTTACATCTGCATCTGTAACAAGGAGCAGAAATACTCTAATTTTAATTTTACATCTGCAGAAATATTCCGATTTTAATTTACATCTACATATCCCTCTTGCCTTGGAGGCATCGCCCCCAGGAAAATCATCATTCAATAAAACTGAACTGAAATTAAAACCAACACATCTTTTATTATTTTGGAAATTGCGCGTCGTCACTAACGTTGACTGATTCTTTGTGTACCAGGACGACTTCAAAAAGTAGGAAAAGGAACCGGTGAGTAGAGTGGTGTCAAGACCAACGTTTTAACCCTTATAGCGTCCACGATTACAAACATCAACAGAAGGTACTAAGCTAACAGGGTACAGGGTCGCTATTCCCAAAGTGACGTCCCACGAACGATCGGTTGTTGCTCTTCCCTCAAGGTTTGAGGAAGCACGGCGGCGACCGCAACGGCCCCCCTCGGGAGCGGTCTTAAAGAGATCTTTCGTCCTTTTCAGGACATGGAGACACGCTACCTGGGAGCGAGGCCAGTAGTAACAACTACTACAACAGGGACGCCCAGAGCCTGGGAGTGCCAAACTGGATGACATCGGCTCGAAATCGGGACCGGTGGAGAGATTTGTGAAATAAGGCCAAGACCGGATCCCGGTTGTAGTGCCGATGATGATGATCTGTTTGAAAAACCACAAGTCTGTCATAAGCAAATATACACTCTGCCAAATGTCTACCCAGAATTTCTTATTTAAAATTTCCGCGTAGGTCTGTGAGGGTTTTTCTAACCTACCCAAAGAACCACCCATCTATCTTAATCAACTCCCCATCCCTCACCTAGAGATTATTAGCTTACCTGCAATCGGCAGCGTTAAGCTACCTTTCAATCGCCATTCATTTCCTGAAAAAAAACGAAATGACCCATAGCAAGACCATCATCTTGCCATAGCATCAAGTAACATTGCCGCATCTCACCAGCGTAATCGGTTCCTCTGGGCGACAACATGTCCACCAAACACACAGCAATCCTCCTGTGTTTACTTGTTCCAACAATCCATTGGTCCCACGATCAAGCCAGAGCAAGTCGCTTGCTTGTATAGCTGCATGACTGATTGCACGATCCGTCGCCTTATCGAGAAACGATCATCGCATTGGTCATGTCTAACGATTTGCTGTCTAAACAACGAACATCCACGATCCCCACGCTGACTATCAAACAGAACGCTTCTGTATACACGATGTATAAACAGAAGAAGTTATTTTGGCCTGCCAACATTCCCTAGCATAAACGAATCGCTAGTATAAACATAGCAACCTTTTTCGGTCGGTATTGAGCCACCATTCGTTTGCACAGCTGACCTGGTCGAACTCCCTTCGTCCCATACAATCTCTGATGCAATTCCCTTCGCCCAAAGACACGCTGGGTAAGTGTACGCTTGCACATCGACAAGTCAAATTTCTCATGATCGGTCGCCCAACCGATAAACGATCATCGGATAGGACACGACCCATAGTTGTTTATCCAAACACTCATATCAATGGTCGTGCCCTACAATTTGTTCCCCAAACCATACATTATTCCATCCATCCTAGCCTTTGCCATCGTAAGCGAAGTTCTGTTGACTTAACATCGATCCTCTATCCTTTATGATCGCAATGCAGACAGCCCCGGTACACAATCATCTATTTTACCAGCTGCAGGTTTGGATTCCCTTCTGAGCACCCTTGGCATTATCGTTGTCCGCACTTCCAGTGTATGGACACCTAACCAGATCTGCACGATCACATGGAAGTACTTCCAATCAAACCGAACCGATTTCTCATTGGCCGCCACTGGGGTGACATATCGCATTTGTTTTCCACCACCGCGGAGGGGAATCCACCCCAGTGCGACTGGCGATATAATTCGTTCCCATGGTACAAGGAGTCAGATCTTAACCAGCGCTGCGTGCACACAAAAAAGTTTCAACAATCATCCCTCGCCGTGTACACACACGACAAGGAATCAGATTTGAATCGCGGAATCGATTACCACGGTTGTCGTTAAAATTGTACTTTTTACTTCCTTTCGCAGTCGTGCATATAGATTAGCAATTCAGTTTTTTTTTTTGCCCGTGGGTCTAATAAATTGTGCGAATGTAGAGTTCTCTCCGATACGGCAAGAAGTGCAAACACTAATTACACCGAACTATATCTTGCGGAAACCAAAAAGTTAAGAAAGCATTAAATTAATATATCTGTAATAGTAGAACTAAATATATTGTTGAGAGAATACTTGCGTAAAATAAAACTAAAAAAGGATATTAACAATAAAAGCAGTGATCACCAAGCGTTTTAATTGTTCCTGTTTTCCTTGGTGCATACCGATCCGTTGACCTTTCTTAACAGTGACGTTGGTGGAGTGAAATGGACCAGTGCCGTACGCCGGCTCCCATACTTCTTCCCCACAGGCCTATTGTCAAATTTCTTTCTGTCGTCGAGTTGACACTGTGGTGGTGTGGTGGTTGTTGGGTTAGTGATGGTTCTCTCCCTGGTCTCGGTAAGGTGTCCGCCCGACACTGGTTCACCGAGACGTCCACACTGTGCGATCGTCCACTGTGATTCGGAGCTCGATATAAATAACGGCTGACCCTTAAGACTTTTTATTGCCAGTGATGTATAATATGTACTTTATATTTTAACAACTCGTATTTAAGTATAACGTGTAAGTTTATTTTTTTCTTAATATATATTGAAATTACATCTGAGGTATAAGTTTATATTTTCTCAATATATATTGAAGTTACATATGAGGTGTAAGTTAATATTCGCTTAATATATATTGAAATTATATATGAGGTGTAAGTTAATATTTTCTTAATATATAGTGAAATTACATATGAGGTGTAAGCTAATATTCTCTTAATATATATTGAAATTCTATATGAGGTGTAAGTTTATATTTTCTTACTCAAAGTTACGTGTTAACAGTGGCACGGTAATATAATTTGGTTCTTAGTTGCCGTAATTATTGCACTAACTATTCGAGTGAGGAAAGTTCGACTGTCCGATCAAAGAAATGGCACTGTAATATAATTTGGTTCGAAGTTGCCGTAATTATTTCACTAACTATTCGAGTGAGGAAAGTTCGACTGACCGATCAAAGAAATGGCACTGTAATATAATTTGGTTCGAATTGCCGTAATTATTTCACTAACTATTCGAGTGAGGAAAGTTCGACTGACCGATCAAAGAAATAGCACTGTAATATAATTTGGTTCTTAGTTGCCGTAATTATTGCACTAACTATTCGAGTGAGGAAAGTTCGAATGACCGATCAAAGAAATGGCACTGTAATATAATTTGGTTCGAAGTTGCCGTAATTATTTCACTAACTATTCGAGTGAGGAAAGTTCGACTGACCGATCAAAGAAATGGCACTGTAATATAATTTGGTTCGCATTGCCGTAATTATTTCACTAACTATTCGAGTGAGGAAAGTTCGACTGACCGATCAAAGAAATGGCACTGTAATATAATTTGGTTCGAAGTTGCCGTAATTATTTCACTAACTATTCGAGTGCGGAGAATTCGACTGACTGATCAAAGAAATGGCACTGTAATATAATTTGACTAGTGCCGCACCATCGCACATCAACCTCCCCATTTTGGTCACCACATCGCACCCTTGCCTGTGTGCACTTCTCGTTATAAGCACAGTGGTGGGCGCTATGTGTGTGGTTCGATGATTGTCCGCATTCATTTCAAGGGTCGCTCGTATTGCTCATACGTGCGACCTGATGCGGCTACCGGGCATGCGTTGTATCTCTCTTATTTGTATTGGTTGAGATGTGTCCTTTTAAGGGCATGCGTTGTAGGTTTCATCTGTTTGCGCGCCTGCTTGGTAATTCTGAGAATTAGTCGCAGGCTTGCGCAACCGCATAATGTTTTGGGATGTAGTTCTGCTATATCAGATCGTTGGTTGGTGTTTATCTTGATCGATGTGCAGATGTCCCATGCTTGCTGGTGCCATGTAGTTTCATACCATTGCAACTACGCTGCGCTTGGTCTTCATGTCATTATTTCTGGTATGGTTAACATTTCTAATTTAGGAAAGATGCCTGTTATTGCTGATACACTTTGTATCAGCTGCATCGTGGTTATTAGACATGCTAATGCAGGTAAGTACGCGCTTAATTGGCGCCGAAGGCTTATATAATAAAATATTACCTGGTGGTAAGGTAGGCAGGAGAGTAGTGGGGTTCGCACGAGTCGCCACAACACCACTGTGAAACATTACTACTTTCATTTGTTTGGATACGGCTGCTGATTTTGATGGTTCACCTTTTTTTCGACTGTTATACAATTTGCATTAAATTTTGTGTTTCCAACGGAATTTCTTGTATGGAATCATTGTAAATATCGGTTAAGACCTATGGCGCCTCAGTTCTGTACAAAACAGATGTGCACCAATGGTACAAAGAATTCAAAAGTAGTCCTCAGGACGTGAATGTTTGCATCGCGCGAGGGGTTGAAGAACGGCTATGACTGAGGAAAACATCGCTAAAGTGAAAGATTGGGTGCTTTAAAATGGTCGTTATAGCTTGAGAGATGGTCGATATTTAGGAGATGCGACGCGTCGCAATGAGGCTTATTCCAAAAGATTTGAATTTTTTGCAAAAAGAGCATCGGTTGCTAAAGGCATATTTTCTCGAGTCGCCAGTGACTCTACATTCTTACAACGCATCTAACTGGTGACGAGATATGAGCCTACGAGTATGACATGCAAGCAAGTCGACAATCATCCGAATGGCGCTACCAAAATGAACCGAAACCGAAAAAACCACGACAAAGTCTATCCACTGTTTTCTTTGGTTATCGTGGTATGGGGCACTATGAATTCCTTCCACTAGGTCAAACATTGAATAAGGAATACAACTTAAAAACGTTCGCGAGAGAGTGTTCGTCAAACCAGGATGGATGTGTGTAGAGACAAATCTTGGGTGTTGCACCACGACAATGCACCATCTCACAAAGCTATCATTGTGAGCGAGTTTTTGACCAAAAACTCAACTAATATAATCGAACAATCACCGTATTCACCAGATATGAATCCCTGTGACTTTTTCCTGTCTATCATACTGAAACTGGCACTTCGGAGAACACGTTTCGAGTCGATTGAAGCCACAAAAGAAAAATCGAAGAAGGAGCTAAAATTGATCCCGGCCGCGGACTATAAATTGTGGATGATGGGATGAATCGTTGGCATAAGTCTATTGCCTCGGAACATACTTTTAAAACAATAACATAAATATTGATGGTTAATTCAAAGTTGTTGTTTTATTGAGAAATTACGAGTAGACATTTGACAGAATGTACATACTTCGCAGGGTGAAGGCGGACGTCGAACCGAAAGCAGTGGGGAAGAGTAGTATACGCACCAAAACAATAAACACATTTCTTATAACATACAGTGTATAGTGCTTTCAAAAGTCAAAATCAACAGTCACAAAGCAAAACACTGGACGGCACACGTCAAATTTCTAACTGACTAAGTGTATCATCATCACTGACTAACTGACTAAGTGTATCATCATCATCATCGGCACTACAACCGGGCGCCGATCTTGGCCTTATTTAGCAAGTCCTGAGGCTTGTTAAATAAAAATAATGAATTTTTTTTTCCGGGCAAGGTCATTCGTCTTGCGCCAGAGGCTCCCCGACGGGGAATCGAACCCCGGTCTCCCGCGTGACAGGTGGGTATACTAACCACTATACTATCGAGGAGCCCATTAATAAGTGTATACACCGTGATATATATTATCTCTTCTTAACAATATTCAAGGTATAGCCGTTAGTGCATATTAAGCAAACTATTTAATCATTGAAGTGAACACTGCGTTTATGTTGTCATTAATAAAACCATTTTTAACTAAAGAGAATATTGTACATACCTAGTAGTAGACATTAAGCAAACTATTTTATCATTGAAGTGAAACACCGCGTTTATGTTGTTATTAATAAAACTAAAGTAAAGAACAGAAACTAAGAATGTGTTTTAATAGCTTTTGACGGATAGAACTGTATCAGCGACAGTGCATTTCACGAACCGATCTTCCGCTTAATTATCAGACGAAATCACAATCGAACCTTTACTCCCCAAGTTGTTGACAACAGAGTGCGCGATACTATGGTGGTAGGAGTAGAACCGAGCTAATGACAGCAATAAGACTTCAAACCCCATAGATTCACTATGCAATGTGTATTAAGAGTTTGGAATTAGGAACATAGCTTTCGGGTGATGATTGGGTAGCCAAAATATGATGGCACGTCATCTACTTGGTATCGATATGCATCGGGAATGTTGATGGGGGAAACAGTATTTAAGACCCGTTTTGCTTTTTAAGTTTGTTTTTTATTACACTTCTCTCGGGAGAGGGGAGCCTATAGCGCCGAGAACGAGTTCTGATGCAGCGATGTTTGCGCCGTAGGAAGGTCAACCGCAAATTGATGCGATCTACCGGATTGTCTAGTGGAACGCATATGTGACACTTATTTCTAGGCCCTTCTCTTCTGCTGCTTGCATGATGATATCACAGTTTTTACTTACAGTTTCGAGATTATCGCCCAGAACGGCGATGTCATCCACATATGCGAGCACTTGTGTGACCCCGTTCACAGATGATCCGGCCGTGTTGTCGTCTTGTACCTTTCTGATAACATATTCGAGCACAATGTTAAAAAGACATGGTAAGAAGACACCCCCCTGTTTTAGTCCGTGGTGGATTTCAAATGGTCCTGAGAGTAGTTTTCTATTCTAGCTCGCCCTTTCTTTTCGTTGCAAATTTGAATGGGGGCGGCTATTTTTTCGGGATTCCCAGCTCAACTACAATATGGTAGAGTCTTCGCCTTGCGACTGAGTCGTAGGCTTTTTTGAAGTCAACGAACAGTTGGTGAACCGCTTCTCCGTGAACGGCCTCACCGTGTCCAACCGCCTCTCCGTGTCCATACTTCTTTTTCATACCACACTGGTAGTCTCCCAGTATTTCTTCTGCGTACGGTGTGATTCTCGCCAGTATGGCATTTGTAAGTATTTTTATGTGGTTGAGAGAAATGGTGTTCCTCTGTAAGTTTTCGCAGTCAGTTCTGTCGCCCTTCTTGAAACCGGGGACGACTATTGAGATTTTACATTCTTCCGGAGTCACTGCCTTATCCCATATTGTTTTGATGAGTTAGTTGGTGGATGTTTCGAGCGGTTGCCTCTCCTCTATGCTTCACAAACTCTACCGGTATGCAATCGACTCCGGGAGCCTTATTGTTTTTCAATCGATTTATTGCGTCTACAACTTCGCTGAAAGAGGGCTTTGGAATCTAAGGCTCGGCTGTATGTACACATTAAGCAGGTTTTCAAAGTGTTGAGATAATTAATTGTAAAACGATTCCGTTGTATGCTTCATTGTATTTGAGATCTTGACTTAATAAAGTATGGAACAAGACTGAACTATCTTTACAAAAAATGGCACATAAGCTGCTTACTGTCTAATCTCACGTATGTACAGTGAGTCAATCACAAACTGTTGGTTTATGTAATTCAACACTCCTCCTTAAATCTATAGTTTGTGACTTTAACAATTTTATTTTACATTACATTTTATTTTTTATTATACGTTTTTTCGAACTTTATCTTTAAATTAATTTCAATAAATTTCTAACTTATTTTTACATAGACTTTTCGTTAGTATATCTGCAATATTATCTTCTGAATTTACTTTAATTAAATCAACAATACCTTTTTCATAATTTTCGTTTACATAATGATATTGTACTTCTATATGCTTCGAATTTTTTGTGTAATTTCCATATTTTCCAATTATTAAGGCTCCTAAATTGTCTTCATACAACTTAATTGGTTCGTTTATTTTTATACCAAAAGATTCATTTAACATATTTTTTATAAAAATTACATCTGTTACTGCTTCTGACAATGCTATATATTCTGCAAAAGTGGAAGACTTAGTTACAGAGTTTTGCTTATGCGTTTTCCAAAAGATTACATTCTTGTACATTCTAATTACATATCCAGTAGTGGACTTTCTGTCTATATTGTCGCCTGCCCAATCAGAATCTACCATACAATCCAGGATTTTGTATTCATTATTTTTCTTAAACGTTAATTTTAGATTTTTAGTTTTATAAAAATATTTTAAGATTCTTAAACCGTATTTATAATGCGTTTCAGTGTAACAATTCTGAAATCTACTTAAGTAGTTAACGCTATACGCTATATCAGGCCTTGTATCGGAACTTATGTATAATAGTTCACAGTGTGTATTATGCAATTTAGAGTTTTTTAAATTGTAGTTTTCTGCAAGAGTTTCAATATATTTTCCCTGACTTAACGTTAGTTCGTTTTCTTCCAATTATTATTTATTTCAATGCCAATATAAATCTTTACTTTACCCATATCTTTCATTTTAAATCTATTTATTAATTTTTGTTTTACATCATTAATTTCCCATTGATTTTTACTACATATTAACAAATCATCAATAAACAAAAATATATATGCCATTCGACTGACGTATAAACAATAATCATAATTACTTCTCACAAAACCTAATTTTGTTATAAATTCATTAAAGCAATTATACCACAACCTTGGGCCCTCTCTTAAGCCATATAACGATTTCAACAATTTACACACTTTATGGCTGTCCTGTTGATAACCTTCAGGCTGCTTAATATATACTTCAGAGTCTACTTTGCCATTTAAAAATGCTGTCTCAACATCTATTTGTTGTATTTTAAATTCATTTTCGCAATAGTATGACAATAATAATTTTAAGGTTTGCATTTTTACTACCACTGAATAAACGTTATCAATATATTCCTTTTGTTGAAATCCACGTACAACTAATCTTGCTTTATGGGTATTCTCATTCTTTTTCTTTTATACCCATTTTACATCAATAACATCTTTACCTTTCGGTTTGTCAACTAATTGCCAGGTTTGATTCTTTGTTAAACTTTGAAACTCTGAATCTGTTGCGGAACAAGAAGCAACAAAACATCATAATCATAGAGTCGCACCTTTAAAAACCATCTCATTGGCGCGATTAGAGTTGTGTGGAGCTGTACTGCTGGCAAAGCTGTTGGTGCGCACAAAGGAGATGATGGACCTCGCGGAAACAGGAATATATGCTTGGTGCGATTCTCAAATCACACTGGCCTGGATAAAGTCAGCGCCACATACGCGAGCCGCTTTTGTGGCGAATAGAGTTGCCGAGATGCAACGGCTGGTGGACCCGAGTCGCTGGAACTACATTACTTCGGAGTACAATCCGGCAGACGTCGCTTTCAGGGGAATCTCCCCAAGGGACTTACCGGCACATCACTAGTGGTGGCATGGACCGGAGATGTTGCACACGTTTCGGGAGAGCACGCATTCATCAGAGGACGTGCCGACAACTGAAGTCGAAATGAAACGCGCTCGAGATTCAAGATCGAAAACCATCCTCATTTGTGCTCATTTGGCAACATCCAATGATCTTTTTAGTAGATACTCTACCCTACGGCGGGTGATTAGGATAACAGCATATTGCCTCCGATTAGTCAACAATTGTACCATAGGCAGGTCATCGCCTTCTACGGGACCACTTTCAGGGGAAGAGATCGCATCAGCCCGGATAAAGCTTATAGCAGTGACCCAGAGGGAATTCTTCGCCGAAGACATCGAGCGGATCTCGAACGGATCCGCAGTCTCAAGGGGCAGTAAGATAGCAAGGCTGTCCCCCATCGTGGATTATTACAAGATAATGCGTATTGGGGGGCGATTGGAGAATGCGGACCTCTCATACACACAGCGTCACCCAATCATATTGCCAGCGCACAGTGCTCTCACCGTTCTGATAATTCAAGACGCTCATGGTGGCCAGCAGTTGATGCTGGCGGTGCTTAGACAGGAGTTTTGGATCTAGAAGGTGAAGACACGGGTTAAAAATGGACAATGGACAACGGACGTTGCGAAGCAACTTCAGGACAACGGGACCACTTGGCATTTCAACCCTCCTGCAGCACCTCACTTCGGCGGTTTCTGGGAGGCAGGAGTGAAATCAATGAAACACCATTTGAAAAGAGTTATCAGTCATCACACTTTGACGTTTGAGGAATATGCTACGCTTCTCGCTCAAGTGGAGGCCTGCTTGAACTCACGGCCACTTTGTCCGGTAACCGAAGATGTCGATGATCTAACAATACTGACTCCAGGGCATTTCCTCATTGGTGCGTCTCTGAATACTGTACCGGAGAAGGATTTGTCAAACGTCAAGCCACATTATTTGAATCGATGGCAACTGTTACAGAAAATCCAGCAGGACTTCGGAATACCTCGTTCGGCTTCAGCAACGCACCAAATGCCTGACTTCCAATCTGCAACTAAAGATAGGTGATTTAGTGCTTCTCCCCGAGGAACAAACTCCGCCAATGTTATGGAGATTGGGTCGTATTGAGGCACTGCATCCCGGAAAGGACGGAAAACCGCGGGTTGTTACGATCAAAACAGCCACCACACGGTTAACGCAACCAGTAGCTAAACTCTGTCTTGTTCCCAGGACAGAAAAATAAACTCTAACACGCAAATACACACACACATACACGCGTATTCGCACAATCTCACACTGATAACATAAATTATGCGATTAACATAACCATTTTATTAATAACTCGAAACCACTAATAGCATTTAATGATAAATAACTAAAATAATTATTGCCACCTCACCTTACCACGATGTCTCTAATGAACGAGACAACTACTAGAGATCATTTGGGTCTCAATCACAAGCATTCCCGTGATTACCGGGGACAAGACCACCACTGCGCTGACACACCTCACCTGGACAGCAGGAAAGAAGACATGCCTGGTGATGCTTCGTAGCCGGCCCGGGAAGATGTTGCGGAACAAGAAGCAACAAAACATCATAATCAATCATTACTTCCACCAATAAATTTAAATGTAAATCATGCCAATGATTTAGAGACCAAATGACTGCATCGGACTTAGAAGTATGCAAAGGAAAGCCAACTTTAACAAGCTTGAGCTTTCAGGTCGTTTATAAAATCAAAACATATTTGAAGTGTGCTTTTAGGAGGCTACGGAGGTATTGAAACCAACGCCAAGGTAAACACTGTCAGCTGTTGAAGCTTTTGTAGATAACTAGTACCGGTGCCGGACGATGACCCACTACGGCAACGAAAATCCAACTCACAACGGAGGATGGCTGTTGCTGTTTTTTGCAGTTGTATTTGTGGGAAGTTCGACTGTTTTTAAAAAGATAGAGAATTAAAAATAGCTGCAGATCGGTTATGGCTTTTCACTGTTCAGTATTAAAAACGTTTTGAATTTCATCTTGTAAAAAAGGTGATACATTTTCCAATACAAAAATTAAAGTTGAATTTAAATTAATACTTTGTCTTTTCTGTTTGTTTTTTGTCTTGCTGGTTTGAAATACAACCAGAATCCATAGCACTTTTCCACTTTTCCGATTCTTTACTGCAAATTGCTTCATCAAAACTATAAGGGACATTATGGGTAGAAATGTATATGTACCGTCGTTGGCACCGGTTCTACTCCTATCCATTAAGTTACCCCATTGGGTTGTCATCAATGTGGGGTAAAAGTTCCGCTTTTGGCTTTGTTATCAATGGAGCTAACGATCACCTTGTGGAATGCACTTGCCGTGGATGCCATTCTAAAGTTCGAAACATTTTACTTCTGTAAACGATCGCTGCCTCGAGACACTGATTTTATTGCGCATCTTGTCTATGGTCCTTTCTATATCACTATAATCGCGACTATCGTAATGCAATGAAACGACACATCATTAATAAAGGCGGATCAATTAGCGAATAAGCAGCAAAAAGATAAACGTCAAGGAATTTCAACGGTGAGCAATGCACTGCCCGATTGGGTCAATTCTAAAACCAGTCGAATGAGTTTTAAACTAATTTATTTATTTCATTCGGTACTATTACTAAAACACAAATCGGATGACTCAAGTCTGGGGTCAGGTTTGGTTGATTTAAACTGTTGATGATGCACATTATCTATCGTCTTTAATTTCCGCTTATTGTATACAAAATGTTGGAACTGTCTTGTGAAGTTCTTAAACACAACCCTTTCGTTTGCGCGAGAAAAATGAACAAAAAGAAATAATATACTGCGTAGACGTTATCGGACGCGCAACAGCACTAGCATCTTCACTCCAGCCTCGACTCACGTTTTCCGTTTTACGTGGAGGCCCTGTGGGGAGGAAGTAATGTACCAGACATGGGCACACGGTTCACTTCCTCCTCCATCCAATTGTCACTAATTAAGTTTGGCCGAATATCGCAACAGGTACAGGAAACGCGCTTTAACAACGAGATGTATCTAGTTGCGAATTTAATTTACCTTTAAATTTTGAAAATCAAACAGTTAATGAACTTTATTTTTATTGGATGTATTTTATCGAATGGCTTCATTTGATTCAATCTGAATAACTACTTGTTTTGTTATCTAATTGCCCAGCATCTTTTAAAAACCACAAAGTACTACACCACACTAACTTCTTCAAAAGAAAACACTCGACTCGAATTAACTGGTTTCGCACCGTACCCGGCGGAGGTACGGTGAATGGCGAGCGACCCGACCGCCACGGAGATTGAATTACGACTCAAACGATATCCTCTCCAATAAGGATATCGTTTTTTACCTACCACCAGGGAAACGTAAAGTCTCTCTTGGTGGTATAGGAAACCAGATCTTGTAATACAGGTCATGGTGGTATGTGTGGGATCGTTGAGATCAATGCTATTCACACGTGCAGTGGAACAGCGAAACAGGGAGGCGGCAAAGACAAAAGGAAAGGCGACCAAATGGTTCGCTCTTTAATGAGGGTCATGTTTATACGATGCCTCGTCGCTATTTTCGACGTTAGGAGAAAAAGGTGCTAAAAGCAAATTGGATGTTTATGGCATCTCTGGCTGCAATAGAAACCGGGTTCATATTTGCATTAGGAAATGCTGGAGAATTTGGTTTCAGCGTCTATTGCGCTAATTATATGCAGCTGCTTGGGTTGTTTGTTGGTAAGACAAACAAAAGAGGTTGCCAGGCAATGTATATGAAAAGGTATATGGCGCGGCTAGGAAAATAGACGGCGCGATATTTATGGAATTTGTCTGGTACCGAATTGGTTCAGAATACCAAATAAGCAAACAAAGAAATCTTATGAAAAATTGTATGCGAAGGGATGCATGAAGGTAAGTTTTCTTTATAGGGATTTTAGGGTTATAATAATTGGGTCTGTTTGATGCGTGAAGCATCTAAGATGCTAATGCGAATTGCATTAGCGAAAGCTGGTGCAGACCCGGGTTATGGTTATGGGGGTTTTTTTTCAGGAAGGCGAGCCGTGGGATCTGGCGGAATCGCCACAGCCCGACTTGTCTCCACGGAATCTGTTGGACGATTGAAGATATCGAAAGATAATTTCACATTCGTTTGTCGACACAAGGGGATGATTCTCCTTATATCGCTTCTCCTGCTCATCGTGTGTGTCCACAACCATGCGGACCGTGGGTTAATCGGATCTACTAGGGGAATCCTAGCTGGCATGATAGCAGCTGGTGCACATATTTCGACATAGGGGTTGAAGTGTTTGCACGATCAGCGACTGTGTAAAGTATTTATGCTGATCGCGCGCATGTTGATGGCATCTCCACGTAGTCGAATTCTCGATGGTAATTTTCCATTTTTAGAACTCGACTTCCTTGGGCGATCAGCCATATGCCTTCATGTATTTGTCGGTCGGATGACCGATCGATGTAGGCATGGATGCAAAGGAAAAGATAAAACATTTCCTGCATGTGTGCGGCTGGCGCGTAAGAGTATATCTCGTTGATATAGTTCAAGCAATGTTGGTTGCTAGGTGATGCAACCAAATTGCCTTTAATCTGTGGAAGATACCTGTTACATGAGGGAAATCGATCCGAGACATGTTCAATGGATTGGTTCGGTTCATGTTGGTTGCGTGGTGATGCAACCAAATTGCCCATAAGGAATATGCCTGTTTGGTACTGATGGATTTAGCATCAGCAAATATTGTGCTTTTATTGCGTTTTAAGGCTTTATGGTAACAACCATGAACAGGTAAGTACTTGCTTTCCAGGTTTCTGTATGTCCTAGGTGGGAGTTTCTACTTGTTAATGAGAAGATGATTGGTGGCGTTCAGGGGAACCGCCACAACATCACAATAATTTACATATTATATATAATTTGTTGCATGCTCATCACATCTAACTATTGGGCTTTTCTTTCTATTTTATCTCCTTACTTTTAACTGTTCATTATTTTCACTTTCTTGACTGTTATTATCTTCATTATTATTTTCCTCATTACTATTTATTTCATCATTTATTTCAATTTTTGAATCACTATTTTCTTTAATTTCTATTCTATTTACTTTATCTTTGTTTTCATCTAAACATATAATTTTTGTCCCTTCTTCTATTTATAACATCAACATGTCGTGCATTAACAATTTTATTATTTATCAATACTCTATAACTGTTCTCATTGTAGCCTACCAGAGTTTTCGATTTATCATGTTATATAATTAATGTCAATTAATTATCACTCCCCCTTGAATTATTAACATCTCGTGTCTTTACCCACATATCCTTCATCCTTCCCATATCCTTCCCTTCCCTACAAAGTACGAATTGCCTATTCCCGTTACAATAGAATCTAATTTAAATAAACGTAAAACCAATTTAAAATCCCATTGCAACAGTCATATCCTTTGTATTAGCCATAGTCGCCCCCTATTTGCCAATAGCCAATTGTGCCGCTTCCTAGAAATAACTCGTGGAAGCGGAACAAAAGAGGATATGTGTCGTGAAGCCACGAGATCGTGCTTCTTGTGAATAGAGTCATGGTAGCGAGTGGTTGTGCGGTGCGCTCCTATCAAATTTAAATATTGGTTTTTGTTGGACAAGCGGTACTAAGTAAAAAAAGAAAAAGAATAAAACAGTTTGTGTAATAGGACGTGTAAAAAAGAATTGAAAGAATCAAATAAAAAGGAAAAGAAAAAGAATAAAACAGTTTTGTATACGCGTTGCAAAAAGGAATAAGTGATGGCTGAAAAATATGTGGATTAACCTCAGCTGTTCATCCAAAAGAAAAACGACACAACATTCAAGACCAAACCGGGGTAAGATCAGTGGAAAAATTAATAAATAATTATATACAATTGTTGGAGGACAATGTTAGGTTTGACTCTGAGGAGATCGGATCGAATGGTCAAGCGTGGAAGGAGAGTGCACAGCACAGGGAACGATGGCGAAGCCGAGTCGGTGAGGTCATGAACTTCCGGGTTCCTACAGGCCAATAAATAATAATATAATAAATAATAATAAAATTACGAAAAGGTAAATTTGCCATTTTACTTTCAATGCAAGGAGCGCACTTAAGGGGGCATTCCGGTTTGTCGGGTCAAAAAATAGGTTATTTTCATGATTTTTTTAAGAAAAAGTATTTAAGATATAACAACAATTTTTTTAAAAACGTTTTATTCACCTTTCAACTACGTTTGTAAATTTTGCCGAGTCACTCCGGAACCGGAAACCCCCCCCCTACAGGTGTTCAAAGTTAGCCATCCGTTCTGCTCGTGTAAGGGTTATTTTCGTTCCCGGTGAAAAAATACAAAAAATGCAAACAGTTTATTGAACTGAAATACATTTAGCCCAATGTGAGTGAAAAAAATTTTAAAATTGATAAAAAACAACAAAATGGCGGACTATTGAAAAAAAATGATTTTTCGGCCCTTTTTTCTCTATTTTTTAGTTATAACTAAAAAAATAAATAAATAAATAAAAAAGTAATTCACTCACAATTTGCATGTGCTTGTTAAAAATATATGTGCGAACCTCCACAAGAATCGCATGCACCATTTTCATATTTTCGCTTACACCGCACTCAAAAAAGTCGTTTCGAGAAAAACGCATTCAAAGTTTGGAGATAAATTGGACAAAAAGTAAAAGTGATTTTTTTTCATGAAATCATCGGGATTTTTTATACTAACAGCTAGACATCTATTCCTGGACCATAAACAATTCCTTCCACGAATTCGAATTGGTCCTCCGGTTGCATTTTCGCCTTTTTCCTCGCTGTTCGTGCCTCGTGCGAGTTGTATACTAGGCTGCGGTCAGCGTCTTGCAGCCGATCTCTGTCCCTCTCGTTCGCAAACGCTCTCGCAACGTACTCCATTTTGATGCCCATGACTTGCATTATTAGCAATACGGGTAAAAACCCCTCATTAAACGTACAAGCTGCGGTAAGAGCCGCAACTTCAATGATTTTTTTATCACTGTATGTGTGTTTGGCGCTATTTGCCAGATAGTAGCATTGAAACTTTCTTGTTATTTTGAGTGAAACCTCCCTCGCATATTTTTAACAAATCGGGATCCGTCAGTTTTACGTAAACTGGGTAAATAGCTGTTCGTACTTTAGGATCCAAGGGAGGTTTGTCGTGGTGGAACTTTGACAGTTCATTCGCAGCCTCCGCGCGTTTCCATTTGCACCATGACTCCGGGCCCTCTGGACAGTTTTGATGTTGCGGATTTTCATCGGTTGATATATTGTGGTAGTATGTTGCCCAAATTTCTTTCGCCATTTCTTCAGCAGAGTGAGCATTGCGTCTAATCGCAAGTTCGTAATAAGTCGTCAGTTCTGTTATCATGTTTCTCGTTTGCCAGGACCAGCTCCTCCTAATTGGTCTGTTTTTTTTTTTTTTTGCTTTTTTTATGACACCACGTAATTGCGAAATTCGCTTTCCCACGTGATTGATAGACTCGGCCTTTACAACATTTGGAAATGATTTCTGCAACGCATTCATTATTTTTACATCCCCGTCTCCAACGTACCTTTCGTAAATGCGGCCGTGCAGATCAAAAGCGCACTCGAACATCTCTAACATTCCGTCAGGCTCCATTTTACCCGAACTTCCATTGTGATCCAATGTGCAAACTGGTTCGTGCTCATCCCACCAAGTATCATATTCAGGGGTGCCTTTTTTTTTTTCAATTCAATTTTTATTTAGTAGATAATTACATTTATGGTATATTTTACAACTAGTACTTAAGAGATTTAGGATAGCAATTCCTTTACAACTATAATCTTAAATCTATATAACGACAACGTTTTTATGTTTTCATAAGGTTGCAGCCTTGGAAATAACGCGACTTCACAGTAAGATCTTTGTTTGTTTTGTTGCCGATCAATGTCATAACGCCATAATTAGCAGTATGACCCCTTTTGCTCCAACTACCATCTCCAGAAGCAGTAAATTTTTTATCTTCACTTTCATCAGTTTCTTCTTTTTCTTCTTTGCTAGCCTTTTTTATCACGGAAGAAAAAACGCCGAGACAACATTATCGAGAGTAGCATAGTAGATGTGTTTCGTAAATTCGCCAATATCCATCAGTGAAGTGAAACAATGTAATCCATTTAACCCGAAACCCAAGATGGGCATGTGGGGTTGTACGTTGGTATGTCAACGCGGACACGGTTTCACATACACACCACGAATTGTTCCACCAAATACAAGATAAATCTCAGTCAGCCGCGAACTCTCTTACAGTGAACACCAGTTTTGAATAGTGCGCCAGTTAAAAAGTGAAGTGACTACCTATTTAAAAAGTAAAAGTATTTCAAGAGACATTTTTGACAACAGATAAAACTCCTAAGAATTCACAAACAAAACACAACAAAGACACATCAGGTAAGAAACCCAAAATATGGCCCTAGGGCCAAGCCAGCATACCGGCAACAGGTTCCTAGAACTGGGAGAATGCTCACTCTCAGGCTCTGCAACCAACGTGCCAACAAAAAAGAAAAGACAATCCGGCAGCCCATTGTCTGTCGATTTCCTTGCTTTGCAGAACAAAGCAATTTTAAAAACACCTCGGTTTATTCAAATTCACCCAACCGATGCTTCAAGGCCACTAACATCTGTTAACGTCTTTGTGCTGAAGAGAATAATTGATTCTATTAGTACACAGTACGAAAGAATAACCCTGCTTAGGGATGGCTCCATACTAATTCTAGTCAAAGACCAAGATACAGCAGATAGATTCATCCAATCCAAACGATTCGAATCAATCTGTCCGGTTGACATAAGACTACACCCCAAACTAAACATCTCTAAAGGAATCGTTTACGCCCCCTGTCTTATAAACGTCCCAGAACCTGATATATTATCAGAAATGAATTCCCAAGGCATTGTTGATGTATTTAAATTCACCAAAATGATGAATGGAGAAAGGAAGCCCACGGGCCTAATGCTATTTTCATTTGACCGTCTTCAACCACCAACAACAATTGAAATCGGCTGGTACAACACCAAGGTCAAGGAATACATTCCGAGGCCTATGCGTTGCCGACAATGCCAATTACTAGGCTACACGGCAAAATGGTGCAAAAATACAACGGCATGCAATACATGCAATCTTCCACCCCACCCTGAAACTGAATGCATAAGAACAATCTGTGCAAACTGTCACGGCCCCCACCCGGCATCTTCCTCTACATGCCCAAAATATATGCAATACCAACAAATTTTAATAATACAAACAAAAAATAAAACATCCCTATCCGATGCTAAACGCATATACAGAGAACAAAATCCCATTCAAACAACAAATAATGATCTCTATTCGGAACAAATAAAGAAAACCGCTTCCGCATTAAAAACACCAACTGGTGCCAATTCAGTCCCAACAAAACACATACAAGTCCCAATGCCCGTAAACAAAACTGCTACCAAAGAAACACATATACTTCCCTCCACCTCCTATGCAACCTTAAAGGAAATAGAAAAGAGAAAACACCCTATTGTACAACAAAACACAATAAAAAACAAAACACGAAACGCTTCTCCTATACAAACTCAAACACACACAAACAAACCGAAACACGCTCCAGCAGAAATGCAAAAATCCCGTTTAGACTCAACGGAAAATTTCCCTTTACCTGATCATGGAAAGATATGATCCTAATCTCTGTCACCAACACATTGACTCCGCGGCACAGGGCGACTTTCACTCAAACCAATCCGAGCGGATTGGACAACTGAGTGAAACAAGCTGTGTGGCGCGGAGTCAGATAACCAATCACCGTTATATTGACTCCCCCACTTTGAACACCACAACAAACACTAACAACAATCCAAACGATCTTTTAATGCTTCAGTGGAACCTGAATGGGTTCCACAATAACTATCACGAACTACAGATCCTTATAAAGGAACTAAAACCAGCGATCATAGCATTGCAAGAAACTCACTTACCCCAGTCCTCAAATGCTAAGGTGCCTCGGGAATACAAAGCCTACTTCAACAACCTCACAGGAAACAACTCCTCTAAACAAGGGTCCGGTATACTAATATATAGGGCCCTTAACCATAGACACCTCAACATTACTTCCCCTTTCTCGGTTACTGCAATCGAACTTACAGGGAAATTAAGTTTAACGGTTATCTCAATTTACATCCCACCCAACCAACCATTCAATCTAGCGGATCTGAATAACATGACTCAAAACATACACACACCAATCCTCCTAGTGGGGGATTTCAATGCATGGAGTTCAATATGGGGATCACGAACAACAAACAAAAGAGGTAAAATCGTTGAACAATTTTTGCTACAATCCCACTTGGCAATACTGAATAACGGCAAGCCAACCCACTTTTCCACACACAAAACCTTTACAAACGTAGACCTTTCCATAATATCAGCCCAACTTTCTCCCATAACTAACTGGGAAATATTAGACAATCTGCATGGAAGCGATCACTTCCCGATTAAAATCTCTGTCTCGACTGGCAACGGCAATAAGAAAAAGATCAAACTCCTCCCCAAGTTCCAATCTGACCGTGCCAATTGGGATAAATTTCAAACATTAACCACACAATTCCTTAGCTCCCATAGCGTAAAAAAAAATATTAACCAAGAAGCAGGTATTATTACAAAAATGACTAGAGCGGCCGCCAACATGTCCATTCCGCAGACAACAAGAAGGTTCCATAAAACCGTTGTCCCATGGTGGAATACCGAACTGGCAAGATTACGGACCGAAAAACAATCAGCTTGGAAAATCTTCAAGAAACATCCAACGGACCAGCATCTAATAACATATAAAAGGCTTAACGCCCAGTTTCGGAGAACTGCCAAAATTGAAAAGGCCAAATCATTTCAATCCTTCACGGCAAAATTAACACCCAATTCCACCCCAAAAAAGATATGGTCTGATATAAAAACGCTCACAGGCAATTATAATCCCCCTGTCATTACGGCAATAAATACCGGCACTAACATACTTACATGTCCTCAAAAAATAGCCGAACATCTAGCCGAATCCTGGGCAAATATAAAGTTTAATTTTCATCCAAACTTCCACGCAGCAAAAAAACAAATGCAGGAACACCCAATGCGAATAACCACCCTAGGGAACACCTATCTCAATGCCATAGAAAGTCCCATAACGGGAATAGAATTTGAATCTAGTCTGCATTCTGCAAAAGGAAAAACCCCGGGCTTCGACAGAATAGATTATGCTATGGTCAAAAACAGCCCTCCGATCATGAAACAGCGTCTGCTAGATCTATTTAACCACATTTATAAATCAGGCGTCATACCACAAACATGGAAAACATCCACTGTCATACCTATTTTAAAGTCCGATGGGGAAACCGACACAATCAATGGCTACCGCCCTATTTCCCTCCTCCCCTGCTTAGGCAAATTGTTAGAAAAAATTATCGCACAAAGGCTCAACTGGTATTTAGAGAAATATACCCTTATAAGTATGCAGCAAGTTGGATTTAAAAAAAGTCGAGGTACAATGGATGCCCTCCTTCACCTTGATAACTACATTACTTCTGCACTCTCCTGCAAAAAGCATACATCCATTCTAACAATAGATTTCGAAAAGGCCTTCGACCGCATCGGCCCCCACGTCATACTGAACAAACTTCAAAAATGGGAAATAGGAGGTAATATGTTCAATTTTATCAGATCTTTCCTGTCTAATAGGAAATTCAGGGTAAAATCCAACGGCGTTTGTTCCGGGGTACACAATCTAGAAACCGGTATCCCCCAAGGATCACCACTCTCAGTAGTTTTATTCAAAATAGCGTTTGAAGATCTAAGTATTATACTGGCAAAATATAAAGTTGTAAAATATTGTATCTACGCAGATGATCTCATTGTATTCAGTAATGTCAACAATTTAGAACTTATCAGTCAAACTTTTGAAAATATTCTCTCAGATATTAGAATGTGGGGTCATTACTCCGGAGCCAAAATCTCAAACAAGAAAACCAAAATATTACACATATGTAAAAAACACAGTTGTAATAAATTGTTAACAGTTAACTTTGAAAATTCCACCATCAGCAATGTTAATACACTAAAAATTCTAGGTCTACAACTTGACAGTAAATATAACTTCCAAAATCAATGTCTAGCTCTTAAGAAAAACTTAGATATAAGGTTAAATATAATTAAATACTTAGGATCAAAAAAGAGTTTTGTTCATACTAATACACTAACAAACATCACCAGAGCAATTATATTATCGAAAATAGATTACGGCCTACCAATATACGGGGAATGCAGCAAAACTAACCTAGAACTAGTGAAATCCCCCTATCACGCAGCAGCCCGAATAAGTACAGGTGCATTCAGAACCACCCCAATAACAAACATTCTAGCAGAAAGCGGACTCCCGACGATTGAAAATCGAATGAAGTACCATTCAGCCAAGCTAGTTGTCAAACTTACCGCCACACCGGAGACACCCATAGTGAAGGATATTAAACACATCCTTAGGAGGAAACGGCCCCAAAGGCACTTGTCGGCCCTAGGACAGGCAATATTACTTGCGCACCAATTCCGAATAAACATTAAACCACAAAAGGCAAGGACAATTCACCCCCCATGGTTATTATCACCTAAGATATTCAACACCACTTTAAGCCTACTCCCAAAAACTAGAACAAACCACCTAGAATACCAACAACACTATCAACATATCAAAAACCAACACCGCAAGTGGAACCTACTTTTCACCGACGGATCCAAAACAGAGGACGGCACGTCATTTGCGATAGTCAACAGCGCAAAAATAGTAATCAGAAAGGGACTTATACCCGAATTCTGTTCCATATTTTCGTCCGAAGCAACCGCTGTACTGGAAGCAATTAAGTTAGTAAAAAAGGACAAGACACTTATTTGTACAGACAGCCTATCAACCATCCAAGCAATAAGGAACCCAAACAATAGAAACCGAATCATTCACTTGATCCAGCATAGTTTGTTCTATAAACAAAACAAAATAAAGCTTCTCTGGGTGCCAAGCCATAGTGGGATAGCAGGCAACGAAGCAGCAGATGCTGCTGCAAAACTGGCCATCAAGGAACCCCTAATAACCTTTTTCGTTGAAAACAGCAAGGACTTACATAGATACTTAAATAGTGAGCTCCACAACTCAGAACAAAAGGACTGGGCAGACTACAGGCATATGTATGCAGTAGTAAACCCCAGAAGAGAACCCATCACATATCCACCAACAGCCGCAAAACATAAAATCAGGTGCTTCCTCCGGCTGCGCCTTGGGCACACATTTATCACCAACCAACATCTCATCAACAGGAGTAATCCCCCTACCTGCCACATCTGTACATCCAACTCCAACCTATCCTCCAAACACATACTATTTGAATGTGCAGGGGTAAAAGACCTCGTTCGCCAACATTACAACGACGACATCCTCAACATCATATCCCAACCATCATCATCTAATATCGATAAGCTCTACAAACTACTAACCTTAGTTAAGTTACAAAATCTAGTGTAAACAATATTTAATATTTATATTCTAGCCGAAAGCCTTAGTCGCTAGTGCTATTAGTTTTTTAAGTTACCATGTAATTTACTTGCATTGTAATAAATAATAATAATAATAATAACAAGATAAATAGTTCACCTGAGATAAGTAAAGTTCAATAAAACACACCGGTTCTTATTGCTTATAGTTGATTTTTTTATTGTAACTTAATTAGAATAATCCAATCGATAAAAACGGAAATACCACAACGTAGCTCTACTTAATTTCAATGTATTAAGTCAATGACACAGATGCGGTCTTTAAATTTTATTTACACATTTGTCTTTAGTTTGGTTTTTCTGTCAGCACGGATTTAAATTTGAACCGACACCTTAAGACCGACTTTAGGTAATCTAAACAGTCAACAGACTAACTTTTCACTACACGTTATCCAACTAATTAATTGTACCGACTAATTGCGACTCTTCGCAATTAACTAATTGCGACTCTTCTTTTATAATTGCTGACAAGCCGAGCCGATTGTCTCGCACGGTGCATGTATGAATGAAATAATTTGTTTGGTGTGCATGCTTGATAAGATTTAACTTTCAGGTGAAAGAGAATGAAGGGTAGCTTACGCTTCCCCAATATTGCAGGTAGGTATGGTAGGTTTGGAAAGTGGTTAATTTAAGAGGATGGGCGGTTCTTTGGGAATGTATTAAAGAACCGCCACAGGCATTACGAATACTATTCTACGATTAATTTCGTAAGCTTTGTTGGCGATTCGTGGACAGGACTCGTTGACCCTCTCACCACAGTTGCATTCGATGATCAGTTTGAATCCTAGGCCTTTCTCAGATTTTTTTGAAAAGTTTATCGAACCGTCACAGATTTTACACTTTATAATGTTTGAAAGTTCGGAAAAACTAAAAAAAAATTTAACATCACGTATGCTGCCGTCACTGTGACCGTTGGAGCGAAGTCGGGCGATGTAGCCAATTTTTGTGCCGTTGTAGTCGCATACTCCGTTTCCAGTTCATGTACAGTTCCCATAAATCCTTTTCGTTTTTTATATCGACTCCCTGGACGCACCCCTGACTTACGCGAACCTTAACGTTTTTAAACATTATGTTAGAAAAATTTACCGTTGAAAAACGTATGAAACGGACGCCTAAACGCGAGCATTGCACGCTCTGAGACCACGTTTACACTAAATACTTTTTCCTCCTCATGAAAAAGAAACAAAGAAACATGCCCGAAAACATCACCGGTAGGAACAACTTCCATAGTCACCAAACAAGAAAAAACCACCGGCACCGTGCAACGGGCAAGTTAGTTATGAACATGTTGTTCAGTCGCACAAGATAGCAACATATTCAAAGAAGTGGCAGTTGGCCCAAGCCAACAGCGAAGCAAATTAATGCCCATAAATGGATAGTCTGCATCTTTCTAAATACAAGGCAGTTGCCACCTATGATACGAATTTGTATCCGCGGGAGACCCGACCCTTTAATGACCTATAACTTTCGCTTCCAAATTTTAACATATTATTTTTGAAGTATAAAACTATCGATTAAGCAAAAAAAGAGATTGATTTTTTGAACCGAACAAACCGGAATGTCCCCTTAATATATTCACTACCTAAATCTTTTGGCAAACCAATTAACAGTTCATTTTTACATAGTTTATTTAAATATTGAAAATGTACGTGCCCTAACGTCCTGTGCCATTTTTCTTTTTCTGAAATTTGATTATTTTTTGCAATATTTACAGTAATTTCTTTATTTCTTGCTTTATTAACCAAACTTTTCATAAAATATAGATTATTTTCTCTTTTAGCCGTTGCAATTAAATTTCCTTGTTTGTTAAGAATTTTTGATATATTATATATGTAGATACTATTTTGTGTTTTTCTGTCACTTTGGCATAACTAATTAAATTCCTTTTCATATCTTTTACAAAGTAAACATTCTTTAAAGTTATTTCGGAATCGTATGCATGTTTTCTAAATACAGTTTTTATATTGCCAATTTTTGTAGCTTTCAAAATATTACCATCACCTAGCTTAACACTAAGGGGTTCTTTTAAAACCCTAAATTCATCAAAAAAAAAAACTCATCGCTATTTACAATATAGTATGTACAACCACTATCAAGAATCCAAATTATTTCATTACCTTTTCTCATAGCATCATTATTGTTACAATAAACATTTGATTTTGCGTTGCTTACTTCGACCGTGAACACATTTTCATGACCATAACCTCCGCCGTGCGATGACACTTGTGATCCCTGGTTGTTGTTTCTACCATAGCCACCTCGATGAAAGCCTCTGCTGTAACTCCCCCGCTGATACCCTCTGTTGTACCCGCCACGATGTCCCGATTTTGAATTTGAATACCCTCTGCCTCGACTGAGTTGTGTACCGCCTTGCTGCTTGCAATATCGTTGTAGATGTCCAGTTAATCCGCATTTGTAACACTTACTTCTCGTTTCTGCATTGAATACATTTGAGTTGTCTCTGTCTGATTTTGTTTCCTTTTGGCTTTCTTTTTCTATGCTTTTCATCATTATGTTCGATTTAACATAGTCACATGTTCTTTCTCTTTCTTGTAATGCATCAATCAAATTGTAATACTCCGCGCCGTGCTTTATCGTAACTCGAGAGAAGAGCGCGAAGTGTTGTGATAGTGAAAATAAAAGACAGTAAGGAGGTTTAGTTGAAACGATCCCGGAAAGCTTTATTCTATAATGTTTGAATTTAAAGTGATTTTCGGATTGGTGATCGGCCAGCGGTTCGGGCTTCGAAGAGAGACTGATCCCGAAACAAAAAAAAAAAAAAATTGTGGCGAGAAGGCCGAATTTAGCGAGACAGGACATATGTGTCCTTCATCTTGTCTCTGACTTCTGGTCATCTTGCGATAACCAGAATCACCCACATCCGTGAAGATGTTGGGCTCGGTCTCGCAGCATCTGAAAAGAGAAGAAAAAAGGGGGGGTATCCAAGGATAGTGTGGACAGTGTTAGTCCAAGTGTTCTCTAACTACTTTTATAGAGGGATGGTGGGAAAGAAATCATACAAGACCGGTGGGTCTTGGGTGCGGTAGTAAACGCAGATCACGTCTTTGGCGTCTGATAATCTGCTCTTTGGTCGGTGTGTATGTTTGTGTTTGTGCCATCTTGTACTGTGCGTTCGTGTGTTTGGTTTGTTAATAGTAGACCCTATGGGTTGGGTCCAGGAATCCTCTATTATAGAGGGGAATGTTGTTGGGAAGGATGCTTTCTTCAGTTTTGTACTGAAGAAGAAATTGTGGGGGTTTGATCCGAAGAGATCGAGAGAGAGAAGGGTCAAGAACGCAAGAGTCCCGTACAAGTAGGTTCTCGCTGTTCTGAATGTTTTCGAGGTACTTATATGCTAATTGAAGCAAGTACTCGTCGATAGGGGTAATGGAGGCGCCTTCGTATAGGTGAGAGTTGGGGTAATGACGACCGTCAGGCCTTCTAGAATGATTGGTGCATCTTCTGAGGAGTTTCCTTTCGAAAACCCGAAGTCTTTCCATTTGAGCCGAAGATATGCAGGACCATATGGGAAAGGCGTACGATATTCCAGATCGGATTAGCTGCTTATAGCAGATAAGCTTAACTTTGGTGTCAACTTTGTTCCTCCACTTCAAGACTGATCCCGAAATTGAAAAGCACTGCCCTTTTATAGTTTTTGCAGTTGACTTTTGTCAACTGTTTTATTGTCGAAATTCCCAGAAGCACACATAATGACTTAGTGCGTTTCAATTTGAGTTGTGTTCTGGGAATTTGTTAGAGGCTTTAGTTGGATGGGTTCTAGGAAGGGAAATCATGAAATGCGTTTTGAATTTAGCATTTCATGATGTCAAGGTTTTTGGGAATTGAGTCAATGTATGATGAATTAACTTTTGGTTAAATTTGTTGTACATGTGACTCAATATGGAATTTGAATATGAAGCAATGGAAAATTTGAGATTTGGGTTTATTATGTGGAATTGAATCAATGTGCGACAAATCGACTTTTGGTTTAATCTATCGCTCATTAATTCAATATGAAATTGGGATTTGCGTTATGGGATTGTTCGATGATATTGGGGATTTAAATAGGGGTAGCGATTTAGGATCGCTACAAAATCACCAATATAAGAATACTCGTGAGGTAGGGCTTTCAACATATAGCGCAGCTTCTCTTGCTCATCTTATTTACCGCCAGATATTATTAATGCGTTCGCGGGCTTTTCAAAATCATCGAAAAATAATGTGACATTTTCATAATTGCTCAATTTAACATTTTCTAATTTGCTACGACAAACTATTTGTAATGCTGTAGATTCTTCTATATACATTTGGTCGAATTTTTGCATGATTTTGAAACTTGTGTTCAGGTTACTGATGTATTCTAATTGACGGTTTGATATTGAGCTGTATACATAATTCGTAGCCTTTATGTCGTTCTTACTCCATGCCCCTTCATTGTCTGTTTCTGATCTTGGTCATGTTGTCTGTTCCTTACACTCTTTGAACTCCAATAATTTTAATACTCGTCTTTTCCAATTTACATATTCGAATCCATCAAAAATGGGAATCATGACATCATCTACCTTAACATACGCAGCCATTTCCTCTTTTTCACTCTTTAGTTTCTCAGAGTTTTCAATAAAACTTTTAATTCCTTCCACTTTCACAAATTGGTCTGCAAACATTTTTCTTATTCTTTTTAATTCTTCATTCAGATTAATTTTTATTTCATTCATAGTAACACTAGTACAATTTTGGACACGTAGTAGTTTGCTTCTACGTTATATGCCATTTCTGTATAATTTTCATTAGGTTTTTCTTTTTATTTGACTTTATTCAACTACGCTCTGCTACCATGTTAAGATAATTCATTGTAAAACAATTCCGTTGTATGCTTCATTGTATTTGAGATCTTGACTTAATAAAGTATGGAACAAGACTGAACTATCTTTACAAAAAATGGCACATAAGCTGCTTACTGTCTAATCTCACGTATGTACGGTGAGTCAATGACAAACTGTTGGTTTATATAATTCAACACAAAGTCCTGCTTCCATCTTGTGACGATATTGTTTGTTTCTGTGACCAGACAGCCATTTGCGTCTCGAATTATTTCGGCTCTCCCATGGTAGCCATTTCTAATTGAATTTATGCCGGAGTACATATCTCAGGTGCTCTTTGCTCTGGCATTTTCTATCATTTTTTCCGAGTCTTCTCCCATTCGGGTTTTTTTTTTTTTTTGCATTTGAAAATTCTCGTTGTCTCTTTCCGAATCATCGCGTATGTTTCTGTGTTGATTTCATGATATCTTTCTAAGTGGATCATTCTGAGGCGCTTACGTTGTTCGATCATCGCGCTGCACCCATCGTCAAACCAAGGTTTGGACTTAACTGTTCTTAAATCCTAATACCTTTTGGGCTGTTTGTTTGAGTACGTGTCTGATCGGTGCCCATTTAGTGTCCACACTATTGACTTCCTCTTCCTCACTACTCTCATTTTCTAGGATGCTAAATCTATTCGTTAGTTCGCCTTGATATTCATTCCTTTTGTGCGGGTATTCTAGTTTATGAGTGTAGAACTTTTTGATCGTCTCCCGTGACTGCTTGTGTGGGTTTGCTGCGAACCGATTCCGAATTTTGCCCATCGCTAGAGAATTATCGGAGTCGCATTCTCCTCCTCTATATTATCTTACATCAAGGATGTTCGAATGGTGTCTTTTGTCTACGTGGAAGTCGTCTGTTTAGGTACGCTTTACGCCCTCGAGTGATATCGATGTGGCTTTATGAATTTGTTTGTGCTTGAACATCGAGCTTTTCACTGCCAGATCTTTTGACGTGATGATTTGATTTCCATTATCATTTGAAACGTCGTGTAGGCGTTTTTACCTATGGTTGGTGGGAAGATATTTTCGCATTGAGGTCCCCGAGGAGGATTTTAACATCTAATGATTACATCCCATCAAATACTTCCTCTAGGGTCTCGTAGAACGTGGTCCTTCGTTTCTTCGTTGATAGAGTCTGTTGGGGCATGTACGTTTATAAGTATATAATACACCACGGGCCCCGCATTTTCAGCACCGGCATTCGGTTATTAATATATTTTGCATCTTTTACATGGGGCGTAATCTTATTGCTTATGATGAAGCCGGTTCCGAGGTTATGTATATCGGTACCTCCACATGCCAGTGTAAACCCGTTGGTTTCGATTACTTGATGAGGGAGTCGGACTTCCTGAAGCGCGGCGATGTCCATTTTATACTGTTTCGCGGTTTCTACGACCGTCTGTATCGCGCCTGGTTTATATAACGTTCGAACATTCCACGTGCCGATTCGTATAGCCCGCTTTTTCCGTTTTTCCCATCGTCTTATTTTTGCCGCGTCGGCGTTTTCTTGATGATTTCTTCTCTTATGGTAGTGTCGGCTTATCACACCTACGCCTTTCGGGTTTGTCATGGGTTTGTTTTGTGTATGTGTATTCTTCATTTTTGTTCCCACGAGTCTTGGGGGTTCAAATAGCCCGCCAAATCAGAGCCCCATTTTGATATGGTAAAGTCTGCTTACTGCTCTCATTCGACCCAGTGTCACAGAGGCGCCGTTATAATACACCCGGTATACCCCTGCTCCAAATCATGCAATGGGCACGGTGACGCATATCACCCTAGATTATGGGTGGTAGATCTTTATGTATTACTTCTCGCTAGCCTGTATGACATGGGTGACCCCACTGGAAGCATATGCTTCCGTCAGCATAGCCTGAGTGATTCATTGCAGTTTAATCCCCCACACCACGTCAAGGTTTCAACAAATGGGGGGGGAGGGGGGGGGGGGCTAGATTGTATATATGTAGATTATAAAAATAGCAAACATTTTAAAGAGGAATCGTTATTATATATCGACTATTGCCATTCATTATAAAAAACAATGGTTACTGTACTCCATAAAAAATAAACAAAAAGACATAAATATTGTACAATGTAGAGTGCTTGGTAAGAGCCAGTAACTTAATATAAGAACTTTACTTGTAAAATAGGATATAATATTCAGTTCTAAGCAAACAAATTTGTAATTTTATTGTGAATAAATGTGCATTCCAAACAAAACAAAAAAAACACTTCCCGTTGCGAAGAGGTAATATTTTCCGAAGAAGGGTAATGAGAACTATATAATCGAGAATATGACCAATCAATATTCCCATCGAGAATTTATGAGAATATATTCTTTTTTCTTTTATTTATGAATTTATTTCTCGTTTTCACAACCTGTACACAAAGCTTAAGTCTTTAGTCTTGTTGGAAAATTGTTGGAAATGATACTTTATTCGTAAGAATGATATTTACAAATGAGAAGTTAATATTTTAGTCTTACGCCAAATTAAATTGTGTTGATGACAGGTCCAGCGGCGAAAGGAGAGAGAGAGAAAGTCATCGGTGCCACTGTTTATATATGCCCTGCTCGTTGACCTAAGCGCCACCTATCCGGCGCTAGAATTACTAAGGTTGTTACCAGAACATTCTGTAAGCGTTGCCCTTCCAACACCCCTTCTCGCTTCAGAATGTTCCGGTCTATGCAGTCCCAGTCCTTCTGCAAGCTCCTCGAACCGGTCCCTGGCCAACGGCTTCGTTAGGATATCTGCCAACATTTGTTCGGATGGGCAATAACAAACATTTATTATCCCTTTCCCCAAGAGGTCCCGCATCTGGTGATAGCAAACGTCAATGTGTTTGGTCCTGGCTGATCCCGAACCTGAGATCAGTCTAATACAACCTTGGTTGTCTTCGTACATGGTTATTGGTTCCCTCAATGGAGTTTTCATATCCTTGAACAACTGCCTCAACCATAGCAGCTCTCTGCTCGCGAACGACGCGGCGATGTACTCTGCCTCTGTGGAGGACATTGCTACCGGGGTCTGTTTACGACTACACCAAGCGATCACCGCTTTACCAAACAGGAAAACGTATCCGCTTGTTGACTTCCTGTCCGCCTTGTCGCCTGCCCAGTCCGCGTCCACGTAGAAAGTGAGACTGGCGTCCATGGCTGAGGGTAGTCTCAATACTGTGTCCGCGGTAGTTTTCAGGTAGCGCATCACCCGCTTGTCTCCGCCCCAGTCAGCTTGGGTTGGGTGTTCCACTCTTCGGCACAGCAACCCGACTGCAACCGCGATGTCTGGTCTCGACACAGTGGCTATGTATAGGAGCGACCCTATCACCTTCCTGTACAATTTGTTGTTCTCCAGCTCTACGCCATTTTCCCTGTTGAAGGCTCTCTCCTTGTACCCCAGCCTCGGTGGTGGTACATTTTTGTTGCTTCGTTGAGAAACCCTTCTTTGTACTGATGGTGATATTTGGAATTGTTCGTCTGCGGAATCACCTTCTCTTTGCTCTTCTTGACCTCTCAAGTCTATTGTCTCTCCATCTGAGTCTTGGCCTTCCTCCCCAGAGTCGGTTTCTCCTTCTGGTTCCTCACCGTCTGGCATCTCGTATGTGACGTATCGCTCTGGTAGCTTCTTGTTCTTCTTCTTTTCATGGCAGCTCTTCTTTTGCTCGATTGAGTTCTCGAGGATCTTGACTGATCTGCTAATCCAGGTCTCGTTCGTTGACGGGTCCAGAACTCGATATCCTGTAGTGTTGCCATGGTACCCCACCAGAACTCCTTCTCGTGCCTTGACATCCCACTTTCTTCGTTTTTCTTTTGCGATGAACGAAAAAACCTTGGAGCCAAAGGTTCTTACGTGCGACAGGTCTGGCTTTTCACCTGTAAACAGTTCTACCGGTGTTTTGTCGATGCTTCTGCTCGTTATCCTGTTTTGCAGATATGCCGCTGTCAGCACTGCTTCTCCCCAGAACTGTTTGTCCAGTCCAGCTTCAAACAGCATGCACTTCGCGGATTCGACCAGCGTCCTATTCTTCCGTCCCGCCACTCCGTTTTGCTGTGGCGTGTATGCGACCGTGAATTGCTGCTCCACTCCTTCTCGCCGAAGGAAGTCTTGCAATTCCTTGGGGGCGTACTCCTTTCCGTTGTCCGACCTGATTGCCACTGGTTTTCTGCCGTATCTGTTTCCAATTGCTGCAACATAATCATTAATTGCATCGGTTACCTCGGTTTTTGATTTCATTAGCCTAACGACTGTAAAACGAGAAAAATTGTCGATGAGGGTCAGGAAATATCTGTTTCCGCTCGGTGTCTGTGTCTGCATCGGCCCGCACAGACCCGAATGGATCAGCATCCCTGGTTTCCTTTCTCTCCTCTGTGCCTGGGGGAATTTCTTCTGTCTCAGCTTTCCCCTGATGCAGCTTTCACAGGTTGGTTCACACTGGCAGGGAGAGATGCGCATCGGTCCAGAGCCAGCCATTTGTCTGATGGCTGCCAAGTCTCGATGTCCTAATCGCCGATGCCAATCGTGGATGCACGCTGCTTCTCTGGTCAGGTGTGCCTGCTCCTTTACTCCTTCCAATTTCAGTCTGTACAAATCGCCGTCGTTGTCTGCTTCAGCTACTACTTCCTTTCCTTGAAGGACCTGGCATCCGTTGTCCTTGAATACTATTTCGTATCCTTTATCGATGATTCTCCGAACTGAAATTAAACTGTCATCGAGTTTGGGAATGTACAGGACATCTGTCAGCCTTACTTTCTGGGCCTGACCGTCTTTCACGGTGCATGGTAGGTAGCCATCTCCTATCCCAGTTGCCACTAATTTTGATCCATCCGCCAAATAAATTGATTTGCTCAAATCCCGGATGCCGTCGAAAAAGGCTGAGTTGTTTGTCATGTGGCTCGTTGCTCCCGAGTCCACGAGCCAGCCATCTTGTCCGCCGTCTTGGATCCTCGCGTCACCTCTCGCTTGCAAGAGAAACTGCTTCTGATTGGCGTCAGCCCTCGGCGTCTTTGACTTTTCTATTCCTGCCCTAGCTTGTTCCTTCATTGCTTTGTACCATTTGCAATCCCGTTTCAGATGTCCTGGTTTCTGGCAATGGTAGCATGTGCGTGTTTCCTGTTTGTCCTTCCCTTCTCTCTGGAAGTTTGAGCCTTTGTCGAGATGTCCCTTCTTTAGGTCACGTTTACCTGGACCTGCTGATTTGAGAGCCACTTCTGAACCTCCGCTGGCCGAGCCTTGAGATTCTGTTCTTCTCTGGTATTGATCCATAATTTTCCCTGTTACGTACTCGATTGTGAAATCCTTTTCGTCACGGCCCTCGAGCGCAGTGACTAGTCCCGAGTACGATTCCGGAAGACTCACCAGTAGAATAGCAACGACTTTCTCATCCTCGAGTGGCTTGCCTGATCCTCAGAGCAGTGCAATCACTGTCATGATGGCGTCCACGTGGTCACTCATCGGTCCGCCTTTGTACTGTATTCCGTACAGTTTCCTTCTTAAATATGGCCTGCTTCCGTACGTTGAACGTTCGTACTTCTTTGTTAGCGCTTGCCACGCTTTGTACGCTTCTTCCGTATGTTGGATGTGCACTGGCTGATTGTCTTCGACACTCAGGGTTATGTGTGCCATGGCTTTGTTGTTTTTTTTTCCTCCACTCGCCGTCTTTCGGCGTGGGTGCCGGCTCACTCACCGCTTCCCATAGCGCGTCCCGAACCAGCACTGCCTTGAGTTTTGTCTTCCAGGGTATGTAGTTGCTTCCGTTTAACAACGGGATATTTGTTTTCGTTCCGTCCTGCATAGTGGCGATTACTTGGCGTCACTTTTGGGCTTCTTTCGTGTTGTCGCCACGTGTTCCGTTGACGCGTGCTTTTACCTCGCTGTTTATTGCGGCGTTAGACTGGCCCCATAACCTGTTGGAATATTGTTGGAAATAATACTTTATTCGTAAGAATGATATTTGCAAATGAGAAGTTAATATTTTAGTCCTAAGCCAAATTAAATTGTGTTGATGACAGGTCCAGCGGCGAAAGGAGAGAGAGAGAAAGTCATCGGTGCCACTGTTTATATATGTCCTGCTCGTTGGCCTAAGCGCCACCTATCCGGCGCTAGAATTACTATGGTTGTTACCAGAACACTCTGTAAGCGTTGCCCTTCCAACACCCCTTCTCGCTTCAGAATGTTCTTGAAATGACAGAATAGGTCTTGAAATGACACCATCCATATCCACGCCAGTTGCCACTCATGCCGGATAGTTCACTGCTTATACATCATGCTTGAATTTAGCTAAACAGAAATGTGTGTTTATTAACACTGTAAAAATGGCCCTCCTAAAAAAAGAGAAAAGGAAATACAACGGGTGCCCTAAAGAACTAATATCAGTAGAATGCCAACTCCCTGATCAATATCAAACTGATTATGACAGCATCAGCTCTGAGAATGGAATTTGAGAACATGAGACAATAGGAACCCGGAAGTTGATGGCCTCACTGACTTGCCTGCGACATCGCCCCCTGCCCACTGCACTCTCCTTCCACGCTTCGCTCTCTGCTCCGATCTCTTCAAGGTCGCTCGTTACATTGTCCTCCCATCTCCATCGCGAACTTTCCACCGCTCTCCTTGCCGTTGGTCTCGTCTCAAGAATTCTACGTACGATTCTGTCGTTGTCCATTCTCGCTAAGTGGCAAGCCCATCTTAATCTTAACGATCTGATTAATTTCACTATTGTAGGTTTCGGGTATAGCTCTCCCAATTCGCGATTTTGGAGTTTCCTCCATTGTCCTGCCTCTTCAACTTACCTACCGCTGAAGATACATATTAAAACTTTATTCTCGAATAAGCGGGAATCGTGTTCTCTTCTCGTTTTGCAAGCCCTCATGTCTCGCACCTGCATAGAACTGTAAGGTAGGAGTAGGTGCACCGGCGTACGGCGCTGATTCACTCCCATCCCCATCATATTTCACCATTTGTGATTGTTCCGCCGAACGCCAAAAGAATAACACTGTCCACCAACTTGTGCCAAACTGCATAACAAACCGTCCACCAGAAGAAATTAAAACACACTGTATGCTGTTCTATGGTAAATTGTTCTTTTTATTTAACTTTAGTGAGGAGGCAGAAATGTGCTGATTGAAATACATTTTATTTTAATTTGTTTCGACTGTTAATTAAGGTACACTTTCGTTTCTGCACTTTAACTGTTTTGTTATTTCAACTTGGAATATTCATGGCACTAGGGTATTTATTAATAGTTCTGTTTTAAACACATTTAACAAAGGATCGATGTGACATTACAGATTAATAAGTAAGGAGGATCTAGCACACTCGACTCCGGGAAGGCACGCGTCCCGCAGGGTGCAGACTCCGGTGCACACCCTACGGGGGATGATAAAAATACTCGATGCGCACGCACTGAAGGATGGAAGACGACTCAATGATTCAATCCTCGTTTGGGGTGAGTTTTGTGGTGTGGTGAAAAGGAAATGAAATTTTCCTTTTGCGACCGACCAATAGGAGTAGATCTCCCGGACAAAAATCCTAACGAGGGTGTGTCTACTTACGTGCGGATCACTTTGTTTGCTCGTGACGCGAGCTCATTAGTGGACGACCCGTGGGAATGCAATTCGAATTAAAGGATCATTTCTGTGAGGATTGCTTGCAGCTGAATCAATAGCTGCAAGTCATTAGGAAACCATTGGGATGATTACACAATGACGGTTGTATATACAACTACGTCGATTGTATATGGCATCCGTAGCGACTCAAGGTCGGATTCCAGTGTGAATATTTACACTGACAGAGAATTCGGCTCTTGACAGCTAGGCGCGAATTGCGCTGTGCTTTGTTGGTTGGATAGAAGCCGCCGTGGGTACAGATAAACTATGAAAATCTGCCTCGCACGTGTGGGAAAGAAAACGTAGGCAGACAGGTGTTCCGATGATTGTTTCCATAGTTTATTGCGGTTGCCTAGTACGGCAGCCGGAATGTTTTTCTTTTCAGAGCAATGCTGAGATGCATTGATCTATGCGGTAATGGCGTACCGATTTCTTTCAGCAAAAATGGTATAATGCATTAAATACGTGAATGTCCTAGATGAGAGAAATGCTTGAGGATTCTTTTAGGAAAATTTTGCCGATGCGTTGATGCATGAAAAATGCCCTTGTGAAAGGAAATGCTTTTGCTGCGGGGAGATTGGGGTGCAAATATGGGTTGCGAATTTGGGGGGTTCTTCAGGTGAGCTTTAAGAAGAACCCCCACAGAACAAACGGCATTGTTTCCAAAACAGAATAATTTTTAAGTTTACTTGCTTTTATAAAATTCTTCAGGCCGTACAAATATCGATTGCAATTATTCCTAATGATCCTGGATGCACATGCAAATTTTAAATCTTCCAGTATTTAGATAAGTATAGTTGTTAATAAACGTTGACTTGGAGGAATAGCACTTCGCATTCTTGTATTTCTGTTTCTATGAATTACCACTTTAACTATTCTCAAGAGTTTCTCGTTTAATGCCTAATTGCAGAAAGCATTGAAAATCAGTTAGTTTACTTATTTTTATTTGCTTCCACAAATATTCACATGTACAAGCATTCCCTTGTGTAAACAATTCCTCCATCCACCTGAGCTTCCTCTTGTTCTTCCTTCTTAATGCTATAGCTAATAAAACAATTAAAATACGACAGGCTTTCTTTTTATCCCTAATGTTGACAGCAGAAGTGTTTCCGTGACATAACATTGAAGAGTAATATTAACATTCAAGAGTAAATTAAGCCAAGAAACTGATTGTACAATATATTGTATCATTATTATTAAGAGGTTCATCTTCATAACAGAAATGTAAAACATTTTATTGAATACAAAGCACTACCTTATCAACAATGTTTATGGTGCGAATTGCATTTTTGAACCTATCCTCGGCAGGCTGTCTCTGCTGTCAACTGTCAAAAGTGTGAGTTGGAAAGAATCATGTTGGAATTTGAATCATATTTCGTCTACCGTCAATATTGTGCGCGTAAGTTTTAGTCAAGTTCCTGAATTAAATTAAAGTCAATAGTACAATCTTAACTGCAAGATGGACTTGTTTGTCTTGTGGTGCGTTCTTAGCATAAGTATGCTTTCACGTTGTAAAGCTATTCCAAAACCCGAAGAAAAACACAGTCGTCTGGAGCAGGACTCAGATCACATAGGTCATTTCGATGGGCAACACCATAATGTTCAATACGACCACGAGGTATTCCTCGGTCAAGATGAAGCGAAGGAATTTGATACACTATCCCCTGAGGAAAGTAAACGCCGTCTGGAGGTTATTGTGAACCGAATAGATGAGGACAAAGATGGCCTTGTGACTTTAGCAGAACTGAAAAATTGGATTCAATTCACCCAACGACGATATATAGACGAAGACGTTTCGAGAACTTGGAAACAGCACAATGCCGAAAATGAGACTGAAATCAATTGGGAGGTGTACCGGAAACATGTGTACGGTTTCCTCGATGAAATGGATCCCGCTGAAGTTGATACGGATGAAAATGGGTTTTCGTATAAACGTATGCTCGCACGAGATCGCCGTAGGTGGGCGGTTGCTGATCAAGACGGTGACGACAACCTGACCCGAGAGGAATTTACAGCCTTCCTTCATCCAGAAGATAACCCTATTATGAAAGACGTGGTCGTGATTGAAACTATCGAAGACATCGACAAAGACAACGACGGTAAAGTATCCGTTGAGGAGTACATCGGCGACATGTATCGCCAACCCGAGCCAGACGAGTTGGAACCGGACTGGGTTGTACAAGAAAGGGAAACATTCGCCAAATACCGAGACACTGATGGTGACGGATTTCTTGACAAAGAAGAAGTACGGGCATGGATCTCACCGAAGGATTACGATGTGGTAGACAGTGAGGCGAAGCATCTGCTTTTTGAAGCGGACGAAGATCACGACGATAAATTGACTAAAGAGGAAATTCTCGATAAGTATGATTTGTTTGTTGGCTCACAAGCAACCGATTTTGGTGAGGCTCTCGTCCGACATGATGAATTTTAGAGTATGTTCCATTTTGAATGTGTATTCCTTTCCCAGCCGCAGCGATCAAATTTATTTCACAATATGAATTAACTGCGTGTCATAAACAAGATAGTTGTTTAAATTAGTTTAACTTATAGATGCATAAGTTCCAGACAATTTTGTAATTCCGAGGAAGCTCTAAAAAGTCTTCCCTTGGCTGTCTGCCAAAGATGTGTGTCGATCACACGACATTTCTTATTTTTATTATAATAATTGTTTTTTTTTTTTTTTCTGTTGCGAGAATTCCATGACTGGAACTACAATAGGTCCATCTTCATAGATTCAAAACGGTATTTCTATCCATTAATCAGTCGCTTATTGAATAAAGATTATTTTTATCAACAAGAACATCCTGTTTGTAGTTTTTGAACGAAGAGGTTATCAACGGGGGGTTACCAACTCGTTTGGCTAATGGATATGTGGGGCGGACAATTTTCGAAATGGTGACGCACAACTGCGATAACTTGACCCCTTGTTGGGACATGTTTTTTGTTGCTCCGTTTTCTGTTACTTAATGAGACAACACAAAATACTATTTATGAAAAATCGTTCTCGTGTTCACGCTGTGAGGTGTGAAACCTCTAACAGAATTTACTGACCCGCTCAAATAATGCAAACACTTCATGTGTTGGAAAAGTAACATAATTTTTCACATCAGGGGTGGGCGTTGGATGAAGTTGCATCAGTTGTGTTCTACTGATAGCACCAGTTGTCGGTACACTCGCGGTCCACTGTCGCAGATATACGTATCAGTGTTTATTTCAATCGAATAAGTTACTCCATGATCATCAAGGGATCGTAAGTGATGGTTATGCATAATACTCGTATACTACAAACATTTTGCAACGAACTTTATGTTAAAGCAACCTCATTACACATTATTTGATTTCGTTAAAGTGTAGAGAACTTTTTACTCAACTATGAAGACGACAAGTTTTGTACACACGAGCGGGAAACTTCACTTTTTTGCTTCCATTTTAAAAAGCAGGTGAATGTGTGTAAACTGTGTATTATGTGGAGCATGTTCTATCAATTTCAACTTGTGATTGCTGGAGTAGCCGGTTGAGGAGTTCTGATTTCGACGGCACTTGGTAAAGAACGGGAAAGAAAGCTAGGTGCGTTTCAAGATGAATAATTGGGTGCATTATTCACTCAAAGTGCCATATTCAAAAAAAAAAATGCGGAAACAGTGACGCAACATTATTTCACCGCCCCTAAACACTGTTGGTTTATATTTATTTACCTCTTCCGTTTTCCTCTCTGTTTCTAACACCTTGTCAACCCATCTGTGTGAATTGTCTTTCATAGTCCTCTATAAAGGCCACTATGATGGAATTTCGGGCGGGTAACTTCACACTGTTACTGGAGTTGATGTGGTAGTTCCACAATTTGGCTGGTAGGTTAACCCTAGTATCAAAACAATCAACAGCATAGAGTTCACTAGTACTCTTTTACAGGAGCACTGCGCTGAGTCCTTTATAAATCCCACCGCATTGTGAAGAAATGCGGGATACAAGGGGAAACTGTGGCGGTTCCGCCAAACCCCACTGACTACTTACCTAAAGAATCCACATCCTTACAACCCAGTCTGTATCAACTTTCTGCTAATGCAATCGGATTAAGCACCTGTAAATGCTTCACGCAACAAAATTCACCAAATGTATTTACCTAAAGGCTCCTGGAAGAGAATTTATACCTGCATTCATTTATTCGAATTCAAAATTCCTCTTAAGAATACTGTTCCAAACAGCATATCCCTAAAAAGAAGACTTATCCGGTTCACATATAATGTACCCGCATAGTCAGGGAATCTTAGCCTTGAGTTGGCTATTCCCAGCCTAACATGTGTACAACTTGTCCTACATACACATCGATTCATTGTCCAACTGCCAAGCAGCTTGTTTGTTCAGCTGGCATAGACGAATAAATAATCACAAATTTCGTTCTTTACCACAAACTAATTTCCCTGCATATACAAATGCTAGCAAGGGACTCGTTTTGGCCACCGACCCAAGATACGATATACAATCCTCATTGTATAAAGTATTGTAATACATTTGTGGGATGCGAAGCATTGTGCACCGGCGTACGGCGCTGATTCTCTTCGCATCCCCATCATTCACTTGACGAAAGTTCCGCAGTAAATAGTTCACCAGGGGGAAACGTCACACACAGGAGAAATAAAACAAGCCGCCAAGACATGCGGAAAAATTAAACAGTATTCCTTTGGTTTAGTTTTATATTTATATTAATTGAAAAACACTATTGTTGGATAACTTGTTTGAATTAATAGATTATTGTTCCGTTCCATTTCCTTTTGTTTACTAAAATTTTACGGTAGCACTGCGTGAAAGTTACATGATGAAGTCAATAAAGAAAACACGATCTTCGAAGACTACCGCAAATAATATTCAACATGGAGGTTGCAAACACTTCGACACGACCCCGAGGTATATTACGCATCTCCGCAGCCGGCGGAGAGCGGAAGATCGCGTGACCATGATGGTCAGCGGATGGAATTTGACTTAGCGATATTAAGTCGCTGTCAAAAGAATCTTTGGATGCATCTCCTTTACTTGTAGTGATAACCGGATCTCGTTAGAGGAGATCGTCATGGCACACATGTATGAGTGTACGCCGGTTCTTTTCAAGGATCAAAACCATTAGAACGAACGTGGAACACAAAGAAGAGGCATAATGAGCATCCAAGAGATGTGTGTAAACAAATCGAATCTCGTCGGATGCTAATGGGTTTGCTTATGAATCGTTCGGTAATGAGGGTCAGCTAAATAAATACCAGCTGCTCATTAGATGAAAAAAATGATTTTCGGATACCACAAACGATATGAATTGTTTATGGTATCGCAGGAAACCTATGTAGGAACAGCGTTCTTCTGTTTGCACATGGTGCGAGCTAGAGAATTTTATTGCTGGGAGAAAAAGGTCGCCGGCCAATGAGTACGTAAAGAAATTTATCGTACACATGGCGAAGTTGGAAAATAGACGGCGCAATATTGGTGGTCCCTGTCATGGCGGTTACATTGTGTGTAAACCGAATCATTTTGTTCACAGGACTTTGTCTGGAACCGAAGGTGCCGAATTGGTTTGGAATTCCAGATAAGCAAAGAAAGAAATCTTACGGAAAATTGTATGCGAAGAGATGCATGAAAAGGTAAGTTTTCTTTACAGGGACTTTACGATTATAGCTTTGATATAATTAATGCGTAAAGCATTTTCAGGTGCTTAATGCGATTGCATTAGCAGAAACTTGTGCGACTTGGGATGAGGTTATGGGGGTTTTTAGGTAAGTGTACCGTGGGGTTTGACGGAACCGCCACACATTAGCACCTCTTTTGAATGTCTCTTCGTATATTTACACAAGGGCATCACTCATCTCCTCGATAGTATGCTGGTTAGTATACCCGCCTATCACGCGGGAGACCGGGGTTCGATTCCCCGCCGGGGAGCCTCTGCCGCAAGACTAACGACCTTTCCCGGAAAAAACAAATCATTATGGAAAATTTAACAAGCCCCAGGACTTGCTAAATAAGGCCAAGACCGGTTTCCAGTTGTAGTGCCGATGATGATCACTCATCTAAGACTTTTATGATGCCCCCGTCTCATCTTTTCGCTTACCACATTTCTTCGAAGTATCGTTGTCTATTTATTTAGACGCGATGCACTTCATAGACAACGATCTTCTCGATCCCCTTGTCCTTGCCGCCCGCCTGCTTTGTTTTGCCATTGCCTCCGCGCATGAGTAAACAAGACAGATCTGAACGATCACACACATACCACCATGATCTTCATTACGAGATCTGGTTTCCTATTCTACCAAGAGAGACTTTACGTTTCTCTGGCGATAAGTAAATCCATATCCTTAGTGAAGAGGATATCTACCACCACACCACAAACTCACCCCAAACGAAGGTTTTATCGATGAGTCTAATTCCACCCGCCGACCGCCACGGCCATTGCCGCCCCCGCTCCTCGTCGCGCGCCAAGGACGCGAAAATTCCCGGAGTCGTGTGGGTAGTTAAGTAAAAATTTATAAAGATCAATTTAATGTATTAATAATAAGTTTACGCGGAGTATAAAAACACTAACGTATTAAACAGAACCTAACTAACAATAAACAAATCGTGTGTTTTACTTTTCTCCTCGTTGTGAATGAAAGGTGGAGTTTTGCTCTTTTGTCGGCGGAACAATGGAGCACCATTGGCGAACAGATTTCTGGTGAACGACATTTCTAGCTGTTCTACGGTGTTTCGTGTCTCATTCGGTTGTATTCGTTGGAACATTAGTGACAGTCGGATGGGGATAGGAGTGAACCGAGTGTCCGTGTTTGGCACAATACTTCCAATGCCCACAAAACCACCGATTGTTTTTTAGTGTATCAAGTAGAAGCACGACAAGACAATTTACTATTTATTGGCCTGTAGGAACCCGAAAGTTCATGACATCACCGACTCGAATCCGCCATTGTTCCCTGTCCCGTGCGCTCTCCTTCCACGTTCGTATATCCGATCCGACCTCCTCGAGGACAAATCTAACATTGCCCTCCCATCTCCGTCGCGACCACCCTGTCGGTCTCTTTCCCGTTGGCTTACCGTCAATAATTCTATGCACGGTCCTATCGTTGCCTACTCGCGCCACGTGTCCGGCCCATCTTAATCTTCGCGACTTGATTACTCTCACTATTGTAAGTTTGCGGTATAGCTGTTCCAATTCGTGGTTGTGAAGTTTCCTCCATTGTCCTGCCTCCTCGTCATATTTGCCGCCAAAGATACCCCTTAAAACTTTATTCTCGAATGCGCAGAAATTGTTTTCTTCCTGTTTTGTGAGAGGCAATGTTTCGCATCCGTATAGAACAATTGGCATGATTATGGTTCTATAGACACGGAGCTTTATATTACGTTATAGCAGTTTGGATTTCAACAGTTTACTGACTCCGTCACATCAGTGCCCCTCTTTGATATGGTAAGGTCTGCTTACTGCTCCGATTCCGGTGTCAGAGAGGCGCCGTTATAATACAGCCCTGGCTGCAAACCATCCAATGGGCACGGTGACGCGTAACACCCTGGATTGTGGGTGGTGGATCTTCGTGTGTTACTCCTCGCTAGCCTGTCTGACATTGGTGGCCATACTGGAAGCGTATGCTTCCGTCAGCATAGCCTGAGTGATTCATTGTAGTTTAAGCCCCGCACCACGTCAAGGTTTCTACCAAGCGGGGGACGACAAAACAATAGATTAAACGATACTATATTGTCCTACATACAGTAGAAACAAAGTGTCTTCAATGCAACAGTGGTAATGAAGTTATTTGCTATATTAGAGGGCAGTTTGATAAATCAGTTACTGTTTGAATAAAACATTTTTTTCGGCAAATAAGCATTTTATTTCTCAACATATACGGTGTATGCATACGTTTTTTTTCGGTTTAACTAAGCTGGCGCCAGCGAAAAGTACGCAGTGTATTAATTTGACACCTACGTAATTTTGTTCGTCTGAAATTTAACTATAAACACTCAAGTTGAGTCCGCCAAAAACTAGGGTCTTTGTTTATCGTTTAGTGATCATGTTGATATTTGTGCCAGAAGAAAAAAGAACATCTGCGACACGCATTGCTTTTCTTATTTAATCAAAAGAAAAAGGCTGCTGAAAGTCATCGTTTGCTGGTAGAAACATATGGTGACAAGCCCCATCAATCAGAACATGTGAGACATGGTTTCGACAATTTAAAAGTGGTGATTTCTATGTGAAAGACAGTGAGCGCTCTGGCAGACCACAAAAATGTGAAAACAAGCAATTGCAGTAGTTATTGGATGATGACCCAACTTAAACTCAACGGCAATTAGCAGAAACATTACTTGTGTCACAAGAAACAATTAGCAGACATTTACGAGCAATGGGGAAGATCAATACCGGGTGTATGCATACGTTTTTTTTTTTTTTCAGTTTAACTAAGAGATGGCGCCAACGAATGGTACGCAGCAAAACTAGTAAAAAACACCTTGAAATCGCTTGGATGGGACATCCTTCTTCACCCGCCGTACTCCCCAGACTTGACGCCATCTGACTACCACTTCTCCGCATCAATGGGGCACACGCTCGCAGAGCAGCACTTCAGTGATTTAGAGGAAGTTGGAAAATGGCTCGACGGATGGTTTCCCGCGGAAGACAAGCAGTTTTTCTGGCATGCAATTCATAAATTACCGGAAACATGAACGAAATGTGTAGCTTGCTAAAATGGCGTAGCTTGCTCAAACTTTGACAGTAGTCTATTTTTGGAGATTGATTTTTCTGGCTCCTCCTTAGGCTGCGCGGGCGTTTAATGTCTGGCGAAGTCCAATTGGGTTGTGTCTGCGAGAGCACACATCCGGTCGCGGCGACGGCAATGTCGAAGTGAACTGATATTTACGCAAATTATGCCCACATGTGTTGTGTGTCACACGAAATTGCCGAGAAAAATCCGACATCGGTTCCCGTTCTACGTGTGAGCGAAACCCACGTAGTGCCGCGTCGACTCCACCCCAATTCAGCCGTGGCTTCCCGTTGTGTGTGAGGGTGACCGAGAGCGCGCTTGACTTAATTAGTCGAAAGCCACTTTCGGTGTGAGCCTTTGCTTGTGGCGACTGCGTGACTGCGTGGAGGTTGTGATTTGTGTTTGGATTTCAGCAGTTTACTGACTGCGTGCCAACTAGCATTGCCTACTATCCGGCAACACTAGTTGGCTCGCAGTCAGTCTTTTGTTAATTTCCTTCGAAATTTTTGGTTCTCAGATATTTAAATTCTTTAACTTTTTCAAATATCTGCTGCTTGCATGATGATTTCACAGTTTTTACTTACAGTTTCTAGATTATCGCCCAAAACGGCAATGTCTTCAACATTTGCGAGCACTTCCGTTCAGCAATGATCCGGCCATGTTGTCGGCTTGTACCTTTCTGATAACATACTCGAGCACAAGGTTAAAAAGACATGGTGAGAGACCACCCCCCTGTTTTAATCCGTCGCGGCATTCAAAAGGTTCTGAGAGGTGGTTTTCTATTCTAACTCGCCCTTTATTCTCGTTTATGTTCATTTGATTGAGATTTTTCGGGATTCCCAGCTCAACAAGAATATGGTAGAGTCTTTGCCTTGTGACTGAGTCGTAGGCTTTTTTGAAGTCAATGAACAGTTGGTGAACCATCTCTCCGTATGCCCACTTCTTTTTTAACAGTTGCCTCACTGTGAATATTTGGTCGCTTGTTGACCGATTCCTAGGGAATCCGCATTGGTAGTCTCCCAGCATTTCTTCTGCGTACGGTGTTATTCTCGCCAGATGACATTTGTTAATATTTTTATGTGGTTGGGAGCAATGATATTCCTCTGTAGTTTTCGCAGACAGATCTGTCGCCTTTTTTGAAAATGGGGACGACTATTGAGGTTTTCCATTCTTCCGGAGTGACTTCCTTATCCCATATTGTTTTAATCAGTTGGTGGATCTTCCGAGTGATTGCCTCTCCTCCATGCTTCACAAGCTCTGCCAGTATGCAGTCGACTCCGGGAGCCTTGTTGTTTTTTAATCGATTTATTGCGTCTACAATCGTTGAAAGAAGGCTCTGGGATCTGAGGCTCGGCTGTATGTACGTCTGGTGCGTTTATTTGTGGTTGATGGGTGCGCACAATGAGCACGTTTTTAAAGTACTGGTTCCATCTTATTGAGATATTGTTTGGTTCTGTCACCAAACCGTTTGGGTTTCGAATTATATTGCCTCTCCCTCGGTAGCCATTTCTAATTAAGTTTATGGCGGCATACATACCTCAGATGTAATTTGCTCTAGCATTTTCTAGGATTTTATCGATCCGGGTCTTCTCCCATTCGCGTTTTTTTGCGTTTGAAAAGTTTCCTTATCTCTTTTCAAATTGTCGCGTATCTTTCTGCGTTGACTTCATCATATCTTTCTAAGTGGATCACTCTGAGGGGTTTACGTTGTTCGATCTTCGCCCTGCACTCATCGTCAAAGCAAGGTTTGGACTTAATTGCTTTCTTGAATCCTAATACCGTTTGGGCTGTTTGTTTGATTGTGTCTTTGATCGACGTCCATTTAGTGTCCAGATTATTGGCTTCCTATTCCTCACTGCTCCCATTCTCTAGGATGCTAAATATATTCGCTAGGTCGTCTTGGTCGAACGTTTTGCTTGTCTTCCATGACTGCCCGTAGGGGTTTGTGGCGAGCCGACTCCTGATTTTGCCCATCACTAGAAAATGATCGGAGTCGCAATCTGCTCCTCTATATGATCTTACGTCAAGCATGTTCGAGTGGTGTCTTTTGTCTATGAGGAAGTGGTCTATTTGATTGCGCGTTACGCCGTCGGGTGATATCCATGTCACTTTATGGATTTGTTTGTGCTTGAGCGTCATGCTTTTCACTACCAGATATTTTGACGCTGCGAACGTGATAATTCGAATTCAATTATAATTTGAAACGTCATGTAGGCTTTCTTTACCTATAGTTGGTTGGAAGATGTCTTCCTTTCCAATTTTTGCATTGAGGTCCCCGAGGAGGATTTTAACATCTAATGATGAGTTCCGATCAAATACTTTCTCTAGGGTCTCGTAGAACTTCGTTTCTTCGTTCGTAGATTCTGTTGGGACGTGTAGGTTTATAAATACATAATTGTACCATGCATCCCGTATTTTCAGCACCGACATTCGGTCATTAATAAATTTCACATCTTTTATATGGGGCGTAATCTTCTGGCGTATGATGAAGCCGATTTGAAGGTTATGTGTGTCAGTACCTCCACACACCAGTGTAAACCCGTTGGATTCGATTACTTGGTGTGGGAGTCGGACTTCCTGAAACGCGACGATGTCCATTTTAAATTGTTTCGCGTTTTCAACGACCGTCTGTATCGCGCCTGGATTATATAACGTTCGAACATTCCACGTCCCGACGCGTATATACCGCTTTTTCCGCTTTTTCCTACGTCTTCCTTTTGCCGAGTCAGTGTTTTCTTGATGATTTGTTCCCTTATGGTAGTGTCGGCGCATCACACCTACGCCTACCGGGTTTTTCGTAGGATTGTTTTTTGTATATTGATTATTGATTTTTGTTCCCACGTTCGCCATATCAGAACCCCTGTTTGATATGGTAAGGTCTGCTTACTGCTCTAATTCGACCCGGTGTCAGAGAGGCGCCGTTATAATACAGCCGGTGTACCACTGGCTGCAAATTATCCAATAAGCACGGTGACGCGTAACACTGGATTAGGGGTGGTAGATCTTTGTATGTTACTCCTCGCTAGGTTGTCTGACATGGTTGACCCTGTGGGGTTTCTCTATATTACATGAAGAACCAACCCACAATTCCATACCTTATTTCGACCGCTTTCAGCGCGTCATACCTATCCATTCCCCTTATATGCTATTCACCTGAAATAACATGTTTTCCCCAAGGACGCATTGCTAAACTCATTATTCCATGCAGATAATGCATAATTGAGTTTAGCTACCATGTTCGCCATACGGCAAAACTATTCCTCTAACCATGAGATTTCCACCGGAAATTCCATTCGTATTCTTTAGCAACAACCAAGTCGAATCAAACGACGCGGTTGCATGTGGCGGTTCTTTAATACATTCCCAAAGAACCACCCATCCTCTTAAATTAACCACCTTCCAAGCCCATAGTACTTACCTGCAATTAGGGGCAGCGTAAGCTCCCCTGCAGCATCACACCAGAAAGTTAAACTTTATCAAGGCATGCATCACATTGAATTATTATATGAACCGTACCATATCTCCATCGGCTCGGCTTGTCAGCAATTATAATAGATAAATACTTGCTGGCCAGCGTAATTGTTGACACAGTCGTAGCCGATGGGTTTTGCTACGGTTCATAACCATTTATTGCCCCAGTCCCGAGGTTCGCAACACTTGCGACCAATTTTCTTTATCGGTTATCTACCGATCATGGAATTTGGGCACTGATATGATTCACCATAAACAATCATACCCCAGCCTTGCCTACGATGACCCGCCTGACGACCCCTTTTGTATCATAGGCACATCATATACATCATGTGTGCCACCATTTGATCTGTGAAATAGCGTTTTTGTTTACTTTGAAACAAAAATCTATATCGACCACCGACCATCGTCCTCATCGCAGGGCATTGTACTTGTCCTATACGGATACATATACAATCCTCCCCTATCGATGCAATTGGTGGCCATCGACCCTGATGGATGTGAATTGCATCAGGGAGAGTCAGATTTTAACACCCTAAGCGTACGCACTGGTCAAGTCGTAGTTCTCCAGCGGCAGAGTTGATCGCGCTGCCTAAGCCGAAGTTTTCACCTCCAGTTAACCGGGCGCGAAACTGTTGAGGAATATTGTGTGTGTATTTTCTTTTATTAAATTAAATTCAGCGGCAATCCAGCCGAACACTAATTATATGTATGTGCCGAAAACAGTTGCTGGTGTTGTGTATTTTCTTTTTTTTATTAAATTAAATTCGGAGGCAATCCCGTAGAACACTAAGTGAACTTCGTGTATATGCCGAAACGGTAATTGTAATAAGTGAACAATTGGAACTTAAAAAGTGTAAAGCCCGCAGAGGAAAAAAAAGATAAAATTCAAGAATTAAAGGGAAGAACGTTTACCTGTGTTTTCTTTCGTTCGTGTTGTTTGCTTTTGGAGAATAATTTTCTATGTCCGCTCGTATTTTGAAACAACGGAGTTTAGTGAACAATTGTATACGTAAAAGAACGGTGGGTTATTAAGTGAACCAGCGTCGTAAGCCGGCGCACCGTACTTAAAACACAACAGCATCATCATCCATTGGCTTGGGTAATTACCAACATTCCTTAGAGTTTTTCCCACGCCGATGTAGCGTCCTATCGATTTTCATCAGATTATCCATTCGCTTGGGATCAATGATCTCTTTTTGCAGGTGAATAGCACCAGCTAAATTTTCCTCTCTTCCTCAGTTCTGTCTTTCCATAGTTCGATGACCTATGAGATCACCATAATCACCACTAGGTCACTGGACCAGTCGCATTGGTGGCATTAATACACACACACTAAGCCAGATCGAATAGCGTGGGGAATTGAGGAATGCACAAGAGAGCATGATTACTGTTGTAACAGTGTTCGGAGTTGTCCACTGTTCCCTTCAGAAAATGTTACAGTCGTGTTTGGGTTTTGTCCACCGTTCCCCTGACGAGAGGAATCCAATGAAAATGCAGGAAGGAACCACACAAACCAAAGTCCGAGATCTTTACTTCAGGAACCACAAAAAACAAAGTCCGAGATCTTTACTTCAGGAGATTAACATTTATTTACTTTATTATTTAATGGGGATACACCTTGTTTTACTACGATGAACTGGTACCTGGCGATGATTTCTCGGATGATGTGAGCGCGGTGAAGGTTGGCTGCAGACTGACTCATTGGGCATAACTGCCAATTCAAAAGGGGACGCTATGACCTCATCGTGGTGACAATCGGCCAGCTGCTGCGTAACTGGTATACACAGCGAATGTACTAGATTTCTCCAGTACATTCCAGCACATTCAATTGCCAATCCGCAACAATTACCATTGGGGGATCGGTGTGTAAAAGCAGAAATCCCAATTTCCACCCTAATTACAATTAGTCACTATCCATCCATCTTCGTGTGCACGTTATTCAACCCCCGAGTTGAACCAAATCGTTCAAAGTCAAGTGTAAAAGTCGTTTTAAATCATTGTCCGCGTTTCAATATCTTTATTTTCTTTTTAAATACATATCCAAGAATTGATTTTAAACGCAGTAAATAAACAGACAGGCAAAGACAAATTATATCTGAATGTGATCACCACAATTAACTACAATTAAATGTTATGCGAAGAACTAACTAGTGAAACTAAATTGCTGTTTATGTGTAGACATTTTCGTCACACCCAAAGGTTTTCAATCAAATGCATGTGCGCCATATATATAAAATCAAATGTTTCTCTTTGTATTAACACGTTCATTTTAAAATAAAAAAATAACTAAGCATTCATGAACGAAAAATCGTATTTCCAAATGTTTCGGGTTCATAATTATATGCTCGGGGAGAATCTAGTACATCGTCTAGTACTCTCCCCGACAAACATATTCACCACAACTCGATGACAGTGCATGAACAACCGTCATCGCTAACTGTCATAATATACTGCTTTTGGTGCTCGATTTTCAACTACGATCAACTGTCAATTCGTTACCTTACTGATTTAGTGCACAATCGAGAGTATATACTTGATTTTCAATGATCAACATTGCTATGATCTTTCTGTTGATTTAATGTGCACGCCACCATGTGGCTGTTGAATTTGTAAAACTTTAATTAATAGTTACTGCTTTAAGTAGTTGGTGAATAAAGTTGTGTTCATCGACAAGTCCATCGAGAAATTTCATTTGAGTTCACGATTTATTTATCGGTTTTCGCAAGTTGATGAGTGCATACAAATCTGTCCACAAACCAAGCCCCAAAGTCTGGATTCGCTGCTGAAGCCCAACGCAAGTCATCACAACCTACGGCGGGACAACAAGTTCATCATATATCGAGTCAGCGCGGGAACTTCACGATGAAAGATAAAAAACAAAAGTATTACTGTTCCTTAAATTTATAAACCTTGGTTTCAGGCAACGTTGGTTTCGGACGCCATTGCGTCATCATCAACGTGCTCTCCATATTCCCCGACGACATTCCTCGTTCGGTGGAACATCAAATAGGATCTCGACGGACGACATTCCTCGTCCGGCATTGAGATATTCAACACCAAATAAATAATTTTTCAAAAGAAATACCAAATTTGTGTAAAGTTATAATATACAAGAACAAATAAAAGAACGTTAACCTTAAAATTACACCAGTGCCTTTTTATTACTTTTTCCGGCGGATCATCGTTCGTGAACAATTTATGCAAACGGATTAACATCAAACAACATTAAGTGCTTTTAATTATTTCATCTTCCTAACTGGTGAACATCCCTTTTGGTGGAACAATTGTTGGCGGAGTTAAGTGAATACTTGCCGTACGTCAGCATCCGAACATTCACCCTCACAACCCTACTGGAAGCGTGTGCTTCGCTCAACATAGCCTGAGTGATTCATTGTAGTTTAAGCCCCGCACCACGTCAAGGTTTCTACCAAGTGGGGGATAGAAAGATTACACAGGGTAGAATGTTTGACTCTGCTGCCACAGTGACATCGTTTAATTTGCCGCCATGTCCTGTTTTTGTTTCTTTTTTTTTTTTTAATAAATTGTTTCTCTTAATTTTACTGATTTCTTTTTATTATATTCGATCCATACTGCCAAGTTCCTATGTTTAATGTTGTTGGCGTGTGCCCTATTCCTTCTTAAGCATATATAAATAAATAAATAACTTGTTATGATTATTATTATTATCATTTAAATTTATATTAAATTATCTCTTTACATGCAGCGGGTCTTTCCGTAGCACATTCTGTATCTCTGAGACAACAAGTTATGCGGCGGATGCCACGTAAACTGTGCATGAAGCTTTTCCATATAAATACTCCTTAGGAGTAGAGTTATATACGAGTAAATTATAATTTATTAATATTTTTTCATGTAAAAGGACTAGAGTCCATTATTCCTGCCAGTCAGTTTTATGTTAAGATAATTTAATAGGTGCTCATTGAAACTAGTTTTGTTTTTTTTTTTTTTTGCAAAATTCAACTCGAATTCAATTCACAATCAAATGATATTGTTTGGTGAGAAACTCCTAGCTGTTCTGCAAGCTCCTCTTGAATTTGACATGGATTTTCATCCAGTAAAATTTGAAGTTCGTCGTCATCAAATTTTTTTACCGCATAAAGACGTGGAGCGACCTCAAGACTAAAATTTCGTTCACGAAATCATGCAAACCACCTTTTTACTGTTGAATGACTCACGGAATGTTCCCCTAAAATCGAATTAGTCATTTGAAAACAAAATAGAATGCGATGGCGCAAATTATGCTTATCGACATCTGTATGTCCAACAAGCGTTGAACACACCTTCCACGAACAATGGTTCCTATTTTGTTGTGGGCCTGGTGTCAGGAACAGTGATGTCTCCTGACGTGCCCTTTGGTTGAGCAGGCGCGACCCGTGTTTGGGTTGCGTCGACCGATGAATGTCGTTGGGGAATCTCCAGATGGTGTCACAAACACGAGAGTGGATGTGCCAAAGCAATGGCGTCCGCAACAATGATGCCTGAAACCAAATTGCATTATGAAACGGAAAAGTGAAGTGAATACCCCGAATTTCAACTCCAATCCTCAAGTGTAGCAGCAACTCTCAATAAAGAATATTCCCAAACAGAAGAAACAACAATTTGGGGTTAATTGCACTATTTAAACTAGGTTTTATTTAATTGATTGGTTGGAATTCTATGGCTTTATTTAACATGCGACCTGGAGTCGCCAAATAGTTAACGAAGAAGTAAACAAAAACCTTAAAAAATGGTTGTCAAGTGACAACCAACAGAATTCATAAATGTCAGCTGATAGCTGACATTGTTAAAGGTGATGCCACATCTAGTTATTGCGAATTCGCTGGTTGTTTCGAATGCGAATCCGCAACAACATCCATCTTTTATACTACTGATGCACATTGACTGATAGCTTGTGAATGACTAAAACTTAGTCATAAAAACAGCAATCACTTAGCCACATATATCCAAAATGGGGAGCGATGTGGATGCGCTCAAGTATGTTTTTAATGAGAACAACTCCAGAGCCGAGTTTCTACTTGCACACCAATTACTTTTCAAATATGTTAAACAAAATTCATGTTATCTAGTTGTTACGGCTCCAACGCCGTGCTTCCTCTTTCGAGGGAAGAGCGTGGAGGTTATTATTTATTAAAGAATAAAAGATCTCTTTTATTTAAATAATAATTTTTTTTTTATTTTATTGAACTCAGCTATCTCAAGCTGAGCTCTCTTCTTTCTATTTTTTTCATATAAATTTACTTGTTTATATAGAACATTTTGTTCTAACTGACTGTGGCGTATAAACTGAACAAAACAATCTAGAAGTCTCTGTGACTTAGAATTTTGAATAAACTTTGAACGAAAATCAAAGTGGCCATGGTTTGAAATGAAAAATGTGCTTGTTATGTAAAGGGGCATATTTATGAAATGTGCTGTAAGTGACTGGATATAGAATATAGTGTCTGTTTATTTATGAAATGTGCTGTAAGTGACTGGATATAGAATATTGTGTCTGTTTATTTATGAATTGTATTAACTGAGAATGTAGGATATGTGAGGATGTAGTTTTAAGGGTTGTGTTTTTAAGGGTTGTGTTTGAAAGGACATGAGTTAGTGTTAAAGCGAATAAGGGTAGTATTCTGGAATACAACATAGTGCTGTAGAAGGTTTTCGCAATGTTGTGTTAAAAAGAAACCGTGTTTTACGGGGCTTTCCGTGTTTCCGTAATTTATCATATCGCCGTAGAGCATAACCGTGTTTTAGGATTCCATGTTTTGGGAGGGCTGCCTGTATTACATTCCAATTCCAGGCGCTATTTGTCCTTTGTCTATGCCATTACAATGACGTAAAAATTCCGCGCCGACTAGTACAACATCTATGACTGAAGTGCAGTCTCTGCTCAAATATTCGCAGACCAACTTCAATTTGTGCACTTTGTTTAAAGCTACCCTTAAATGTTAAGGCACCGTGTGGGCGGAAGAAGAGGGGAAGATAAGGAGAATAAGTATTTATTGGTCTTGAATATAGATTGCAAGTACAAGAAAACACATGCGAGGGCAGAGTAAGAGGCTTTGGTATGACTCAGCTCAAGAATGATTCTCCGTGGTTATCCGTATGTCGGAAGTTAATCTCTAATGTGCTGTATTGTGAAATCTCCGATTGATGAATATATTGGGGAAATTTTCAAATGGAACGCATTCATTAAGTATAGTAAAGTAATGACCCTGATAATACCTAACGTAATGAGATAGACATCTTTCAATGGTTGTACTGAAAGACTTGTATATGGACTTCCAAAGAGTTTCACATTGAGATTTGGAACCCGATTCCATTCACGTTGCCCAAACATTTTTCAGACCTGATGCATTAGGTATATTGCATGATTCAAAACTATTTGCTATCAATAACATTGGAAAACGATAACAGACAAGGAAAGAAATATTTAAATCAGTCTCCGTTTTATATCCTTTACTTTTTATTTACTTTACTGAATTTAAAAAAATGTCGTACATGAATTACAATTTACTAACCGTATGTAGTTACAAAAACAGAAGAACAAAATCCAATCTTGTGTTCTGCAGCTAATTCAAATTTATTCGAACATCACATACCGGAGACGATCTGTTGGTAAAATGCTGCGACTTAATGAACTCAGTCACGTTTTCCATTGCATTGGCCTAGATACGAACACCGCAGATACTTCACAGATACACTGTGTTCCCTTATAGTAGAACACTGGTCCTGAAAACAATGCATCAGAATTACTGTAAATCAATTGTGAAATTGATTTAAAGTTGAATAAGATTCATCCGGAAGGTGGGCGAAAAGAAAAATGGAAAAATTGAAAAATTGCACTAAGACAACATAGTTTTGATTATCCTTCTTTGCGTGACTGAATTTAATTTTAATTTAAAGTTTCTGATGTGATTTCCTGAGATGTTCTTGAACGAAGGAGAGCAGGTGCCCTGAATTAATTTAACACCACGAGCTAAATGTGCAGATAAAAGTATGGAAGAAAATTAATTGAGCGAATATTTTCATTTTTCTTCAAGGAAGAGTTAAGAAAGATGGACTGGTACATTTGAAAAACGTTGTGTAGCACCTGTTCGAATGTATCATATTTTGATATACGAGTAAATGGCCATCATTTTACAATAATATTTGAAAAAAAGTTAACGGATTTTATAAGATGTAAAAATGTTACAGGAATAAAATTGTAAATTTATTTCTCAACCCCGACAATGGTACAGCGTAGAACCTGCGAACTCAGTAGTACAACTACCACAACGCCTTTATGAGCTAAACCATTGATAGGAAATAAAATGTATGTTGTGGGTAAACTGAATAGATACGACAGTTTATCTAACATGTCTTCACCTGATGAACCAAAAGTCTCTGGGCTTAAAATATCCGGGACTGATTCTTGATGAAGCGTCAGTAGAAAGATGGAAACAAAAACCAGCGAGGATATTTTGTTTTAGATGCTATAGTACGAGGGTTGCCTCTTATGTTTCGGGATTTGGCAACCCTAGTGTTGCAATCCGGCAATTGACAGCGCTGTCGTAAAGTTGGACATTTTTGAGGTTATACGCACTCAGAACGTTTTGACATACGAGCGCTATTTGTGCTGTTTACAGTAACTTAAAAGATTCATTTCGGCCCAAAAATGGAATTAAATCGTCAACATTTTCGTGCGATTATTTTTTACAACTTTCGGCGTGGATTAACTCAGCAACAGTGCATGGATGAACTTAATTCAATTTTTGGCGATGAAGCTCCATCAAGGACCAGTGTTTATCGATGGTATGGTGAATTCAATCGTGGTCGTAGTTCACTCCAAGATGAATTTCGTAAAGGTCGTCCAAAATCAGTTGTTGTTCCGAAAACCATTGATGCTGTGCGCGAATTGATATTGGAAGATCGTCATGTGACCTATCGTGAGATTGAGACAACCTTGGGCGTTAGTGGGACCTGCATACATTCAATATTGCATAAACATTTGACTGTCAAAAAAATTTGTTCGCGTTGGATCCCGCACAATTTGTCAATCGCCCAAAAAAAGGCTCGTGTCAATTGGTCGAAAGAAATGCTCAAAAAATACGGTCGCGGTGCTTCGAAACACGTCTATGACATCGTGGCGGGTGATGAATCGTGGATTTACGCGTATGAGCCCGAAAGTAAACAGCAGTCGACTGTCTGGGTGTTTCAAGATGAGCCAAATCCAACAAAAGTTGTTCGCGCACGAAGCACTTCCAAGCAAATGGTCGCCTGTTTTTTCGGAAAAACTGGACATGTCGCAACCGTACCACTAGAACAACGCAGAGCAGTCAATTCTGAGTGGTACACAACCATTTGTTTGCCAGTTGTCTTCCAAGAAATCAGGAAAACCAACCGCCGAAGACGGATCACTCTTCACCACGACAATGCGAGCTCTCACACATCGGCTGCGACAACTGCATTTTTGAGCACCCAAAACATCGATTTGATGGGTCATCCGCCGTATAGTCCTGACTTGGCACCGAATGACTTCTTTTTATTCCCGTACGTAAAAAACAAACCTAGATGTCAACGTTTTTCGACACCTGAAGAAGCGGTTGCTGCATTCAGAATGCATGTGTTGGAGATACCTCAATCAGAGTGGCAAAAGTGCTTCGACTATTGGTTCAAACGCATGCAAAAGTGTATAGATCTTCATGGGGAAAATTTTGAAAAACAATAAAGTGATTTTCGATGATCAATATTTGTTTTTGTTCTCTAATCCCGAAATATAAAAGGCAACCCTCGTACTGTTCTATTCTAAACGTTTAGTGTGTTAATTACAGCCCACGATAAAGAAGAACTATTCTTTTGGGTGGTGTCATAATGTCAAAGCACAGTGTGTAGTGAGGAAGAGGAAATATATAAGAAAAAGAATTCTCGTTGCACACTGGTCGTGAATGGCTAGATATTACAATGAAGAGAAAACCCTTGATCGGCGATAGCATTTCATTTTCGTATAGTTCGGCTAAAGAACGATTGCCTGCGTTTATCCCTACGTCTGAAATGCACTTTAACGTAAATGAATGCCCACTGTTTGATAATAGGATATCCCGGAAAACTGTTTGAAGAGGTGGAATGCATTCACCAAGTAGAGATATGCGGAATACGCTGTGCTTGTCTTCAATTGGTGGTATTGAAAAATTTTCGCCTGTCCTCAAAGAGTTGCCTTACTGGTTTTTACACACTATTATTCGGATGGTGCGCCTAAACAAATATGGGAAGCGAAACACAAATTAGGTCGAAAATGGTTTGTAAATTGTTGCCCGCTTGGATAGGTTAACGTATTCCTAGCATCACTTTAACAACTCTATGTATTTAGGTGCATTTTTCGGCTCTTCATGGTCATTACAATTAAAAGTCGAAATTTTTTTTTTTATTGTCAAGTAATAGTTCGCAGATGTTGTCCATCCACAATGCGATGTAGTATTCGTTTTTGATGATTAGAAATAGCACTGAGTTTTAGAGACATCGAGTTCTAGTTGGCTAAAGGAGTCTCATTGTTATAGTATATTATATTGAGTTTTGATTTCATTGAGGTGAAAACACCCTGTTGTTCGACAATAAAGTTCGAAGAAATGGGTGAAGCTTTTTGAATGATTATGAGAAACGTCATCAGTAAACGAATGAATTGGATTGTGTATAATATACTATTGGTTACTTATAAAACTAATAAATAGAGTAGATGATGGTAAATAAGCCTTGGAAAAAATAATTTGATGGAAGACGAACCCAAGATCACCGAGAACTATTTGTATTGAGTGTTCAGAAAAGCCGTCTCCAGTCTATTGAATACTTGTATATTCAACTCCAAAGGAAATCAATTTCGATAACAGGCCAAACAAAGTCGGACACGTTTCTGATATAGATGGCTGTGAACTAGCTACATTAGGATGGTCATTAGCTACAAGTAAAGGAATGGATGAGGAGAAAGGAAGAGAGAGAGAGAGGGAGAACGGAGGGGGGGGGGGGGGGGGGGGGGGGGGGGGGAGAAAGCGAGAGAGAGAGACAGAGTGTGAAAGAAAGAGAGGTGAGAGGATTTTTGATATTCTTCTAAAATGCCCAGACATTTTTATTACAATTTGTTAGTTCACTTTCTAAACATGTAAGAATTTTACGTGTTAAATGTGTGCGTATGGGATTGATTACCGTATCATCCGGGTTGTCTCCGTATTGTTGGATCTATATAACGGCAATATGTGCTCTAATAATCTGCTCACACGGGATCGAACCATATATTCGATACTCTTTACTCTGTGTGTACTAAATATAATTATATCTGTCTACACCATTAATTTCTCTAGTCTAATTAAACCTCATACGAAAATTCGAAATTTTCCATACTTGTGCCAATCAAATTACACGCCAATTGTTGCACGGACCGTTTGCCCCTATTCGTCACCTGTTGATAAGATATATACGGCATCAGCAGTAAAGAATGTTCTTGTAGTAAAGAAAACCCAGCCGCCATCGCCTCTATTCCTTAATTTTGATAATGGTGTAGCTACTTATAGTTACTCACATGCTCACGGTGCATTATGGCGGTTCCATTGAACGCCACTACTTACCTTCCCAGTAATTGGTAGGAACGTGCTTCCTAGAACACTTAAATACTATCGAAACAAGTATTATGGCGGTTCCATTCGAACGCCATTACTTACCTTGCAATTAAACATTTACTTACCTTTTTGTCATCCACCTAAAATGTCTCCTCATCACCTGAGCCATAGTTCGGCGCTAAGGCAAAAGACATTGCACCAAACAGACATTTTACACAAGGGCATAATCATATCAAACGCGCCATGTTCCTTAAAAGCAAATTGGTTGCACCATCAAGCAACCAACATTACCCGAACCATATCGATGAAATATCTCCTAATGAGTCTGCCAAACAAGTGCAGGAGATATTCTTCTTTTCCTTTTTTTACCTGTGCCCCCATCCGTGGATCACCCCATCTACAAGCAATGGTTTAACTCGCACCTGGCCACAAAGGGGAATCGAGTTCTCGTTAGTGTAAATACACACACGAGAGTTCAACCCTCTGAAGATGCCAGCAACGTGCGCCCGATCAGCATAGATGCCTTACGCAGTGCCGATCGGGTAAACATTCTCATGTTCCTATGTCACGACGGCTTGCACCAGTTGCAAACTTATCGTGTAACATTTCCTTTTATGGAATTATGATATCCACGGTTCGCATGCTCATGGACACCCGCATGGGCGTGCGAAGTAACCGCATCGGTGTGCGTGCACATCCTCACCGTGAAGCGTACATAAATAGGGTGGATAATTTTATGATTAAATTAATCAGAGGGCATATTGCGAGAGCAATAAGCTCGTCCAATGACCTAATTTTCGGGGCCTATTATCCAAACACCTTGTACTATGAGAGCGTGCGTCGCAACGGCTTTGTTCCACCAGAGGCGTTCCTTGACTTGGATATGAAAGGGCTTATACAGGATAGATCCGGAATTCCGCTGATCTATCATGTAAGTAGATCATCTGTAGACGGGCGATTGTGCTACGACCGGGAAGTAGCGCGCACCGAAGAAGAGCTCCTGCGCTTCAGTAGGGCTATCTCCCACAGAGACCGGGACGATAGTATTATACAGCGTCAACAGTTCTGGTGGTTGAATGGCATATAAAGACCTGGGTACCAAAGTCGGTATAGAATCATAGTATCATCAGCTAGCTTACATAGACTTAGCTTTTCTAGAATTAGGGTAGTATAAGATTTAATTTAAGTTAGGTTAAGTGCTTTTACATGAAAAAAAAAAAAAAAAAAAAAAAACAAAAATATATTAGGTAAGTTAAGTAAGTTAAATTTTAAGAAAAAAAAACAAAAAAATTGACAAAGTTTTTCAAATTTTTCTTTGTATTTCAACTAATTATCAGTACTGCCACAAAGTTCTGTCGCCGAAAGGCAAATTATACAAATGTTAAGTAATGTTTAGCTTAGAGCGTCTGCGAAGGACCAGTAAGTTATTATATAAGATAATTAAGCTAGAATTTAAGCATTTTTTGTCTAGCCTTTAATTTAGAAATTAAGAATATAAAAAGAAAAATAAAAAATGTTTTAAAAATGAAAATGAAAAACATCCTCACCGTGACCAGGGTATGAAAGATCATCCCTTATTGGTCACCGAAGCAATGGAAGGAATTTGGTATTCTGTCGTTTCGGTGGCAATCATTAGTCTGTAACTAGGTTCCGTGGCGGCAAGCGGTGCCCTCCACGTTAACCACCAATCTCAAAAGAGGGTCGTCGAGAGTCCACCACCAGGAATACGTTGAACGTGAGCAAGTGCGGTCTGGATTGTAAGAGTGAAGTGGAGTATATTAACCTACGTTTGTTGTGGTCCTTCTCTCAGGGAGCGTGTCTGGTCCTGAAAAGGATGAGGGATCTCTTTAAGATAGCTGCTGAGGGGACCCGTTGTGGTGCCGCCGTGCTTCCTCAAACCTTGAGGGAAGAGCGGCTACCGTTCGAATATGGTCCTGGGAATCGGCCAGGATCAATTAAAAATACTTTTCATTTTATTAAATTTTAATTTTATTTGTAAATTCATTTTCTGGCGTCCTTGCACCTAAAACGCCAATTGAGGCTGATCCCGAATCAAAAAAAAAAAAAAAAAAAAAATTGTGGCGAGAAGGCTGAATTTAGCGAGACAGGACATATGTGTCCTTCTTCTTGTCTCTGACTTCTGGTCATCTTGCGATAACCAGAATCACCCACATCCGTGCGGATGTTGGGCTCGGTCTCGCGGCATCTGAAAAGAAAAGAAAAAAGGGGGGGTATCCAAGGATAGTGTGGACAGTGTTAGTCCAAGTGTTCTCTAACTACTTTTATAGAGGGATGGTGGGAAAGAAAACATACAAGACCGGTGGGTCTTGGGTGCGGTAGTGAACGCAGATCACGTCTTTGGCGTCTGATAATCTGCTCTTTGGTCGGTGTGTATGTTTGTGTTTGTGCCGTCTTGTACTGTGCGTTCGTGTGTTTGGTTTGTTAATAGTAGACCCTATGGGATGGGTCCAGGAATCCTCTATTATAGAGGGGAATGTTGTTGGGAAGGGTGTTTTTTTCAGTTTTGTACTGAAGAAGAAACTGATCCCGAATCTGAAATTCATCACCCTTATAAGTGAAACCAAATCGAGATTTTGTATCTCGAAGAGATCGAATTCAAAGCAAAATCTCGATTTAGATACTTTGGCCGGAGTTGTGTTTGTTTTTGGAGATAAGAATCCGGTTAGGCGAATTCTCGGACACATGAGCGTGAGTATGGAAATTGAACATCTGGTTCAATTTACCATATTTGCCTCTGTTTGAGGATCTGGAGAAATTGATGTTTTGGATTATAAACGAATATTTGATTCGTTTATCGGGGTTTTGTATTTTTAATTTTGATTGGTTTGTTTGAATCATCCTGTAGGTGTTGGAATTTGGATGTATGTGTGGGGAAAGGATTTGGTAGGGCTTCTTGGAGCACTACACGTTTTAAACATGCCGCGTCGTTAAATACGTGCTATACAGTTTTAATACAACTTAATTTCAGTTACAACTTTATTAAATACGTACCGTCCACAGAAGGATTTAACTTGTATTGCCTCCAGTTATACACATACCTAATTTATGGAATAAACCAATTCAATTGAAATACAGTTTGATTTCAGTTTTCACTATATGAATGCATAAAGTAATTTTTATTGCCTCCAGCTATACATATACCTAATTAATGGAATAAACCAATTCAGTTTTAATCCAATTTGATGTTAGTTCTAATTATATCAATGCATAATATAAATACCTGCAGTCTTGGAAGAAAGTAACTTGTGTTCCGATTATCTAATCACTAACTATAGATTGTTTAAGAAATTAGCTTTACACTAACTTAAATGAGTTTTCGTATTAAGAATAATAAATATCGACAGAGTGTGAAAATTTACCCTGTCTTTTCTTCGTTCATGCTACACGGAGACCCGAACAAGATTTGGGTTCGGGAAGACTCTCAGAGACACTTAAGACTAATTAACTACCCTTGTAACAGCGGGCTGTTAAACGAAGTTACTGTGGGAATCTGTGCAGTACCAGTGCACGTGCTGCACCACGCCTGCACATTAAAACCCTTAGCTATGCGTCCGTACCACTCTATAAGAGCCGCGAAACTAAACTCTAAACGGCGGCTCTAAACGATTTAGATATCTATTATTCCAAAAAATAGATCAGTAAACTTTGGAAAGGTTGGAATCTTTGGCGATAGAATAAATAATAAAGTTCGGCTCTTAGGAATATCTGTTGTATGTTGAATGTTGACGAATATCGATGGTTTGCGCTACTAAAGTGAAAAAGTTTGAATATGTGGCAAGTTGGCCCCATCATTGGCCTCTCACATGAACTTAGAGGATCCAGAATCTGCGTCGGCAGAAATTTTGATAGGTGGTTCCGTCTAAAGCTCGGAAAATGGCTTGCTACTACACTTTGAGATAAAGAAATGCGGCTAATTCTTCTATCTCCAGGAGAAAGTGTATCTGGGAGAGCAACACACGAATAATTTGATTTGAAAACTGATAGTAAACATCATCGCACAGAACGTCAACTATGAATTTGTAATGGCATTTTGTAATATCGGAGTATTCGATTTCATAAACAGGAATATAAAAGTGGACTCTAATATCTATAAACTGAGAACCCCGTTACCCACGAGGCAGTATTCGAATCCAATTGCGAAGTCTTTTAACTGAAAATCATTTTACGTGAAATGTTTTTGCGCCGCTCTTCGAAAGTCTTTTACAAACGATCCACTGAATAAAATGAATGCCCCTGACGCATAGGATTATTGTTCTTTGCGACTTTAATGTGTACATCTCCAAAAGAATACAAAAGGATGGGGGTTATGTGAAACGTTCCCTATCAATCGCATTCTGACTCAGGTGATTTTGCCAACTACTTATACCTGTTATATAATTAATGTCAATTAATTATCACTCCCCCTTGAATTATTAACATCTCGTGTCTTTACGCACATATCCTTCATCTTTCCCATATCCTTGCCTTCCCTACAAAGTACGAATTGCTTATTCCCTTTACAAAACGAGGGTTGCCTCTTACGTTTCGGGATTTGGCAACCCTAGTGTTGCAATCCGGCAATTGACAGCTCTGTCGTAAAGTTGGACATTTTTGAGGTTATACGCATTCAGAACGTTTTGACATACGAGCGCTATTTGTGTTGTTTACAGTAACTTAAAAGATTCATCTCGGCCCAAAAATGGAATTAAATCGTCAACATTTTCGTGCGATTATTTTTTACAACTTTCGGCGTGGATTAACTCAGCAACAGTGCATGGATCAACTTAATTCAATTTTTGGCGATGAAGCTCCATCAAGGACCAGTGTTTATCGATGGTATGGTGAATTCAATCGTGGTCGTAGTTCACTCCAAGATGAATTTCGTGAAGGTCGTCCAAAATCAGTTGTTGTTCCGAAAACCATTGATGCTGTGCGCGAACTGATATTGGAAGATCGTCATGTGACCTATCGTGAGATTGAGACAACCTTAGGCGTTAATGGGACCAGCATACATTCAATATTGCATAAACATTTGACTGTCAAAAAAATTTGTTCGCGTTGGATCCCACACAATTTGTCAATCGCCCCAAAAAATGCTCGTGTCAATTGGTCGAAAGAAATGCTCAAAAAATACGGTCGCGGTGCTTCGAAATACGTCTATGACATCATGACAGGTGATGAATCGTGGATTTACGCGTATAAGCCCGAAAGTAAACAGCAGTCGACTGTCTGGGTGTTTCAAGATGAGCCAAATCCAACAAAAGTTGTTCGCGCACGAAGCACTTCCAAGCAAATGGTCGCCTGTTTTTTCGGAAAAACTGGACATGTCGCAACCGTACCACTAGAGCAACGCAGAACAGTCAATTCTGAGTGGTACACAACCATTTGTTTGCCAGTTGTCTTCCAAGAAATCAGGAAAACCAACCGCCGAAGACGGATCACTCTTCACCACAACAATGCGAGCTCTCACACATCGGCTGCGACAACTGCATTTTTGAGCACCCAAAACATCGATTTGATGGGTCATCCGCCGTATAGTCCTGACTTGGCACCGAATGACTTCTTTTTATTCCCGTACGTAAACAACAAACTGAGAGGTTAACGTTTTTCGACACCTGAAGAAGCGGTTGCTGCATTCAGAATGCATGTGTTGGAGATACCTCAATCAGAGTGGCAAAAGTGCTTCGACAATTGGTTCAAACGCATGCAAAAGTGTATAGATCTTCATGGGGAATATTTTGAAAAACAATAAAGTGATTTTCGATGATCAATATTTGTTTTTGTTCTCTAATCCCGAAATATAAAAGGCAAACCTCGTATAATCTAATTTAAATAAACGTAAAACCAATTTAAAACCCCATTCACATTGCAATAGTCATCTTCTTTGTATTAGCTATAGTCGCCCCCTATTTGCCGATAGCCAATTGTGCCGCTTCATAGAAATAACTCGTGGAAGCCGAACAAAAGAGGATATGTGCCGTGAAGCCACGAGAGAGTCCTCCTTGTGAATAGAGTCATGGTAGCGAGTGGTTGTGCGGTGTGCTCCTATCAAATTTAAATATTGGTTTTTGTTGGACAAGCGGTACTAAGTAGAAAAAGGAAAAGAATAAAACAGTTTGTGTATACGTGTTGCAAAAAGGAATAAATGATGGCTGAGAAATATGTGGATTAACCTCAGCTGTTCATCCAAAAGAAAAACGACACAACATTCAAGACCAAACCGGGGTAAGTTCAGTGGAAAACTTAATAAATAATTATATACAATTGTTGTAAAAATAATATACAACATACCTGTTTGTTGCATCTGAATCTATCGTCTATTTTATAAATACGATTTCACCATTGGTGACATCTATTGCAAAATAGGTGCCATTTCAAAGCTTGTTGACCGGTTTGCATGTCAAATTCGTAAACCCATGGCTCAGCATCAGAAACTTGGCTCCGAAGTTGTCTGCATTAAAAAGATACTTGAACGCATACAATTCGCTCGCTATTAGACATATGTAGCTTAGTCATTGCTGTTTTTGTGACTAACAAGTTATCATTCCGTGTGCATCAGTTTGAGATGGATGTCGATAAGCATAATTTACGCCATTGGATTCTATTCTGTTTTCAAATGAAAAAATAATGCTGCTCAATCCATAGCTTGATTAATTCCACTTTGGGTGAACATTTTGTAAGTCATTCAATAGTAAAAGGTAATTGCAAGATTTCGTGAACGAAATTTTAGTCTTTAAGACGATCCACGCCCAGGTATAATAAAACAATTCGACGAAAAACTTCAAGTGTTACTGAATGAAAATCCATGTCAAATTCCAGAAGAGCTTGCAGAACAATTAGGAGTTTCTCATCAAGCAATAGCATTTGAATGTGAATTGAATTTGAGTTGAATCCGATAACAAAAAAATCCTGTTTCTGCTTGCGCAGCTACTGTAATGCGTTTTATGAATGTGGAATAGGAATTGACTCGCTCTAATGTGTCAGCAACCATTACGCCGATAAGTTTTTGAAAAACACTTAGGAAAAATCGCATAACACACTTAAGATGAACAGACAAAACTGGACACTGTAAACGAACTGAATGACAGATCGCGCTCAAACATCATGTCAGAATAGGCGACAGTTGTGCCAACCTGGCGACAGAAAGAATTTTGACAATCCCTTTAACAGGCCCTTTTAAATGACCAAATTCCCGGTTCTTTTTTGTCAGAATGTAAAACAAAACAGTTAAAAGTCGTCGCGACCAAAGTACCTACTTCGAAAATCAGTTTAGAATATTCAATATTGAAGTCCAGGGTGGTAGTTATTGGTGATCTGCTGTTCAGAGATATGTGGCGGTTGTCGTTAAGCCCGGAGGGTGATTCCTTAAGATATACCCTTGGTATTACAAGTCCAAAATGAGCAAAATAATGACGATATTAGAGGACGTTTAATGGGATTTAAAAAAAAGTGTCAAGGTGTTATACATATGTTATATTATTAACTAAAAGTTAAGTGCACTGTAACCTGATACTATAATTATAATAAAGAATTGAATTAAACAAAAAGTATGTGTTATGTTTAACTGAAATCGTCTGTGTTGTAATGTGTTATACTTAAGTTTGTAGGAACCAGAAAGTTCATAACCCCACTAACTTGACTACTCCACCTTTACCTATCCTGGAAATTTTCTGTTGAATAAATCAACAAAATAAAAACCAAAACACAATCAATCACGACCTACATCAAAGTGGGTAACAGAACAACAGCCGAGTCAGCACAACGACCGAACAAGAGTGAATTACCTTGTAAGGCACCTGCGATGAATCGAATCATCAATTAAAGTTAAGTTAGCACAGTAAGCAGAATTTATGTATAAATACCCATTAAGAAAATCAGTAAAGTCAGTTTTATTCAAGTAGCAAATGGTACAATTTCTTATTGACAGCTATCCCCCCACCCGCGCCAAGGTGGCTGTTAATAACAAACATTTAACAAAGATAGATTTTCACTTCCCCTCCACTCTTCGCCCCCTGACCCAATTTATTCAAGTTCACGCTTTAGAATGTCCTCCCATCTCCGTCGCAGCCTCTCCACCGGTCTTTTTCCCATTGGTGTTCCATCAAGAATTCTACGGACTGTTTTTTCGTTACCCATTCTCGCTACACGTCCGGCCCATCTTAGTCTTCCCGACCTCTGATTCTCACAAGTGTAGATTTGATCCGTACAGCTTCCAATTCACGATTGTGGAGCCTCCTCCATTCTCGTGTTGTCATCATATTTGGCGCCAAATATCTTCCTCAAATCTTTATTCTCGAACACGCCAAATCTGTTTTCTGCCCGGTTTGTAAGCCCATGTCTCACATCCGTATAAAACAATCGATATGATTATGGTTCTATAAATACGAAGCTTTATATTACCTGATAGCAGTCTCAACTATAGCAGCTAGCGTTGCTGGAATAGCGCCCTTATGGGATTGCCTATGATATTTTGTTTCTAGCCATCAGTATTGTGCCCAGATATCTAAACACTTCAACGTTCTCAAATATGTTTCCGCTAACGTTTATGTGTGTTCCCTGAGGTCGTCGTAACTTCGCTGATTCCCAAGACTACACCTTCTGCCGCTTGAAGGATGTTTCACTGTTTTTACTTACAGCTTCCAGATGATCGCCCCAAAATAGCAATGTCGTCTGCATAAGCGTGCATGTGTGTAACCCCATCTTTGGGAACTCTGGCCATGTTGTCATCAAGGTTAAAAAGAAAAGGTGAGAGGTCATCCCCTTGTTTTAATCCGTCGTTTCTATTCTAACTCGTCCTTATTTTCGTTCATACAGATTTGAATGAGAGCGGCATATTTTTTTGGGATTCTCAGCTCCTTTACAATATGGTATTGTCCTTGTCTTGCGACAGAGTTGTAGGCCTTTTTGAAATCAATAAAAAGTTGGTATACCGTCTCTCCGTTTTCCCACTTCTTTCCAACGAATGTCTTACTGTGAACATTAGATCCCTTTTTGATCTGTCGGGGTTCCACCAAATCCCACGGCCCACTTACCTGAAAAACTCCCCATACCCGCAACTCAACTCCCATTAATTCCCGCCAATGCGATTGCATTGGCACCTGAAAATATTTCCTTCTCCAAGGACATTAATGCATACAAGCATTATAAAGAATCCCTAAAAAGAATTGCGTCTACAGGGGCATTCATATATTACAAAGCATCTCTGCATTAGCGACCCAAAAACCAATTTCCAATTAGTGCAGATATTCACACTATAATTCGATCCAGCCGTCGCCATAGATGCCATGCATAATTGACGCAGATGGTATACACAACCGTCATTGTGTACCCATCTAAATTGCTTTCCGAAGACTTGCAACTGTGGATTCAATTGCAAGCACTTCACCAGGAAACATTGCTTTGTTTGAATTTTCAAACAATCACCGACGCCAAGTTTCGCCGTCAAATCGGATGCAATAGCATAAATATATGCAAAACAAAAGAATCCGATTCTCCCAGTCGCAGGTAATCATGCATACGATCCTTTTGGCATCTAATGAGTGGCTGCTATTTAGACAGCCGACCCTCATTACCGAAAGATGCTGCAGGTCGTCTCACCATTGTTCCTTTCTTCCTCGTTTCAGGCAAAACGCATCGATCAACACGGTGATGTGTACCAACACACACATACACCACCGCGTGCCTGAGATCGCTTTCCATTGGTCACTGGTGAAAGGAAATTTCTTTTCCTTTTCGCCACACCACCAAAAGCTCACCCCAAACGATAAAGTATCGTTGAGTCGAATTTCATCCAGCGATCGAGACGGTCGCTCCGCCATCCACCGTGCCGTCGCCGGCACGGTTGTGAAACAAAAATCGAGTTTGAGTCGAACGCGTATCGAGTCGTATCGGTTAATATAACTTTGTTAGTTCTAAAATCTACTACCGGTATCTGAAAAACTATCCTTTTAATTCAACGCAGTAATCAGTGTGCAACGTTGCAATATAACAATAATTTAACATTTAAAAAGGAAAACAATAAACGCCACTTATAATACTCCATTGAACTAAATTTTAGTGTTTCTTTTTATTACCTCCTGTGCCTAGAGTTTTCTCTTTTGCTGGGTGATCGTAGTTGCGAACGAACGAGGCGGCGTTCGTTCATTTATTGCTGATGACTTTCGGTTCGGTGTTTTGCGCGGCTAACAATTGATGATGGAGGAGGAAGATAATCAGCCCCGTACGCCGGTGCCCTACTTCCTCCCCACAGATCTGTTTCTGCGGAATCCGCACTGGTAATCTCCGAGTATTTCTTCACCATATGAAGTGATTCTTGCCAGCATTACATCTGCTAGTATTTTGAATGTGGTTGAAAGCAGTGATTTTTCCCCCAAATTTTACAGTCAAATCTGTAGCCCTTTTTGAAAATAAGTATGATAATTGAGGTTTTCCATTTCTCCAGAGTGACTTTATTATTTTATTTTGTTTATTCAACTGATGAACTTGTGGCTTTTCTAACAGAGACACACAAGAGTAATACTGAAGAACAACAACGTCAGAAGAACAATCGAATAATCAAAGAAGAAGAATAATCGAATAGTCAGTTGAGAATAACAACAATTCCGTACACGCGGCAGTGATCTGATGTGTTGAGGCTTTGATTCTATCTTTTCGTCATTATCATCATCATCGGCACTACAACCGGGATCCGGTCTTGGCCTTATTTAGCAAGTGTCGAGGCTTGTTAAATTTTCCATAATAATTTATTTTTACGGGCAAGGTTATTAGCCTTGCGCCGAGATTCTATCTTTTACCCTCGCCTAAAACCGACAGTATAACTCCACTTACCCTGTATTATCAGAATGTAAGAGGTCTTCGCTCAATGACCCATTACATTCTAAAAATCTCCCATGCCCTACCTGTTGACATTTTTCTTTAAGCGAAACGAACTTAATCCCCGGCATTCATAACTTGGAACTGTTTCCTCCCACGTTCACCATCTTCCGCGATGACCTCTTCAGTCATCCCACTGACTTTTCCCCGAAGAGAGTTCATCGCTATCCACAACAGCTTCAGTTCGTCACTTATCCCCGCTTCCTCCAAGGTGGGCTTTGTGACTGTCAAAATCACTGTTTCTCGGAAATCAATTTTTGTCATGTGCTTCTATACCTTGCCATCCCAGTCGATTGAATTTTACGATCTCGCTCCTAATGCTATCGACCAAGTAATCGAGCTGAGTAATTGGGAGCATGACATCATCCTCTTTGGAGATTTTAACCTTCCACTACTCAATTGGGCTTTATATGACGATCAATCTAACTTCTCCTCCCACCCCACCCCTGCCAAGGAACGTCCCTTCATTGATCTAGATGATTCGTGCCTCTGTCAAATCAGCAACGTTCGAAACCTCTTGGGTATGCAGCTTGACCTCATCTTTACAATAGCTATCAATACACCAGTCACCCCCAGCCCCGTCGGCCTAACATCTATAGACAACTACCACCAGTCTCTTCTCTTTAACTTCTTCCGAATCCACTACCCCCCTCCAATCACTACGCCTACTATTTCCATAAAGCTAATTTTCGCCTCATCAATGAATAACTAGCTCGCTTTTCGTTCAACTACGATCGCCTATCCGTCGAAGATACCATCACCCGTACCGAAGTCCTTTACTCTATTTCCCTGTTCGTTTCCTACTCTAGACAAAGAACATCAACTCTTCCCCTCCATGGTACAATCACAAGCTTCGCTCCCTGCGTAACAAAAGGAATAAGTTATGGGTCATCTTCTCTCGGAATCGAACTATTCCCGAATATCTAATTTTCTTGGCTGTTACCTCCAATTCACGGAACTTTACAATACCCTTCATCGCAACTATCTTACCAAAACTCAGACTGTTGCTGAAACGAAAAGAAACCGAAACCAACAAACGGCGCTTCTCTAGCGCTGCCTCAGTCTCTCTTCTAAGTGGACTGTATCTTCCGGCACTGGCCGGCCAACGATGATTTCCTTATTTCGAGGGATTGTACCTCCAGATCCGGACTCTTCTCTGGATTGGCGGGCGTTTGAGTCTTGCCCAGTACAAATCCTTAATCTACCAAAAGTGGAAACGACCAACGAAAGAAGACAAGCCAGAAAACAATACGATGACAATATTAAAAACGTGCCAGTACGGTTAGAACGAGACTTTTCTAACTCTTTATTTGCGAATTTTAAATAGGAATTATAATTATCTTGTTATTGTTTGATCTGTTTCTCTTTATATCACCTGGTCTTTAACAAGACCTTTTCCTTGGGAGCTCCTTCGACGACTCCCGGTGTTTCATTTTTTTTTTTTATATAACGCTGTCTTTATTGACCATTATAAGTTTAGTTACAAAAGTTTACAGCTAACTTAACTAAGTTGTGACAATTTTACTTACAATGTGTAGAACATTTTTTCAAGTAGTATTTAATTTGAGGTCTTACGTCTAAAGAGATTTATTCCAGATGCAATTAGTAGGACTCCTGGAAAGGTCATGAAAACCAGGATGGATTACCTATGTTTAGAATAAATATTCTTAAAACTACTTACCACTACTTAAATCTAGCTTATATCTAAGGTAGTTAAATAAATTTAGCCTAATCTTAAGCTTAAGTCGAGATTTCATACTTTACATAACCTAAGGAGGGAAGGGAGCGGCAGAGGGAGGACTCTCCACCGACTGCTCGTTAAAGGTAACAACCCGGGAAAAGGGTTGAATGTTTGAGTATTTGAAGTGGTTAAGATCTGTTACCCTGTTATGGTAGATGATTTCGTTCGCATCATTTACTAATCTTTTTGCGTAGAAGAGAGCTTTTAAATGGAGTGCCTGGAGATAGGGATTTGATGCATTGTGGCTGTGGAGGCTAAGGGATTTGATGAGAGGGTTTGGATTGGCTGCCAGGTTTTCAAAGAATCTTATTGATAACTCGAGGAACCTTCTATCCAGTCTCTCTAGGCTGACGGAATGGTATAGCGTGAGGCTGCTGATATATTTGTAGGAGTCTCGCTGTCTGAATAGCCCTGTGATTAATCTGAAGCACTTCCTTTCGAATATGCGAAGTTTTTCCATTTGCGAGGGGGAGATATGAAACCAAATAGGGCAAGCATAGGTAACTGTGGGCCTGATAATTTGTTTGTATAACAGAAGTTTGACATGATGAGAGAGCCCCTCAGGCTTCCACATTACCTGTCGACAAAGGTTCAGCTGGATCCCAGCTTTGCGGATGACATTATTTATGTGGGTCGCGAAAGAGAGATTGTTCTCAAAAGTAACTCCCAAATATTTTAGTGATTTGGATGGTTTAATGAGGGCATTGCAGAACTTCGCTTGGAGTTTTGAATGGTTACGTAGTGTATTGTTGGTACAGTGAATGTTTCTTCCTTTAAATACAATCAACTGGGTCTTGTTGGGGTTTAAGCGGACCTTCCATTTAAGGAAGTAGGAAGAACGAATTTCGAGAAATTCATTTATGCGATTCCTGGCGGTTAATACGAACCTGCTGCTGGAGTAAACAAGAGTATCATCTGCATAATTAAGGATATGAGTACCCGGCGAGAGAGGTTGGGGAATATCCGCAGTGTATAGTAGGTACAATAGGGGACCCAGAATAGATCCTTGGGGAACTCCTGCTGTTATTGAGTACGTCTGGGAGAAGGTGGAGTGTATCTTGACCTTGAATTTTCTGTTCGATAAATACGAGTAGAGAAACTTGGAAGTGTGATTGTTGAGACGATACTTGGAATGTAGTTTGTACAGAAGACCCGCAGCCCACACGCAGTCGAAAGCCTTGGATATGTCAAGGGAGATACACACAGTGGGGCACTGGTCGTTAAGAGCCATAGTGATGTCGTGAGTAAACTTGAGGAGAGCGTGACATGTTGAGTGTTGAGCACGAAAACCGAATTGGAAATCAGGGAGTAATGAGTTAGTTTCCGCGAAGGAGAGTAGGTAATGGTGAATTTTTAATTCAAGTAATTTGCTTAAATTATTAAGTAGTGAGATGGGTCGAAAATTGGCCGCCATCAGGGATGAGCCTGATTTTTTAATGGGGATGACTATGGCAGTTTTCCAAGACTCCGGTATGTGACCAGCATTTATTATGTGGTTTAGCAGGGTCATGATGTATAGTCGATTTGAAGGGTTGAGGTTTTTGAAAAGCACATGTGGAATTTTGTCCAAGCCGGTTGAGTTTTTATTGCTACGAGAAGATATCATTTGGTTAAATTCCTGCGGTTGTAAAAAGAAGTTTGTATCGGTGGGTTGAGATGCTCTATTGTCATTATTAAATTCAGTTATGAAGGGAGTGAATGAGGAAATTAGTTCAAGGGATGTATAGTGGTTGACCACTTCCTCAAACTCGGAGTTGCCTAGGCTATCATTTTGCCTATGCACTTGGGAGAAGTGTTCCGCTAAATGGTTTGCTATTTCAGAATCAGAGTACAGAGTATTATTTCGAGGACCAATTAGTCTGTCTATTGAGGTTTGTATTTTTCGTCCTGTAAGGCGATTTATGTTTTTGTAAAGATTACGATCGGGTCTAATACTATTTAAAGTGGAGATGTAGTTCTGATCAACGAAAGCATTTAACTGCTGGTTAATGAGGGTAGACAATAATTGAACCTGTACTTTCAGGAGGGGACAAAATCTTCGAAATAGTTTTCGGCGGAGCTTTTTTTTTAATGAGATGAGCTTGAGGGTGAGATATGGAAGTGGTTTACCTACGAAGGAGTGCGGCATCCTTGTAGGGGTATTAGAATACAAGGCTTGCTGTAAGATCCCTTCCATCTTACTAGCTGCTTCTTCAATTTCGTTAGGATCCAAGTTATTCGTATCTGTGATGGGAAGCGTTTGAAACATATCGCCAACGGTTTTGTTGACCCTTCTCCAGTTAGTTCTGGAGAAATTATGGACTGGGTTGAGAGATTGAAGCGGATTTAAGAAGCCAAGGTCAATTACCGAGTGGATGGAGGCATGATCCGAGGGGAAGAAGTGCGACACAGTAGGGGGAGATACAGAGCGTAGGATCGCAGATTTTAAGAAGAAGTCGATAGTTGATTGAGTAGAGTTGGAGCAATGAGTAGGTTCCGTAGGGGAGTCGATATAGACGTAGGGGTGGAGAGGTAGGAAAGCAAGCAATTGTTTGCCAAATTTATTGCAAGCGGTGTCGTTGAAGGCGGTATGACGGGCATTCCAGTCGCCTCCGATGATGAATGAGTGGGGATGGGATTGACGGAATATTTCATCGAAGTCTGAAGATGGGAAGTTAGGGTACCTCTTGGGTTGTAAATAGATGGCTACTGGAACCAAGACTTTATTGTTGTCATAAAGCAGTTTGACAGCAGTATATTCGACACAGGAGATGTTGCTAAATTTGACTTCACTGAATTGGAATCTTTGATGAATAAGGATACCGGTACCTCCTTTTGCACCGTCAATTCGAGGAGTTGAAACAAGTTGGTAATTAGGAATAGAAATGCGAGAGTTGGGTTTGAGCCAAGTTTCACAAAGAAGGAGGACGTCTGGAGAAAACTCCTTCACTAGCAGTCGGAGGTGATGCCTCCGTATGTTTGACGAAATGGAATCTACATTGAGGGCAACTACACTTAACTTAGGTATTTTGGGATAACATATGTGAGGTTATAAGAGAAAGTATCTAACCTTTTTTTTCGAAGTTACTTAATTCCTTTAGCGTCGGTAAGAGAGCATGCAACTCTCGGATGTACCCCATGATGTCGAGTCCTAGGTTCATTCCTGGCGGTGATGTGGGTGCCTTATTCCCTCTGGCAATTTTCGCGTAGGTTGTTTGATTAGTCTTCGCTGTAGTAACTGCTGCTGTTGGCTGCGTTAGTTGGCCAGTATTGGTTTTAGATGATGGCACTCTCTGCTTAAGCAAACGGAGCTTGTGCGGACATTTTGTGTAGTTGGCAGGATGCGGTCCTCCACAGTTGCAGCATTCGACTGATAGTTCCTTCATGGAGATGGAGCCATCAGAGTTTTCCGTGTGTATTCGTTATGGGACCTTTTACTTTACACTGGTTAGGCTCATGTTCCTGCGCGCATTTTACGCATCGTCTTGGTAGGTGACACGAAGATGAGAGATGGCCTGATAGCTGGTACCGCTTGCAGTGGAGAAGCTCCTGCTTGTGAGGTACCTCTATATAAATTTTGTGGGTGAAGAGATATTTAATCTGTTTTAGCTTGTTAGTGTCTTCGGTTGGTGCCAATTGGATGATCCGTAGGTTGAATATGTTGCTCACCCTCATGTGAGGAGTTTGATAGTAGTCGACTTTGGATATTTTCAAGTCAGGACTTAGTCTAGACAATTCAGCGTTTATTTCTTCATTAGTCCAAGCAGGGTCGATGTGCCGTATTATAAACGTTTTCGGCTTGTGATCTGCCCTTAGGAAGGTGAAAAACTCCAATTTATTTGAGATAAGCGCTTTTTCAGCTAGCGCGTGGTCTTTTAAAGAGGAGAGTGTTACGGACACGCTGTCACCTCTCGATCTGGTGGTAAAATTCCGGTGCCCCAGGGCGCTCTCCAGAAGCTGAATAACTTGTTTGATGTTATTAACCATTTTGATGTTGATTTGTGGGGGCCTCTCGTTCTTTGGAACTCTTCCATTGGAAGCGGCGTTGTTTATTTGGGGTTTCGGTTGGTGTTGACTTCCAGACATTTTTTGGATACTGGAGATTTTTAGTGTTGGCTTGGCAGCTGGTGCTGATAGATGAGACGGTTGCTCCTCCATGTCAGACTCGTCCGACAGTTCAGGAATATTTGCAGAGCTGCTCTCCAATTCGTCGATTCTTTTGGTTAAGTCTTTGATAAGCTTCTCCTGGTCCTTGATGTGATCCAGGGCCTGCTGGAGTCTTTGATCCAGTGTTAAAGTCATATTTTCCGAGTTGGTGGACGAGGTATTTAAGATAGCTGCCGTCTTTTTAGGGGGGTTGCGAAGAAGGTCGATAGCCTTTCTTTTTCGCTTTATTAGGAATTCGTGGGCTGGTGCATTACTGCACAGCATGTACGGCCCTTTGAATTACACTTTCACAACTGTGCTCAGATACAGATGCAGATACAACGATGATGATGCTAGAGAAGTCGACTGTGCTCAGATACAGATGCCCGGCGTTACAGCGCCGCGCTCGCCTTTTATTGCCAGCAGCTGTCGCCTCCTCCGCTTGTTTTCGATATATCACTCGTTTCCTGTTGAGTGATTTATAGCGACTGGTATACAGCTGTCTGTCATGCTCCTCCCTCTTGAGTGCTTGTGCGCCGATGTTGAGTGTTTGTGTGCCGATGCTGATCGCATCGCCAACACAGACCAATCTCAAAAATGATCCGAAAACCTTATTGCAGTTTGTCAATCATAAACGTAAATCCGTTGGTTATCCCACATCCCTTACGTTAAACTCTCATACCTCACCCGATCCTGTTACTATTGCTAACCTCTTCTCCACTCACCTTAATTAGTCATTCACTAATGACTCCTTTATTCCTGACCCGTCGTATTTAAACTACCTATCTAACTATTCCCTCGGGCCCCTTCTCCACAACTCCTTTGCTCCGCCCTTAATTGAATATAAGCTACTGCAACTTAAGGACGAGTTTACACCGGGCCCTGATGGTTTTTTTTATTTTTTTTATTAGACTTCTCTCGGGAGAGGCGAACCTATAGCGCCGTGTGGGCGCCCCGAGATGCCATCAAATAACTGTTGCAGTTCCTTTTGAACAGTTGCAGGTTGTAACGCTCTGGGAACACTCGCGTGAGAAGGGAGTTCCACAGCTTCCCCGCTCTGTAACGGAACGAGTTCTGATGCAGGGATACTCGCCCCGTCGGGAGATGAACCACAAACGGGTGGGATCCGTCGGATTGTCTTGCGGAGCACATATAAACTGAATTGCGTGGAACAATACCAAGAATCTTCGAAGAACAGCACCCGTGATAATATCTGTAAAACAGACAGAGGTCGGCTACGCGCCTTCGATGTGATAGCGACTGTAGTCCCGACGTCAGCGCCGAGTCCCCGATCAGGCGGATCGCTAGTCTCTGTACGCTCTCAAGTAGGTCGAGGGTATGTTTAGGAGCCGAGCTCCAAACACGAGAGCAATATTCGAGCGCGGGTCTAATTTGGGTTTTATATAGGAGAAGAAGTTGGGCCGGAGTGAAATATTTCTTGGCTATAAAAAGATAACTCAGTTTTCCTGAGGCTGACCTGGCGATACTCGATACGTGTTTATGCCATGATACATTCCCATAGACCGTGACGCCGAGCAATTTCAAACTTTCCCCAGCCGCGAGGGCCCGGCCATTCATCATCAGCTGTGGAACCGATGATTCACTTTTCTTTGTGAATGTTGTATACTGGGTCTTCGTTGCGTTGAAGTCGACAAGATTGGGCTTTCCCCACTGCAGGACTTTATCCAGATCCTGATTCAGAGAGTAATTCTGTCTACATTTCAACTGGTGCGACGTTGATGCACTAATCGGCCGATCACTCGAAAAGGAGGAAACAAGCGTACTATCATCCGCAAAACTGAGCACTTTGTTATCCGTTGTCTCCAACAAATCATTTATGTGAAGCAAGAACAAGGTTGGTGCCAAAATAGAACCATGGGGCAGCCCCGAATTAACAGGATACAGATCCGAACACTCGCCGTCCACAACAACCCGGTTCGATCGATTCTCGAGGAAGCTCCTCGTGCAGTCGCAAAGCTGTTGGGAAAGTCCATATGATCGAAGTTTGCTCAGCAATGCCCCGTGCCAGACGCGGTCAAAAGCCTTGGAGATATCCAATGCGACCGCCCTTGACTCACCATGCCGTTCAATCGCAGATGTCCATATATCGGTTATAAGTGTCAAAAGGTCTCCCGTGGACCGCCTGCCACGGAATCCGTATTGACGATCATTAAGAAGTCCGTTGCATTCCAAATACTTAACCAACTCTGTTATTGGTCCACTACCTTAGATAAAATAGACAGTAATGCTATCGGACGGTAATTTTGTGGGAGACACTTTTTTCCCATCTTTGGGATTAGCTGAACTCGAGCGGTTTTCCAGCAGGCAGGAAAGGTCCTCCGTGCATAAGATAAGCGGAAGAGTCTGCCAAGAACCGGCGATAGTTCTGGAGCACTGTTCTTAAGGACTATTGCTGATATTCCGTCCGGGCCGGTTGCCTTCCTACAATCCAGTTCACGTAGAATGCGTTGAATAGTGCGAGGACGAAATCTCACATCCCGCATGGAAGACTGTACCGGCGAGATCACAGGTGGCTCCAAAAGGCCGGGATCGAGGTTTGAATTCGCCGAAAATAAATTCGGAAACACATTAGCTTTATCTTTTGGATTCGTGACTAACGTCCAGCTGTCTGTCACCAATGGAGGGAAAGAGGAGGATGCGAAGTTACCGCTGACAGCTTTTGCCATTGACCAGAAGGAGCGCGAACCAGTTGGGCACCATACATGGCGAATCCGCCTAGGCCGGTTATTCGCTTGATATGCAAGTGCTTGCGCGACAGATACATACTCGGTTCGGATGTCAAAAGCAGATCCAGGGTGTTCGCATAATCGCCTTGGGCATCCGGCACTCGCGTTGGCTCCCCCACGAGTTGAGTCAAGTTGTGGCTTACAGCAAACATCTCCGCCAGCCTCCCAGCCTCGTCGGTTCTGTTTGAATGTAACAACCAGCCGGAATTGTGCACATTAAAATCGCCAAGGACAACAATTTCAGAAGCTGAGTGGTTGATCTGTATCCAGTCGACGGTATATGAAAGATGTTCGAAAATGATGTCGCCGGGTGATCGTCATTCGGGGAGCGGTAAAGACAACAAAGAAATTTAACGGAATTTCTCAGCACGACCCTCAACCATATGATGTCCATATTATTGGGTTCCAACGCTTCCATCCTCTGGCAAGCCAGATTGGACCGCGCGAAGACGCAGACTCCGCCCTTAAAACGGAATCTCGAATGTAAGTCAACGAAGATGTGTCGAATCAGTGGACGAATCGACCTGGGTCTCAGTTAGGGTAAGGATATCAGGTTTCGTTGTTTGCAAATATTGGTGGACGGCGTTTACATTGGTATTGGTGAAACCGATGCTCCTTATGTTACAAAATGCCGTCACCAGTCGAGCGTGGGCCGAGCCTCGAGAGCGAGCCCGGTTATGCGATGACGAACCTCTTAAAGTTCCATTATTTATCATGATATCTGCATGATGTTTTCCCTGGCATAGTCCCCCCCGGAGATCCGAATGGGAGACTAGTTTACCTCCGGAATTCTTTATATCAGAGGGTACCATCATGACTTATCCCCGTGTCAGTCCGGGCCATCAGCCACACATCCGAAACACCGTCGAAGATTTCTCTCGGCGATATCGCGGAATGTACAGCGTGACGGGGTGGTATCTCACCTTGGGACCGACTACCACCTAACCAACCTTTTCTCGAACCGGTCCATCAGCCAAGCTCCGAAAGATGGCCAGGGATTTCTCCCGACCATTTCACGGAGCCTATATCTTGATGGGGTGGTATTTCACCGGCGCACGGGGAGTTGGGACCCTTACAACAAGCTGGCCTAGCTGTGAGTATATTCTAACGCCCTACTCACAGGGCACATCCCAGCAATCCTCCTCAAGAAATGCTCATCCATTCTCTCCGCTCCCTTCTCACTGATCAATTCAATCTCTCACTCTCCCGTATTCTCCGACATTTGGAAAACCTCCTTCTTCACTTCCATCCATAAGAAGTGTCCCAAAAACGATGTCGCGAACTATCGCACCATTGCCAAACTCTCCCACTTGCTCAAGGTTCTCGAAAGCAATCTATACGAATCTCTTAGTTTTCGTTGCAAATTTTTTATTTCGCCAAGGCAACATATTTTACTCAATGGCTGATCAACTACAACCAACCTTGTTGAGTTCACATTCTTTACACCCTCGGCACTAGAGTACGGTAATAAGGTTGTGGCGGTTCTTTAAAGCATTCCCAAAAACCACCCATTTCCTTAAATCAACCTGCCTTTCCCTCACTCCACAAACCATGTTACTTACCTGCAATCAGGCAGCGTAAGCTACCTTTCATTCGCTTTCACCTGAAAGTAAAACCCCAGCAAGCGTTCACATCATCAAATCATTTCATTCATATTACATGAACCATACCAACCCAATCGGTTCAGGTTGTCAGCAATTATAATCGACAAACACACGCTGGCCAGCCGATCTGTTGACACAGCTGCAGAGGATTTTTCCGACCGTTGATCGCCCAAGCGACACCCGATCATCGAATAGGACATGACCGCGATCGTTGTTCAAATAATCATCCTAATGATAATGTCCTATGATACAGTTTTCCGAAAACTAACATCCATTGAATCGGACACGATCATGATTGCTATTTAAACAATCATGCCAATGATCGTGTCCCACGTACAATTTTCTTAACCAAACAATAGCCACCCTAGCCTTTGCCATAGGCGAACAAATCTGCGGTTGGCTTATCGTCACAGAGAAATCTATTGCCTGCAACGGTATGATTCTGGGCGATTATGTAAACAGCCGACGTTCCCATGCAGCGTGGGTTAAACCAAACAAATGCGCATCTCAGCGTATGACCCTCCGAAATAGCGTTTCTATTTACAGAACACACAGAAACCTATTTCTTCCTTCGGCGAACTTCGCTATCGTTTATCTCAACTATGCCTGCAGCCCCTAATACCAGTTCCTTTGTTTGTACAGTTGCAGGATCGATCGTTGCCTCACTTCCAGGGAAAGGGCATTGTACGTCCAAAAAAAAACCCAATCGATCGTTCATTGGTTCACCAAAGAAATGATCAGATTCGGCTCCTCCCATATCGATGGAAATTCACTACCACCACAGCTAGGGGATGTTGGGTGCAACAGCCACTCACGGAGTCAGATTTTATCACCAATTGGGTGAGAACCTATTTTTCTCAAGTGCGAGTTATCTAAAGGGATACATCTCGAGGTCGTGTGTTGGTCGAAGTCGTAAAATATAGAAGTCTCCGATTCTCGCGTATTAATACATCTCTTGTGAGGAGACTGAACTGAAAAATGCGTTTTACACTATAAACCGCTGTAAAGTAACTTCGTGGGTTATTGTGGTAATGAATCACCACAGTGAGCGTACAATTTTAATTAAATAAACCACAACAAAGAAAACGTCGTGAAGTGTAATAAGACGTTCAAGTAATGTTAAATTTATCCCGGTGTGCGATCTTCTATCGAAGCCGTTTAACTCTGTCAATTAACATGTATTAACAATAACCATTTGGACAAATAAAAAAACCATTCAACCAGTTAACCGATGTTTTGTTTTATCGAGTTCGTGGAACAGTAGATGGAATCTCAGTGAACCAGTGTTGAGAGGTAAGTGAATCTAGTGCCCATGTTAGGTACACAATACGTAAACCCTCACAAGGTCGACATGGTCTCGACCAACCTCAGTAAAGCATTCGACAAAATCTCCCACGATCTAATCCTTTTCAAATGATCCGCCCTCGGTTTCGAACCTGGATTGGTGAAATGGATTTCTTACTATTTACCGGATAGACGTTATTCCGTTCGGTTCAGGTCTCTTATTTATACTTGCCACTAATGATATTGATAAACCCATTAAGAATTCCAGCTTGTCCCTATACGCTGATGACACCAACATATACAAGGTCATTGAGTCACCTCTTGATTATGCACTGCTGCAATCAGACCTGGACAACTTCTCGACTTGATGTGACATGAATTGCTTTGGGCTCAACATCGCCAAATGCCAATCTATATCCTTTTCTCATAAGCGTATTCACTCATCCCCGGGTCCCTAGTCCCTTCATATTCAACCCCTTGACCATTGTCCAGGGAGCTCAACTTCCTCTCTCACATTGATGAGACGATCCCGCAAGCCAACTCTGCCCTCGAATTCGTGCAACGATGATCTAAGGAATACCCCGGCCCCTATGTAACTCGATCCCTTTACCTTACCGTCGTCCTTCCACTGCCTGAATATCCTAGTCAGGTATGGTCTCCTTATCACAAGATCCACATCTGTACAATCGAAAGTATTAAACGTCGTTTCCTTCGGTTCGCTCTCAAAGGACTAGGCTGGAAAAACCCTTAATCCTCCCCCAGTACATTAACCACCTTAAATTAGTCAATTTTCGAACCCTTGAGGAACGCAGGGTTCTGGCTGACGTAGTGTTCATTCGTCTCCGGGTCGGTCAACTGCACCTACCTCCTTAACTTAAGTCCTCTGAACACAAACCCTAGAAATACGCATAATTCCCGCCTTCTCTACACCCCCCTCTCCCCACCTCTTATGATTACAACGAACCCCTTTCGCGGATGCTGAGAAATGTCAACTCTAACCCCACCTTCGACTTCGACCTCTCTACCCATACTGTCGCCACCAATCTTAAGCGGCGCTTTCTGTCCTGTTTACTTTAGGTTCAGCGTAGTTAAGTTAGTTCTTACGTTCTTTAGTTTGTAAAGTTCGTTATGTTATAAGTACTTACATTACTTGAATCAAACCAATAAATGGGATGGTAGCACCACTAAGCTAGTCATTCTAACCGTCCTAGCGTCGATTCGAATCGCTTCCACTTCACTACCGTGGTAAAACCCTACAAATCTGTCCATCACTTACCTCTCCTCCCTGCTTAATATAGTCAGCCGGTATGCTATCAGCACAGGAGTGTTGTTAGACTTCAGTCGATTTATTGCATTTACTACTTCGTCAAAAGAGGGCTCTGGGATCAGTGATTCAGCTGTTTGTGCGCCTGGCATACATATTTCTGCTTTGTGCGGACACTAAGCAAGTTTTCAAAGTATTGCTTCCACCTTGTCACAATGTTTTCTTTTTATTTTTTTATTAGACTTCTCTCGGGAGAGGCGAACCTATAGCGCCGAGTGAGCGCCCCGAGATGCCATCAAATAACTGTTGCAGTTCTTTTTGAACAGTTGCAAGTTGTAACGCACCGGGAACACTCGCGTGGGAAGGCAGTTCCACAGCTTCCCCGCTCTGTAACGGAACGAGTTCTGATGCAGGGATGTTCGCGCCGTCGGGAGATGAACCACAAACGGGTGGGATCCGTCGGATTGTCTTGTGGAGCGCATTTAAACTGAATTGCGTGGAACAATACCAAGAATCTCCGAAGAACAGTACCCGTGATAATATCTGTAAAACAGACTGAGGTCGGCTACGCGCCTTCGATGTGACAGCGACTGTAATCCCAACGTTAGCGCCTAGTTCCCGATGAGGCGGATCGCTCGTTGCTGTATGCTCTCAAGTAGGTCGAGGGTATGTTTAGGAGCCGAGCTCCAAACATGAGAGCAGTATTCGAGTGCGGGCCTAATTTGTGATTTATATAAAAGGAGGAGAAGTTGGGCCGGAGTAAAATATTTCTTGGCTCTAAAAAGACAGCTTCGTTTTTCTTAGGCTGACCTGGCGATACTCGACACGTGTTTATGCCATGATACATTCCCACAGACCGTGACGCCGAGCAATTTCAAACCTTCCTCGTCCACTCGCAAAGCTGCTGGGAAAGTCCATATGAACGAAGTTTGCTAACTATGCCGTTCAATCGCAGATGGCCATATATCGGTTATAAGTGTCAAAAGGTCTCCCGTGGACCGCTTGCCACGAAATCCGTATTGACGATCATTCAGAAGGCAGTTACATTCCAAATACTTAACTAACTCTGTATTGATGACTTTTTCCATTACCTTAGATAAAATATACAGTAATGCTATCGGACGGTAATTTTGTGGGAGACACTTTTTTCCCATCTTTGGGATTGGCTGAACTCGGGTGATTTTCCAGCAGGCAGGAAAGGTCCTCCGTGCATAGGATAAGCGGAAAAGTCTGCCAAGAACCGGCGATAGTTCTGGAGCACTGTTCTTAAGGACTATTGCTGGTATTCCGTCCGGACCGGTTGCCTTCCTACAATCCAGTTCACGTAGAATGCGTTGAACAGTGCGCGGACGAAATCTCACATCCCGCATCGAAGACCGTACCGGCGCGATCACATCATCATCCTCATTGGCACTACAACCAGGGACCGGTCTTGGCCTTATTTAGCAAGTCCTGAGGCTTGTTAAATTTTCCATAATGATTTTGTTTTTTCCGGGCAAGATCATTTGTCTTGCTCTTGCTCCCCGGTCTCCCGCGTAACAGGCGGGTATACTAACCACTATACTATCGAGGAGCCCACCGGCGCGATCCCAGGTGGCTCCAAAGGCCGGGATCAAGGTTTGTATTCGCGGAAAATAAATTCGAGAAACACATTAGCTTTATCTTTTGAATTCGTGACTAACGTCCCGCTGTCTGTCACCAACGGAGGGAAAGAGGAGGATGCGAAGTTACCGCTGACAGCCTTTGCCATTGACCAGAAGGAGCGCGAACCAGTTGGGCACCGAAGGAGCTTATTGATCACCCTGCCGTTGTGAACCTTCTTCGCGATATCAATCGCCTGGTTGCGCGCGTTTCTGATTCTAACAAAATTCGTTCTGTTAACATCGGTGGAATTGCAGCGCCATTGCTTAAAAGCTCTATTTTTTGCCGCTGTAATCAGCTCGCATTTTTAACAAACCAAGGTTTATCAGACGAACTTCGTTTGATGGAATCTGGAATATACATCTCCATCCCCAGACGAATAATCTCTGAGACCGACTCATCGCAAGCGTTAACATCGGAGTTTCCGAAGCACACATCAGACCATGGAAAGGATGCGAAGAAATCTCGCAAATCGTCCCAGTTAGCAGCCCCATACTTCCATACATGGCGAAGCCGCCTGGGCCGGTTATTCGCTTGATGTGCAAATGTTTGCGCGACAGATACCAAGCAGTGATCTGAATTTCCCAGTAGCGCAGAAACCTCTACGGTGTAAATACTCGGATCAGATGTCAAGAACAGATCCAGGGTGTTCGCATAATCGCCTCGGGCATCCACACTCGCGTTAGCTCCCCCACGAGTTGAGTCAAGTTGTGGCTTACAGCAAACATCTCCGCCAGCCTTCCAGCCTCGTCGGTTCTATTAGAATGTAACAACCAGCCGGAATTGTGCACATTAAAATCGCCAAGGACAACAATTTCAGCTGGCTGGTTGATCTGTATCCAGTCGACGGTATGTGAAAGATGTTCAAAAAAGGTGGCCGGTCGATCGTCATTCGGGGTGCGGTAAAGACAACAAAGAAATTTAACGGAATTCGTCAGCACGACCCTCAACCATATGTTGTCCATATTATTGGGTTCCAACACCTCCATCTTCTGGCAAGCCAGATTGGACCGCGCGAAGACGCAGACTCCGCCCTTAAAACGGAATCTCGAATGTAAGTCGTATCCTGAGCAACGAAGATATGTCGAATCAGTTGATGAATCGACCTTGGTCTCAGTTAGGGCAAGAACATCAGGCTTCGTTGTCTGCAAATATTGGTGGACGGCGTTTACAGTCGTATTGGTGAAACCGATGCCCCTGATGTTACAAAATGCCGTCACCAGTCGAGCGTGGGCAGAGCCTCGAGAGCGAGCCCGGTTATGCGATGACGACCGTCTCAAAGTTCCATTTTTCATCATGATATCTGCATGATGTTCCCCCTGACATAGTCCCCCCTGGAGATCCGAATGGGAGACTAGTTTATCTCCGGAATTCTTTATATCAGAAGGTACCATCATGACTCATCTCCGCGTCAGTCCGGGCCACCAGCCACACATCCGAAACACCGTCGAAGATTTCTCTCGACGATATCGCGGAATGTACGGCGTGACGGGGTAGTATCTTATAGCGCTTGAAATAATAGTGAAGAAGAACGTGTGATTCGAACTAACGCTATCACAGTTTGAATCACCAAAAATTTTTACCTAAGCGTTACCCACCAGGCTACTGACCGTGTTTAGAATTTGATTTTTAAACTCGGCTACACTCCACTGATGTGAATTATTTTTATTATCGCTATGGTATACGGATCTGATGTATTTTCTTGTTCGATTTTCCTTTCGGTGCTCTTCACTATTTTGCTTGTGAATTGTGTGTGTATCTGTTAGAGTCGCCACAATCTCACCTTGGTACCGACTACCACCTAACCAACCTTTTCTCAAACCGGTCGATCAGCCTAGCTCCGAAGGATGGCCATTTCTCCCACCATTTGATGAAGCCTAAATCTTGATGGCGTGGTATTTCACTGGGCGCACAGGGAGTTGGGACCCCGGCTACCACTTGGCCTTTAGTCGCCTCTTACAACAAGCTGGCCTAGCTGTAGGTATATTCTAACGCCCTACTCACAGGGCTGTTGTTTGTTGTTTGGTTCTGTACCCAAATAGCTACCTGTGTCTCGAATTATTTTGGCTATCCATCGGTACCCGTTTCTTCAATTTATGTCGGCATACATTCCATTAATGTCCTTAGCCGTGGCATTTTCTAGAATTTTTTCAACTCGATTCTTCTCCCATTCTGGTTTTTTTTCGTTTGAAAAGTTTCGTTGTCTCTTTCCGAACTATCACGTATCTTTCTGTGTGAGTTTCATCATAACTTTCTAATATAACTGAATCATTCTGAGACAGTTGCTCAATCTTCACCGAGCACTCGTCGTCAAACCAGGGGTTGGACTTAATTGTTTTCTTGACCTCACCCCGTTTAGGCTGTTTGTTTGATGATGAATGATGAATGATTAATATTCGATATCCACATTATTGTTTTTCACTCCCCCATGTAACGAATTCATTACAGGACGCATGCCACTGTAGGAAACGATAGTGAATAATAAGCTTACGAACCTGAAATTTTAACCATATTAAGTTAAACAACAACCTCACTGTGGTAGAAGGAACAGAATGACGCTTCCCGCCTCAAATACAGTACACTACGCACTAGTCTTCTATCACATGCACGCGGGTGTAAACGTTTTTAATTCTTTTCTTTTTGAAGCACGATGTACTATTGAAGTAAGTAAATAAATAGGTATCTTATAAGTTTGATGATATACAGTCACAAACCACAGAAAAAAAATCTCTGAGCCATGTAAATCTTTATGTAGAAAACGAATATACACATTAAAAAAATTAGTCAGATATTGTTAAAAGAAAACCAAAATTGAGTATAAGCAAACTGTATCATTAATTTTCAATCTCAATATTCCAATAATAAAATGCTTCAACATTACTGAGTCTTCAAAAAGCAGCTCCTTTTTGAATAGAAAATGATAACTCTATTGTTCAATCCCGTTTAACCTGCCAGTCTGTGACTAGTTTAAATGAATTAGCTTATTAAAATATTTTAAAGCCAGTTCCAATCATTGATCCCTCTAAATAAATGAACATATTTCCAGACATCATGTGGAAAGCTTAAACCTATGTCCTGTCCGAAGGACCATTAATATGACCAATAACAGGAACGACAACGGTCAAAAACATTACACTCCCACTTTAAGTCCTTCCACGCCAAAATAGTGTGGCATGGGAGTAATTTATATTGAAATCAGATATTGGGAGTTTGAACCATTAGCTCGTCCCTGAAGGTGGATGACTGTACTTTGTTATCCAAAGCAATCGAATGCCCGTAGGATGTGAGCGTACATGTTGTTAGGTTGGTTATGAACGAAGCTTCTAATATGAGTTTTCCATCAGTACGAAAGACTGAGAGGATGTCGTGCTTGTTGTGTGATGAAAAACATGGGATCATGATGAAAATAATGGGGTACAAGCTAGTACGAGAAGAAGCACCCAACTGTGTGGTACTTGGAGCTTGTAAGACATATTCGAAAATAGCAAGGGGTTTTATGGCCGCACTACATTAGTTTTGGGGGATCGTTGTTCTGCAGTTTTGAAGAGATTTGCCACTTTTATTTTTTCACTACACAGGATTCTGGTTTCATGGCTGAGGCGATCATTAAAACTTCATGCAGTCCATTGCCCAGTTGTGATTAATTGCAAGGTAAAACGAAGATGGTATATAGTTTGTGATAAATGCCAGCAGTATTTTGTTTCTAATGGAGCATCTGGCGCAATAAAATCGTGAACGAGAAACTGAATAAATAGCCCATATGTACACTGAATAAATGAAAACGCGAAAGATTTATCGTCGCCTACATGAATAAACTGACTTGTATAATAATATTGAAAAAAAAAAAGGATTTCTATAGGGCGAGCCATACATTTTTGCAAATGGCAACACTTGATTTCTTAAAAACCGCTAGACGGAAGGGCGCGCGAGTGGTGGGGAATTGTTGTTGGAATTGTTTATACGTTTATCACGCCCCGCCACCCCCCCCCCTTCCTCCCTAACGGTTTTTAATAAATCAAGTGTTGCCATTTGCAAAAATGTATGGCCCACCCTTCATCATTATTGACCAACTGAAGGTAGAAAGAACTATTTTTAGTGTATACTTTTTGTTTATTAACATTTTTTCTTTCCGAGTTTACATTAGTTCACAGAATCGGATTAAGCACTCCTGACGCTTTCACTGTATGTTAACTTAAGAACTTTGGACACACGCGACGTACTGTCGTTTCCTCTTTCGGTTTACTTTTCTTTTGAGATTCTCGATTTCGACTTTCTGTTTGCCGTACAATTTTACGCGCGGATTACCTCCTCGTCGTAGTTCTCTGTGGCGACTGTTCTAATTTTTTTTCTTTTCGATTCCCTAGTCTACTCCTCGTATCTTTATCTTCTTTCAAAAATCCAGACGCATCGCCACTTATTTCTTGATCCTTTTTTGGGGTTTTGTTTGTGTTACCCATCTAGCTACAACAAGAGTTTTCGTGCGCTTCAGATGGGTAACAAAGGATCCGTGGAAATTGGGTGTCGGTTTATAGGTTGGTGCATTTATAAATCATAAAACATCTGGCATGTGAAGATATGCATTAGGATGTTAATGATTGCGAGAATTGTGTGCCGGCCGATCGAATAGATATTCCTTTGTTTGTACATGTGCACTTTTTGGGTTTCGGATCTTGTAGGAGATTTGGAGGTGTTAATTGCTTATAGCATACATAAGAAGATATGCATTAGCTGTTTGCTTTTAAGGAATTGGATTGAATTGGATGAAATTGAGATTGAATGTTAGAGGATTTGAACGTTTAGTTCGATTGGGTTTGGCCATTGAATTCAATGTTGCGTTGGGGATATGCAATGGATTATGTTATAGGTAATTTGAGTGGTTCGGAGAACCGCCACAACCTGTTGCTACGAAAACCTTATTCGCGGTCATTCAGGAGGTCATTTGATTCCAGATATTTCGAAAGTTGACAGTTGATAAGTGATTCCATTACCTTGGAGAGAATAGAAGTTAGTGCTATGGGTCGATAAGAAGAAAGGGATGATTTATCACCCCTTTTGGGAATTGGCTGAATGTTCGGTGACATCCATCTATTTGGGAAACGGCCAGTAGAATAAGACAAATGGAACAGTTTCCGCAGTGGTTTAGCGAGTGAAGAGGAGCATTTCTTCAAGAGGATTGGGGGAATGCCATTCGGACCAGCGGATTTGTGTGCGTTTAGCTCCTTGAGTGCGCGGCCAACAGTACGCGTTCGGAAACGAATCTGGCTCATGGTGTGCTGCTTTTGCTCAAGTGCAGGCCAAACTGATGTGGTATCAGGCAGCGTTGAGTTGGCTGCAAAATGTGCAGCAAGTAGATTCGCCTTCTCTATTGCAGTGGTGACTGGTTTGTCATCAACTATAAGCAATGAAATGGATGAACAGACTGAGTTTTATATGTTTTTCACGAATGTCCAAAAGTTTCTACCACCCGTGGAAGAGTGTAGTATTGTTTGTCCCACTCTCTGGTCATGCAAGAACTTTGCGCGTTGTTTGTTTCCGGTTTTCCTCAGTATTGTTTGATTTATACAAACGGAAGCTCAACTCTTTAGTCTTAATGGCTTCTCTGCAGCCGGAATCGAACCACATATTTTTCTTGGGTTTGATACTCTTTACTCTGTGTGGAATAAAGGTCCGCCTGCCAAGTAGGATCGTGTCTGTCAATGTGTCCGCTATAGAGCCAACGTCGTTATTGAGGAAAAATAACGACCAATTTAACCTCCCTAAAAAGTCGTTCAAATCTTCCCGGTAGGCTTTCTCGTACAACCGTTCTTCTGAGAGCTTTCTCATTAACTGTTAGTTCGAGGAAATTTAGCTGACACGACACAGTGGCCTGACGTGCCCAAAGGCGAAGAAACTGCGATTGTGTATTTGTTTGGGTGGGAGGTGAAAACAGGTTCAGTGTGTTGGCGGAATGGCCATCTATATGTGGTGCAGAATGATGATAGCGATATCTCCAATGTCCCAGACCGCCTGCATTTTAGCACGGCGATCAGTGAAAGAGATAAATCAGCCAAAGATCAAACATCTCCCAAACGAGGAGAGGACTTCACTTCCTCAGATATAGTATGCCTCTCAAGCGCAACGCATGGGGGGTGAATTGTCCTTGCCTTTTGTGGTTTAATGTTTATTCGGAATTGGTGCGCAAGTAATATTGCCTGTCCTAGGGCCGACAAGTGGCTTTGGGGCCGTTTCCTCCTAAGGATGTATTTAATACCCTTCACTATGGGTGTCTCCGGTGTGGCGGTAAGTTTGACAACTAGCTTGGCTGAATGGTACTTCATTCGATTTTCAATCGTCGGGAGTCCACTTTCTGCTAGAATGTTTGTTATTGGGGTGGTTCTGAATGCACCTGTACTTATTCGGGGTGCTGCGTGATAGGGGGATTTCACTAGTTCTAGGTTAGTTTTGCTGCATTTCCCGTATATTGGTAGGCCGTAATCTATTTTCGATAATATAATTGCTCTGGTGATGTTTGTTAGTGTATTAGTATGAACAAAACTCTTTTTTGATCCTAAGTATTTAATTATATTTAACCTTATATCTAAGTTTTTCTTAAGAGCTAGACATTGATTTTTGAAGTTGTATTTACTGTCAAATTGTAGACCTAGAATTTTTAGTGTATTAACATTGCTGATGGTGGAGTTTTCAAAGTTAACTGTTAACAATTTATTACAACTGTGTTTTTTACATATGTGTAATATCTTGGTTTTCTTGTTTGAGATTTTGGCTCCGGAATAATGACCCCACATTCTAATATCTGAGAGAATATTTTCAAAAGTTTGACTGATAAGTTCTAAATTGTTGACATTACTGAATACAATGAGATCATCTGCGTAGATACAATATTTTACAACTTTATATTTTGCCAGTATAATACTTAGATCTTCAAACGCTATTTTGAATAAAACTACTGAGAGTGGTGATCCTTGGGGGATACCGGTTTCTAGATTGTGTACCCCGGAACAAACACCGTTGGATTTTACCCTGAATTTCCTATTAGACAGGAAAGATCTGATAAAATTGAACATATTACCCCTAATATTATACATAATATGTTAACAGAATTATGAAAATAAATGTGGTTTCAAAAGTAAAAAAAAAAAAAAAAAAAAAAAAAAAACAGAATTGTTATTCCTCTTAAATAATACATGGGATGTGATAACGACATGTTAGTTTCAGGGTTACTTATTAAAAAGAGTTAAAACATTTGAAACAACTCCTAATCAGATTTTTGGAGTTGATACCTCAGTTCCTTTCCATTGTTAAATCGCCGAACTGATCTAGAAAAAATAAAACAATAAAAAAAAAAATAGATTGAAGACGTCGTCATATCATGGCTTATATCACATCGAAATAAATCGTCAACCGTTCATACTATTAAACGAAGTGCAATCTGTGAATGAATCCGAAACTAACGTGCTTTATCTACATGTCATCAAATGAATCATGGATTTCACTAGCGTGCATTGGGTCATCGTGCATACCAAACGAGAGTGCGGCGTCGTTTTGTTGAAATCTTGATTTAGGATCTTGATAAGTAAAATCTATTCGTCTAATTCATACTTGTCGTCCTATTGGGATTTACCCATTGATCACGTGTTAATTTTTGATGTTTATACACTGCCAGTAATTGTAATAGGCCGTTTAATTGAACTAAGTAGCCATTCTGCGGTATTGGAAATACACTGACCGTCGTTGAGGTAGTTTATACAGTTTATATAGCAAATATGGAATCGCCCTGAATAATGATGCAGCCTCAAGTAAATACTCTCTTTAATGAGATTCAACAATTTTCCAAGTTTATTAAAATTTAGAGCTGTGATCATAGACACATCATGTTTTATTAATTAGACATTTTGCTTTTATTTTTTGGTATGTTGTAAGTATAATAATTGTATCTGAAATAATTGCGTCACAGTCTCATATGAATTAATGAGGGTTTTATTTTCAGTGACCTCGATTTATTATTTAATTGTTGTGCTAATTAATTTAAAGTGCACTTTTGTTAAGGGTATTTCGCAATTAAAAGCACAATACAGAAGAGATATATAATCTTTATCTTATATTGTATAGGAAGGCTAATAAGCATTAAGTTATGGAAATGGAATTAACTAGTGAGGTCCGGAGTTGAAATGAATGAGGTTTGGGAAAATTTCAAATATAGTGTCAGCTCTACTTTGGGTAGCAATTGTAAAAATCCAAATGGCTGATGCAATGGGTGCAAAACTAGCAGCTGGAGAATTTTCTTGTTAATTTGAATACTAAATACATTTATTACACAACCTTAGTCTATTGTATAACGTTTTCGTGTTTTCTACTGCCTCTTCTTAGAGATACGAATTGCCTTTCGAGGTATAATATTCTATTTATTTGTCTGCTCTTATAACTTATATTACGAATAACAATCATTTATAATTCAAAAATGGTATAGGACAGACACAATTTTTAGTTGTTATTATCATAACTTTTTTGTTATTGTTGTTTTATTTTTACAAGTTCTGTAATATTTGTTATAGGTGTTAATGTTACATTTTAATTCCTCTTTTAAAATCGTATACACACAATGAAAATAATGAACAGGGAGAAAGAATATACAGAGTGGGCCTTAACTTTATTATTATTTATTGGCCTGTAGGAACCCGGAAGTTCATGACCTCACCGACTCGACACCGCCATCGTTCCCTGTCCTGTGCTCTCTCCTTCCACGCTTGACCATCTGATCCGATCTCCTCAAGATCAAACCTAATATTGTCCTCTCATCTCCGTCGCGACTGTCCTGTCGGTCTCTTTCCCGTTGGTCTACCGTCAAGAATTCTACGCACGGTCCTATCGTTACCCATTCGTGCCACATGCCCGGCCCATCTTAATCTTCGCGACTTGATTACTCTCACTATTGTAGGTTTGCGGTATAGCTCTTCCACTTCGTGGTTGTGGAGTTTCTAAATTCTTGACATTTTCAAATATCTTGCCCCTGATGTTTATGTGTGTTCCCTGTGGTCCACCTGGTCTCGCCGTAATCATGTACTTTGTTTTGTCTTAATTTATTTCTAGGCCCACCTCTTCTGCCGCTTGCATGACGATTTCACTGTTTGCACTTACAGTTTCTAGATTATCGTCCAAAACGGCAATGTCATCCACATATGCGAGCACTTGTGTGACCCCGTTCAGGGATGATCCAGCTGTAGCGTTAAGCAAGGATAGTGAAGAAGGTGAATTGAACACACGATGAAACGGTTGAAAAGCGAAGCAGTGAAGCATCAGACTACTGACCGTGTTTAGAATTTGATTTCCAAACTCGACTATATTCCACTGATGTGAATTATTCTTGTTATTTATCGCTTGGTATACGGTTCTGATGTATTTTTCTTATTCGATTTTTCGTTCGTGTTCTTCACTATTTTTGCTTGTGAATTGTGTGTATCTTTTAGAGTTGCCACACAGCCATGTTGTTGTCTTGTACCTTTCTGATGACATACTCGAGCACAAGGTTAAAGAGACATGGTGAGAGGCCATCGCTCTGTTTTAGTCCATCCCGGATTTCAAATGGTTCTGAGAAGTGGTTTTCTATTCTAACTCGCGCTTTGTTTTCGTTCATGCAAATTTGAATGAGGGCGGCATATTTTTCCGGGATTCCCAGGTCAACCAACAATATGGTAAAGTCTTTGTCTTGCGACTGAGTCGTAGGCTTTTTTGAAGTCAACGAACAGTTGGTGAACCGGCTCTCCGTATTCCGGAGATAACTAGTCGGGACGACTATTGAGGTTCTCCATTCTTCCGGAGTGTCTTCCCTGTCCCATATTATTTTAATCAGTTGGTGGTTCTTTCGAGCGGTTACCTCCCCTCCATGCTTCATAAACTCTGCCGGTATGCAGTCGATTCCGGGAGCCTTTGTTACGTGGTAACTTCCCCCATCCCCATTGTAACAATTGGAAAACAAACGATGTAGGCATATAGCCTACGATCCACATGTTGGAGGCGCGAACCGGAAAAAGGTATGTTACGTGGTAACTTCCCCCACCCCCATTGTAACAATTGGAAAACAAACGATGTAGGCATATAGCCTACGATCCACATGTTGGAGGCGCGAACCGAAATTAGTTGGGTTGTGGAACTTGTGGAGGCAGCTGTGGGCATTCCTTTTCGGAGTGGGAAAATTCGGAGAGAGAGAGAGTAGAAGGTGGTCGGAAGTTGAAAGAGGTGATAGTCGAAGTCCGAACTCTAGGCAGGACAAAAGGAGATTTTTTTTAGACAGAAAAAAGAAGAAACGGAAAAATACAACGGTGCGGGAAAAAATGTAGTAAAAGTAAAAAATCAAAAGTTAAATGTAAAGTACTAATTACTTTTGTAACCTCCACGTGCCGTAAAACGTATATCAGTGTAATGTAAATCATGTTAAAGTACTCTTACAAAAATAAAACTGTTACGAGTGGATGTGAAACGAGTTTAAATTGTTTGGTTCGTGCGGACTCGTCTGGAGACTTGGAGACGGGAGCTGAGGTATCTTGGGATACCAGGAAACATCTTACTACAACGGAACTGTGAAGAGTGAAGAGCGACCGTCGACCCTACGCAACGGTGGTTCCAGCCCAAAAACAGCGTTATCATCCGACTAACGGGCGAGTCGCCCAGCTTGGCTTTTCGGATATTCGGAAAATCGACACGACTGCTAATGAAAGCGAACGATGGATATTGCGTGGCTGAAGGAAAAAGTTATTCAAATTAAAAGATTCTCAAACCCTCGAGATCGTGGTGTGATCAAAGCAAAGGCACAACAGGAATAGCGACAAAACAAAGAAAATAAATAAGAAAACAAAATCGAAAGAGAAGGGAAGAAGAAGAAAAACAAGCCTTAAAGCCAATTCAAAATCTCATCGTATTCCATGTTCGAAGGACTAGTTTGTGTGTGCATCTCTGGAACAGACATAATTTCATAGTGGGAGTTTAAACCGCTCGGGGTAATACGACTTATTTGATCCTATACCGAAGACACAGTGCAGGCCGAAAGTAACCTGTTGGCAAAGAGTTTCTGTAATACCCATTACACCTTGTTGTTTTTCAATCGATTTATTGCGTCTACAACTTCATTGAAAGAGGGATTTGGGATCTGAGGCTCGACTTTATGTGCGTCTGGTGCGTTTATTTGTGGTTGATGGGTGCGCACATTGAACAGGTTTTCAAAGCACTGGTTACATCATGCCACGATATTGTTTATTTCTGTGACCAGACAGCCGTTTGAGTCTCGAGATATTTTGGCTCTCCCTCGGTAGCCATTTCTAATTAAGTTTATGCCGCCATACACACCTGTGATGTTCTTTGTTCTGAAATTTTCTGGGAATTTTTCGATCCCAGTCTTCTCTCATTCGCGTTTTTTGCATTTGAAAAGTCTCATTGTCTCCTTCCAAATTGCCGCGTATCGGTGGCGGCAGCATTTTGTGTAGATCTTGCATTGGTGGAGCCTCCAATTCTTCTGTGAGCTGACCATTTAGAAATTCATTGAAGTGCACTTCCCATTGCTCCAGAATGCCTTCAGGATCGGTGATCGGATTACCCCCTTCATCCTTGCAGTGGTGTGTACCGCGTCGTACTGCGAATTATTTGATGGAACTTCCGCCCCTGATGCGCACCCCGCTCTCATCACCATCATCGGCACTACAACCGGGATCCGGTCTTGGCCTTATTTAGCAAGTCTCCCAATGGGTATCCGGTGCATATCCGTGACTTGTTAAATTGTCCATAATAATTAGTTCTTCCGGGCAAGGTTATTAGTTTTACGCCAACCTTTCTCATTTCTCAGGAATTCGCTGCACACATTGGTTCACTACTTGGTGGGTGCGAAAGTAGCTATCCAGGGGTGTCACGTGGAGACTGCATGTCAGCAAAAACTTTGCCCTGTATGTTCGCTACCACCCCCCCCCCCCCCCCCACCCCCCACCCTCACATTACATATTTAACTTATTGTTTTGCCGTTGTGGGGGTTGTTCCTTAGGAAGCGCGTTTTCTTGTCCTGAAAAGGACGTTGGATCTCTTTATTGATTGCTCCTGGAACAACACACGTCAGCAAGGGTTCGTTGCCGTGCTTCCTCTGACCCAGAGGGAAGAGCAACGTCCTGATTGTTCGTGGGACGTAACCTAGGGGATAGTGTCCGTATACCCTGCAACTTCAGTACCGGTTCCTGTACCGATTTCTTTGGAGTCGTCCTGGTATATATATATAGAATCATCCAACGTTGGGTGCCAGCACAAAATTTCCAAAGTAGTGAAAGAAGTTTTTTTATTTTGGATTTAGTGATTTAATTTGAATTTGAAAATATCTGCTCTGTGGCAGAAGGATCTAGATACTGCGGCCTCGAGATCGTTTTGCTATCCCTTTATAAAGGAAAACACTTCGAAAATTGTATCCCAAAGATACACATTTTCGTACAACAATCTCGATTTGTTGGGTATTTCGAGCGAGATGTTGTATTTACACAAGATAAGAATGAATTCTTACGAAACTATTACGCAGATGTGTGAATGTATCTGCTTTTGGTTGTTGTTTGTTTTCCTGAATGGAAAATTTTTAGATAGAGATAGAGATAGAGATAGAGATAGAGATAGAGATCTCTGAATTTTGAATATTCATGATGCCGTGGAGCAAATTTGAACAATAAACGAATATTAGATTCGTTTATTGTGAATTTTAATTTTAATTCGGATTTTGGATTAAACTTCGCCGTGGGGGCAAATGTTATGCGATAAACGAATGTTTGATTCGTTTATTGCGAATTTTGGATTATGTTTGGGTTTTTGTGGGTTTTGATGGGTTTTTTGGTTTTAGCTTAAAATAGCTAGGATTTGTATGTAGGAATGGGGGAAAAAGGTAGTAGGGCTTTTTGGAGCACTACATTATTATAATATTAATTAGGTTAAGCTAGATTAAGTTAGAGGTAAGTTAAGTATTAGATTAGATTAAATTAAAAAATAAAAATCCTGGTTTTCTGGCCTTTTCCAGGAAAACTGTCAATATTAAAACCTATAATACTCATACATTCAGTTGTGTTTGAAAATTGTGTAATGTATACATGTAAACAATTGTATCAGTATAATTAAAAGTTAGCTGTAGTACTTAATGTAAAAATTGATTATTGGTCAAAAAAAAATATTTCGAGCTTCACATTCGCAACGTACTTTTAATTGTCGATATCGAGATCATATATTATTTTTACTTTAAATATGTTTATATATTTGTTATTTTGATTCTTTTTTTTACTAATTATTTCGGTTTGGTTATTTTATTCTCGTGTTCCTCTTCTTTTTCCCGTTTTTTTGTTTTGTCTACTTCCTACCCTTATTTTTTCAATGTTTAAATGATTTTTTTCTTTAATTTGTCATTTAAATTTGATTTTAGATCATCCTTAATTTGTGACGTTTCCAAGAAATTACACCCACACAAGCTTTAACTACGACACCAAAAACGAATCGAAAAAACATCAGCAGAGTCGTATACCAACGCATTAACATAACAATCATTGCACATCATTGGACATCATTGCCTACACACGATCGTGGGTTGATGCATCGTGCTTTGGTACTAACCTTTTAATAGCGCAGGTTCGACCCCATTCTTCACAGCTCCATGAAATGCTATAACTTTTTCCTGTTACTTTTTATTGCAACTTATTATTTTTAATCTCTTTTATTTTTATTTTTCTTTGTGCTTTTTAATTTAATATAATGTTTAAGTACTGTTTATGCTTCTCCTTTTTTTAACCCTGTCATGTCTTCGTTTATAAAACAGCCACCTTCTTAAAATAAGGCAAGATACAAAATAACGCCTTATATCAATCTTACAACAAAATGATATAACTATCCTTTCTTCGGCAAAATAAAAAACAGATCTTATGAAAACGAGGATGAATAGAGGCAGTGATAAAAAAGAATGCTTAGGTATATGTAGTTATGAATGAAAAATCTCTTCTCAGTAAATAATTTGTGTGTGAGTATGTTTTGTTTTAATTATTACTAAAAGGCATTCCAAAGGTTCAAATGGCCCATCCGTTACATTGATTTTGCCAACATATTCAAGTTTTTATTCCCCAATTCACCATTCGACACCGAATGACCAATGTCTTTCCCTTAGGTAAGTTTTTATATGAAGGGCAAAATGCCCCAATGTAAGACAATGTCAGCTAACATAATGTAACATCTGTCACATTATACAATACATGGGATCTGAATATGCATCGCTCAACTTGGCTTGATTGCCTGCTAATTATAATGCAACATTTTCTAAGTACCTCACATATACAATTCTCATAATAAAAAAATAGGTTTACTTTACGACAAAACTCATTAGTCAATAGCTTCATTCCGGCGCCACCCCGTGTACCTAGGTTATCTATGTCAAACTGGTATCGTAGCATTTTAATTGATCGTTTTAAATATTCAAATTAGACTTTCTGTGATATTTTATGACTTCTGAATCTTTTCATCATCTCCGCTTGGTTTTTGAACGACCTGGGAATTCAATCAACATCTTGGTCGATAAATGAAAGGTTGCCCGACCACTTCAACATTTAGCAGCCCTACGGTTTTAGTTGTATAAAAATTCTCATGATACCTCTGATTATACAGTCCAGAGTTGTAGTAAAAAAATATTTCGTTTTCCTAATGGTCGCTTACTTTATGACATTATGCATTGAATTAGATAACACCATTCAACACCTGGTATTGGACAATTCGCAGCCGACTCTTCTTTAAATAATATATGGGTTTTTTTACTACAGCTCAACGTTTTTTAATCGCTCATTCACAAAATTGTATAAGTTTGCCTAAAATATATGCAAACAAAACAAGCGTGAGCGGCTGCGGTCTTTATTGTGTAAAAAAATTTCAATTCGGTGATCAACATATAAAAACATTTGAAATCTCTCAGTTAGTTGCATTTTCGTGGATAGCGTGTCAGCACACAAATCGGAAACGCTATGTTTAAATTGGTGAGTTTTTTTTCAAATAAATGTGTTCAATTTGTTTAGTTTTATTTATCATTTTATTGCAGGCTGTTTTGGCTTGTTTACTGGCATTCGGATATTCAGCTCCTCAACACCGTTTTCAATTAAATCAGCCGACTTTTGAATCAGATCCTCAATATTTCCAAGTAGCTTCTCCACAACCCTTTCAATCAGTTCAACAAAACTTGCAACAAGCTCAAAGACAAGTTGTCCCTGTTCCACAGTCCACACCAAGGCCCACCCAAAGACTACCTCATGGTAACTCTGAAATAAGCCATCATGAAAGCCGAGTTCACGAAGATGGCTCATATGGATTTAGTTATGAGCTTAATTCCGGTATAGCTGCACAGGAATCTGGAGTTGGTGGACAATATGCTAGTGGTGGATACCGGCATGTGACACCTGAAGGTCAGGTTATTGAGCTGTCTTATATCGCCGATGAAAACGGTTTTCGACCACAAGGAGCACACTTACCAACTCCACCGCCCATTCCAGAAGCGATACTAAGATCGTTACAATATATCGAAGCCCACCCGACACCCGAAGAGCAGGCTAATAGGCAAATTCGTCTGCAGTTCAGACAGTAAATGACGTGCCACCAAAATGTTTTGATGCATTAATGCATTTAATAACTAATATGTATTTAGTAGTATCTGATGTAAAATAGACTGAATTATTTGATTTTTTTTACTTGAACAAATATTTGTTGTTTTATATAATCGCACACGTAACGTATACTGAAAAGCTTGGGATAAAATACTTTTACTAATATTCCACTGAGTACCCGGCGACCAAGGAATGATACACACCAGTCAGCGTAAACGGCGGCTAAAAGGTGGGTCTCAATTACTACGAAAATATCAGAGTTGTTACATTGATTCATCATCATCATCGGCACCACAAGCGAAGTCCGGTCTTGGCCTTATTTAAGTAAGTCTCGAGGCTTGTTACATTTTCCATAATAATTTACTTTTACGGGCAAGGTTATTAGCCTTGCGCCATGTTGATTACACGGTCATTAATGAATACAAAAGTCAGAATAATTAACCCCTATATAGTATAAAATATACAAAAAACACGCGATCGGTTTTTTGTGGGATCGAAAGCAAGCAAACGGAATATGTGGATAGTTTTTTTTTTTTTTTTGGTTTCGGTATGAAGGTGGACATCTTCAAAACATACCTCTGGGCCGATCCAGAGGCATGCCAGATTTTTACCGACTAGAACTATCGCGTTTGGGATAATAGTGAAGAACGTGTGTATCTGTTAGAGTCGCTACACTACTCCCTCCTCAGTAACTTCGTGTGCGAACGACGGAGCGAACGAGAGGACGTCGGAGCAGGCGAGTGTGCCTGTTGCTCTATGCGGAAGTCATCATCGTGTGTGAAGTTCTGTTTACTACGGGAAAGTGTGTGCTGTGTGTACAGATCACATCGGGGTCATCAAATATAGCGTTTGGGATAATAGTGAAGAACGTGTATATCTGTTAGAGACGCTACAGAACCATCTACCGGCAGTTGCATATTCCCGTTGATCTTCGCGGACATTTATTTTAGATATTCCATCCCGGAGCGGGACGGAGTTTTCCTGTTACTCCGCTCGTCGCATCGGAACTGCTGCATCATATCACATAGAATATCAGTTGGTACGAACCATGCTTGTTTTGAACTTAGCATGTATTCTATAACTCCTGGCGCGTAACTGTCCGTCTCACATGTCTCTCCAAAATCGTTCGTGTGGTCTCGAATCTCATGCGCTCTATGAGCAGGTGTTCCGCATTTTCTATTTTGCCTTCGCAGTACAAGCAGTATGGGTGATTGATATGCTTATACTGGTGGAAGTATTGCCGAAAGCATCCATGTTCTGATATCAGTTGAGTCAAGTGGGAATTCAGCTAGCCATGTTTTCTTTTTACCCAGGTTTCTACATCAGCTATCATGGTGTGGGTCCATCTTCCTTTGGTGGGAGAATTCCACCTTCGTTGCCATTCTCTCAGGCTCGAGAGCTCTAATTGTGGCCAAATTCTCCGACGATTCTCTTGTGAGACCTCATGCAACGCAACGTTTTCCTTAGCTGCAATGTCAAGTGGTTTCCTCCTGGCCAAGTCATTTATGCCAGCCGATGTGCTGAGTACACTCCCCTCATGTATGACTTATACTCTGCGGGTCCTGCTCATATGTGAGCTACATACATGATAATGGATGTGTTCACACTAGCTATCAGTTTCCTTATGTGGGCCCAGGGTCCACCAACATTGGGTAGCAGTCTCGCTAAAACGTTGCATACTCTTGCCATTTTTTCACTCGTTTTCCTCGGGTATTCCTTGAAGGTCTGCCTGTGGGGGTTCTCTATACTACATGGAGAACCAAACTACAATTTCAACCACAATTTCCGCCTTATTTCGACCGCTTTCAGCGCGTCATATCAACCCCTATCCCATCGTTCAGTTAATTCACCTGCAAAACATGTTTCCTAAAAGGATGCATAGCTAAACTCATTATCCTATGCAGATAATGCATAATTGAGTTTAGCTATCTTTTCGCCATACGGCAACTCCATTTCGCTAACCCATGAGATTTCCACCGGAAATCGCATCATGTCGGCTAGCAACGGCATAGTCTGTTCAAACGATGCGATTGCATAATCATGCAATTGCTGGGGAAATTATTAAAGTATTTAATTTAGTTCCCATGATCAGATTTCCCTAGCCAAGTCGGCGTCCTACTCACTTTCCCCAGACACTACATTCGCTGGGGATCAATGATCTCTTTTCACTGTTGAATAGCCACAGAACAGTCTCCTCTCCTTCCCGTTTCTATTGTAGTGCTCCACGAAGCCCTACCATTTCCCTCCCCCATACATTTTGCACCTTTTTCCATAACTCCATCCATATCCCCAAATCAACATTGAATCCAATGTTGAACAAATTGAAACAAACGTTCAATTGTCACATTGATTCAATTCCCAGAAATCCTTCAATCCTTAAATCATATGCACTGTATTTCCAATTATTATTTCCAAAATCCCTAAATTAAATGTGCGGACCAGATGTCCCATTTCCGAACAGATATTATTGAAAATAATAAAATGTGCGTCTGCAATTTTATGATCCTCTTGTTTGCACAAAATTGGTTCCAGAAAAGTGAATATCTATTCACATCTTTCAAATTGAAATACAAACAAATTGCGCCATAAAACGAACCACATGTTCATTTTATCGCGCATCAACATCTAGGACAATAAATGCGCATCCGCAAGATCCTTTATCTATTGTTTCCTGCCGAAGTGCATTTATGACCTTCTTTCCTTTCATTTTCTTTTTGTTATCTATTTTCCAAATTTCCAAAAGTAAAACAAAAACAATGGAATGGCGGCTGGCAATTGAATCAGTTTCGATTTGGTGTTGTGCGACCGCGGACGAGTATGTATGTCTTAAATAAAAATTAACGAATTAGAAATGAAAATTGAAGTTTGAATAAAAACAAAACGATGGCCCACTCTTCCTGGAGAACCAGAAGCACGGTGGGCACCAGGACAAAATTGTACAACACTATTTCCCCGGGTTCAAAGCACTCTGAGATCACCGCAGTCATCGCACTAGGGCAGTAGATCATCCTCAGAGACTGCATTGATACAAGCGCACAAGCTAACCCAACCCCGAGGTTATTGCGCTCTCTCTGTTGTTCTTTTCATCCTTCCAGCATGCTCAGTGACTGTCGAATGATGTGCAAGCATTATTCACCTCACTGAGACATGCAACTGAATAGATTCATGAGAGAGTGCGATGATGATTGGCTAATAGCCGTGTGAATGTAAAAGTCATATTTTCATCCCTAATTGGGATCAGTCGTTACACATCCACCATCGGTGACGGTCACGCCGCACCGTGTCATTAAATCATCCCTCATCGCGTACACCCACGTTACTACTAGTCGAGATTCCATCACAGGAAATTTCATCTTACGCGTAAAGTTTATATTTGCCACGAAAAGTCGGTTTAATTATCCTCAAGAAAACAGTTAAATTTTATCAGTTTATTTGTGCATGTGGAATCATTGAATGTTAAATAAAGAAAACATTAACCAACCAAAGACCACCAGTGCTTTTATTTCCTTCATCTTTACCTTTGGCGTTTGAGTTCTGGAGTTTCAACATTTTCGTCGGAACAACTTGATGGGGATTCAAGTGAAACAGTGCCCGTGTCTTGGCACACCTACTTGCACCCCACAGGCCTACTGTCAAGTATAACACCAAGATATTTAATATAGGGATTGGATCTGATTGCTTGTCCTTCTATTTCCCACTCGAGGTGTTCAACTTTCTTGGGACTTCTTATTTAAACTGCCTCCGTTTTATATCCATCTACTTTCAACCCAGCCATATCTAGCCAGCATTTAATGATCTGGATTGCTTGGGAGCAAATATTCTCCAGATCATCTAGATGTTTAGCTACGGTCACTACCGCCAAACACACCGTCATACATAATATTCCATATCAGAGAACCCAATACAGATCCCTGGGGTACACCCGCTGTTATTTTATATTCCTGTGGTCCCTCATCTGTGCCATAGAGCAGTCTTCTATCCGAGATATAGTTTGCTAGTATATGCACCGAGTCGGGTGAGATAGCCCCGATTCCAGTACACCAAATGCATTATTAACGTCTAGTGCCACCGCGGTGCTATATTTTTTCGTACCACCTAGCCATCGTACCCCAGCTATCGCGTTATGAGCGATGTTGCGCACCATAGATAGTGCCTTACCGATTGATCTACCTTCCCGGAACCCATACTGCCATTCAGAGACCCATAACGTCCCCTCAGTGAATTGTGGTAGGCGAGTACCAACTACTCGCTTGCAGTTTTCCTATTGTCTCCAGCATGCACAACGGTCCCTTTTGAATACTTGACTTTGGTATAAGCACAAGCCGCAGTTTTTTCCGTTGTTGAGGAAAATGTCCTTTTTGAAAGCAGGTTGTGAAAAGACTACTGAAGACTTCCGGCTTTTTGTTAAAGCAGTCTTCACTACAGCGTTAGGAATACAATCCAGTCCCGAGGTCTTGCTTCTTTTTAACAACCCTTGCAGCTTAGAGAACCTCTTCGGTGGTCACGGGAGGTATTTCCCTTTCAGTGATGTTCCATTCCTCTTGCACTCTCAACGCGTCATCACACTGTGGGAAGAGGATATCGACGATTCTGGCCATGCCACTTTCACTTTTTTGCATTTGACTAATGTTGTTGTGTAGTCTTTTCATGACTATCCTGTGGGCGCTACCTCATAGCTTAATATTTAATTCTTCCCTTAGGGAGCTCAACACGCCATATTTGCTCTTGCGGATCAAATTCTTCAACTACTTCCATTTGTTGACGAATTCGGCACGGAAATGTGTATAGGTGTTACGGTTTCTTGCTCTTTGGTGCAAGCATCGTAACTTGTTGCACTCCGATCGCACATAGACGATTTCTGGCTTCCACCAATACACTGGTTTGACTACCCCTGCTAGTTATCTTTGTTGTGGCATAGAAGCATCTCATGCGGTAGTTAGTCATTATCATCATCGGTACTACAACCGGGATCCAGTCTTGGCCTTATTTAGCAAGTCTCTCCACCGGTCCCGATTTCGAGCCGCTGTCGTCCAGTTTGGCACTCCCAGGCTGTGGACGTCCTGGTCTACGCAATCCCTCCATCACAAACAAGGTCTGCCGCGCTGTCTCCTTCCATACATCTTGCCACAAAGGACTTTCCGGGCAGGCTTCTCCTCGTTCATTCGAGCTAGGTGTCGCGCCCATCGGAGTCTACCGAGCTTGTTTTTTCTAACAACATTAGCTGCAAGGTAGATCGCGTACAACTCATGGTTGTAGCGTATCCGGAATCGTCCCCCGTCACATACAGGGCCAACAACTCTTCTTAAGAACTTCCTCTCGAACTCGGCTAAGAATTCAGAGTGTCTTTTATTGAGCACCCAGGTCTCGGATCCATACATGAGTTTTTTGTTTTTTGTTTTATATCCATTTATTTAACAATTCAATTACATATTTTACTTAAGACTAAATGTTAACTTCTATTTTACAAATATCTTTCTTACATTAACTTACTGGCTCTTCGCAAGCACTCTAAATTATACATTCTTATTTTTCTTATGCCTTTCGGCGTACAATAACTGTTTTTATAACATGTCACAATAAATGATATGTTTTCTTTTTAAAATTTATTCTATTTTTTCTATATCATGTATTATTTATAATTTTTTTTTAAATTACGTATATAGGGGGTTGACAAGCAAAATAAAAAAAAAACCAAACCAAACGGACAAACATAAAGAAGGAATACAAATAAAAATAAAAAAAAATAAAATTAAATTTAATTTAAAAAAATCAAAAACAAATTTAAAAAAAATTAATAAATAAAAATAATTGGGAATTGGGGAAAGGGCGAAAGAGAACGGTGCGCCTGAGAGGCATACTATGTTTGGGGACGTATAGTCCTTTCTTCATCACTAATCCTCCGCCAGTTTAGGTGGGATCGACCCTTTATTGATTTATCTCTTTCACCGATCACCATGCTAAAACGCAGGCGATTTGGAAAATTAGAGATATCGTTATCGTGGAGAATTCGTTTATCCATAGCACCACGGAAAGCGTGGTAAATAATAGGGACTGCACGTTTGTCTTGGATAACTCCTTTTATACGCTTCTGGAGGAATGAGTACTCTCCATATACATATCATTGGGATAGAATGCTCCCGAAATGAGATCGTTTTCAGTGCACATTGCCCTTGTTGTGTGCCAACGAATAATCTTGATAATGAAGTTATCTATTCTGTTTAGTCCTGATATGTCATACAGGACTTTATTGGGATAGTAATTCTTATACCGCGACCCTGGGGTTCTATACATTGCGAGGCAGGAACAATACACTGCTTCTCGAACACCTGAAAGAACCGGCGATAGTTCTTAAGGACTATTGCTGATATTCCATCCGGACCGGTCGCCTTCACGTAGAATGCGTTGAATAGTACGCTGGCGAAATCTCACATTCTTCATGGAAGACCGTACTGCGCGATCACGGATGGCTCCTAAAGACCGGGATCGAGGTTTGAATTCGCGGAAAATAAATTCGCAAACACATCAGTTTTATCCTTTGAATTTGTGACTAACGTCCTGCTGTCTGTCACCAACGGAGGGAAAGAGGAGGAAGCGAAGTTACCGCTAACAACTTTTGCCATTGACCAGAAGGAGCACTAACCAGTCTGGCACCGAAGGAGTTTATTGGTCACTCTGTCGTTGCACGCGTTTCTGATTCTAACAAAATTCGTTCTGTTCACATCGGTGGGATTAGAGCGCCATTGTTTAAAGGGTCTATTTTTTGCCGGCGTAATCTGCTCGCATTTTTTATCAAAACACGGCTTAGCAGATGAACTTCGTTTGATGGAATGTGGAATATAGATCTCTATCCCGAGAAGAAAAATCTCTGTGACCGACTCCGCGCAAGCGCTTAAAATCGGTGTCTCCGAAGCACACCTCCGACCATGGAAATGATGCGAAGAAATCTCGCAAATCGTCCAAGTTAGCAGCCCCATACTTCCATACATGGCGAAGCTGCCTAGGGCGATTATGCGTTTGAAATGCAAGTGGTTGCGCGACAGATAGCAAGCAGTGATCTGAGTTTCTCAGTGGCGCAGAAACCTCTACGGTATAAATACTCGGTTCGGATGTCCAAAACAGATTCAGGGTGCTGCGTGTGGATTTGCTGCGAAATGTGACCCCTACTGAAATTCATCGTGGTATAAAGGATGTTTATGGCTTTTGATAGGTCTACCGTAGATCGAGTGGGAATGGAATTTTGTGGTTGCGAACATGGAACAACCATAATTGTTGATAGAACACGGAGTGGACAACCAATCACTGCTATCGACGATAATTATCGCAAACTCTTCAACGAGTTTATTCAAGTTGACCAGCGAATCACTCAAAACTATATTATTTTTTTAATTTATTTTTTTATTATTACTGGCCTGTAGGAACCCGGAAGTTCATGACCTCACCGACTCGGCTCCGCCATCGTTCCCTGTCCTGTGCGCTCTCCTTCCACGTTCGATCATCCGATCCGATCTCCTCGAGGTCCAATCTAACATTGTCCTCCCATCTCCGTCGCGGCTGTCCTGTCGGTTTCTTCCCCGTTAGTTTATCGTCAAGAATTCTATGCACGGTCCTATCATCGCCCATTCGCGCTACGTGTCCGGCCCATCTTAATCTTCGTGACTTGATCACTCTCACTATTGTAGGTTTGCGGTATACATCTTCCAATTCGTGGTTGTGGAGTTTCCTCCATTGTCCTGACTCCTCGTCATATTTACCGCCAAATATACTCCTTAAAACTTTATTCTCGAATACGCGGAATTTGTTCTCTTCCCGTTTTGTGAGAGCCCATGTTTCGCATCCGTATAGAACAATCGGCCTGATTATGGTTCTATAGACACGGAGCTTTATATTACGTGATAGCTGTTTGGAATTTAATAGTTTACTGGCTGCATTGCCGGAATGTAGTCTTTTGTTAATTTCCTTTGACGTTTCGTTTCTGGTCGTCAGTATCGTTCCCAGATATTTAAATTCTTTGACATTTTCAAATACCTTGCCCCTGACGTTTATATGTGTTCTCTGAGGTCCACCTGCTCTCGTCGTAATCATGTATTTCATTTTGTATTCGTTCATTTCTAGGCCCACCTCTTCTGCTGCTTGCATGATGATTTCACAGATTTTACTTATAGTTTCGAGATTATCGCCCAGAACGGCGATGTCATCCGCATACGCGAGCACTTGTGTGACCCCGTTCAGGGATGATCCGGGCGTGTTGTCGTCTTGTACCTTTCTGATAACATACTCGAGGACAAGGTTAAAAAGGCATGGTGAGGAGCCATCCCCTTGTTTTAGTCCGTCCCGGATTTCAAAGGGTTCTGAGAGGTGGTTTTCTATTCTAACTCGCCCTTTGTTTTCGTTCATGCAAATTTGAATGAGGGCGGCATATTTTTTCGGGATCCCCAGCTCAACCACAATATGGTACAGTCTTTGCCTTGTGACTGAGTCGTAGGCTTTTTTGAAGTCAACGAACAGTTGATGAACCGTCTCTCCGTATTCCCACTTCTTTTCCAGTAGTTGCCTTATTGTGAACATCTGGTCGCTTGTTGATCGGTTCCTAAGGAATCCGCATTGGTAGTCTCCCAATATTTATTCTGCGTACGGTGTGATTCTTGCCAGTATGACATTTGTTAATATTTTGTATGTGATTGGGAGCAATGATATTCCTCTGTAATTTTCGCAGTCAGATCTGTCGCCTTTTTTGAAAATGGGGATGACTATTGCGGTTTTCCATTTTTCCGGAATGACTTCCTTGTCCCATATTATTTTACCCAGTTGGTGGATCTTTCGAGCGGTTGCCCCTCCTCCATGCTTCACAAGCTCTGCCGGTATGCAATCGATTCCGGTGGCCTTGTTGTTTTTCAGTCGATTTATCGCGTCTACAACTTCGTCGAAAGAGGGCTCTGAGATCTGAGGCTCGGCTGTATGTACGCCTGGTGCGTTTATTTGTGGTTGATGGATGCGCACATTGAGCAGGTTTTCAAAGTACTGCTTCCATCTTGTCACGATATTTTTTGTTTCTGTCACCAGACAGCCGTTTGTGTCTCGGATTATTTTGGCTCTCCGTCGGTAGCCATTTCTAATTGAATTTATGCCGGCATACATACCTCTGCTGTTCTTTGCTCTGGCATTTTCTATGATTTTTTCGTTCCGAATCTTCTCCCATTCGCGTTTTTTGCGTTTGAAAAGTCTAGTTGTTTCTTTCCGAATTGTCGCGTATTTTACTGCGTTGACTTCATCATATGCTTCTAAGTGGATCATTCCGAGGCGTTTGCGTTCTTCGATCTTTGCCTTGCATTCATCGTCAAACCAAGGTTTGGACTTAGTTGTTTTCTTAAATCCTATTACCTCTTGGGCTGTTTGTTTGATTGTGTCTCTGATCGATGCCCATTTAGTGTCCACACTTTTGGCTTCCTCTTCCTCACTACTGCCATTCTCTAGGATGCTAAATCTATTCGTTAGTTCGTCTTGATATTCCGCCCTTTTACGTAGGTTTTTGAGTTTATCAATCTCGAACTTTTTGCTCTTCTCCCGTGACTGTACATGTGGGTTTGTAGCGTTCTACGAACGCACAAGTCTACTCAGGTAAGGTTCCTATCTTCAAAGAACGTACTTACCTGAGAGCGTTGCACGCGCCCACAGACGCGTGCCCCAAAGCCCGCGATAGGGCCTGCAACTCGCAGCCAACGTTGAGACCGACACCAAAAAAGCAAGGAACTGAACGTTCCCAAAGCTTTTTAGGTCAAGCTCAACAATTATAACTCTTCATGCCTGAAACAAAGGCATAAACATCCATGCGTTCTAATCCTAAGAAAAAAAAACCAATTCCCAAAATGCCATACATGCTGCCTGCGCCCAGGAACATCTCATCGAACCGGCAATTCCGAAATTCGATACAAAAGAATTGCTACATCAAAGAATGAGCCGATCAACGGATGCACGTGCGGGTAATCTAACGCGAGGACCACCCAAATCCGTTGAACAACAGAAGGCAGCCACGACCTATCGCAATCGAATATATCTCAACGAGATATCCGATGATTTATGAGGAGTTAAGCCAACAAAGGCAATACTCCGGTCCCACGGCCACGCTAGAATTTCGCACCATTATAAAGATCTAATGGATTTCGATTCCGGGTACAAGACCCAAAATTAATTCCATATGCGAAGTGTCTGATAAAAACCCCATCTCCGCAACCGTACACGGCGTTTAAAGAAATGGTGACTAACGCCTATAGCGAAACGCCGCAAAATCGCTTGCGACGTTTATTACGGTCGACCGACACCTCTGGGATGCGACCATCCCAGCGCGCCGCCTATTTCCGTGCGCTGGCCGGAACGGACATGTCCGAGACAGCCTTAACGGCTATATTTCGAGAATCTTTACCAGAATACGTTCAGGCAATCGTCGCGCCTCTAGCCGAATCTGGTCTTGATGAGCTAGCGCGACACGCCGAGGCAGTAATGGCCACGGATAGATCCCGAACGGATCTCCAATTCCTTCCGGCAACGAACCCCGCGCAAAATCCACCTCTGCCCCAACCACGAACCTCCACGGTAACGTGCACTCATTCAACACAGACGAGCGATGAGATAGAACGCTTAGGCAGGCAGGTCCAGCAGTTGCAAGCGCAACTGAATAACCTCAGCGTGGGGAACAATTCATGGCCTGGCCGTGACAGATCACGGCGACGAAGCAGGTCGCGTGAAAACTTTAGACGCGGGCGCGGTAGATCGCGCACCCCAACCAACGAAAACACCTTGGGCAGGTGTTACTTCCACCATCGTTTCGGGGCACAAGCCAGGAAGTGCAGGCAACCCTGCAACTGGTCACATGTGCCAGCAATACAGGCTAGTTCTTTAAACTAGAACTGCCGACCGTAGAAAAAGCGCAAACGGCCGGCAACCCCCAATTAAGTCGCTTGTCAATATACGATTCGAAGTTAAATATGGACTTCATTATTGACACAGGTGCGGATATTTCCGTTCTTCCGCGCTCATACGCACCTGCAAATCGGTTGCCGGGTAAATTGAGATTGTTCGCCGCGAACAATAGTCCAATTAAAACCTACGGACGGAAATTAATAACACTAAAAATAGGCCTACGTCGACCAATTCGATGGTACTTCGTAGTGGCCGATGTGACCGAACCCCTAATAGGTTCGGACCTGCTGCGACACTACAAACTAGTAGTGGACGTAGCCAGCAACAGACTGATGGACCCGTTAACGTCTCTCTCTCAGCCAGTAAACGCAAAGGCGGGAGAGGCATTGACGTTAACGTGCACTGTCGCAAACGGACCATTCAGCGATCTGTTGCGAGAATTTGCGGATATAACAGTTCCGCTTAGCAATCCCCGACGTGCAAAGGCCGGCGTTTTTCATCACATTGAAACGCGCGGCCCCCCAGTGAGCCAACGCCCGCGCCGATTGGCTCCCGAAAAATTGCGCGAGGCTCGTGCAGAATTCGAGTATATGCTCGACTTAGGAATCTGCCAGCCGTCCGACAGCCCATGGGCGAGCCCACTTCATCTCGTCAAAAAGAGTAACGGCGAGTGGCGCCCATGTGGTGATTATCGAATGCTGAACGCAATAACGACACCCGACCGATATCCGATAGCAAACCTGCACGACTTTTCTTATAAGCTGCAGGGGTGCGAAGTTTTCTCGACCCTCGACCTCACGAGGGCGTACCACCAAATCCCGGTGGCACCCGAAGATATACCGAAAACCGCGGTAACCACACCTTTTGGACTATTCGAGTTCAAGGTGATGACATTCGGTCTCCGAAATGCAGCGCAAACGTTCCAGCGCTACATAGACTCAGCTCTCCGCGGACTTGACTTCTGCTACGCGTATATCGATGATATACTCATAGCATCGAAAAACATGAGCGAACATCGCTCCCATTTGAAGCAAGTGTTCGAGCGCCTCCGAGAATTCGGCCTGGTAATCAATCCAGACAAGTGCCACCTCGGAGAATCGGAAGTCAAGTACCTTGGCTATTGTATAAATGGCCAAGGCGTCCGCCCATTACAAGACAGGGTGGAAGCACTAATGCAGTTTCCTCGCCCCAAGAATGTGCGAGAACTTAGGCGTTACTTGGGAATGTTAAACTTTTATCGCCCAACGCTTCGAAACGCCGCACAGGTCCAGGCTCCTCTGAACGAATACCTAGTAGGAGCCAAACGAAACGACAAACGACCGATTCAATGGACCGAGTCAGCTGACCAAGCTTTTCGCTTATCGAAAGAGCAGCTGGCGAACGCAACTTTGCTTCGACACCCCATCGAAGGAGCCCCATTGTCCATACAGTGTGACGCTTCCGACACTGCAATTGGGGCCGTACTCGAACAAGAGTGCGATGGTAAATGGGAACCGCTGGGCTTCTTCTCAAAAAAATTGAACCCGACCCAGCGACGATACAGTGCCTACGACAGGGAGTTACTAGCGATTTACTCCGCAGTAAAGTACTTCCGGCACATGGTCGAAGGACGCCAGTTGACGATCAAAACTGATCACAAACCACTGGTGTACGCTTTCCGAAAGAAAGCGGAAAGTTCAACTCCACGACAGGAACGGCACCTGGATTTCATCGGGCAATTTAGCACCCGAATCGAATATGTTCCAGGTGCAGACAACGTAATTGCAGACGCTTTTTCGCGTATCGATGCGATTAAACTCCGAGCGCAAATCGATGATGCCGACCTGGCACAAGCGCAAGGAGAGGACCATCAACTCGAGTCCCTATTGAAAGCGGAGACAGCACTAGTTATGCGTAAACTTCCTTTCAACGACTCAAACGATGAAGTCTGGTGTGATGTATCGACGGGGACAGCTCGCCCCTACATCCCAGAAAAGTTTCGAAGGAATGTGTACGAAACATTCCATAACCCAGCCCACCCAAGCGGACGCGCAACCGCTGCGGCCGTCCGACGTAAATTCGTCTGGCCACATATGGCCAAAGACATCACAAATTGGGCACGTAATTGTTTGCAATGTCAACGTTGCAAAGTCGATCGACACAACGTGCTACAACCAGCACAGTTTAAGCTCCACAAGGCACGATTCGACCATGTACACATCGACATTGTGGGACCGCTTACGCCGTCGAGAGGTTACATGTACCTCCTGACGATGATCGATCGCTTCACTCGGTGGCCAGAAGCAGTGCCACTACGAACAGTGACCGCGGAGAATGTAGCCAAAGCATTCTATTCGACTTGGGTCACACGTTTCGGCGTCCCAGCTACTCTCACAGCCGATCGAGGACCACAGTTCGAGGCAGCGATTTTCAGGCAGCTAACCGATCTACTCGGCTGCCAACAAAGCCATACGACAGCTTATCACCCACAGTCCAATGGAATGATTGAACGATGGCATCGCTCACTGAAAGCCTCACTGATGTGTCACGACGATAATCAATGGCTGGACGTACTACCGACAGTTCTTTTAGGCTTGCGCACAAGCATAAAAGAAGACCTGGGAGCCTCAGCAGCAGATCTGACTGACGGAACCAATCTGCGCCTCCCAGGAGAGTTCTTCGCCGATGGAGAACCACCGCTCGAACAGTTGCCAAATTTGGAAAACCTACGCAAACTTATGCGAAAGGTCAGGGCAACACCTGTCGCCAGACACGGTTCCAAGAGGATATTTGTTCACCCAGAGATGGACAGCTGCACGCACGTCTTCATCAGGGTGGACAAAGTTAGGAAACCTCTAGAACCGCCCTACGAAGGGCCATACAGGGTGCTGGATCGGATAAACAACCGTGTTTTCTCTGTAGACATCGACGGCAAGCCGTACACCGTCAGTGTCGAAAGATTGAAACCGTGCCACCTGGAACTACCACCAGATACCGTACTGGGAGAAGTGCATCAACAACCAGCGGCGGTAGCCGAAACCTGCCCCGTACGCCACCCAGCAGACTCCCACGAAACGCCAGGCACGTCAAATGTTGAGAATCAACCGAACCCCCGCGAAATGGTCGCGCGCGGGGCGTCGGACATCCTACACGGACCGATAACGCGGCAGCGCGCCCGAGATCTGCGCGCACAAGAAGACGCTGCGAAGATTCTCAATGTACGGCAACCTGAAACCCCAACTTCTGACAAGCGAAAAAGAACGACGAACGCGCTAACTTTCGCTCCTCTACCACCCAAACACCGCCCAATACGGAAGGGAGCACGCTCGTAAAACTCAACTACACCCCCCAAGCAACTAACTACCTCATATCGTGACTACGTCACTAGGGGGGGGGTGATGTAGCGTTCTACGAACGCACAAGTCTACTCAGGTAAGGTTCCTATCTTCAAAGAACGTACTTACCTGAGAGCGTTGCACGCGCCCACAGACGCGTGCCCCAAAGCCCGCGATAGGGCCTGCAACTCGCAGCCAACGTTGAGACCGACACCAAAAAAGCAAGGAACTGAACGTTCCCAAAGCTTTTTAGGTCAAGCTCAACAATTATAACTCTTCATGCCTGAAACAAAGGCATAAACATCCATGCGTTCTAATCCTAAGAAAAAAAAACCAATTCCCAAAATGCCATACACGCTGCCTGCGCCCAGGAACATCTCATCGAACCGGCAATTCCGAAATTCGATACAAAAGAATTGCTACATCAAAGAATGAGCCGATCAACGGATGCACGTGCGGGTAATCTAACGCGAGGACCACCCAAATCCGTTAAACAACAGAAGGCAGCCACGACCTATCGCAATCGAATATATCTCAACGAGATATCCGATGATTTATGAGGAGTTAAGCCAACAAAGGCAATACTCCGGTCCCACGGCCACGCTAGAATTTCGCACCATTATAAAGATCTAATGGATTTCGATTCCGGGTACAAGTTCAAATAACACCCACCGACTGCACGTCAAAACAATCGCCGAATATCTCTGGTCTGGGCGCCAGATGTACTGTGCAAACAGAAGGCTGTGGAAATGAAACTCTCTCAGCGATAATGATGATGTATGCAAGATGACCTTCCCCTTCCAGGAAACAAAAAAATATCCCGTGGGAGGTGATAACATGCTGCTAACAGAAATTCGGAAGTTCTGTTAGCAGAGCAAATAGGGAATATTGTTTTTGGATAGATACAGATACCAGTTTTGAATCTGGGTATCGTGTGAGCAGGATATGGTTGAGGGCGGCAGAGTGATGTCGATCGTCAACGAGACGAAAGCTAGTTTTTTTACGAACATCCATATCGCGAGGTCGAATTTTGATTGAGCATCCGAGGAGGTCTAGAACTATAGAAAACTTCATCGAGGAATCCCAACGGGGAGATATTCGCGTGACGAGTGTGCATCGTTAGTGCTGCGTGTCTTCGTATGATAACTCTTGTAGATACAGATGACATTTTAAAATTTATATATACGCAACTACGTGCGAAATCAACAACGAATCTCGTGTCGCGATTGTAAGACAACAAAAAGGAAAAATTGTCCATAAAAATAAAATTGCAAGAAACTATACCTTTTGTGTTTTGTGTTTTTGTGCATTCGCCCGTTGTTCCAGGTTGTTTATTTGTGTGTGTTACAGTGTTCAGGCGGAACACCAGCGTCAACGTATATCACAGACAAATACCGCCAAAGGTTTGCTGCAATCCGACTTCTAATTTTGCCCATCACTAGAAGGTGATCGGAGTCGCAATCTGCTCCTCTATATGATCTTACGTCAAGAACATTCGATTGGTGTCTTTTGTCTATGAGGAAATGGTCTATTTGGTTACGCGTTATGCTTGTGCTTGAACATCGTGCTCTTCACTGCCAGATCTTTTGACGCTGCGAACGTGATAATTCGAATACCGTTATCATTTGAAACGTCATGTAGGCTTTCTTTACCTATTGTTGGTTGGGAGATATCTTCCTTTCCAATTTTCGCATTGAGTTCGCCGAGGAGGATTTTACCATCGAATGATGAGATCCCATCAAATACTTCCTCTAGGGTCTCGTAGAATGAGTCCTTCGTTTCTTCGTCGGTAGATTCTGTTGGAGCGTGTACGTTTATAAATACATAATTGTACCATGGGCCCTGTATTTTCAGCACCAACATTCGGTCATTAATGAATTGCACATCTTTTACATGGGGCGTAATCTTCTTGCTTATGATGAAGCCAGTTCCGAGGTTATGTGTATAGGTACCTCCACACACCAGTGTAAACCCGTTGGTTTCGATTACTTGATGTGTGAGTCGAAATTCCTGAAGCGCGACGATGTCCATTTTATATTATTTCGCGTTTTCTACGACCGTCTGTATCGCGCCTGGTTTATATAACGTTCGTACATTCCACGTGCCGACGCGTATAACCCGCTTTTTCCGTTTTTCCCTACGTCTTCTTTTTGCCGAGTCGGTGTTTTCTTGATGATTTTTTCCCTTATGGTAGTGTCGGCTCATCACACCTACGCCTTCCGGGTTTTTCGTGGGATTGTTTTTTGTATATTGGTTATTCATTTTTGATCCCACGAGACTTGGGGTTTCAAATAGTCCGCCACATCAGAGCCCCGTTTTGATGTGGTAAGGTCTGCTTACTGCTCTGATTCGACCCAGTATCAGAGAGGCGCCGTTATAATACAGCCGGTATACCCCTGGCTGCAAACCATCCAATGGGCGCGGTGACGCGTAACACCCTGGATTAGGGGTGGTAGATCTTTTTGTGTTACTCCTCGCTAGCCTGTCTGACATGGGTGACCCTACTAGAAGCATATGCTTCCGTCAGCAAAGCCTGAGTGAGTCATTGTACTTTAAGTCCCCCCACCACTTCAAGGTTTCTACCAAGCGGGGGACTCTAAACTATTTCGCAAATCATATTTGAATATCTAAGGAACCCGATGACTTTATTATTGAACAATTGGAAAACGATAAAATCTGTGCACGACATATTCCATGTCTTCTCAGAGGCGGCTCTGAGAAACCTAAAGTTTAAACCGATTCCGCACCCTCCTTATTTCCCTGATCTCGCACCATAAGATTGTCATATTTTTCCTGTACTCAAAAAGACCATGATAGGTCTTTAATTTTTTATTTATTAAACACGACATTTAAATGTAACGATAGGTTCTTAATTCTTTATTTATTAAACACGACATTTAAATGTGACGATATGTCTTTCATTCTTTATTTATTAAACACAAAACGTAAATGTAACGATAGGTCTTTAATTGTTTATTTATTAAACACAACATTTAAATGTAACGATAGGTCTTTAATTCTTTATATATTAAGCACAAAACGTAAATGTAACGATATGTCCTTAATTATTTATTTATTAAACACAAAACTTAAAAGTAAAAATAGCTCCTTAATTCTTTATTTATTAAACACAACATTTAAATCTAACGATAGGTCTTTAATTCTTTATTTATTAAACACAAAACTTAAAAGTAAAAATAGCTCCTTAATTCTTTATGTATTAAACACGACATTTAAATGTAACGATAAGTCTTTAATTCTTTATTTATTAAACACAAAACGTAAATGTAACGATAGGTCTTTAATTCTTTATTTATTAAACACAAAACTTAAAAGTAGCAATAGGTCCTTAATTATTTATTTATTAAACACGGCATTTAAATGTAACGATAGATCCTTAACTCTTTATTTATTAAACACAAAACTGAAATGTAACGATAGGTCTTTAATTCTTTGTTTATTAAACACAAAACGTAAATATAACGATAGGTCTTTAATTCTTTATTTATTAAATACAACATTTAAATGTAACGATGTGTCTTTAATTCTTTATTTATTAATCACAAAACTTAAAAGGAACAATAGGTCCTTAATTCTTTATTTAATAAACACAACATTTAAATGTAACGATAGGTCTTTAATTCTTTATTTATTAAACACGACATTTAAATGTAACGATGGGTCCTTAACTCTTTATTTATTGAACACAACATTTAAATGTAACGATAGGTCTTTAATTCTTTATTAATTAAACACAAAACTTAAAAGTAACGATAGGTCTTTAATTCTTTATTTATTAAACACAAAACTTAAGAGTAACAAGAGATCCTTAATTCTTTATTTATTACACACAACATTTAAATGTAACGATAGGTTTTTAATTCCTTATTTATTAAACACAAAACGTTATTGTAGCGATAGGTCTTTAATTTTTTATTTATTTCTGTAAGACTAAACTTTCCGTTGTCCGGATGACACTTGGCAGAGGACGCAAGACGCTACAACCAACATGAACCAAACCAATCCATTGAACATGTCTCGGTTCGATTTCCATCATGTAATAGGTATCTTCCACACATTAAAGGCAATTTGGTTGCATCATCTAGCAACCAACATTGCCCGAACCATATCAACGAATTATAACTTTACGCGCCCGCCGCACACATGCAGGAAATGTTTTAGCTTTTCCCTTTTGCATACATGCCTACATCGATCGGTCATCCGACCGACAAATACATGAAGGCATATGGCTGATCGCCCAAGCAGGTCGAGTACTCAAAATGGAAATTAACCATCGAGAATTCGACTACGTGGAGATACCACCAACATGTGCACGATCAGCATAAATGCTTTACGCAGTCGCTGATCGCGCAAACAATTTAACCCCTATGTTGAGATATTTGCACCAGCTGCAACCTTGTAGATTTGATCGATCCACGGCCCGCATGCTTGTGGACACACACGCGCCATGAGCTGCAGAGATGATCATCGTGTGTGTGTTTCACCCCATTCTTGCTGGACGAAAATGCGAGAATGATACCATATATGGTCACTGAAGCGATGGATGGAATTTTTGGTAATTTTGTCGCTTCGGTGGCAATAGTAATCGCGATCTAGATTCCGTGGACGCAAGTCGGGCCTCCACGTTAAATAAATACACATGTGTAGAGAGTCGACTTCTAGTAGCCAATATGTACGGTCGTGCCATTAAATCAAAATAATTTATCATTTTAAAATAATAGTCGTTTAAATGTTCTGTGCTCTGCTTCAGAATTAAATCAAAGAAGTGTCACTAGAAGTCATTTTAGTTTACATTAACTGTGCTGAAGAGCAGAATTAAATCAAAGAAGTGTCCCTACAATTAGTCTATAGTTTACGTTAAATGTAAAATAGAATAACAATTAGTCTTGGTGCAATTTGTGTATATGCTTTATTAGTTAATATAGTACAGGACAATAAAGAAAATTTGTTTAATTTTGGCCGTGCGTTTCACTCCCTTTTTTGTTGTCCACCGCGATTGGCGCAGTTGCGCAGTACTGACTGTGAAATTGGAGTCGAGGGCAGTTTCGTGAAGAAGTTAAATCTACGTCAATATACGATCTCTATTGTATAAATTATCGCAATCCCTTTTAGTATCTATTGAGTGGCTGCTATTTAGACAGCTGACCCTCATTACCGAAAGATGCCTTAGGTCATTTCTCCTTTGCTCTTTTTCCCTCGTTGTAGGTTCCGTTTATCCTTGGGTAAACGCATCGATAAACACGGTGATGTGGACGAACACGCACATACACCACCGCGTCCCGGAGATTGCCTTCCATTGGTCACTGGTCAAAGGAAATTTCATTTCCTTTTCACCACACCACCAAAAACTCACCCCAAACGATTGAATATTGTTGAGTCCTTTTACACCCACTGACCGAGCAGGTCGTGGTCATTGTTGCTCCCGCTCTCCGTCACGTGGCGAGTCGAGTAAGCGTGCTTTCAAATAAAGTGAGTTTAACGCCTTATATGTTGTTTCTGTGCGTCCTTTTAATCGTGTGTGAAGTAAAGTCAAGTCGCATCGCGTGAGTCTACTGCGCGAGTTCTAATTGTTAAGTGGAATTACCAATCGCGCAAACGCGAAATAAAAAGCATTAATAATAACAAACCTGTGCGTCAGTGTTTTATTTGTTCGGGTGATGACTTTCCGGGTGAACAGTTTTCTGGCGGTGTTTGGCGGAATATTGTCGGAACTTTTAACGATAGACGGATGGGGGTAGTAGTGAACCCAGTGCCGTATGCCGGCACACCCAACTCGCCCCACACAGATCTTCCATACATTGGTCCCAGCAAAGGGCGCGAAACATACACACGACGACCACTTCGGTCGCTCGTGATGTGTGTGCATGAGTCTGCGAACCGGGGATCGATCAATTCACCAGGGGGAAAACAGCATAAGCAATGCTTTGCGGCTGGGCAAAAATTCATATTGCCAGGAATTAGGATGTTTATAGGATCGGCTACTGCGTATAGCATCACGCCTATCGTGCACACATCGCTGGCGTCTTCGAAGGGTTGATCTGTCGTGTGTGTATTTACATTATGCAGCACTCGATTCCCTTCTGTAGGCAGTGGTGTGTTATGTTGTGCCTGTCGTTCGAACCATCGACCGATGAGTCTGTGGATAAACCAAGGGTGAACATGCCATGCAGGTGTGCGGCAAAATACTTTGTTAAATACGTGCATTGGCATGTTTCGGGTTTTATGTCGGTTACGTGATGTCGTACCCGAATTTCTTGCCAGGGACATGATGCGTTGTATGCAAGCATGCCCCTGGGGGAAATGTTTGGAGATGCTAATGCATTTGCTTAAGCGAATGGTAATTGTTTCAGGTGTTTAGAAGACATCTTTGAGTAGATAATGGTAAGGTAAGTAATGGCGTTCAATGGAACTACCATAATACTTGTTTTCCGGGGTTTTAGATGCTCTAGGAAGCAATTTTGGCATTGTATCTGCAAGAGGAAACGCCCCTATCCCAATGATGACAGATGTGCCATTTGTCTGCAGTTTTCGATACGACTTCCATTTGCAATGAGCAGGAACAAAGCACAGGGTCATTTGCTACAAGTGTGTGGACTACATTTAAAGAATCCACGCATATCTCCATCTCTTCTACTTGCCTGCCCATCTCACCTCTTATGGTTCTAACGAACCCATTTCGCTCTGTTATCACAGGTCTATCCCCTTCATACCATTTTCCTGCCGCTTAAACTACCGTTTATTCACTTTGTTAATTTTCTCATACCTTAATTTTAAGTTAGTTGTTAAGATAATCACATATTCACTACATGGGTGTGCTGAAAAGTTTCCGACCTTAACGTGAAGATAGCAGCATCCCACTTCTTTTCCAGCAGTTGCCTTATTGTGAACATCTGGTCGCTTGTTGACCGGTTCCGACGGAATCCGCATTGGTAGTCTCCCAATATTTCTTCTACGTATGGTGTGACTTTTGCCAGTATGACATTTGTTAATATTTTGTATGTGATTGGGAGCAATGATATTCCTCTGTAATGTTCGCAGTCAGATCTGTCGCCTTTTTTGAAAATGGGGATGACTATTGAGGTTTTCAATTCTTCCGGAATGACTTCCTTGTCCCATATTATTTTCACCAGTTGGTGGATCTTTCGAGCGGTTGCCCCTCCTCCATGCTTCACAAGCTCTGCCGGTATGCAATCGATTCCGGGGGCCTTGTTGTTTTTCGGTCGATTTATCGCGTCTACAACTTCGTCGAAAGAGGGCTCTGGGATCTGGGGCTCGGCTGTATGTACGTCTGGTGCGTTTATTTGTGGTTGATGGGTGCGCACATTGAGCAGGTTTTCAAAGTAGCGCTTGTACTAAGCTAAATGTAAGAGGGGCTGCCCTCACCAAATTCAGAATTCAAATTCCCACATAGGCAGCTGTATTGGGCCAGCTCAAGCGTTGGTAAACCTTCCGATTTACTTTTGTACGCACTAGATGGGAGACAAAAAAATATTGTGTATGCAAAAGTACATTACGATACAAACGCTTGCTTTCATAACGTCTGGTTATTTAATAAGCAATGCCACATAACCAAACACCTGTGCACGAAATCGTTATCCCTATTCTCGTTTAGCTGTCAGATGATGAATATGTTTTTTCTTGTTTTTAATTCACAGGTAGTTAACACAGAGGGTGTAACAAATGTCTCGATAATGCCTTGCCCCAACTATGTTTTCAGGTATAAAGGATCTTGTCACCAGGAGAAATTTTTTTATAGATTATGTTAGGTGCGCAACTAAGTTCTCACTGGTTTGTGTTTAAAAAAATCCAACTTTATTGTGAAATAATGGTTACAAATAAATCATTCGAAATATTGCCCATCGCTAGCTACAACTTTTCCCATCTTTTTGGCAGAGCTCGCATACCGTTACGGTAAAAGTGTTCATATTTTGAGGCTATCCACGTATCAAGCCATTTTTTGGTGTCTTCATATGAGCAGAACTGCTGATCAGCAAGACCATGTGTCATCGGACGGAATAAGTAATAATCGGACGACACCATATCTGGGGAATATGGCGGAGGGGTAGGACTTCCCATTTGAGCGTTTCCAAGTAGGTTTTAAGGGGTTTGGCAACGTGCGGCCCAACGTTGTCATGCTGTAGAATCAATTGTTCGTGCCTGTGCTCGTATCGTGGCGGTTTTTCGGGTAGTGCTCGACTCAATCGCATCAATTGAAGTCGATACAATGAAGTCGAGTGATGGTTTCGTTCGGTTTCAACCAGTCGTAATAAATACACAGCAAAACATTCCCAGGGTGAATATTTGGCCCAGCCGACGACGTAAAACGATGACCGGGCTGTCCCCATGATTTTCTTTTCCTTAGGTTGCTGGAATAAACCCATTTTTTGTCACTCGTGAAATTCCGATGAAAAAAACTCTTCCTTTTTTTTCGCTGGAGCAGTTGTTCACAGGTGAAAAAACGACGCCCAACGTGCCTCGGCTTCAAATCATAAAGAACCCAATCATTCCCAACGCATGCAATCGCTTGGAAATTACTTGGTGGGTGTTGCAGTACAGCAACAAAGCATAAAACATCAAGCAGCCTCAATGGCACTCGGAAATGCCAGACTGGTTTCTGGATAATGATATTAAAATGGCAGCAGTGATTCTAAACTACAAATTGATATCAGATGCTCTGCTCGGCACATTACCAATCAATTTCCTACAGTTTCATTCAAGCATTAAGCGCCTGAGCTTATACTTTAATATCCAACTATGCGGTTGCAGCAGAAAACTCTATTGACATTGAACGCTGCCAATTGCTCCACTACCAAAGATTCAGCGGACTGATAACGGGCCCCGTTGTTGGAGATGCTGAATGAAGAAGAGATCGAAGTGGCTGTTGCTGCAGTGGTATACGGTGCTTGTGTTTTTCGGTTCATTACTGTTTTTAACCTGTGACAGTTTTTGTAAAATAAAGTTTAGTTCGTTAAAATAAAATAATGGATCTCGTGAAGACGATCCTCGCGTTTTTAATTGTTTGTTTGTTGTTTTTATTGGTGTTGGTGAATACGTTTTATTTCTGCCCAGTGCGGCAGTAGTGTTGCTGTGTCCGTGGCGACACAGTGGGTAACTCCTAATGCTGATGAAAGCTCTTGTTGCGTTTAGCATAGATCCTCCTCGAGCAATGCCTCCAATTCAGCCTCTTCGAAGGTTTTTGTCCTTCCTTCACGCGGACGGTCATCAACTTCGAAATCACCATCTTTGAAGTGACGGAACCAACCAACCAAAATCACTACTGTGTCAAAGCGGTTTGTTTACCGTATGTCTAAGCTTGGTTCATGAAGTTTTGGATATGTCGAAATCGCCCAACACTTATTGTTGGAGCCATCTATTGACAAACAGCGGGAACTTAATGGCGCAACTAATATATTTGGCTAGGCTTCTTACATCATGCAAAAAAAACGCATTGCTTGGATTTGGTGCTTGTTTCCTCTCCTAATATATCGGGACCTTAAACAAGCTCCTCCTAATTTCAATAAGACCTTGCTGGTTTTAATTCGTACGGAGTTGAATATGTTTGCTTTTGAGTCATTTCTAATAATTTCAAACGTTTCGAAAGTGTTGTGTGATCTACTCCAAATGATTCTGTGGGTTCAGCTAGCCTCGGATAAGTCTTCATAAAGTAATGCCTGAAATTCAAATTGAAATTCATTATTTTTAGGCATCTAATCCAATATCTGCATGTTGTTTCCGACAGAGCATAGTCGCCGCAGATATCAACCGTGTGCTTCAGCTGCCGACTTTTTTTGAATATAATTCCCCGCAAGTCCTTTTTTTTTAAACCCATGTCATGTTTACCACTCTAAAAAAAAAGTTATTTACATTTCAGCAAATGACTACAAGAAATTCAAGCTTGCTTTTGTTAATCTCTTATAGATACATTGCCATCTTAAACTATACCGACGCAGTTCGGGTATCGCTATCTGTCGGAAACAGCGAGAACTTACTCAAGGTCCCAATATATCCGCACTTGCTCAACCGTTTTCTTGAAAATTACACAAGAACAAATTTATGCTCTAGAACTTAAATGAATATTGTCTTTATTTGAGTGAACATAATTATAACGCTACTATCCTAGATGAAGTATGGAGGTGTTTAGAAAGGAATACCAAACGGGACAAAGGGCTCCGGAACAAATGTACGCTGTCCATGTACCCTTATGTACTCTAACGAGCGTAGAACATGCTCAGGAATGGGTGGTGGAGTTGGCAAGTGTGCACCTTGCGGCCGATAACCGTTTTCATCAGCTGTATAACTTAATTGAATGAGTTGACCCTCAGGTGATACGTATTGTGAACTTCCGGTAGCATACAATCCCCCGACACCTCGTTCTTCAGTAGCAATACCGTTAGTTGTCTCAAATTGATATCTATAGCTGCCGTCACCATGGTTAGGTTCATTCACAGCATTTATTACTTCAGCTCGTTCATCGATCGGATTCGCCGTGGAATAACCGGCGGCAAGGGCAAAAGCGATCAGTAACTGAAAACGAAAACCAAACAAAAACATATCACATAATTTTTAGAAAGTAAATCAGTTTATCAACAAAAAGGACACGCAACCACTAAAATGCATCGATAATAACCGACATTCTGAGAATTCAGTTCAGTTCGAGTTAACTCACAATTTTGAACATTTTATTAACGAATCGATGGATTAAAATGTAAACTACGGAGACCTGTCGAGATGTTGTTATTTAAGAGTGCCGAAGTCGTTTAATGATGCTTGATGAACTCCGCTGAATATATACCCAAACTGATAAGATTATTGTTTGATACCTAGCCCCTATTTGATTTCCTACCCACCAGCAGTGACTATCTTCGACGGGTCGTCTCAGGGTTAGAGATTTAAATGTATCTGCGGGTTTGCGTTACCTTACTGCAGATATCATTACCACTCGACGGTTGGATATATAAAAGATGAACAAAAAAAGTAGTGAAGGCCACTCGATGAGGGATCAAATTGAAACTAAGACTGGCTAATATAGTCCGGATGTTGTAGTCAATAAACCAATTCAACGGGAATTGTGTTAGCTATAATTAGTTTAATGGCAATTTTGACTAGTCTGCAATATTTTCTAGTGGAAGAGTCGTATTTCAAAGCACACTGAAAATGGAATAACTCAGAGATAATAACAAAAGACAGAGAGCAATTCGTGGACCTTTTTTGACAGTTTTAATTAGATCAAAGCATAATTATGGTTTTGGGTTAAAGAAAAATCAGAATAGGAATTCACTGTATCTGTCATTTTTAAGGGGGCTATTATTCAATGTGGTGATCAGCTTCCAGTGAACTAATGGGAATAATATGGAGTAGATGAACATGTGTGGCGTTTCTAACACAACCCTATATATGTACTGTAGACTAACAGAACTGCTGTGAACAGTTTCTTGGACTGGTCACTGTGCATATCAAAATCCTCCTCCAGGAGAGCATCTCCCCATCATTACAGACTCTTCTTGAATGCATGAGAACCTTTATTCATTTTTCATCAGAAACGAGACACTCCCATCATTTTTGGAACCAATTTCATCAACAAAAATTTTAATATTCCACACCGGAAAACTTGAATAGGGCTTTGAGAGCTGCAATGATGTGGGAGTTTCGCATTGACAGAGCAACAACCATGGTTTAAGGTGTAATTGCCGTGTTGTGACTGCTGCCACATGTAAAATACCGGCAATTCTTGCAACAAGTGAAACCGACAATTCAGTTTTGAAACTATCTGCTCATAACCAAACGCGCTTGTGCTTCCTGGCATATTCACATACGCTGCGATATTGTTTATCAGATGCGGCCACAACCCAGTATTTAAGCTATATATCCTAGCAAATCTTCGCATTCGTAAGATACTTTCCTCTACGAAAGCCGAAACTTGGATAGAAAAACATCCTTTAATGAATCCGATACGCTATCCAATTCAATTGACAGGATTTTGATTATATATCCCCACTACAACCGTTCATTTACGGGTGATTTCATTGTGCACAATGCTTTTGGGGAAGGAAAAACTACCAAAAATTAGTGTACAGCTCTGAATGAGATGAACAGTAGAAATGCAATAGAGAGGCTTACAAAGAGACGTAGCTTAAGAGCAGAAGTGTTGTGGTTAAAACCAAAGGAGGTCAGGCAAGAGTTGGCTCTCTGTAGCATTCGCAAGATAGCTTAATTGGAGATAAACGAGGCGTGGTCGGACGGCGGATAGAACAGACGAGAGTTCCGTAACTTACGAGGGTTGGTATTAAACGAGATAGAGGAGAAAAAGCTTTCACAATCGACTGTATTGGAGAAAAAACCGTGGATGAAGAGAATGTTAGCATAAATTCTCCGCTCTTCTACGTTTGAATAGTTTGAGACGACTTGTGTAAGCGGGCAGGATCGGAGGGTTTTCCCAACTCAGTGTACAAAGGGCAAAACATAGAATCGTCGTTAACTACTCTCGATTCTGCGAATGTAGGACATATGATGAGGGATCAGACCTGGCTAGTACATTTTAGTAGAACGAGGACAAAGTTAACGGTGAGGGATCGGGACATATAAGTGTTAAAAAATTCCTTAGCTTTTCACAAGCCCGAGAGGAGCATTTGCCTTAAGAAATATGCCGTCAATATGTGAGAGAAAATTAAACTCTTTGTCACATAACATGCCCAGGTCGCGAATCGAGTGAAAAGAGGTTTAGTAAGAATTTGTGTCGGGGAGGCGAAGGGATACCTTTCGCTGAAAACGTGATTGATTGCCATTTGCCAACATTGATTCCCAAGGAATTTTTCTGGCACCAAACCGAAATTCTGTCGAGGTTTGTTTGGAGAAAGGAGGAATCGCGAGAAAGGCCGATGCTCTTGCAGAAGTTAGTATCGTCGATGTAAAGAGGGGCACACGAATGCTTGATTATCATATCAAGGTCATTTATCGTAAGTATAAAAAGACCTAAGTAACTGCCCTGAAGTGCTCCCGAGATGGTGAGAAAATGACTTGAGAGAGCTGTCGCGAAGAAGCGTTGTGCACCGGCGTACGGCGCTGATTCTCTTCTTCCTCCATCATGAATTGTTCACGCGGACACTGCTCGCAACACAAGGGGGAAGAAAACGATGGTTGACCTTCGCGACCGAGCGGACACAACACAGAAACAAAAACACTCAGGCGATTATATTTATGCACAAATATTTTTTATTGTGAAAGGTCTTTACTTATAACTTATTATTAATGTTGAATGATTTTTATAAATTCTGAACTATTACACACACGAACCGCCGCACAAACTCGCCAAACAATTGGAAACCGAACACTGTTCAAAATACTCCTCACACTCCGGGCATTTTCACGCGTCTCCGCAGCCGGCGGTGAGCGGGAGTGACGCGTGATCATGGCGGTCAGTGGTTGGAAATCGACTCAGCGATATCTTGCTCGTGCGGAGGTCACTCGCTATGGTGATCATGGTGGTATATGTGCATGGTTCTTTCATGGATGAGAACGAACCTAGAACAAAGAAAGGGCGTAAAGTGGATTCATGGGATACGATTTCGGTAAAGCAAATCAAACCGAAATCGTCGGATGCTAATGGGATCTTTGTTGGAACATGTGCGACGCGGCTAAACAAAGAGACGACGATGCGATGTGGAAATGTGCTAATTGGTTTTAGCTAGGTTACTGGGAAATGGTGTTTATGGCATCGCTAGTAACGGTAGGTATTAAATTCCTATTTGCATTTGTTTATGTTATAGGATTTTATTGATGCCAAGAGACGCGGAATGCGTATTTGCTTTGGCCCCTTGGATGTAAATCCCCAGCCAATGTATATGTAGGGAACATTGTTGTACACATAGCGCGGCTGGGAAAATAGATGGCGCAATATTTATGGTCCCTGTCAAGACGGTTACATTGTATGCAAACCGAATCATTTCGTTTACAGGAATTTGTCTGGTACCGAAGGTGCCGAATTGGTTTGGAATTATCTGGAAAGCAAGAAATCTTACGGAAAATTTTATGCGAAGCGATGCATGAAAAGGTGAGTTTTCTTTACAGGGACTTTAAGATTATAGATTTGATCTACATAATGCGTAAAGCATTTACAGGTGCTAATGCTGTTGCATTAGTGAAGTTAGGAAATTGGCTGAATGTTATGGGGGTTTTAGGGTAAGTAGACAGTGGGGTTTGGCGGAAACGCCACAGAGCAAATCTGAAGCGTAATCTGTAGAACCGATTACTCAGTATGAAAAGATCCACTTTACAAGTATTATTACGTCTTCGAACCCATGAGAGGATTATTTAAAAGGTATAAGCTTATGCAAAATTTCATCGAATGCTTTACTGAAACCTGTTGTAATAATACCGACTTGGCTACCGTTCTCTGGGACTAGGAGTGTATCGAAAGAGAAATCAACTTTGTTGTGGTAAAAATACTAACCAGGAAGTCATGTTGCTTGGGTGAAATAAAAGATTCACAGCGGAAACATATCGCTTCATACAAAATGCTTTCAAAAATGTTGGCAGTAGAACAATAGGGCAAAACATCGGTTTTTTCCCTTTTCATGTATAGGGGAGATGAAAAAAATTCTCCATATATTAGGGGAATTCACCTTGAGAAAGCGACAGAGTAAAGATCATCGAGGAGGCAGAAGGGAGGAATACCTCTTAAGTAAAATGGCGAAGAGGCCATCTGAACCAGCAATGGATTCATCTTTAAGTTGAGTTAGTTTATTTTCAATCGTAGGTAGATCTAAGAAACATTTTTTTTCAATAATGCGGGCAACAACGGGAATTTTGAAATACCCTTAAATGTCAGATCACAGTGCGGGTGGAAGAAGAGATAGTGGATAAGGAAAGAAGTGTCGATATACATTGGTCGGGAATGCTTGGACATTACAATTTTTTTACTTCTCCCAGGAAAGGCGAATCTATAGCACTGAGTCGGCGCCCTGAGATGCTATTTTTTTTCTCGGTCAGGTCCATCAGACAAGCTCCGAAAGGCTTTTTTCTTTTTTTTTACACTAACGCGTGTACAAAGGGGATTTTGTAATACCCTTAAATGTCAGAGCACAGTGCGAGCGGATGGAGAGAAACTGAATAAGGAAAGGAGGTGTCGATGTATATTGGTCTTGAATGTTTGGATATCACAACGGCCAGGAAACACATGATCAGGCAGAACATTCCACATTCGTGTGGTTCGACTAAAGAATGACCTTCTATGTTTATTTGTGCGCCTAAAGTCGACTTTCAACGTGAACTGATGCGCATTCACAGATTGACGGATGTCTTTGGAAAATGTCTGAAGGGGTGGAACACCTTCAGTAAGTACAGTTGAGCAACGACCTTGGTAATACCTATAGAAAAGAGATAGGCATGATACGTTGCGCCTGTATTTTGTTTAAGTCTGAATTCAATGTATCAAGCATAAGTTGCTGGTGACGTTCGAAGATTTTTGGACGGGAGTTTTCGTCTGAGTATGAGAAACTCAACGTGCTATCATCAGCAATCGAGTGAATTGGGTTGTGAGTAATTGACAAGAGATCATTTATAAAAATGAGGAAGAGAGTGGGTGAGAGTACCGAACCCTGGGGAACACCTGCATTAATTTGATGGGAGACAGATTTGACACCATCAAGAACCACTTGGATTGAACGGTCTGAAAGATAATCTCTTATCTATTGGATCAGGGAATTGTCCACTCCATACGAATGCAATTTTGACAAAAGGGCTGGCTGCCAAACTCTGTCGAAGGCTTTTGAAATATCCAATGCGACTACCTTGCTTTCACCACTTTTCGATATGGTACGCCATCAGATCTCCTGTGCACCTGTTGCTACGAAAGCCGTATTGGCGGTCATTGAGGAGGTCATTTGATTCCAGATATTTCGAAAGTTGAGGCTTGATAAGTGATTCCATTACCTTGGAGAGAATAGAAGTTAGTGCTATGGGTCGATAAGAAGAAAGGGATGACTTGTCACCCCTTTTGGGAACTGGCTGAATGTTCGCTGACATCCATCTATTTGAGAAACGGCCAGTAGAATAAGACAAATGGAAGAGTTTCCGCAGTGGTTTAGCGAGTGAAGAGGAACATCTCTTCACGAGGATTGGGGGAATGCCATCCGGACCAGCGGATTTGTGTGCGTTTAGCTTTTTGAGTGCGCGGGCAACAGAACGCGTTCGGAAGCGAATCTGGCTCATGGTGTGCTGCTTATGCTCAAGTTGAGGTGGAACTGATGTGGTATTGTGGGGAAGATGTATGTACCAGTCACGTGCACTAGATTCACTTCTTCAATTTCAATTCAATTCAATTTTTATTTAGTAGATAATTACATTTATGGTATATTTTACAACTAGTACTTAAGAGATTTAGGATAGCAATTCCTTTACAACTATAATCTTAAATCCATATAACGACAATAGCACAATTTTAATGAATAACAAATAATAAATTAAGGGAAAACTACAATAAAAAACCCTTATTTGAATCTTAAGACTAATATTGCACGAGCTTCCGGTTATTTTATGTAGTAATGACCTCGATATAATTTTCATAGACAGAGTACATATGTAGTGACTAAGGATAACGCAAGACGGGAAACGAGAACATTGTCAGAAAAAGAACAATTGACGAAGAAGTTTCGATTGATTTTGTCAATAAGGAACTCTACCGGTTTAACGTTGGCGTTTTCATGTAGTTCATGTGTCGAATAATGCCATGGCAAATTCAGCAACATTTTCAATATTTTATTTTGACACCTTTGCAATTTTATTTTGTGTGTGCGAGCACAATTACACCATACAGGCGCCCCGTACAGGAGTATAGCTTGAAAAATGGTTTTAAATATTATAATTTTATTTTCGATGCTAAGCTTTGATTTTCTACACACTAATGGATACATAACTCTTACGACTTTGTTTATTTTGTCAATTGTGGTAGTGATGTGTTTTTGAAAGATGAGTTTTTTATCTAGAATAATACCTAGATATCTACAGTCTTCGGACCAATCAATATCAACTGCACACATACTGAGTTTAGTGCCATTTGGTAGGTAGCAGTCTTTCCTACATCTCGAAAACCAGACAGCTTGTGTTTTATTACCATTTATTTTTATTTTCCATTTCCTGTAATATACTGCTAGTTTGTCAAGAGCTGCTTGCAAAGAGTTGTAGACATTAATGAATAAGGCACCCGAAGAGAAAATGGCGGTATCATCGGCAAACATAGCTACCTGAATGTTTTCACCTAGACATGGTAAATCTGCGACAAACAATGTAAATAATATGGGACCAAGGACCGAGCCCTGGGGTACACCATGGTGGATTTGGTGAGTAGAGGATATGTCGGTTCCTAAACTCACAACATATTTTCTCGAACGAAGAAAGCTGTGGATAATTTTGATAAGCGGTATTGGCAGCTTAAGTTTTAGTAGCTTATAAATCAAGGCATCGTGCCATACCGTATCAAAAGCTTTTTCGATGTCTAGAAGAACTAGTCCCGTTGACTCCTTGTCGATGAATTTACCAGCTATGTGGTTTTTAATGCGCAAGACTTGGTGGATTGTGCTGTGACCACTACGGAAACCGAACTGAAAGTTTGGTAAGATGTTATTGTCTTCCACAAAACGATCAATCCTTTCCTTCATGATTTTTTCTAAGAGCTTACTTAGACAGCTAAGTAGACTAATAGGTCTGTAGCTTTCGGGGCTGTTCTTCGGTTTGCCGGGTTTCGGGATAGGTATTACTTTTGCTGTTTTCCAACAGTCCGGAAAATAACAATTCTTAAGACAAGCGTTGAAAATGAATGTTAAATAGTTACTTGCAGCAGATGGAAGTGCTTTGATTAATTTGTTGTTAATATTATCGAGACTCGCGGCCTTTTTTGATTTCGATTTTTTTATCAATTCTTTAACTTTGCTGATATTAGTTGCGTAAGTACTTTCAGCTGGTGTTTGAGAAAGTACATAGATAGTGTTAGCAACTTCAGCTTCAGTATACGCGTCGCTTAGATGCATAGATATGGAGTGGTTCTTACTAAACGTGTTAGCAAGTAGGTTCGATTTCTCCACTGAAGAAATAAACAACTTGTCGTGAACTTTAAACGGAGGAATACTGCACCCTCTCTTTTTCATAATTTTTGATATCTTCCAGAACGGTTTGCTTGCTTTGTCAAGAGAGGAAAGGTGTTTATTCCAACACTTGTTCCTATATGTTGAGATTTCGTTTTTAATGATATTATTTAAGACTTTAACATTAACTAGAAAACAATCGATTCTATAACGCAGCCATTTTCTTCTTTCAGAGTTTCGTAGCCTAATCAGATGTAAGATATTTTCAGGAAGCGGTGCCTTATCAACTGGAGCAGTGGAACATTTAGGTATCGCAAGATCGGCCGCTCTATTGATAATAGAAACAAAATTGTTGCATAGGATATCAATGTGCTCGCTGCAGGTTATAGAATTTAGGCTGGTATCACCTAGAATCAAGTTCGTGTTTATATATGATTTATAACAATTCCAGTTGGCGGCGGAATAGTTGTGGTATAAACTGGTACGATTTACAACTACTGTTTGATTCACAGTGAGGCTGATCGGAAGGAGGTCTGAACTTAACGCATTTAGAGTTAATGGTACTGTGCAGTAATTTGGAATATTAGTGATATATAGATCAAGAGTTGAGGGGTTCTTGTTAGCACTCGCTGGGATATAGGTGGGAAGAAGTGGATAAAGTATGGAAAAACTTGGGCTGGATTCAGCAACATCTAGTAAAATGTTACCCCAGCTGTTTGCCCTAAGACAATTCCACGACTGATGTCTGCAGTTTAGATCACCACCAATAATTACCTTGTTTCGAGTGTTGACTCTATACAATTTTTGCAGATCCCGCTTAAAGTAAGTAGATTTCTCTAGGTTTCTATTTCCTCCAGGGAAATAGACCGAAAAAAGACTCACCTTGGAGTGGTCACTTAATGTTACCTCTATACTAATTTCCTCAATTAACTTAAGGCGCAATGAAGGACGCAAGGAATGTTCTATACATTTTTTCACAACAATGGCGACACCCTCACCACTAGCATGTACCCTGTCTAGGCGATAACATATGTAATTTTGATGTGAGAAAGAAATGTCTTGTTTGAGCCAGGTTTCTGAAACAAGTGCAATGTCAATATTAAAATTTATCAAGAAACTAAAAAATTCATGCTTTTTGTTTTTGATGCTTCTCGCATTCCAAGTTATGATGTTAAGAGAGTTACTTAACATGTTTTTTCCGAGTATATGTACTTAATAGCTAATGAAGTAATGACGTTAAATTGGTCAGCTTTAGTTTGACAAGCAGTAAGCTTGGTTACAACTTCATTAAGAAGAGAGTTTATCTCGCTAAATGAGAACAGGTTATCATTAGTTAAAGTTTCTGACGGATTTTTCTTCGTGTGTGTCGTATCACTGTTGGAAGGTTGTTGGGTTTAATGGAGGCCAGAAGCCCAGGTGGATGAAGGAAGTGAAGGTTGACGCACAGATCGGGGTAGTGGAGGAAAATTATCAATGGATAATCGATCGGGCACTGTCTGCTGTTTGTCACTCGGAGGCTGTAGGAACGTTGTATTTCCTGTACCACGTCCGCGTGGGGATAATTTGCGGCGAATGTCTATGTACTGCTTTCGGCTTATGCATTCTGGATCGGTGGATTTATGTGGCCCACTACAATTTGCACACTTGATGACCTCATTTGTTTTGCAGTCTGATGTTTTATGGTTTCCCGAACATATTGCACAGAAGCTATTTATATGACAATGCATCGAGCCGTGACCATAAAGCTGGCAATTGTGACATTGTGTGACCTTACCTGGATTATGTTTTCTAAAGTCCCAGCGAACGATGGTTTTGAACAAGGTGGAGTAGTTCCGTTTTAGTTCGTTTAATTTAACAGTACCGCGTTGAATGTAGACGATGTACAAGTAGTGTTTGTACAGGGCTTTTGTTGACGGATTTAATGTGATGGTTTTAACATCTAGGCACTTAATCCCGAGTGCAATTAACTCATTTTTCACTATATCGTTGCTTATTAAGTCTAGCCCGGATAACACTACCTTTAATGGGCGATTTTCCTTACGTGAGTGGGTGAAAAACTCACATTTTAACCGTAAGAGTTCGGTTCTGATTTTATTATATATGTCCATTGTTGGGGCACATATTTTTTGCCCAAGCGAAATGTTTTTGATTAAGTATTTGTCTATCTTAATGTTGCTCAAAATATCACGCACTTGAGCACTAGTTGTTTTTAATACCACAATTGGCGGAACGGTTTCTTTAGGAAGTTCTGCGCACTGTTCGTCATTGGTCGGATCCATTTCAGGAGAGTCTTCCATCAGACTTTGAAGTGGTTGAAAAAAGTTAGTGTTTGAACACATTTTAGATTTTTCTAGAACTTTATTGTTCACTTTTGAAAGTTTATCGGGAGGAGTTTGGCCTCCAATAACGGGGTCGTAACGCAACCGTTTGCGCTTGATTTTATTTAATACACGTGGCCCAGGGGCCATAACTTAACGGTTATAACACTTGTTCAAATTTTTGTATGCGGAAAACGAGGCAAAGAAAACAAGATAATGATAATTAAATTGTGAAAATTATTGTGAAAATAACGGTTGATTAAGATAACTAGCACGAGCAAAACTGTGAGACAAGTTGTCTGTTTGAAAGTCAGCCAGGTACCGATTCACTTCTTCCTTCCTTAAATTATTCAATGTTCCCCTGAAAAGTAAACTGAGTTCATCGACACCAGGAGTCAAACTCCGCCACAAAACACGCACGAAAAAAGGGAAAACAGGAGAAATAAAACGCGCTATTTTGTCCATAAAGATGTGTTTATTTTGCGTAAAAATATTTAGATATATTCTAAAAGAAACACGGAACAAACTTTCACTGAATTTTGTTTCGTTTACACTTGATTTAATACTTCTGTTCTAATTATTACGACTTTGTGATATCTCATTTAATTAACGCAACGCACTGACACACGACCCGATAGAAACTACTAATTAGGAAGTATATACACATCCTCGGCACGCGACGAAGAGCGGGAGACGGACCGACTGGCTCGGTCGGCTGATGGTAAAGGACTCCGCAATAAACGGCTCGTGCAGAGCCGACTCGCTAATGGGGTGAGTTTCCCCGAAAGATAAAGTGTTCCTCTCGTGGTGAAAACGAGGAAAGAGGATCTCACTGGCGAGGTCCTGTAATGGTGTGCGTGAAGTCAATCGTTGAGATCAGATTGTTTACTATCGCTCGCAGGTCAAAGAGAAACGAAACCTAGACAAGGGGTGCAGAACAAAGGAAGAAGCGACCTAAGGCATCGTTCGGTAATGAGGGTCAGCTGAGTAAATAGCAGCCACTTATTAGATGCTAAAAGGGATTGCAATACTTTATACAATGGAGATCGTATATCGTATCTCTGCCGACTGGAAGAATCGGATTCTTTTGTTCGCATATGTTTATGCTATTGAATCTAATCCGGCGGATAAGCTCGTAGTCGATGATTGTTTGGAGATTCAAACAAAGGAGCATTTCTGGGTAATGTGCTTGCAGCTGTATCGATAGTTGCAAGTTATTGCGAAGCAATTCAGATGGTTACACAAAGACGGTTTGTATAACATCTATGCCAATTGTATATGGCATCTAAGGCGACTCAAGTGTCGAACTCTAGTGTGAGTGTTTACACTAATTGGGAATTCGATTCTTGGTCGCTAATGCAGAGATGCATTGATACATGTATGAATGCCCTTGTAGGAAAAATTCTTTACAGGCACTTCCAGATAATGCATTGAAAGCATTAATTATCCTTGGGAAGAAAATGTTTTTGCTGCGGGGAGATTGCGGTGCAGGTGTAGAAAGGTTGGAATTTGCCTGGCAACCGAAGGTACTGAATAGGTTTTGGTTTTATGTTCCTTATAATGGAAAGAATTCTTGTAGGTAATTTGTATGCGAAGAGATGCATGAAAGGTAAGAATTCTTTTACAGGGACTTTTAGGTAATACCTTAGATAACCTGCATGCGTAAAGCATTTAAGGTGCTAAAAAGATTTGTCGAAGTTAAGGAGGTTCTTCAGGTAAATAACAGTGGGGTTTGGCGGAACCGCCACAGTATCAGGCAGCGTTGAGTTGGCTGCAAAATGTGCAGCAAGTCGATTCGCCTTCTCTATTGCAGTGGTGACTGGTTTGTCATCAACTATAAGCAATGAAATGGATGAAGAGACTGAGTTTTAAATGTTTTTCATGAATGTTCAGAAGTTTCTACTACCTGTGGGAGAGTGTAGTATTTTTTGTCTCACTCTCTGGTCATGCAAGAACTTTGCGCGTTGTTTGTTTCCGGTTTTCCTCAGTATTGTTTGATTTATACAACCGGAAGCTCAACTATTTAGTCCTAATGGCTTCTCTGCAGCCGGAATCGAACCACATATTTCTCTTGGGTTTGATACTTTTTACTCTGTGTGGAATAAAGGTCCGCATGCCAAGTAGGATCGTGTCTGTCAATGTGTCCGCTATAGAGTCAACGTCGTTATTGAGGAAAAATAACGACCAATTTAACCTCCCAAAAAAGTCGTTCAAATCTTCCCAGTAGGCTTTCTCGCACAACCGTTCTTCTGAGAGCTTTCTCATTAACTGTTAGTTAGAGGAAATTTAGCTGACACGACACAGTGGTCTGAAGTGCCGAAGAGCGAAGAAACTTCAATTTTGTATTTGTTTGGGTGGGCGGTGAGAAACAGGTCCAGTGTGTTGGCGAAATGACCATATATGTCTGGTACCCGTGTTGGCTCAATGACAAATTGAGTTAAACTATTTGAATCAGTAAAAAGCTGGACATATTTACCTTCAGGTGTTGTGTGTCCAGAGTGACGAAGCCACTGAGATTCATGCACATTAAATCCACTGAGATTCATGCACATCATGAGATTCATCGCAATAGCGATTTCAGTGTGTGGATATAGGGTCAAGATCCTATCGATAGAATCAGGCTGAGCATCAAATTCGTTAAAGGATGCGTTTCTATTCAAGTTTGGGCTTCTGCAAAGAAGCAGTAATGTATGGTATGCTTACGAACGTGATATTTTAGCCAAGAGAAATTAAGTTCTGGGTTGGAACAGAGCCAATATTGTGGCAGAAACTGATAAGCTCTATCAATGCATATATATGTGGCTATACCACGATGTGGAAAGAACAGCGACCCGCAGATCACTTTACCGTTTCTTTATAAAGGGAAAGAAATCGAGATTTGTATCTCAAAAATGAACACTTTCATACCAAAATCCCGATTTTGGTATCCTGAGTGAGATGCTCAGTGTTTATTTAAGATAAGAATTCAGTTTCCTGAATTCTTATGAAACTATTGCACAGATATGGATGTGTAAAGGGATTCGGGTTTTTGTTTGTTCAATTTATTAGAAATTTTTCCAGATTGAGATAACGTATTGAATTTTGATGATGCCGTGGGGCAAATGTAAAACGATAAACGAATATTTGATTCGTTTATTGTGAAATTTGATTTTAATTAGGATTTTTGATTAAATTATGCCGTGTGGGCAAATGCTAAGCGATAAACGGATGTTTGATTCGTCTATTGCGAATTTTGGATTTAGTTTAGGTTTTTTAGGGTTTTGATTAGATTTAAGGTTTCGGTGTAGGATTGTGGGGGTTCTCTACATCACACGGAGAACCAACCCACAACCCTAACCTGCAAACATGCAAACAACCCACAATAGCATACATCTCCCAACCTGCAATTCCAAACCCTCAACAGAATATATTCTAATCAACCAAGCAACCACAATTTCCCCGAAATTAATACGCCTTAACAAACGTATACCCCAAACCTACAACAAACATTAACCACCTCCCCCATTACATCACCCCGCATACATTTTCACAAAACTGCTTCGGTCAATTCTCTATATTTCCTCATTACGACCAGCAATCCTAATTTCCCCGAAAGTCATATGCTGTAACGAAACGCGTGTTCAAATCCTCAACGGAGCATCAACCATCGCCACAAATTATACTAAGCCGCGTACATTTCCCCGAAATTAGCTCGGTTAACATTTCACCCAAATAATATTCCTTGCTTGCACCCAAGCAATTCCAATTTCCCCCGAAAATGCATGCCCATACTTGCTCGCGTTCCGAAAGCCGATTTCCCGGTACACCCAACCAACGAATTCAACCCAGCCTGTACGGCCAGAATTCGCTGGAACTGAGTTCTTATGCGAGCATAGCAACTCTTCCAAAATTCTTTGTAATTGGCAGCGAGCCTAATTTTGCTATGACGCACCGCCACGACGCAATGAATGAATTATTTTCTTTCGTAAACCAGTCGAGATCCAACCGCCATCAAGTGCGCATCGCCGCTTGCAAGCATTTTGCTTACTTACATGCGCCTCCATCCAGCCCACCCAGTCGGTGTAACATAGTATATTTCGGGAGTCGGTCGTCGGAACCCGACGTGCGTTTCGGCCACCTCACGTTTGACAATCCTCGCGTACCCAACAACCTTTTTGCAATATAGCGCGGCGCAACTAGGGCAATTGTCAGGGGCATGCGGATTTATCCCGCCACCAGATGCCGAAAGTCGCGAAGTGTCTCGAGGTACTATTTTCGAGAGCCCGCGTTCATTGTTAATCTAGCCCGATCCGCAAAATTCCGCGTTGGAAGTCAATCGAGATTAAGTGCTCCTGCAACCGCGGTTAAGAGAAATATAACACAAAGACTTTGAGTAGGAGGGGGGATTTGCTGATAAGCGAACGTTTAAGTGGAAATAAAAATACGAAAGGAAAGCATTAACATTAAAACCGGACCGAAGCGTTTTATTTCTTTTCTTTCTCCCCCGTTGGTGAACGTTGTCAGTGTTATTTATACAGTGACGTGTTGGGGGTACCGTGAAACCGCGTCCGTGCTGGCGCCCACCTAGATTCCCCACAGGATTACTGGGATTAGGATGTATGAATGGAGGAAAAAGGTGGTAGGGCTTTTTAGAGCACTACAATGTGAACTGATGCGCATTCTCAGAGTGACGAGTATTGTGGGAAAAAGTCTGAAGAGCATTCAACATTCAACAAGTGCATTTGAGAAACGACCGGGATATTACCTATAGAAAAGAGATATGCATGATACTTTACGCCTATGTTCTAATGACGTGGGAGCAGGATGACTTACTGCTGGCTCCCCAATAAGTTGCACCACTGAGCATGTGTGGTGCAGTTTTGCATGCACCTGAACAAATATGGGAGTTGAATTCCATTTTAGGACAAAAGTGCACCTTGTAAGTAACGTCCAGGTTGGATGGAGTGAAGTATTTTTTGCATCTCTTAAGGAATCCCATACATTTAGCCGCACTTGTCAGTACTTCAAATATGTCCTTGTTCCAATTAAAAGTCGAATTAATTTGAGAGCCGGGGATTGATAATCGCTTGACTTCATTGATGCAAGTGCCATTCATTGACAGACAAGAAACAGCCCGAGTTTTTAAGGCGTAGATAATCCCAATTGATATATCTTATTGAGGTCGGAATTCAATGTATTAAGCATAACGTGCTGATTAGTTATGAGCTTCGAAGGATTTGTCTGGAATGTTTGTATGAGTATGAGAAACTTAAGATGCGATCACCACCAAACGAGTGAGTTGGGTTGTACTTAGATAATGCGCAAGAGATCATTTATAAAGATGAAGAAGAAAGTAGATGAGAGTACAGAACCCTGTGAAATACCTGCGTTATTAGCATGGAAGGCATATAATTTGATGGGAGGCTGATTTGACACCATCAAAAACTACTTGGATTGAACTGCCAGAAAAATAGTCTCTTATCCATCGGATCCGTCCAGTCCATAGGAATATAATTTCGACAAAGGGATAGATTCCTATCTCTAAAGTAATGGAATGACTCCACTTTTCAGTAAGATATGCCATCATTGCGTTTTATTGTGCAAACCTAGGTTCAACTAACGACTCTTGCTATTGCGCAGTTCGGCACAATTACTGAGTGGTAGGTATGTCCCAAAGCCCAACCGCCCGGTGAAACACCACTCCATTAAGCTAGAGGCTTCGTGAAATGGTTGGGAGAAATCCTTGAGCATCTTTCGGAGCTTGGCTGATGGGCCCGGTCGAGAGAAGAACATTGCATCTCAGGGCGCCGACTCAGCGCTATAGGTTCGCCTATCCTGGGAGAAGTAGAATTTAAAAAAATGATTCCAGATATATCGAAAGTTGACGATTAATCAATGACTCCACTACCTTCGAAAGAAAAGAAGTTACTACTATGGTCCGATAAGAAAAGACAAATTATTTGTCGCCTTTTTGGGAATTGGTTGAATCTCGCTGACTTCCATCTGCTTGGGAAACGGCCAGTAGAATAGTATAGGTGGAAGAGTTTCCACAGCGGTTTAGCGAGTAAAGAAGAACATCTCTTTAAAAGAATTTGGGGAATAGCATTTGGACCAGCGGGTTTGTTTGTATTAATCGCCTTGAGTAGACCAAGAGAGAAATTTGATAAGTAATTGAAATAAGAGGCGTCGGGAACAAAGGATTTATCAGTGAAAAAATTTTTTTAAAAGAGAAGAAGTTGACAATAACATGGGGATCGGTTGAGGTTTCTGAGTTAAAGAAAGGGAGTTAGCATAACCATCGGATTTACATTTGTAATTAACAAACTGAAAAAAAAGCTTGTAGGTCGTTTATTAGGTCGGCCACTATTTCCACTGCATAACTTTGGAAGAGGGAATTGTAGGGTTCGATAAAGTGGAGATAGTCGCAGACAGCCCGCAGCTTATTCCGTTTGTTACGAAACGAGCGAACCTCTCAGTAATATCAAGGAGGTGAGGAGATTGAAGTCTTACGCCTAGAGTAGGGAACGTAAACAGAAACGGGTTTCAAGATTTCTGTGTCAAGATTGGTTGTAGCATCTTCCACAGTAATGTGATCAAAACAGAATGAGATTCTGCTAAGTTAATCATTAATAAGGCAAAAATTCGCTTTGTGGAAGTCGTATGAATCTCGAGACGGGATGGACTGCAATTAAGAAGATAAAAAGAAAATAAAAAATTTTTGTAAAAATGAAATGAATGAAAACGGGATGGACTGCAGAAGTTTCATATAAGAAAAAGCAGAGTAAGAGGTTGGTGATATTGTCGAACGTTGTGGGAGTAAGGGGAGAAAATGAAACAGAGCTGCATGTCCATGTGGTCTTAGATACTGTTAACATGGTAGAGGCTTAAATCTGTTAAATATTCGATTAAGACACATTCCTTGGCACTATATGCAGAGAAGATATACAAATATTGATTATCTGGCAAGGATCATTAAGTACGTGGAGGTTAAAATCGCCAAAAACGACGGCTCGTATTCATGGAATATACGGTCGCCACAATTCATAGTACACAGCGCCCTGTTGATCCCACCAGTTACAGAGCATGATTGTCGATTCATGAATATTCCTACTTGGTGTTGATGTCGATAGCGGCGATTGAATTGGCATGGCGTGGTACTTTTTCTTGTTGGGATTATCATAGAATATCCATTTCTCATCCTCAATCACAATCCCATGTAAAAAAAATCCTTTCTTTGTTCCCTTTGATACTTTAGCGGATTATTATGTGGTTCAAGTGTTCCGCCGAACACTGCTTGCCGCAGAGAAAACATACATACACAGAGCGAACGCGGTTACAAATGAAACACCAACAAAATTGTTTTTAATTTTTATTTTAATCGTGGTTGTCTATTGTTATTTTGAATTATAAGTTTCGCTGTTTTTCTTACGAAATAGGTGCCGAGTAATTTATCGAAAAGAATGTTCTTATCTTATCTAAAAAAAAAACATATTGTATGCGAAAACAAATCGAATCACACTTAATACGGCACACATTCACTTTTAATGACACGAAAAGTATTAAAGATTCTTGGCGCGGATTAACCTCCTCGGCGGGGTTCTCTGGTCTCCTCTCTGTACGGATATTCGATATATACTTCTCGGCCCGGTGACGATCCGAATTCGACTCAACCTATCTCAATCCAAAAAAAAAAACCTGATACAGATCGTGTCTATATCTGCACAGAAAAGTTTCCTATTCGCTCTGCTAACGGAATTTTCGAATCTCTGTTAGCAGCCTGTTATTACGTCCCAGGGGTAATTTTTTATTCCTGAAAGAAGAAACTCGCTCATCATCAAACATCATTATCACCATCCGTGGTGGTGATCGAAATTCAGTTCGGCGGTTGTCGATTGTGTGCCTCCTTATTTGCATAAAACATCTGGCGCTCAGGCCGAAGGATATCCTGCAATTTCGATGGACGTGCGGTCCATGAGTTTTGTTTAATTTCTTTAGTTAAAACTAACAATCCATTAGACCTTTCTAATGGGTGTGAAATTCTACAAAGGAATCGTGGGACTGGAGTATTTCCTTTGTTGGCTTTATTCTCGTAAATATTCCGAATTATCTTGTTGAAATAATTACGGTTGCCTACAATTTAGCAGCGGATAGGCGATATGCTTTATTGCATGAAGTTGCTGTTTCTTTTGTTTGCCGATGAATTTGATGGTCTTTGTGGCAGACCACCCGCACGTGCATCCGTTGGTCAGCTAATTTACCGACGATAGCGATTCCTTGCAACGTCGTGTAGATGTTCAGGATTTCAGATTGTGCAGTGCTGGAGTGCGGCGCATTTCAATCTTTGGGAATAAGGTGAATGGATGCTTTTACCTTTTTTCAGGTATGCTACAATCGACTTGTTGAGCTTGATATTGAAAGCTGTGGGCCGTTCAGTTCCTTGCTTCGTTTTATATCGGGTTCGCATTTTGCAGCTTCCTATGACCCTTGTTACAGGTATGATTAGGAGCTTATGGACACGTGTCTGTGGGCACGCGTAATGATAAGGTAAGTATGTTCCTTGAAGGGTAGGAACCTTACCTGGGTGAAATTGTGCGTTCGTAGAACACTACAATACATCTGCTCGCAAGTGAAAAATCGCCATTCAACCGACCATCGTCTGTCGGTTTCATGTTCATATAGTAGCCAATGGGTTGGGTTTCATTTAACTGGTATCTTCATTAAAAGGTTATCCATAGTCCTCATTTACAAAATATAAGTTTTGTTTTTTTGAAAGTACAACATTCCAAAATGTCGAGCCGATACAAGGGCAATTGAATGAGATATCAGCGTTTGCGATGATAATGAAGAACGTGTGACTCGAACCGACGCTATGACGGTTAGAATCACTAGAAGATTGAACCAATACTTAACACATCAGCCCACTGCTCCGGTTACGAATCCGATTTCTAAATTCAAGTAAACTCAACTGATGTGGAATTCCTATATTATTGCCTGATATACGGCTAATGCAAATGCGATTTTCTTTCCGTGTTGTTCTTCTCTATTTGCTCGTATATTGTGTGTGGATCTATTAGAAACGCCACCCTAGTCCCTCCTCAGTAACTTTGTTAGGATCAACTTCGTGGGCGAATGACGGAGCAAGGCGCGAAAAGTGAAGAAACGTCGAAGCACGTGAGTGAACTGTTGTTTTGTGCAGAAGTCGGAACCGTTGTGATAAACTCATGTTTACCTATGGGAGTTTGGGTGCTGATTGTACACAGATCACGTCGGGGTTACTAATTATAGCGCTTGCGCTAATAGTGAAAAACGTGTGATTTGACCCGGGGACATAACTGTTCTGCTCACACCTTGCTTCCTCCGTTTTAAGGAAAGAGCATGTAGCGTCTCTAACAGGTACACACACAATACACAAGCAAATAGTGAAGAACACCGAACGAAAATCTAATAAGAAAATGCATCAGAGCCGTATACCATAGCGATAACATAACAATTCACATCAGTGGAATATACTTGAGTTTAAAAATCGAATTCTTACACACGGCGGTGGCCTGATAGGTTGCGCTTTGGTTCAATTTTTTTGTGATTCTAACTGTCATAGCGTCAGTTCGAATCACACGTTCTTCACTATCATTCCAAACGCTATAAGCATAGCAAGCGTAGTTTTTTTATTGATAGAAATACAAATTTTTATAGTTTAATATACAGCTTTATTTTGGTCTTGCTTCCTGTTCAAAGTGCTTCGTAAAACCCTGTTTAAAATGTTTGTTTTTACCTTAAATACTAAACTTCTAAAACACATGAATGTTTGTTTGGCCAATCATATTATATTTGAGCAACTACCATGATTGCTCGATGGTATTCTAGCCAATCACCTGCAATGGTTTTGAATTCCTAAACGCATGAAAGTTTGTTTATTTGAATAGTTGCTACGGTTGTTCAATATTGATTTTGCTGATGGTATTCTAGTTTGTTACCGATCAGCTGCCATGGTTTCGGATGCTTTTGGGAACCGTTTAGATTGATTTGAATATTAAGATATGGCTATGATTTGGATTAGAATATTATGGGAGTGTAGTTGGGTTTTGATTAGGATTGGAGTACGACGGGAGTGTAAGTAGTGTAGTGGGCGCGGGCGGGGGACGGAGGGGATTTTGATGTTGGACTTTTCTGGAGCATTACATGGCGGATATATTCACTAAAAAATTGAACCAATGCTTGACACATCAGGCCTCTGAAGGCCTCTGCCACGGGTACGAATTCGATTTCTAAAGTCAAATAAAGTGATCTGATGTGGAATTGCTATGTTACTGCTTGGTATACGGCTGATGCTATTTGCTTATTCGATTTTCTTTCTATGTTGTTCTTCTCTATTTGCTTGTATATTGTAGGTGTGTGTATCTGTTAGAAACGCCACGGGTGGATCATTTTTATGGGACGGGGCCTTCTGATCGGCTCATATGCTTATTGAAAAGTTTTAACGCATTTATTTCAAAAAGGCATTCCACGAAATTTTTCTGTTTCTTTTTGTTTTTAATAAGTCCAAAATAGCAAAAATGTTCTCTTGAAATATGGAATGGATTTAAATATAAATTTTATGAAGTAGGGCATTTTTAGCCCCGTTCCTTCGACCGGCTCGTGTCCTTATTGCAAACCTTAAACGCATCAATCCAAAACAGCATTCAAAAAACGTTTTTTGTATTTTTTTAAAAGTAAAGGAAGGAGTTTTTTATGTGATTATAACTTATTTATTTAAAAATGTTTTGGTTGTCCGGAGAGAGGCTTGTCTTCAACGCTTTTCTTGGCGTATCAAAACCACTCCCAAAAAGGTTTATCAGTTGAAACATCGTCACCATATACTTCCACAAGCCTTCAATCCTCGTCAACTGCGCTCTCCAATTAAAGCAGAAAACTAAAACCCCCACAAATTGTGGTTAGTTAACACAAAATTTGACATTTGCCGCACAATAAAAACCAAGGTTTCATATGAAACCTAAAGAGATATTGTCGCGGTTCCGCCAAACCCCACTGTCTACTTACCGTAAAACCCCCATAACATTCAGCCAATTTCCTAACTTCACTAATGCAATCGCATTAGTACCTGAAAATGCTTCACGCATTATATAGATCAAATCTATAATATTAAAGTCCCTGTAAAGAAAACTTACCTTTTCATGCATCTCTTTGCATACAATTTTCCGTAAGATTTCTTGCTTTACTTATCTGGAATTCCAAACCAGTTCGGCACCTTCGGTACCACACAAATTCCTGTAAACAAAATGATTCGGCTTGCATACAATGTAACCGTCATGACAGGACCATAAATATTGCGCCGTCTATTTTCCCAGCCGCGCCATGTGTACAACAATGTTCCCTACATACACATTCGCTGGCGACTTACACCCAAGCGAACAAAGCAAATACGTATTCCGCGTCTCTTGGCATCAATTGAATCCTACAGCATAAACAAATACAAATAGTAATTCAATTCCTACCCTTACTAGCGATGCCAGAAACATCCAATTTGCTTTTAGCACCATTTCCCGGATGACTAGCGGTTTATTTATTCAACTGCAATGCACATTTTCCCTTTCCTTGTTTCAGGTTCATCCCCATGGCCTTGGGTATGAAAAAAAACCAATGTGATCTTCACTCACACATACACATACATTGCCAAGTCTTTCTTCCTTGTTTCCACCACAGAGAAACACTTTCTTTCTTGGGTAAACTCACCCCAAAACGATTAAATATCGTTGAGTCCTTTACCATCCGCTGACCGCCACGGTCATGCCACTCTCGCTTACCGGTGCGCACGGTGACGCGACTATAGTCGAGTGGTGGTTTGTCGATTTTTCGGTTATTTGATTACGGAGGATTTTATTAAAATACACATTTCATCGAGTGACAATAAGAAGTACTTCATATAAATTAATATTAGTATTAATTTACATTACGTTCAATATTGTTAACAAAGGTAGTGGTTGTTTTATTCGGAGAATAAAACTAAACAAAATGAAAAGTGCGTTTTATTTTTCGGCGACTTTCATCAGTGTTCTATTCGCTGTGTTGTGTTTGTTCCGCGTGTTGGGCTTAATCCTTGACAATTCGGTTTGACGGAACCTTGTTGAACAGTGGAGTGAATGCTGGAGGAAGAAGGTAACCAAGTGCCCGTGTCCGGTACATACTTCTTCCCCACAATATAAAATGAACATTATTGACAGATGTCTAACTTCTCTGAAACCACTGAAATCAGCTGTCACTATGAAACACTCATATAAGCCATCTACTTTCGAAATCCGATTGAAGCAGTGTTTACTTCCAACATTTTAAGAAGTTCCATTGACAAGTTGCCCTGAGAGTACGAATTCATTGTGGACAATCCATCGAGCTCTCAAAAAACAAATGAGCATCGATTTGAGTTTTGATTTGCTCATTTTCGCTTGTTTGGAACTGGGACACTTTGTGGTGTATCACCATTAACAATCTCGTTTTGTCTCGAAATCGTTTTCGAAAATTCAGGTTTTATCACCTATAACAAAAGATCGAAGGAGTTCTGACTCCCTCCGAAGGCGTTCCAGACGATTTGGGCCCAGACCCGTCTGATTTTTGTGCACACTTTTCACTGTTAAAATTCTGTATTAACATTTGATGGACGCTGAACACGCTCAAATTTAACTCAGTACTGATCATTCTGACTGCCAATCGACGATCTGACTTCACAAGAAACTTCACTTTTTCGACATTACCATTAATTTTTAAGGTTGTACGAGTAAGTGTGGATTTAGTTGATAAACGACATGCCTCAGAATCGACCCAACGGAACCTTTTGAAGATCTCCTCCCTAAAAAAATTATGTGAACTTGTAAGTTTCGTTTTGATAGAGCAAGTATTCTTCCAGGAAAGTCTTAGTCAGAACCTATACACCAGTTTATACCAATTTTAGATGAACAGACAGACGTGAGTAATCGCTCATCAGTACCACTAAATGAGCATGAAACGTCTTTCCTGTTCCAATGTTCCTCCGACATTACGATCGCTGAACAAATTTCGCAACTTGTTTACGCTTTCTCAGTCCGTATTAATAATTTTAAACATCTGTTGGTAATTTTGTCGTATATTAATTAAAGAGTTCCTCATTCGGCCCAATTACTAGGCTCTTCATATTCATAATCATGCGGAGGTGTGACATAAGTAGGGTAATAATGCTCTGGATAGTCCTTATGCGGCGATACAATAACATGAGAGTTAGTTGGCGGGAAATAAAAAGTAACAGCGTTTTCCGGTGGGACTTCATGATGTATTTCTTCCTCTTCTGTGTGGTCAGGAATCGGTGCTTCTGTAGATAAATCCGGAACCTCTGTCACCGTCGTACTCTCTTCAGGTTTCTCAGTAGGTGAAGAAGTTGCGGGTATAATACCTGCAATACCTACTGTAGCTGCTCCTGTAGTACCTCCTGCAACGGATCCTGTCAGAAAAAAGTTGGGCAGTCCGTTTACAAAAGGGAATAGTTTAGGCAATGTATTTGGTGAGCTTGCTAAGCTTGCTAGGAGAGCCTTTTTCAACAGCAACGCCTTCAAAAGCGCATCCGATGGACCAAGAGCGAGAAGCGTTACTAGGATTACCTGCAAATGAAAGTTTATTAATTTCTCTATATATTATATTTAATAGCTTAATTAAATTTCGTACAATTTTCAACATTTTTTTTTCAATTACGCTCAACCGTAACAATTACAGTGATGATAATGTGCTCGTGAATTCGTCTTATATGAGTAACTGAAGCGCAAAGTCATAAACCAGACACACTGGTCTGTACTGCATTTTCGAGGGGGTGCACTTCCAGACAAAATATGTTTACAAATTATTTCCTGTATTGGAATTCGATAACTACTTTTGCAATGTAGTTAAGGAGTCTCGTCTATTTGCGAGCGGAGTGGGGTAAAGACAAATCAGCAAAAAGCCGGTAGTTAGCATTCGCCTCCAATTTGAAAAATGTGGGAAGATGTACCAGAAAAAAAACAGACCTGACAACTCGTAAGTGCACACGTTCGGTTTTTTTTCAGATAAAGTTGTTTGGGAATCAGGTATTTTTAGCATTTTGCCTCCAGTAGAAAATATACAGTTCATGTAGATGTGTACATTCAAAATGGAAATACAACAGTTCATGAATTAATGTTTAGCAGGATAAGGTCGTTCCAAGAAATACTGACTTCGAGACGTTATTATTCAAATTGATACCCCAACGCTTTTTATGGCCTTATAGACGACGCCATGCACTCTTTCCTATTATCATTCATTTTCAACCCTATCCGATTTTCGGACAGCTTCTTCAGGCGAGCTAGTTATTCCACCCACCGGAACGTAATAAATTTAACTCTTTCAGACGAATTGTCACAGCACTAGCATTGTAAGCTTTCAAATATGAGGCACATAATTCTCCAAATAACTTATTTCTCGAATACGACTTAAAGGTTTGAATACATTTTACTAGACAAACAAGTCTTTATTCTGCACATGTTCCATGATAAAGTTAATGCTATATTCAGCAGCAGTTTCGGTAATATAAGTAGTTTTCATAATTTGAACGGCCTTCTCAGTACATATCAATTTCTCATATGCCCCAGCAACCAGACGCATATCTATGCTGCTATTAACCGCTTCAAATTAATTTTTCTTCATCTTGATCACTATTTTCACGGACGGGATTCCAACTACTTATTCGATTTTGAACGGAGGAAATTTATTAAAAAATTAAACTTAAAACAAAATTAATTTTATTAATTAAGATACTTCTAGTTCATATAAAATATGGGGTATAACTTAACAGACGGAGTTTTAAGAAAGGAGTGTTGCAGTTAAATTCAAAAAGGTTAGAGGGTTGTATTTGAATTAACTCTCCATGTGAAAATAAGGACCAGACTGGGATTTCGTAAATTGCATATTGAAAGCGATAGAATTATGAAGACTCACCTAAAAGAATTAGATTAATGAAGAGAATATCGGAGAAATATCGACGTCCCTTTAGGATATTAAAATTCAGATATGCGAGATAACGCAATAAGGGCAAGATCACAGGTCCTCTCATCTCAATCCGCGGAGAGCAAATCGTAACAAACCTCCTTGAACACGTTCGATTGTACGATACGCTCGTGAATTCTTCAATAAGAGTGTGCCAATTCCAACAGACACAACACACCACACTATAGCGAAGAACACAGCATCAAAAGATAAAACACAAAAGTAAATGATCAGAAATGAGCAACCTCATGTGGTAAAATAGTAGTGAAAATAAAATACATCTTCGTCTACACGCAGCCGTGGTCTGTTGTGTTGAGGCTTTGGTTCTTTTGTCTTGATTCTAAGCCCTTCGAATCACATTCTTCACTTTATCGCAAAACGCTATTAGTAAAATGACGGACAAAAAAATGTAAGAAGATCAGAACATGTTTGGAGAATTCTTTATACAAACACCCTACAAAAGTGAAAATTAAATTGGGTTTAAACATTACTTCCTCAATATGTGAGAAAAAATAATCAAGCCCCGGGAGCGCGTTTAAGGATTGGTTATATAGTACAGAAGATATGGAAGGAACATAGATGGACCTACGTGGATATGTTGATATATTCTTCAAACATCTCAAAAATGTTATATCGTCAACATAACGTAAGAAAAGCTCAGCAACGTTGTCAAAAAGGGTGCCTGGCAGCAGTTTATGTTTTTAAAAAGATTATTTCAATAAATAAAAAACGGTGTGGAAGGGGGGCATCATTCGACCCGCGGATCGTATGGGGTCATGATATTGCAGTGGTACCGACAGCACCGGCCCTATGAGTGGGTCGTTAGAATATACTCACATCTAAGCCGGATTTTCGTCATCGGTCACATTTCAACCATAGCCCGCATCGGACGTGTTAAAAGACCACAGTTTTCGCTCATACGTAGGATGTATATAACTTTTTCATTGACAAACAAACAATTACATTACTAACTAAAGTGCTGTTTATCACTTAACAAATGTGTTTTAATATCACGAAAACATCGGCTTTCACTCTGTGAATACCCAGTTGCAAAACGTGTGTTTAAAAAACGGTCAACCTATTGATATAATTAAACTAATTCATAAATGAGAACGAAGCCACGAAATGGAAAAACAGTGCCATGACGTGTTGTGCCAACTAAAACAACGTGCAACAACAACAAACAAACAAAACGAATGTTAAAAGTGACAAAAAACGTGCTCACAAAATCACTTCAGTGAGGTGCAAAAAACAAAATAAAACAATTAAAATATATCACCTCGGTCATAAAAGTGAAAATTAAAACACACAATATATTGCTAGTTAAGCAAAGACTTTTCAAAGCATCATTTGGTGCGAGTGCAAGTTTACTGGCTCTTACTCGACGATAGCCGCTTACGGGAGAAATCGACTTCGTGGATCGTATTGCAGGTGGCCTTTGTTTTTTTTTTAATGAAAACAAACTGGAAAGAACCAGCATGAACACGGAGGAAGATAAAAACGCGACAACACACAAACGAAAAGGTACACCGAAAAACTCCATTGTGACGCGAAGTTAAACTGCGAACTTAACAATGGAGAAAAGAGATCAGCAAATGGAGGAGGACAGAGAGCCCCCACCCTCCTCCAACTTTAACATGTATGGGGCAAACAACTCATTCGCTTCTCTTGCATCCTCAGAGTCTGAGGATGAAGAAGAGGAAATAAGTGAATTGGAGGCGAAACTTGCGATGGCAAGAGCCCGATTAGAAGAGAGACGCCGAAAGAAAAAAATAGCGGCGCTCGAAAAAGAAAAAGACACAGAACAACAACAAAAGCCGAAGCCAAAAGTCGGCCAACAGCAACAGCAACATCAACATCAACAGCAACTATCAACACAAAACCGACCACCGAAACAGCAAGCAACACAGCAGTGGCAAAGCAACAATAACAACGAAAAAATAAAGATGCCACCAATCAACACCATAGATATAGGAAACAATTTTGTAGTTAAAAGACTGACTGGTAACAGGCATGCCGTTCAAACCTATGCGGTGGCAGACCACGAAAAAATTAAAGAGGTATTAAAAAGAGCCACCGCGGAATTCTACTCGTTCACTCCGAAGCAAACAAAGAGGGTAACGTTTCTATTAAAGGGTGTCGACCCTGAGGTGGAACCGGAGGCTCTGCTCGAGATGCTTCAAAAGTTGAAGCACGAGGATCTCGAATTTATCGCCGTAAGACCGTTCACCTCAACCAAGGCAAGAAGGGAAAACTGCAGGCCACCCTTCTTTTTAGTTCAACTAACGCCCAGCAACAGAATTGGTGGTCTAAGAAAAATTACAGTCTTGGATCATCAAATTGTGACATGGGACAAATTAAAAAAAAAAGGCAGAGACATCCTGCAATGTGTCCGCTGCCAAAGGTTTGGTTACGAAGCGGCGAACTGTGAAATGCAGCACCGTTGCGTAAAATGCGGAAAAGACCATAAGGCAGAAGAATGCCCTCTGGGAAAAGAAAGGGTAGAAGACAAAGCCCTTCTAAAGTGCGCAGTGTGTCGGAATGAGGGCACCCCGGTAATTATCGAGGATGTCCTAAATTCCGAGGAATAATGGCAAGAAGTGTGACCCGGCAAAAAAACACAGACCCAGCTCGTACTACAGCAATGCCCGTAACATCGCAGCGGTCGTACGCACAAATTGCGTCGGATGGTAGACCACCAAATCAGGCTACAACATTGGTAGCCCCAAAGACCCCCACACAGACTGAAACAACATTGCAAGCAGACGTGGTCACGGTCCTGCTCAATCTGCAGAGATAGATGACACAGCTGCAAAATCAAATAAACGAGATCTACTCGCACTTGCCCAATCTAAATAAAAAGTCAATATAAACCCTCTAACCAAAAGATCAATCAAAGCTTTTGTCGTGAATGTAAATTCGCTAATAAGAACTGAGAGAAGAGCCAATCTTGCAACCTATTGCAAGAGGAACAACCTGATGTACTTCTGGCGGGGGAAACAAAGTTAAAGCAGAGACACAAGATAGGACATAAAAACTACGATATTATACGAAGAAGCCGACCCAACTCCACTCAAGGGAGTTGTCGCAATCTTTATTAGAAAAGGAATCAATCATAAAGTAATATATAGTGAAGAAATGCGCAGGTTCCGGGTGCTGGAAGCCTGTATCGTAGGCATACCACTTCAGCAAGGACCGGGTTTGTATGCGATTGCGGTCTATGCACCTGAGGAGCACCAACATAACCTATTTATAGCAGAGCTCGAGACACTCTTTCGATGCTTACAATTGCACCTGGACAAAAACTACTTTATCCTAGGGGGAGATATGAACGCCAAGCATAAAAATTGGGAAAATTATATATCTAATGCCAGAGGAAATCAGTTGGCTGGCTGGTTGGATCAGTATCATATTGAATATAGAACTGACCTACTAGCTACGGAATATCCATCGTTCCCTAGAGGTAGATCGTTCTTAGATATCTTGCTAATTGACTCACGACTGAGACTACTTAACACCAACAGACGAAACAGAAAGTGTTTACGGACAATTGAATACGACAGTGACCACTGTGCATTCACGGAAGTAATAGAGCTTCCGAGCGATCTCGCAGATCTGGGGGTATTCGTGATCCCGCAACCCTACAATAACGGGGCAATATGATGGCCGCGGTTCACCAGATCATTAACAAGAGAACTTCGTTCGAACGACTTTAATCTGCCAGTAAACAGAAACCTGACAAATGACGAAATCGACAAATACATCCAACAAATGGACGAAACCGTAAAACGAACAATGGACAAAACAATTCCCAAAACAACAGTTACAGATTTCATAAACATGTACAGAAACGCAACAATAAACGCACTCCACAAGAAAAAGAGCAGACTGCTATCGAAACTAAAACAATTACACAGACAGTTTACAGACAGACAAGACCAGGAGATAATATCACTGAAATCCCGATTAAAAAACCTCCAACAATTACTTAAAGCTAATTATAGATTAGCAACAAATTTGTAACAGGCCAATTGAAAAGTCCCCGGCCTCCCATAGTAAAACACATTTTTTGGCAAAACTTGTTTTTTTTATTCAACATAATTCCCTTCGAGGGTGATACACTGATTATAGCGACCCTCCAACTTTTCGATACCTTTTTTGTAGTACGATTTGTCCTTTGCTTCAAAATAGGCCTCAGTTTCGGCGATCACCTCTTCATTCTTCCTCCCAGCGAGCATTCTTTTGAGATCTGAGAACAGGAAATAGTCGCTGGGGGCCAGATCTGGAGAATATGGTGGATGCGGAAGCAATTCGAAGCCCAATTCATGGATTTTTGCCGTCGTTTTCACTGACTTGTGACACGGTGCATTGTCTTGGTGAAGCAGCACTTTCTTTTTCTTCAAACGCGGTCGTTTTTCGGCCATTTCGTCCTTCAAACGGTCCAATACCGCTGTGTAATAGTCGCTGTTGATGGTCCTTCCTTTTTCAAGATAGTCAATGAAAATTATTCCGCGCGCATCCCAAAATACAGACGCCATAACCTTGCCAGCCGACTGTTGCGTTTTTCCACGCTTTGGGACGGGTTCATCGTGTGCAGTCTACTCGGATGACTGTGGATTGTACTTCGGAGTGAAATGATGGAGCCATTTTTCATCCATTGTCACATATCGACGCAAAAACTCGGGTTTATTACGCTTGATCATCTCCAAACACTGCTTCGAATCATCAACTCGTCGTTGTTTTTGGTCAAAAGTGAGCTCGCGCGGCACCCACTTTGCACAGAGCTTTCTCATACCCAAATATTCGTGAATGATATGATGTACACGTTCAGTTGATATCTTTAGAGTGCCTGCTATTTCATTCAATTTCAATTTACGGTCATTCAAAATCATTTTGTGGATTTTTCTAATGTTTTCGTCGGTAACAACCTCTTTTGGGCGTCCACTGCGTTCACCGTCTTCGGTGCTCATTTCACCGAGTCTAAACTTAGCATACCAATCCTTGATGGTTGATTTTCCTGGGGCGGCGTCTGGAAACTCGTCATCAAGCCAAGTTTTTGCTTCAACTATATTTTTTCCCTTCAAAAAGCAATATTTTATCAACACGCGAAATTCCTTTTAATCCATTTTTTTCACAATAACAGAAGTTGCTTCACTCAAAATACTATAATTCACAAACTAATGATCCGACATCTGTCAAATTTATACACGCGTCTTTTGAAGGTTAGGGCTAACTAAAAATCATATGGATTTAATTCTAGTGCCGCCATCTATGTGTCGGGCCTTTTCAATTGACCTGTTATTGGAACAACAGAATTCGAGCTATAAAAACTAATAACCCGAATATGTTCCCACAAATAAATAAAATATTCAAGAGAAATAATCAAAATGAGATTCAGTGTCTCCAAATTCCACGTACTGATGTAAACAAGCAGCTGCTAATCAACATTGTCATAGATACAGAGAACGCGATCCTCAGTAGTAAGCTCTTCGTGATCGAAGATCCTTTGGAAAATGTGAACGCTGTGGGAGCTGTCTTTCAGGATATGAATGAAAGCATTCGCCAAAATCACGACCTGGAGGACAAAATTCTACTAATCACCTGCACCTCCGAAATGAAATTTCACATTGTTAATCGGAGAATCCCGGTTTTACCGAATTCAGTGACGATAATCTGTCAATTGACATTAATGCCAATGGTGAGGCTAATAGCCTTTTAATCACAAGGGAAGGAATCCAGAGTATCTTCGACTCATTAAGAAGCAAAAAGTCAGTGGGAATAGATGGAGTACCTAACATCGTACTCAAGAACCTGCCCCCAATGGCAATAGATATATACACGGTCCTGTTCAACAACGCGTTGAATAATGCATATTATCCCGCGGGTTGGAAAACGGCTATCATTCAGCCCATCCCAAAAAAGGGCAAATACTGTACAAACCCAATGAACATGCGTTCGATAAATTTACTCCCAAGCATGAGTAAAGCATTTGAAAAGACTATTAACAAAGCTCTGCTAAAATTGGTAGACGACAACAACATTATTCCAAATAACCAGTTTGACTTTAAGGCGGGTCATGAAACCAAACATGCCGCAGCTAAACTGGTCTCTGACATACAATGGAATAAATGTAGGAACCAATGCACAGGGGCTTGTCTGATCGATTTGGAAAAAGCCTTTGATACCGTCTGGATCGAAGGGTTATATTACAAACTGGTCAGACATGGCATACATAAGCCTTTACTATATGTACTTTACGATATGTTAAAGGACAGGAGGTTCATGGTCAAAAATGGTAATGTGACTTCTAGTAAAACGTATAATATCAAGAATGGGTTGCAACAGGGTGCGGTACTCTCGCCGATTCTTTTTAACATTTACATTAGCGACTTGATAGATGCACTTCCGCAGGCTATTGCGTACGCAGACGATCTCATAATTTACAGAACAGCTCCGAAAGTTGAGATCATAAATAGTTTAATACAGCGAGACTTCAACAACGTGCAGCGCTATTGCGATGACTGGAAACTTAAGATCAACTTCCAGAAATGTGAAGCCATCCTATTTAGAACTCCATTATATAAAGCCACGAACGACCCAAGGAAAAACTGCCGAAAGCTAGTTATCGTGGGACAGCATGGAGATAAACTGGAAACCAAGAGTGTAGTTAAATACCTTGGCATCTGGCTAGACCAATATCTGTATTTCAACAGACATGTAGAGGCTGCTTTGCTCAAAGCGAGGAAAACTTTTGCTATGACAAGGAGGCTATTTCACAGTAGCCAACTTAACAGCAGGGTAAAAGTCATATGCTACATGACGCTAATCAGGCCAATGCTCATATATGGTTGTCCAGTATGGTTTAACATAGGTCCAATTTTAATGGAAAAGATTCGGGTGTTCGAAAGGAAGTGTCTCAGAAGTTGTCTCCGATTATATCGGACACCGGAATCGGACTATAAAAAGTATTATTCAAATGAGACTTTATATAATGAAGCGTACATAAATAGGGTGGATAATTTTATGATTAAATTAATCAGAGGACATATTACGAGAGCAATAAGCTCGTCCAATGACCTAATTTTCGGGGCCTATTATCCAAACACTCTGTACTATGAGAGCGTGCGTCGCAACGGCTTTGTTCCACCAGAGGCGTTCCTTGACTTGGACATGAAAGGGCTTATACAGGATAGATCCGGAATTCCGCTGATCTATCATGTAAATAGATCATCCGTAGACGGGCGATTGTGCTACGACCGGGAAGTAACGCGCACCGAAGAAGAGCTCTTGCGACCGGGACGATAGTATTAGACAGCGTCAACAGTTCTGGTGGTTGAATGGCATATAAAGACCTGGATACCAATGCCGGTATAGAATCACACTATCATCAGCCAGCTTACATAGACTTAGCTTTTCTAGAATTACGGTAGTATAGGATTTAAGTTAAGTTAAGTTAAGTGCTTTTAAATAAAATTAAAAAACAAAAAAAAAGTAAGTTAAATTTTAACAAAAAAAAAACAAAACAAAATCGACACAAAGTTTTTCAAATAATTACGAGGGTTGCCTCTTATGTTTCGGGATTTGGCAACCCTAGCGTTGCAATCCGGCAATTGACAGCTCTGTCGTATAGTTGGACATTTTTGAGGTTATACGCACTCATAACGTTTTGACATACGAGCGCTATTTGTGTTGTTTACAGTAACTTAAAAGATTCATCTCGGCCCAAAAATGGAATTAAATCGTCAACATTTTCGTGCGATTATATTTTACAACTTTCGGCGTGGATTAACTCAGCAACAGTGCATGGATGAACTTAATTCAATTTTTGGCGATGAAGCTCCATCAAGGACCAGTGTTTATCGATGGTATGGTGAATTCAATCGTGGTCGTAGTTCACTCCAAGATGAATTTCGTGAAGGTCGTCCAAAATCAGTTGTTGTTCCGAAAACCATTGATGCTGTGCGCGAACTGATATTGGAAGATCGTCATGTGACTATCGTGAGATTGAGACAACCTTAGGCGTTAGTGGGACCAGCATACATTAAATATTGCATAAACATTTGACTGTCAAAAAAATTTGTTCGCTTTGGATCCCACACAATTTGTCAATCGCCCAAAAAAGGCTCGTGTCAATTGGTCGAAAGAAATGCTCAAAAAATACGGTCGCGGTGCTTCGAAACACGTCTATGACATCGTGACAGGTGATGAATCGTAGATTTGCGCGTATGAGCCCGAAAGTAAACAGCAGTCGACTGTCTGGGTGTTTCAAGATGAGCCAAATCCAACAAAAGTTGTTCGCGCACAAAGCACTTCCAAGCAAATGGTCGCCTGTTTTTTCGGAAAAACTGGACATGTCGCAACCGTACCACTAGAACAACGCAGAACAGTCAATTCTGAGTGGTACACAACCATTTGTTTGCCAGTTGCCTTCCAAGAAATCAGGAAAACCAGCCGCCGAAGACGGATCACTCTTCACCACGACAATGCGAGCTCTCACACATCGGCTGCGACAACTGCATTTTTAAGCACCCAAAACATAGATTTGATGGGTCATCCGCCGTATAGTCCTGACTTGGCACCGAATGACTTCTTTTTATTCCCGTACGTAAAAAAAAACTGAGAGGTCAACGTTTTTCGACACCTGAAGAAGCGGTTGCTGCATTCAGAATGCATGTGTTGGAGATACCTCAATCAGAGTGGCAAAAGTGCTTCGACAATTGATTCAAACGCATGCAAAAGTGTATAGATCTTCATGGGGAATATTTTGAAAAACAATAAAGTGATTTTCGATGATCAATATTTGTTTTTGTTCTCTAATCCCGAAATATAAAAGGCAACCCTCGTATAAGTACTGCCACAAAGTTCTGTGGCCGAAAGACAAATTATGCAATCGTTAAGTAATGTTTAGCTTAGAGCGTCTGCGTAGGACCAGTAAGTTATAATATAAGATAATTAAGCTAGAATTTAAGCATTTTTTGTCTAGCATATAATGTAGAAACTAAGAATATAAAAAGAAAATAAAAAATGTTTTAAAAATAAAAATGAAAATGAAGAGCAAATCGTAAGAAAGCTCGTTGAACGCACTCGATTGTACAATACGCTCGGGGGCGATGTTTAAGGATTTATTATATAGTACAGAAGATATGGAAGGAACATAGATGGACTTACGTGGAAAATGGATTGATTTGCTGTTGACAATATTGATATATTTTTCAAACATCTCAAAAATGTTATATCGTCAACATAACGTAAGAAAACCACAGCAACCTTGTCAAAATGGGTGCCTGGCAGCAGGTTTATGTTTTTAAAAATGATTATTTCAATAAATAATAAACGGTGGGGAAGGGGGCATCATTCGACTCGATGGGGTCATGATATTCCAGCGGTACCAAGATCACCGGCCCTATGAGTGGGTCGTTAGAATATACTCGCATCTAGACCGGATTTTCGTAACAGGCCACTAAGACCAAGTGGTGGGTAAGATCCCAAGCATATGTCACCCGGTATAATACCACCCCGACACGCTATACATTCGGTGACATCATGTGGAGAAACGTTCGACTATGTTTTAGACGTTTGGCTCATGGCCCGAACTCAAAGACAAATAAGTTGCGATAGTACCTTTTGTTATAAAGAATTCCAAATAGGAAATTAGTAGATGATTCCTACCTACCAGTTTGCTAATCAAATCTCCGGGGGGAACTACCTCAGGGAGAACATCGTGCAAATATTTTGATAATTAATCGAAAAATAAACAACACATCACGGCATAATCGGGTGTACCCGTGCAACACTGTCAATGTTCAACTCGTAACGTCATTTTGTAACATCAGGCGCATCGGTTTCACCAAAACGCCGACCCCGAACACTGATATCCTAACCCTAACCAAGACCCAGGTACACTTGTCAACTGACGACATATCTTCATTGCTCTGCATACGACTCACATTCGAGATTTCGTTTTAAGAGTGGAGTCTGTGTGTTCATCCGATCCGGCTTGCCAAAGGGAAGAAGCATTAGGACCCAATAACTTGGACGTGAAGATCGTGCTGAGGAATTCTGTCAAGTTTCTTTTTTGTCTCTACCGCTCCTCGAATGACGATCGACCAACGGCACTTTTCGGCCATCTTTCACGTACCGTCGGCTGGATATAAATCAACCACCCGGCTGTTGAGATTTTCGTTCCTGACGACTTTAATCTATATGAATTCGACTGGTTGGTATATTCCAACAGAACCGACGAGGCCGGAAGGCTAGCCGAGACGTTCGCTGTTAGCAGCAATTTGACTCAACATATGGAGGAGCTCGAGCTGCACAGCAGCTAGCCGATGTCCTGTCCGAATATAAGGCTGACATAACAGCATTACAAGAAATAAGATGGGCGGGGAATGGTGTTATTCAAAGAAACGAGTATGACATTTATTACAGCTATCATGCAAAACACCATGTGCTTGGGGTAGGCTTTATAGTCAGCCAAAAACTGAAGCCTGCCATCATCGTCTTTAAAGCAATAAACGAAAGGTTATGCACTCTTCGCGTGCGAGCCACGTTTAAGAACATAAGCCTCATAAACGTTCACGGACCTACAGAGGAGTCCCCTAACGACGAAAAAGAAGAATACTACGAGAACGTCGCGGGCCCTCAATGCCTGCCCGAGATACGATGTGAAAATCGTTCTTGGTGATTTGAATGCAAAAATAAGTCAGGAGCCGGTTTTCAGGCACTACACAGGTTCCCATAGTTTGCATATCAACACTATTGACAATGGACTACGCATCATCAAACTGGCAGCATAAAAAAACTTGATCGTTGCGAGTACCAGGTTTCCTCGTAAAGATATCAACAAAGCCAAAGCAACCAAACTGACCACGTGTTGATCGCCGCCACTCCTCGAGCCTGATGATGGTACGAACGTACCGAGGTGCCAACATCGACTCGGATCACTATCTTGTTGGTACAGTTTTCCGAGCGCGGATTGTCTTACAGATGCGTATTGCATCCGCGGATCAAGTTCGAATCAACATGGCTGCCTTACGCAGTGAGAATACCAGTAACACATTTGGTCATGCGCTAGGTCTCGCCCTCGGAGAGATTGACGGAGGGAGAGTAAGTCCTGCGGCCAGAATGCCGGGCGTAGAAGAGAAATGGACACGCCTTAAGAATACTGTCATTAGTACTGCCAACTCCATCTTAACCAGTAGTTGTAGAGACCGGAGCGACTGGTTTGATGATGAGTGCAAACTAGCGACTGAAGGTAAGAATGATGCATACCGGGCAATGCAGCAGTCTCATAGGACGCAGGTAGGCGAGGAGAAATACAAAGAGCTCAGAATATCTGAAAAAAAAGACTTCACAGATAAAAGAAAAGTGCCTGGAGAAAAACCTTGTCTGTGAAATAGAGAAAAGTAGGGAGCGAGGTCCGCACCAGGCGCGGCAGTTCTACCAAATAATCCGCAGTATGATGCGGTACACAGCACGCTGCACTTACTGCAAGGATAAAGAGGGTAATCTGATCACCGATCCTGAAGGTATTCTGGAGCGATGGGAAGTGCGCTTCAATGAATTGTTAATTGGTCAGCTCGCAAAAGAATTGGAGGCTCCACCAATCCAAGATCAGGACCAAATGCTGCCACCACCAAGCATTGAGGAAACATTAAAAACCACAAGACAGCTCAAATCAAATAAAGCCCCCGGAGCTGATGGCATACCGGCTGAGCTAATCACACAAGGAGGGACAATGTTACATCACGGGATTCATGGGATCGTGGTACACGTATGGGAGCAAGAGGAGATGCCGGAAGATTGGCGTCGTGGTATAATTTGCCCCATACATAAGAAGGGAGATATCACACTGTGCAGTAACTACCCCTATAGTCTATCGCCTGCCTACTGGTGAATATCAGATCAAACGCGGATTTGTCTGGGATGAAGTCACACTATTGACCAATGATGACTTTAGCGTATGGGGCTATCCGATCTTGTAGGATAGTGGAGAGTATCTTATAGGCGGTACTCAGCAATGTTATAGACCCTATAGACCCGCGCTCGAAAATTGTTCCAATGTTTGGAGCTCTGCTCCTAAGAATACTCTCGACCTACTTGAGACCATACAAAGACGAGAGATCCGCTTGATCGACAATACAGTGTAGACATCGAGACTGCAGTCGCACGTAGCTGCCTTTTGCCTGTTCTACACATCCTATCGCGGATCTATTCCTCGGAGATTCGTGGTATTATTGCGCAAAATTCGATTTATTTCCGCTCCGATGAATCCCACCAATTTGTGGTTCATCTCCTGGTGGCCCGCTCATCTCTGTATCAGAACTCGATACAATACAGAACGGGGCAGCTGTGGAGGGTTTCTCGACGCATTACAACCGGCAGCTGTTCAAGAGGGGTTCCAACAATTATTTAATGGCATCCCGGGACGCTGATTCGGCGCTATAGTGCGCTCTCCTGAGAGAACTATATTAAAAAAATACAATAACAACTATGCAGCAGAACTACGAAAGGCAATAAACATAATGTATGCAACAAAGCCCTAGATCATCGACCTCAAGCAATACCGAAGACTGTGCAACATGACCAGGAACCAGATTCTCCACCTGGATATACAAAGGTGAATACGAAGTGCAGCGTTAAGGGGATGGCAACTGCTGGGTCGGTCACAAACGATGATAAATAAATGGACCGCTCGAGATCTACATAGATCTACGTGGATCTACACAGTCATTCACCCGCCGATGGTTCATTCAGTCAGTCATATTTATCGTGTGCTCGTTTATAAATAAAATTGAATTCGTAGACGATAAGTTGTCGTCGATCTATCGCGGTTCACATCGAATCTTGTGACTTTGTGTAATTTTTGTGTTAATTGCAAAAAAAAAAAAACTATCAAACACGTGTAATTTTCGCTGGATGTCGTAGTCTAAATCTGTCTTCACAGATGCCAGACAACAATCCAAGCACTACCCGGGACATACATACATACATACATATTAGAACGGAAGAGAAGAGCCATCGAAACTCTTCAAAACTCAGCGAAGAAGACCACAAATATGGAAAGTTAAGGAAAACACATTGACTACGAAAAAAAAATTCCACGAAGCCAATGTGGCGGTTTCATGTAACGCCACTGCTCCGTTTCACCTATAGCATGGTAACTCCCAATATAAAAGCATAACCAGGGTAACGGGCATTGCCCAAATTCATCGGGCGTACCACAATGCCCCAAGAAACAATCAAAAGCCTGGTTTTTGCGCGGCATAGTATCTCTGGGAACAACATCAACATTTTCATGTAACGACGAATTGCTTGACTGTGCGTTGCATAACATTGGTTCTCGATAGAGATTGCCCAACATACAGCGCACACCAAGAAAATTCAATCGGCGCCAACAGCCAACGATCTTCCCAACCATTGGTTCCCATTAACATGCACCATCCTCTCACCAAGAGGAAACGGTCGCATCATAACACAACCAATCCAATATGAAATGCGTTTAACGCGCATTTCTCCTGCCTAATATGATCGCGCACGTGCAGACTGCGTTCTCGGGTTTGTCCTACGGCGAGCATCGCGGTCTATAATGTATATACCATGCCTAACTGCCACGGGAGAACCAAAACCAACACCAGCACCAGCGAAAATACCCACCATTCGCTAGGAGGGATTTACGTTCAGCATATACGCTGTACGCTGTTGCCATCATATAAACATCCGATGTCCCTTTATGCGACTGGCACAGCAACAACCCCTAGCGATCATTCGCTGTGTGTTTACTTCGATGGCCCGCAGGTTGTCCGGTCTTAGAGCCCCAATGAGAATGGTGCTTGAGGACATGGACACCGGCGTGTTCTACGGTTTACCCAAGCTGCAGGGGTTTCTTTCGAAGGAACCACGAAGTATCGTTGTTTCCCGGTTCGCCTGCTGAGAGATGTCGGTATGGCTAACTGGATGCGCGCGCGAACATGTATGTTCCCTTTCTTTTTTATTTGTACTGACTACAAAGTCTAGCGCGATCGCTAGCCTTTCCCCTACTCTTCATAAACCAAACAACAATCACCCACAAGATTATTAGCTCACAACTTTTCTATTTTGATATTTCATATATTGTTCCTCAACTTTTTTTTCCTTTTTTTGTAAACAAGCAAAAATTTAAAACAAAGCGATTAGGGATGTACATCCAAAAATAAAACTAAAATAAATAAATTAATTAAATTAAGTTAAATATGAACGATTAAAGAGGGGGGGGAGCTTGTTGCTAAGCAAAAAATACCATTTATATTTGATTCAACCTCGCATAAATCACAAAAATTAGACGCCGTATCTGAGTTAGTCCCGGGTCTTATTGAACGATGTGTTATAGACTAGTCTCTCTAATCGGAAAGTTTTTCCGGTTAGCGTCTCAGGGATCGTCCTCCCTCACATACGGGGCCGACAATTCTTCTTAAGACCTTTCTCTCGAACGCGGCTAAGAGTTCAGAGTGCCTTTTATTGAGCACCCAGGTCTCGGATCCATACATGAGTACTGGTAAGACCAAGGTAGCTTGAATGTTCTGAATAAATTTCGGGATTTAAAGAGCCTTGATAGACCATAATAGGCTTTGTTGGATTTGATCAGCTGTTCGCGTATTTCTTCTTCCATATTGTTATCGGCTGATACTATTGACCCAAGGTTATTAAAGGATTGCAATACTTCAAATTCGTGCTCCACTACCCTGATAGTTTGTCCAACGTTAGGTCTTCTCTTCACAGAAGTTGCCACCATGTACTTAGGTTTTCCCTCATTAATGTGCAGTCCCAGTTTTTGTGCCGCCTGCTCGATCTGGGTGAAGGAGTCCTGTACAGCAGCCGAGTCGGATCTACCGATGGTGTCGATGTCGTCTGCGTAGGCAAGTATCTGGCTGGACGTGATGACAATAGTCCCTCTAGTTGTAACGCCAAAGTCACGGGTTGTTTTCTCCAACGCCAGGTTAAAGAGGAGGCAGGCCAGACCGTCCCCTTGTCGAAGTTCATTAAAGATGTTTATTGGTTTGGACTGCAATACCAACAAACAGCAATTTTACTTGGCTAGTTACGTTGGTCATGGTCAACCTACAAAGTCGTATCAATTTGTTTGGAATGCCGAACTCTCTCATGGCACTATATACTTTTATCCTGGCTATGCTGTCGTAGACGCCCTTAAAGTCAATAAATAGATGATATGATGGGATCTTAAATTCCTGACATTTTTCCATCGCCTGCCTAAGGGTGAATATCTGATCAATCGCTGATTTGCCTGGGATGAAGCCACATCGATATTGACCGATGATGACTTTGGCGTATAGGGCCTATCCGATCTTGTAGAATAGTGGAGAGTATCTTATAGGCGGTACTCAGCAATGTTATACCCCTATAGTTGCTGCACAGTATGATAGCTCCCTTCTTATGTATGGGGCAAATTATACCACGACGCCAATCTTCCGGCATCTCCTCTTGCTCCCATATGTACCCCACAATCTCATGAATCGCGTGACTTAACGTTGTCGCTCCTTGTGTGATCAGCTCAGCTGGTATGCCAGCAGCTCCCGGGCCTTTATTTGATTTCAGCTGTCTTATGGCTTTAATGTTTCCTCAATGCTTGGTGACTGCAGCATTTTGTGTAGATCTTGCATTGATGGAGCTTCCAATTCTTCTGTGAGCTGACCATTTAGCAATTCATTGAAGTGCCGTTCCCATCGCTCCAGAATACAAAAAAAAAAAAAAAAAAAAAAAAAAAAAAAAAAAAAAAAAAAAAAAACGAATGCCTTCAGGATCGGTGATCAGATTACCCTCTTTATCCGGCCAGTAAGTGCAGCGTGTACCGCGTCATACTGCGGATTATTTGGTAGAATTTCCGCGTCTGGTGTGGACCTCGCTCTCTATTTTTCTTTATTTCACAGACAAGTTTTTTTTTTCCCAGGCACTTTTCTTTTGTCTGTGGAGTCTTTTTTAAGATCTTCTGAGCTCTTTATATTTCTCCTCCCCTACCCGCGTCCTATGAGTCTGCTGCATTGCCCGGTATGCAACATTCTTATGTTCAGTCGCTAGTTTGCACTCATCATCACACCGGTCGCTCCGTTCTCTACGACTACTGCCTAAGATGGAGTCGGCAGTACTAATGACAGTATACTTAAGGCGTGTCCATTTCTCTTCTACGCCCGCAATTCTGGGCAGGCATTCTGGCCGCAGGACTTACTCTCCTCCGTCAAGCTCCCCGTGGGCGAGACCTAGCGCATGACAAAAGATGTTAGATGGGTAAGGCAGCCGTGTTGATTCGAACCTGATCCGCGGATGCACTACGTCTCCGTAAGGCAATCCGCGCTCGGAAAACTGTACCAACAAGATAGTGATCCGAGTCGACGTTGGCACCTCGGTACGTTCGTACCGTCATCAGGCTCGAGGAGAGACGGCGATCTATCAACACGTGGTCAATTTGGTTGCGAGTGGCTCCATGAAGTGATGTCCAGGTGGCTTTGTGGATATTTTGTACGCGGAAACCTGGTACTCGCAACGACTAAGTTTTTTGATGCTACCAGTTCGAAGACTCGTAGTCCACTGTCATTAGTGTTCTCATGCAAACTATGAGAACCTGCGTAGTGCCTGAAAACCGCCTCCTGGCCTATTTTCGCATTCAAATCACCAAGAACGATTTTCACACTGTGTCTTGGGCAGGCATTGAGGGCCCGTTCGACGTTCTCGTAGAATGCTTCCTTTTCGTCGTCTGGGGACTCCTCAGTGAACGTTTATGAGGCTTATGTTCTTAAACGTGGCTCGCACGCGAAGAGTGCACAGCCTTTCGTCTATTGCATTAAAGCCGATAATGGCAGGCATCAGTTTTTGACTGACGAACAAGCCTACCCCGAGCACATGGTGTTTTGTATGACAGCTGTAAATAAATGTCATACTCGTTTCTTGGAATAACACCACTCCCCGTACATCTTATTTCTTATAATGCTGTTATGTCAGCCTTATATTCGGACAGGACATCGGCTAGCTGCTGTGCAGCTCGAGCTCTGTATAGTAAGCGGACGTTCCATGAGATAGTTCTCATATCGCTTAGCCATTTTCGTTTCCGTGATCGTCGTCGTGTATCCGGTCCATATACGAGGCTTGATAAATTTGCCATAATAGTTTGTTTTTCCGGGCACGGTCATTATCGCTGCATGCATTGGTTCACTACTTGGCGGGTGCCAAAGTAGCTATCCAGGAGTGTCACGTGGAGACTGCATGTCAACTTGGATTGAACAGGGACAAGGATCTTCCTGGCCTTCGCCGGGTTGAAAGCAATCAGTGACTTTGCCCTGTATGTTCGCTCCCATCCCCCCAGCCCAATTCATTAGTGTTAAATTTATTGATTTTTGATCACTTTGCTTTTATTCGGAAATAAATTCATAAAAGTGAGTTTAGTTAGAAAGTTTCTCTACTTGTCCCTTTTAGGAATGGGAACACCACAGCCATTTTCCAAAGTGTTGGGAAATTAGCATTATTGAACACTGTAGTAATAAAATTTAACTGGTTCCAGTGGCAGATGCTTCCACATCATATTTGATTCCAAACGAGTTTTATCCTTAAGACACTTAAGGATGTTCGATAATTCACCCGTAAGTGTGAACACTTTAACGTGGAAGGAAGGCAAATCTTCTCCGGTAACGTCACTGAAAATGCTAAAGTTTCCATTCTCTATATAACAATTATTAAGCTCGTTTCAGAGTGAATTGTGATTTGCAATGCTCTATCAGGCCACACAAAATAACTTCGTGAGATGTTCACCTTCATTTTTGTTTTTGTAAGGGTCTTTTTTGTTATATAGGGTGGGCCACAAATTTTTGTAAATGGCAACACTTGATTTCTTAAAAAGCATTAGAGGGAGGGGCCCATGAGTGGCGGAGACGATATCATTTTTAAAAAATAAATTTTAATAAACGTTTATTACGTTAAATAAATGATCAACAAAATAACATTTGTAGTTTTATTTAAATGTGCAAAAATGTATGGCCCACCCTTTACATTGCAGAAACCTACTTAACTGTGCAAACGCTAAAAACAAAACTCTATATTATATATTTTTTCCCTAATCATTTTACCCAACCAACCAGAGGTTCCCAAACTTTTTTGTGTCGTAGACCCCTTGCCATGTTTTTCGGTTTTGGGTAGACCCCCTACTTACCTGATATCGATTTTTTGTAAATTTCGAACTGTAGTGAAGTTTAGTGTTAAAAACTTAAAGTAAAAACACATGTTAAGTTTTATACATTTATTAATTGAATTTAAATTAAAACTACTCAAAATAAAATTTTGTATCCGTTATATAAAATATACGTAACATAAAATAAACTAAGCAATAAGTAAATGTTTTTAGCGAGAAGGATGAACCTGATGCTTTAATAATAAACTATCAACATTTGGCGTCAATTTTGTATGGTTTAATCTTAAATCTCCTCGGCCAATGATGTCCAGTCTGTTTCTTTTTTTCGGTAGGAGATTGGTAACAGCGCTGAACCTCCTTTCCACTAGGTGTGACGATGGAAAGGAAATTAAAAATTTCCTCGCTATATTCCATAAGACGGGATAAGTAACGGGTATGTTGTTTTGCAGCCACAATTGCTGATATCCGTTTTTAAACTGAACCTTAAGTTCTTCGTTTGTACTTAGTTCAGTCAGTTCCTCTTGTATTATGGCATTCGTTTCTTCTATGTCACCATATGGGTTAATTATCCACGGTGGTATTACCATAGTCAAAACATTCTCAAACCTAGGTTGAAAATCTGAATAGAGGGCATTTAAATGTTGAACGTAGGTTGAAACGTCGTCTTCCTGGTAGTTTGTCTGTGACAAATTGGGGAACTGGGAAAATTCGCCCCGTCCAATATTTTGCTTCATTAGTTTAACTCTGGCAAGAAACGCTGATAAGATGGACTTTGTTTTAATCAAATTTAGACTCTCGCCTTTTAACTGCAAATTAACCATATTAAATTTTGTAAACAAATTTGTTAAACAGGCGATGTCTGTTTTCCACTTCATTAAATTGTCTTTTAAAATTTTATCTTTAGTATCCAGAAATTTTAAAATAGTCTCAAAAAGTGCAAAAAATCTTGTCAAACATAAGCCTTTCGTACTTCAGTGTGAAGGAGTAATTGATGAAAGCGTTCGTCATTTTCTTCACACAACTGCGCAAATAACCGCGTATTCAACGCGTTGCTTCGGATTCGGTTTACTGCATTAATGACTAATTGAAGAGATTCATGCAATCTAACACTCAAATTTTTAGCAAATAAATGTTGTCGATGGATGACGCAATGTATTGCTAACACCCCTGACACATTTTGTTTTAAATAGCTTATAAATCCACGATAGCGTCCAACCATGGCAGGTGCTCCATCTGTAGCTACTGATATTATAATTCATAAAGAGATTGCTTTTTCAATGAAGTAATTCTTCGAAACATGATATATTGATTCACCTTTAGTGTCGGTTGTTAAAGTTCTTGCGAGGAGCAGTTCTTCGTAGATTTCTTGATTCATAATAAAACGAACATATGCCAACAATAATGCTGTATTACCAGGTAAAGTTGACTCGTCCAGTTGTATAGAGAAATGGGTCGTTTGCAAATAATTACACAAGGAGCTTTTAATATCAGAACTCATTTCATCAATACGTCTTTCAACAGTATTGTTGCTTAGGGGAATTCTTTTAATGATATCAGATGCAGGTTTGTGTAAAACAGTTTTTAAAACCTCTTCAACGGTTGGCAAAATTAACTTCTCTCCGATAGTATGCGGTTTTCCGGATTTTGCTATAAGTAGCGAGATATTGTAAGACGCCCGCAAACCATCGTCGTTTCTTTGTGACGCCGAAGCGAACATTCTGTCCGGCGTGGGTCTCTTCTGAAGTTTATCTTTGAGTGTTTGAAAGTATTTCAAATCTTTATACCGACTCTAAGACGCTGAAATAGCCCAAGCGATTTTGCTTGATGCAACAGCGTCGTTCGTTTAGACTTGCTGTTGCTAACCGACATTATGAGATTTCCGATGGGAAACTCATGATTAGCAATAATGGACTTGCCGTGTGTCAAGAATGTAGCTAAACTCAATTATGCATTATCTGCATGGGATAATGAGTTTAGCTATGCGTCCGTTTAACATGTTTTACAGGGTAATAACTTATAAAGGAAATGGGTAGGTATGACGCGCTGAAAGCGGTCGAAATTAGGTAGGAATTGTGGTTGGAATTGTGGGTTGATTCTCATGTAGAATAGAGAAACCCCCACAGGCACATAGGCAATTGTTTGTCCGACAATGATGGAATGAAGCCAAGCTTCAAATAATCAACACTGTACTATCTACAGTTCTTTTTAGATTCGGACATGGCATCAGTCATCTGTGGACAAAATTAATCTTTTTAAATAAGACATAAAGTCCAGCAGCTGTATATTAAAAAATTAAAATCAAAAATAATGTACTTACTATTCTCCGACACTCTCAAACAAAATAACACTAGTTCACTATAATTTGTGTGATAAACTACCAGTTTATATTTTTTAAATATTTTCTTAGCACTTTCCTTTTCAAGATACAGGAAACGAACAAACGTATTTGTCTCACATTCGTATTTATAGACTGACGAATTGAACAAGTCAGTGCAAGTTCGCGAAGCTCTGAGCAAAGACATTAATAATTACAAAGAAGTCTCACCCCATACAAAAGTTGTGTTTAGCTAAATTTTGAAGTGGATCTATAAAAAATCCACAAAGCTCTTTAATGTGAAAGTACTTTTACTTGATCCTCTCTCTGAAGCATTTAATTTTCATAACATTAAGAACAAAACTTACTTTCTTCATGTGTGAATGGTGTGTTCGTGAGGAGTGTTTTGAAGCTTTAAAAAAATTTGCTTTTTTGGTTTTTTTTTTTGTTACTTAAAGAAAGAGAAGATTCTTAAAGAATTAATCCATTAATTTTACTATGCATATTATTTATATTGGGACATCTTTATAATTATTAAGATCTTTGCTCTGAGACTGCGCGTATGTTTGTAACAAGGTATTGATACTGGTATATCATTATGTGCAAGGTTTTTACAAGTTCAAAATGTATTGCGATCACCAAGCGAATGCCGGCATCCTACAACTTACACAATTTTATAAACATATATAATAATTTTTTTACTTCATAGGTACTTTTATAAATAATGTATATGGCTTTATATTATAAGATAGTATAATGTACAGTCTTTCTGGATCTATTTTGTTTAGAACGAGTTTTAATTAAATTACGTGGAATAAAAGATATAAAACTTTATGAAAAAAACCATGTAAAATTTGATATATTGTGTTTGCAAACGGAGATGTTTAATTTTGAGTCTTAGACCACAATTCTGAATGATTTATCATTGATGGGTTTTTTTTTTTTGAAACATACTGTAAGTAAATAGGTACTATCCGTGTATGTTGAGATCCACTATCGTGGATCCCCATTTTCATTTCATGGACCCCCAAATTTTTTTTTCGCTGACGTAGACCCCTGGGGGTCGATATAAACCACTTTGGGAATCACTGCAACCAACCTTTCACTTCCTAGATTCATGCCCACACTGTATCATAAGGGTTATTGTCATACCTTTTTGGCAACAACAGACTTTCTCCCAAATACTTACCCATTGAGGCCACACCTCACAGTAAGGGAAGTCCCTTAAAGTGAATTTATTATAAATAGCTCAATGAAATGCCTGCGTTTCGTAAATAAAAATGTTATCTAGATGAAACTCGATTACTTTTTAGATCGCACATGTATTGTTACTTAGAAAACTGGTCCGTCCGGTATTCATAAGCAAACTGCTGAAAGAAATGTATGCACGTTATTTAAAGATGTATCAATGAATGACTGAATAAGTGGCTAATAAGCGACCTTGCATCGAAACTGTAATCAGCAGGGCACCGTGTTTAAAAAGGAGGGTTTCAGATAGTTAGATCGTGGTATACATATCTGAATAATCACTCAAGCATATTTTAAAATGTAGTGAACGTATCACAGAATTGCGGATGTTGATAGGAACTTTAAACCACACAATGCATAATAACGTTAAAATTTCAAGGGCAGTATACTGCCAGCACACTTTAGGTTGGTTTGGTAATTAATACCTTAGACCTCCTACGTATTCGTAATAGGTTTACATTTTTTTCTTAATAAAAATCGTTTAGTTAGACAAATGCAGAGGATGTAATCAACTGAAAATTTTATATATAACAAAGAAAAAAAACCAAACGGATTGCGGGTATTGTATAATAAAATACTTATCACATCCTACTTTCTCTAATACACAATAGTATATGAAATAATTATGCAAATTGTAGACACGAGTTTGAGTAACTGTCATCAAGTATGGATAAATGGCGATAAACTTGGCATAATTCGAATAGCAGAAGGGGTTTTAACCAAATGTTGATTAATATTGAAATATGAAGGGTAACATTAGCCTCCCACTAGGCGAAAACCTCCGGTGTTATTAGATTCAAATCACCATGTCATTAATTTATACCGTAATAAATAATAAATAAATTATCCGTCAAATAGCACAAAATGTGGAGCGTGCCCAGTGAACCGAGCATCCAATTTAAGATTGTGGGACTGCAGGTGTTTAGCAATAAACTTACTATATATTTCCGCAAAATTTCTCCAAGTTATTATACAAAATTTGCCATTTATTTCAACGTCTTGGTCTCACCTCTAGTTTATAAAAGTCATTTGCTTCTTTACCAAATGACGAAGATATGTCCAATGACGCGTAACCCCAGTTGGCGATTGCACCATTCAGGATTAATTATTTATTCCTTCAAAATTGCACCAGATTGCATTATACATAATTTCTCTAACATTGCTAACATAGCTATTATATTAGTTTTAACAACACCGGTTATAGTTGGAACCTATTAAAGATTGTGCCAATTAGGAGGAAAGATATTAAATCTGAATGGGCCTTAAATGTTCAAAAGCTTTTAACACCATTTTTTGGTTTGATAATTTCAGTCCTTGGCAATTTAAATTATGGAAAGATTCATAATTCAAAAATCTGTGTAATTTGTTGAACCTTATTACAAAAGGGGCCATTCAAATAACTAATTTTTTTTAAATAACACGAGAAATTCCGATTCAGTATGAATAGCGAGCATTACCATGCAAATGTTAACCAACTTTTTTGGTTGAAATTAAATTAAAAGCTATCGATATCAACAATATGAGGATTTCTGTTCACTATGATTTGACCGCCCGCCGTTCATTTACTTGTCTTTACCTCTAATGGGAAAACAAAAAGGAACCACCGTTTTGCGTGCACTCAAGCACGGAACCATAAACAAAGGATCTTGTGGATGCCCATTTATGGTCTAGATATTGGTGAGCGTTAAAATGAACATGTGGTTCGTTTTATGGCGCAATTTGTTTGTTTTCAACTTGGTTTAGGAAAATAATGCTGATTGCGGGAAGGAATTTGTGCAAGCAAATTCTTAAGGATGATAAAATTACAAACGCACATTTTATGATTCTCAACAATGTTTAAAAGTGGGACATCTGGTCCGCACATTTGGATCTAGGGAATTTTGCGTGTATACGAACCAAACATTTGGTTCGTTTATCACGTGTTAGATTTACGAATTAAATTCAATGTGCGACAATTGAACGTGTTATTCAATTTGTTTGACATTGAATTCGATATTGATTTGGGGATATGTTGTGAAGGTATATGGGGTTATGAATATGGAAGCTGCAAAATGAATGGGGGCAATGGTAGAGTTTGCAAAGAACTACATCCTTTAAGTGGAAGATTCTGGTGTAACACCGTTGATTGTGGAGGATAACTCCAAAAGTAATATCATGTGATCGGAGGTTTTGCGTGTAATATTTATTTCATTCTTCTTAGATTCTAAATTACGTACTAGCCAAAAAATGCTTATATTCTAGTTTAAGGAGAGTGTCGCAGCATGCTTAGTGTAGCAGCATGCTTGGTTTTGTCACATTTTGCCGTTCCGGGAAGAATACACGTATTTAAAGATTTTCTTTCATTTGTGTTACCACCTTAATTGTTATAATTTGTATTCTGTGTAGTTCTGTCTAGCCGTTTCTTCATTATCGCCTTTATTTTGTAATCTCACATTAAAATTCTATTACGTTCGTTTAACTTCCTGTAAAACCACGCGGCCACGCATGCTCCGCCTATTTTCTCGTAATGTAAACTGTTTCGTTGCCACTGAGTTCCATCACCATTATGTATTAATATGTAAAGGAGGACTGTCCTCTTGGACAACTATAAAAGCAATTTGTTTTCTGTTTATGGCCTCGTTATTTCGAGTCCATAGAGGTCCCCGGCGTTGAACTGCATCTAGCTAATAATGGTAGAGTGAACATATACTCCGTATACCACTCGCATAAAACCAATAATGACCCCATTAATCCCGAAGATATCGGCCAATTAAAAACGTCCTCGGGACATACACCCTTCATCATAGGCGGCGATTTCAACTCCAGGCATCCCCACTGGAACAACTCCGTCTCTTGCCCAAACGGCACAAAGTTGTTCCAATGGTACACCGAAAACTGTCATGCCCTCAACTTGGAAATAGTCGCACCTACTGCTGGTACCCGAGGTAACTCCATCCTGGACATCTTTATTGTGTCCAAAGACTTACTTCCCCATATCACTCCTCCCCAAGTATCGGTGAGTGTATCTGACCACAACGCTGTGACCATGTTCATCCGCGGCTATCGAGCATCCCGGGCTCATGTCAGATACGTACCCGATTATGGGCGCACAAATTAGGATAACTTCAAAATTACATTGAACGAAAAAGTCCGCCAACGCTCTCTCCTCACTGACAGGAACCTAACAACGGTTGAGATAAATAACGCGGCAACTCGACTTCACGAGATTCTAGTTGAAACTTCGGAGACCCATGTCCCGAAGTACAAACTTGAAAAGATTTATCAGATTCTCCTTGATGACCTCACTCTTCGTCTCATCCGGGAGCGTAAAAAGCCCTGCAGAATGAGATATCGTCACCGCTTTACGCAAATGGAGCCATTATTACGAGCCATTATTCACAATATTGGCACACTGATAAAACAAAGGATCCAAAACAATCGCACCCGACAATTGGAAGACAAACTGAAGGGTATTCAGATGGACCAGAACATTTACAAAAATGTTAAAAAGATATGTGGCACCTCTCGTATCACTGGACCAATCATGCACAACGGTCTTGTTGTCAATAATGACACCAATAAAGCAAACATCATCGGAGAGACCTTTGAAAATAATCACAAGCTCACTCTCGAGGATGGCGACCCGGAAACGAATGCAATAATTAGTTCAGAGGTTCACAATAAATTAGACCACTTTAACGAGCCAATAGTTGTCTTTAACTCAGCTAACAGTGCATACTTCGACGACACACGTGATAATAGTCACGGCTTCGTCACACCAAATGCCCTACAGAACCTAGTTAAATCTCGAAACCCCAAGAAGTCACCCGGTATCGGCAATATGTCCCACCGCTCGTTGCGAAGGCTTTCTGCCTTATTCTTTATAAAGCTCTCCATTCTGCTCAACCATGCCTACAATATGGGGTACTTTCCGCAAGCTTGGAAGCATGCTGTTGTCTGCCCAATAGCAAAAGCCGGGAAACCAAATTATTACCCCTCAAGCTTTTGTCCTATTTCGCCCCTCACCTACATCAGCAAAATATATGAAGAGTTCATATACGAGAAGCTAAATAAATTTATCAGTGTCAGGAACCTAATACCTGATTTCCAATTTGGATTTAGAAGAGCGCACAGCACCACCATGGCTCTCAACATATTTCAAAACCACGTTTGCGTGCGTCTCTTTAATACGGAACCCACCATTGCGGTGAGCTTGGACATTGAAAAGGCTTTTGACACAACCTGGATCGTAGGTCTCGTTTTTAAATTACTAAATACTGGCTTCAGTAAAACGCTGTGTAGTATCATCTACCAGTTCGTTTTAAGCAGAACCTTCCAAGTTCGAGTGAATGGAAAGCTTTCAACGCCGCTGCAGGCATACCACAGGACTCCATTCTAGGCCCCATCTTATTTAATATCTACACCTCAGATATTCCTCGCCCTGTGGATGGTAGAGTAAACCAGATTTGCTATGCCGATGACGTCCTAGTGTGCACGTCATCCAAAAGCCCAAAACTCGCAACAAACCAACTCAACCGTCACTTGGACAAACTGTATCAGTATTACAGTCGATGGAAAATTCGACTTAACCCATCCAAAGCAATAGCCATAATTCTGAGTAGTAAACACTTCCAACCTACTTCTCGATATTCACAGAATATTCAAATAAAAATGGGAGATACTACGATTAGACCACAGGACAAGATGAAATATCTTGGGGTCACTTATACCCCAAAAATGAATTTCATCAAACATGTGACCCACATTCTCCAAAGGGGCCTCGGTCGGTCTAAGCAACTGCACAACATCTTGAAGTGGAGCAACAAAGTTGACACCAAAGTTAAGCTTTTCTTCTATAAGCAGTTAATCCGATCTGGAATATCGTACACCTTTCCCATATGGTCCTGCATATCTTCGGCTCAAATGGAAAGACTTCGGGTTTTCGAAAGGAAACTCCCCAGAAGATGCACCAATCATTCTAGAAGGTCTGACGGTCGTCATTACCCCAACTCTCACCTATACGAAGGCGCCTCCATTACCCCTATCGACGAGTACTTGCTTCAATTAGCATACAAGTACCTCGAAAACATTCAGAACAGCGAGAACCTACTTGTACGGTTCTCTTGCGTTCTTGACCCTTCCCTCTCTCGATCTCTTCGGATCAAACCCCCACAATTTCTTCTTCAGTACAAAATTGAAGAAAGCACCATTCACAACAACATTCCCCTCTATAATAGAGGATTCCTGGATCCATCCCATAGGGTGTACTCTTAACAAACCACACACACACGGACGCACAGTACAAGACGGCACAAACACACACACACAGACCAAAGCGCAGATCATTAGACGCCAAAGACGTGATCTGCGTTTACTACCGCACCCAAGACCTACTGGTCTTGTATGATTTCTTTCCCACCATCCCTCTATAAAAGTAGTTAGAGTACACCTGGACTAACACTGTCCACACTATCCTTGGATACCCCCCCTTTTTTCTTTTCTTTTTAGATATCGCGAGACCGAGCCCAACATCCTCACGGATGTGGGTGATTCCGGTTATCGCAAGATGACCAGAAGTCAGAGACAAGATGAAGGACACATCTGTCCTTGTCTCGCTAAAGTCGGCCCTCTCGCCACCCATTTTTTTATTTTTTTTATTTTTATTCGAGGATGAGTCTCGATTGGCGTCCAATGGTTGTGGACGTCAACAATTAAAACATAAAATCTGTCTCTGTGCTATGTCCGGCAATGTGGACCTCGCCAATCAGTGTATTAATTTAAGGATAATAAACACCTAACAGTTTTAACCTCCGTTTTTTAATCAACACGAACGATCGGTAGCTGCTCTTCCCTCAAGGCATATGAGGAAGCACGGCGGCAACCGCAACGGGTCCCCTCAGACAAGCTCCCTGAGAGAAAGACCACGACAAGGGGATGGAAAACTCCCCCGGTTGTTCTTCCTTTCTCTTCTATTCTCTTTTCCTCTGGTGTCCTTGTAGCGGCTCTACGAACCGCACAACAAACTATAGGTTGAGATGTCCTTTCCGCCAAGGAACATACTTACCTTTAGGCATTACACGTGCCCACGGACACATGTCCCAAGAGTCATGGCCATTCCTGAAACAAGCAACAACGTTGAACCCGATACCAAAAAGCAGGGAACTTAACGTTCCAAAAGCTTCCAATATCGAGTTCAACGTTTCATACATCATACTTGAAACAAAGGTTAGGTGAGGATTGCAACGCATTCATCCATCATATTCAAAAACAATTGACAAGGCAGAAATGCAAAGCGTTCCAGAAATGCACAATCTTCAATTCCGAACATCTGCACGATGTTTCCACGAAATACCATGTCGGTAAGTAAACCGAACAAGGGATACATTCTCGGGTAGCTAAATTCAATTAGCACCTAAATCCCTCGCATGATCTAATGCTACCGCACACTTGTTTAAACAAAACGATTCGTTGCACCGCTGATTAGGAGCCATATAGCCATAAACTCTAAGCACTATCATAGATGTTTATGAGTGAAAGGCAAACAAAAGAATTACATTCCATGGTTCCTATCCCATCTGAATTGCATGGGACCCTTTCTTCATACCAGATGTGTTGGATAAACAAAGCCGGTGAAAGATCGGAGAATAAGCGGCGGCATCCGATCTGTAATGAAAAGCAAAAAAATATATATATACCGACCACCAGCAGCGAATGTAATGTTAATGATCACGAGGAAGATTTCTCCTTTTTCAAATCCGATGGGAAATTCTCCTTTTGAGATGCAAAGGGAAATTTTATGCTGCCAGCAGATACGAGGGGAAAATCTGTTGGCAGACAGGATGAAAGATTTTCTTTTGCAGAGGCGAGGAATGACTTAGAATGGGATATTTTTTGGATAGGGGCAGTTAATCTAGGAAAGATACTCGAGCCGAAAGGTTTTCATCGAATAGTCGAATGGAGTCGAAATTGAGAATCCGGAGGAGGAGGTGCGCGAGACGAAATACGTGTGTCAGGAGCAACCGCGACGTAAAAATTAAAGAAAACGAAAAAGTCGAGTTTAACGTGTGTCGTAGCCACCGCTGTTAATTTCAAATTCAAAGAAATGTTCGTTTGCGGTTATTGATTGCAGTGGTTTAAAAAAAATAATAATAAACAACCATTAGTGCACGATTAGTAAAAGAAAGACGAGATTAATATGTGGATTGTGAATTAATTGAGTGTTATCTTAGTTGAAACATTTTTGTAACAGCAGATTAATGAAAGGAATAAAACAAAATTAAAACGAAACATTTCTCGGAGTTTCATTTTTTTTTTTTTTTGCTGTGTTTTATTTGTGGTATACTGTCTCCGTGTTCTGGTTAGCGTATTTTACTCTGCGGTAAACGGTGTTCGGCGGAACACTCCACCACCAACCTTCGATCAACGACAAATCCGCCAAATCCTCTCTTTACCAAGGGATTTTTCCTTTCCAGGCGATCGCACCCTCACTTGTCCTACGATTTCGTATTGTTCGTAGGAACACTGTGTGGCTGCACCTACACACACACAGACGCGAACGTTTCTGTCCGTGTGGCCGGAGATATGCTGCGGATCGTCAGGATTTTCACACGTCTGCGGTATCCCTTTGTGTACATTACCCGCGTCTGGTTTATGGCCCTGGTGATTTCCTCGGCCGAAGTTATGATCTTCGGCTGCGATATTAACATGGTTTTAATTTCCTTGTGAGAACAGTGTCGGTTGCTTGGTTTGGTGTTTAACCTTTTGTTCCAACAATAGTCCTTTTGATAAGGAAAACCAAATTGTGGTTGGCTCAAGAGAAGGTCATACATTTGTTTATTCCTTGGCCATACATTTATCGCCTGCGATTTTTCTGGCTGCCAGCATCTGGTACTTGTGTTTGCCCAGCTAATGGGTCGTCAAATAATTTCTTTTCTGGGTAGTGTCCTTCAATAGCCGTGCATGCATGAGGAATCGGTCGAGAAATTGGGCTCACGTGTCTGTGGGCACGTGGGGTTGAGGTACAGTAAGAAAAAGGAGTAGTAACAATAGTTTTCGAAAACATGTGATCATTAATTCTGTAATAGATCCAATATATCTCGAGTTTCTGCAACATCCATGACCGTAGCTCCCTCATTATCTCGAATAGTCTTATCAATGCCGAATTTTAAAAGTAAGCCCAAGCAGTTGGCATGTCCACGGCTAGCAGCGTAATGAATCCTTGTCTTTCAAATTGACGTCAGTTCCCAAAGACATAAGGTATTCTAATATATGATCCGCATCGCGATCTGTAGCCCCGTGTATCAATCCCATTCCACTATTTTCTTCTAATTAATTGATGGACGCTATCGCGATGACTTTTTTAAGGGCTGCTAAATTACCTTCTTGAACATAATCAAATGCAGACTTCTTATCTTCTGCAATCTCCTCTTCATATTCGGCAATGTGTTTCGAATGAACAACCCACGAATTTGTGTCTTTCTTCCTGCATACAAAATCATCCCAAGATGGATCTAATTGTGAAACTATTTCTATATAACGACATTTCGCTTCTTTGGGATCCATGTCGCCTAGATCGTGCCAGGCAATCCACTTAGATGTAGCTTGTATATTAAATATACTTGGTTTCGGGGTATCGCATTGGCCAATAGTGGCCTGCTTATACAATCCGTATAACTGTAGCAAGATTTGGGGATTAAATATGGCATGGATTCTTTGAACCGCATCCGCTGCAGAATTGAACGAAGTATCCATATCACTTTCGCTATTGGACAGATCATCAGACAAATCATTGGGCGTATTTCTTCGTATTACAAACTATATATGATTCTAAGAATATGGTGAAAGGATTTAAGGTACTGGCTGAAAAGTGATGAAAATACAATTAGGATGCTTTACGGATAGTTAAATAATTTCCTTCCAGCAAATGCTTCGCTTCGCTTTCAACCTTTTCCAAAAAAGACACGGTAAGTATGTCCCCTTTGGCTGGGTGAAAGCTATTTTCCCCACAGTGGTTTGTGCGGTTCGCAGGACTGCCACAGAGGTGTATGGGGTTATAAATATGGAATGTGCAAAATATATGGGAGTAATGGTAGGATTTGCAGAGAACTACATCCTTTAAGTGGAAGGTTTTGGTGTAACACCGTTAATGATGGAGAATAGCTCCAATGGATAAGTACTGTTGTGAGTTTTAGTAGAGCATGACATGTGGATTGTCGCTAACGAAATCCGAACTGACAGTTAGGGATGAGGGCATTTTCAATGGCAAATGAGAGAAGATTTTGGTAGATCTTACGTTCCAGTATCTTACTTAGTGTACTTAATAGGGATATTGGACGATAATTGCAAGAGCTATTACTACTACCGGGCTTCTTAATAGGAATTACTACCGCAGTTTTCCAGTTCTCTGGGAAGTGCGATGCATTAATTATATGATTAAGAAGAATGAGGATGGGAAGTAGATTCGGTGGGCGTAGCCTTTTAAATAGAAGACGTGGGATTCCATCTAATCCAGTTGACTTTTTGTTATTTCCTGATCTTACGATCTCGGATAATTCGTCCGCAGTTAGAAAATTTGTAGTGTCTAAGGGGTGTGAAGCTATGTTTGTGTTGTTGAATTCACCGATGAAACGAGTAAAAGATGGGAATAATCTGTTTGAGATGTATTCGTTTACTGTGTTCTCGAAGCCAGGAGTTGAGAGAGAATTATTTTGCTCATGGATCTTTGCAAAGTGTTCTGCGAGGCAATTTGCTATGTCCGAATCGGACTGGGCAATATTATTGTTGATTGGGTTAATGAGATGGTCAATTCGGGGTTTATATTTACGACCAGTTAATTGGTTGATGTTCTTGAAAAGATCACGATTTGGTTTGATGTTACTAAGTGTGGAGATGTAGTTCTCATCTGGGAACTTTTTCAACTGCTCATTTATCAGAGTGGATAGTAGTTGGATTTGGCTTTTAATAAAGGGGCAGTATCTTGTGTGAAGTTTTAGGCGGAGCTGCTTTTTAAGGCGCAATAATTTGGTTAGAATGCTGGGCAAAGGCTTTCCTAAATAGTTATGAGGAATGGTTGTCGGGGTGTTTCTGCTGAGAGCCTCCTTAAGAATTTGCTCTATTCTTAAAGATGCTTGATCGATTTCAGTAGGGAGTAAGTTAGATGCTTCAGGGATATACAAGTCAGAGAAACTTATCGCTATGTCCCTATTGACTTTTCTCCAATTTGTTTTGGTGAAGTTTGGGGCAGAGTTTGACGAGTATAGTGGATCGAGAGAGGGGATTTGGATCGTGGTGTGAACGGAACCATGATCAGAAGGAAATATAAAGGAGACTGTAGGTGGACCCGCTGAATAAACATCGTCGGACTTGAGGAAGAAGTCGATTGTTGACCTGGCTGAGCTAGAGACTCGAGTTGGCTGTAATGGGGAGTCAATGTAAGTATATGGATAAGACTGGAGGAGGGCTAGCAATTGGCGACCATATTTGTTGCATTTATTATCATTGAATGCTGTGTGACGAGCATTCCAGTCTCCTCCGATTATAAATGGAGCGGGAACGGACTGTTGGATAATCTGCAAAATGTCAGTATCTGGGAAATCTGGTTGTCGTGAAGGGTGAATATAAATGGATGCTAAGACGAGCACTTTATTGTTCTCACAGAAAAGTTTTACTGCTGTGTATTCAATGCTGGATACACAGGTGAATCTAATTTCACTGAATTGAAATTTTTTGTGAATTAATATGCCGGTACCTCCATGAGATCCATTAGTTCTGGGGTTAGAAACTAAAGTATAATTGGGAATTGAAACTCGGGAATTTGGTTTGAGCCAGGTCTCTGAAAGGAAGAGGATATCTGGGGTAAACTTTTCAATAAACAACCGGAGGTGTTGCTTACGTATGTTAGAGTAAATGGATTCTGTGTTGAGGGAGGGACCGGAGATCACTTGACTATTCCTTTATAAAGGAAAAGGAATCGAAAATTGTATCCCAAAGATACACATTTTCGTGCAACAATCTCGATCTTTTGGATATTTCAAGCGAGATGTTGTATTTACATAAGATAAGAAATCAATTTCTTGAATTCTTATGAAACTATCGCGCAGATGTGTGAATGTATCTGCTTTTGAGTTTTTTGTTTGTTTAACTCAATGGAATTTTTGGGATAGAGATAACGATCTCTGAATTTTGGATTTGGGTGATGCTGTGGACCAATGTAGAACAATAAACGAATATTAGATTCGTTTATTGTAACTTTTAATTTTAATTTGGATTTTGGGGTTAATAATGCCGTGGGGGCAAATGTTAGGCAATAAACGAATGTTTGATTCGTTTATTGCGAATTTTGGTTCATGTTTGGGTTATTGTGGGTTTTGATAAGATTATACGTCTTAGCGTATTATAGCTAGGATTTGGATGTAGGAATGGGGGAAAAAGGTAGTAGGGCTTTTTGGAGCACTACAGTACCATGTGGTGGGAGGTTTTGCGTGTAACATTTATTTCATTTTTCTTAGATTCTAAATTACGTACTAGCCAAAAAATTCGTGCCCTGCCTGATGATCTAACAGAGAACCCAAATCTAGACAGGCAACATTGGAAAGCTGCGTTCACACATAGATTAATTTGCTCCCACCTTTACGTGGCGACCGACTAATCGGTCAAGAGCAAAGGTCCCACTCCCCTTTAGATTTCCTTCATTAAATAACATATGGCAATCCAGTTATAAATATTACACGTATCATTTTGTTTTTTTAACATCACTTTTTGTGAACTTTCTAGAGTACAAAAACACTTTCTTTATTTATTTATTTTTTTACAAAATGGCGGCTCAGTAAAATATTTCTTCAGGCGTCAATAGCGCGAGTTCGAAAAGTGAACTGCAAGACATTCTCTCTTTTCCTATTAATCTGAAACAAAAAATAAAATTACGGGAAGAATAAACCTATAAAATGTTAAAAAGGTATAAAATTGAAAACTGAGCACGCTCTTTAATAATATGTTCAAATTTTGCACAATTTTATCGACATTTTCTATTCCAAAAAGTAGTTTATTTACACGAAATCTTTAAAACTCCAGATACATCCTTCCGATAATGGTATAGAGAAAAGCTTCACAAAGTTTCAGCCAAACCTATCAATAACTGTTTAAGTTACAGTACAAGCAGTTTTTGAAAAAACACTTTCGAAATTATCGTCTTTAAAGTTTCAGTATGATAAAACGGTTAGTTTTAGTGACTTGTTGGTCAATCAGCGATCCCAGGTGGATATAATAGACCTTCTGCTTCCTCGAAAAGCTGGTTTTCTTCAAGTTGCTACTGTTTTCAGGCTGCATGAACTGCTTTTGTCTCGGAAAGACTCCTACGATTCTGTCGTGTTATTCGCGCTTCATCGGTGTTTCCGGCGGAAACGTTAATATAGATGCCAATAATTACATCGAGTTTGTCCATAATAATAAATATTCATTAAATATCCCAGCAGTGATATATGCTGAGATTACAAGAATTTTCAAATCAGAGTGCAGGTGTTTTGGAGACAACCGCCAAACAGTTACATTAAAACTTTCGATGGCGTTCTGGCTATGGCCACCCAAGCATCTTTGGAGTAAATTATATCTAGCTAAATCTTCATAAATTGGTAGGAGATGCTTTTTTACCTCTTCATCAATTAGGGGAGTAAGATCCTGACTTTTTGGATATTCGTTCAAAGCGAGGCCGCGGCGCACTCGACTATATGTCTGATAGCTCCGTAAATATTTAATATTTCGATTTTACCTTTTTACTCTCAATAATTTTTATTTTCGACATATAAAAAAAATTCGATTTTTTCTATTACTAGGAGGTTTTTCCCCCTTAAATATCTTAGATTTTAATTTACTGGTCCTACCCAGAAGCTTCACATAACATGACTATCGTCTGGAAGTTTTGGCTTTCAGCGATGTAATTGTATTGGTCTCATTTATTATGTTTAATTTTGATACAAAGAAATATTGAATTTAACAAATGGTGTACTTCTTTTTTTTAATTAAATTTAACTTTTATATATATCTATATATATATATATATATATATATATATATATATATATATATATATATATACATATATATATATATATATATATATATATTGTAGCGGGCTTAGGTTTCGCTGGATTAATTATTTTTAATACATAAGAGCCGTTAAATCGATTTTGCATTAATGTAACACTTTATGAGTCCGTTAATAATAACCGTTACTTGATACATCGCTTCTTTACTTATCGCGTCTTTTACTGCTTACTTCTTACTTTTTACTTGCTTCACTTTCTTCTTGCTCCATGATCTGTGTGCAACGTATTTATAACGTTTCCTCATTCTGATTCGGTGTTTCGTTTCCGTCCGCTCCATAGCCTTGAATGTTCTACTGTCCATAGTGTCCAGTTTTCCAGTACTTTCTAGAATATTCTAGTACTTTGTTTCGGACTTTCTCGAATATTCTAGTACTGATTGTCATATCATCATCATCGGCACTACAACCGGGAACCGGTCTTTGCCTTATTTAGCAAGTCCTGAGGCTTGTTAAATTATCCATAATGATTTGGTTTTTCCGGGCAAGGTCATTAGTCTTGCGCCAGAGGCTCCCCGACGGGGAATCGAATCCCGGTCTCCCGCGTGGCAGGCAGGTATACTAACCACTATGCTATCGAGGAGCCACTGATTGTCATATGCGTCACAATATATATATATACACATATATATATATATATATATATATATATATATATGTGGTATATATATACGACATATATATATATATATATATATATATATATATATATATATATATATATATATATTAGTTTTAATCTAATTCATCTCATTGCATTCTATTCTATTTTCAATTGAAAAAAATTAATGCTGCTCAATCCGTGGACTTTATTAATTCGACTTTGGGTGAACATTCTTTGAGTCATTCAACAATAATAAAGTGGTTTGTAAGATTTCATGAGGGAAAATTTAGTCGTGGGGGCGCTTCACGTCCAGTTGAAGTAAACGAAATTGACGACGAATAACTTCAAGTCTTACTGAATGCAAATCCATGTCAAACTCAAAAATAGCCTGTAGAACAGTTACGAGTTCCTCACCAAGCAATAAATCTTCGAATGATATAAGTATCTTTTCCAGTAAAATTGAACTTGACAAAAAAGCCAAGTTTCTACTTGCACACCTATTACATAGTCTCATTTAAATAATATTGTTTGTGGTAGGGTTCCGGCATTCGATATAATCTACGACAAATTCCAAGAGATTTGCTTTCTTACATTCGAATCTTTCTCATCAAATTTAGACCAATGTTGAATCACATTGGGCTTCCATGTATAACCATTGGCCTGATTAAGGTCATGTGCACATGAGCCTTACTCTGGTATCAACTTGCGAATTACCTTTCTTGTCATATAAAAATCTTGGCTCTTGCCAAAGCAGCCTCTACGTGTTTGGTAAAATATAGATACTGATCTAGCCAATACCAAAGTATTTGACTACAGTCTTAGTTTCCAGTTTATGAGTTATGATAACGAATGTAATCCCAATGGTACATATATAAGAGATTGATGTCATCATAATTGATCCAATGGATAAGAGACTATCTTTCTGGCCATTCAAACCAAGTGGTTCTTGATGGTGTAAAATCTGTCTCCTATCAAATTAATGCAGGTGTTTCCCAGGGTTCGGTACTCTCACCCATTATCTTCCTCATCTTTATAAATGATCTCCTGTCAATTACTCACAACCCAATTCACTCGTTTGCTGATGATAGCACGTTGAGTTTCTCATACTCATACGAACACTCCCATCCAAACTCTTCGAATGTCCCTACCAACCAGCAACTTATGCTTGATACATTGAATTCAAACCGCAACATGATATATCAGTGGGGATTATCTAACCGAGTAGAATTCAATGCCCTAAAAACGCAGTGCTGTCTCCTGTCGTCAAAGGTGAGCCCCAAAGTAAATATACTGTCTATGAACGGCACTTGCATCGACGAAGCCACGGAATTATCAATCCTCGGCACTCGAATTAATTCGACTCTTAACTGGAATGACCACATATTTGAACCTGCGAAAAGTGCAGCCAAATGTATGGGGTTCCTTAAGAGATGCAAAAGATACTTCACTCCATCCAACCGGTCCACTATTTATAAGGCATATATTCCAAACTGCACTACACATGCTCGACAGGATGCAAAAACGAGCAGTGAAACTTATTGGGCACTCAGCCGTAAGTTAATCAATTCCGCCGTTAGAACACAGGCGCAACGTATCATGCCTATCTCTTTTCTATAGGTATTACCACGGTCGTTGTTCAACTGAACTTGCGGAATGTGTTCCGCCCGTTCAGACATTTTCCCGCGATACCTGTCAATCTGTGAATGCGCATCAGCTCACGTTGAAAGTCGACTTTAGGCGCACAAATAAACATACAGAGTCATTCTTTAGCCGAACCACGCGAATGTGGAATGTTGTGCCTGATCATGTGTTTCCTGGCCGTTGTGATATCCAGACATTCAAGACCAGTATACATCGACACCTCCTTTCCATATCCACTTCCTCTCCATCCGCTCGCACTGTGCTCTGACATTTAAGAATACTTCAAAATCCCTTTTTGTGCGCGTTAGTCTACAAAAAAAAAAAAAAAAAAAAAAAAAAAAAACATATAAAGTAGTATTCCATTTCCTCGTGATAATTTACATTTTAATTCACATTCCGTTTTGTTAAATGTAGTATATTTTGCTTATCAAACTGAAGCACTGTGCTATATGGCCCGAGTCCATCGATTCGGCTGACGTTGTTTTTCACACGGAACACTGCAGCGCACATGCGACGACGCTGGAGGTGCAAGATCACCATTTTGACGATCACTCAACGAGCCTCCTACGACCTGTGATTTCTCCGAATCATTTCCCGTTTGTTTTATTTTACTTCTCCCAGGCAAGGCGGACCTATAGTCAGCGCCCTGAAATGCTATTTTTTCTCGACCGGGCCTATCAGACAAGTTCCGAAAGATGCTGAAGGATTTCTCCCAACCATTTCACGAAGCCTATAGCTTAATGGGGTGGTATTTCATCGGGCGGCTGGGCTTTGGGACCTTACCTACAACTCAGTAATTGTGGCGAACTGCACAACAGCAAGAGTCATCAGTTGAACCTAGATTTGCACAATCAGACGCAAGACAACATCCTTACCAACTCAGCCATTGAGGACGGGTCCCGTTTCCCTTTTTTTCGGTGTACATATTTTGTTTTTGCTACGTAAACTAGCTTAGGTTAGATAGTGAGTCACTGTATAAACGTATTTTAGTCTCAAGATAGGCCCCGAGGCGGGCAGATCCCCTCGTAAGAAAAGGCAATCGTAAAAAAGATTCCTAATAATTAAGATTCTCTTGCTATCAATTAATTGTTAATAAATGTGATTCTCGCTAAGATGGCGAGGGAAAAAAAAGCCAATCTTATTTCTTTGTAGTCGTTGTGCTCTCACGAAGGATCGTTAGGACAACATGAAAACTTTTATGCCCATGTCGTCCCGCGGTAACTAACATTCCCCAGTACTTTTTTTTTTGTATCGTGCTTGGCTGCCACCCTCTAACTACTTACCCTTGGGGCCACCACGATCATGGCATCGATTCACTTAACGTGTATATCTCTTTGTTGAAATCAATCTCAATCAACATATTCAATCATTTTATGAGTGCACAAAACCTAAAATGCATACGCAGACAAATCAGAAAATGCAGATGCCACACCTGGAAACAATATGACAGCACAAAAAACAAAGTAAGTATTACGAGGGTGGACTGAAAAGTTTCCGGCCTAACAAAGATACAAAACATTTTTTTTTTAAATTTATTTGTATTTTTCTACATAGTCTCCTTGTAACTCTACACACTTTTCCCAGCGATGCTCCCACCTCTCTAACCCGTCCAAATAGTATTAGGCGTTTTCATCTGTAAAATAACTGCTCACGATAGTGATTTCCTCCTCATCACCATCATCATCGGCTCTACAACCGGGATCCGGTCTTGGCCTTATTTAGCAACTAAAATTTGATAAATTTTCCATAATTTGTTTTTCCGGGCAACGTTATTAGCCTTGCGGGTTCCTCATTTGACGAAAATCCCTGTCCTTCGAGCGCAAAAGATGGTGAGTTAGGTCAAGCAGTTTAAACCGTATTTCGTGGATATTCACCATGGCAACCGCTGGCGTGTGAGACGGCGCGTTGTCTTGGTAAAAATTTTTCTGCATATGTGGCCGTTTTCCCGCAATTTCTGCCTTCGATTGGTCAAGTAATGATGCGTAGTATGGCCCTGTAATGGTTTTTCCTTTTTGAAGATAATCGATTAAGATAACTCGATGACTATCCGTCGTCTAGCACCACTTAGTGAACTTTAGCGATATTATCGTCAGTTATTGCAGTTTTTGGACGTCGTCGCCTCCCAAGGTCTCACGGCCACGTTTAAATTCAGCTGCCCAAATTTTCACTGTGGTAAATGATAGTGCAGAGGCCCCATACACAGAGTCCAACTCATCTTTGATTTGCGTGTGCGTATTACCTTCCAAAAACAAAAATTGAATGACAGCTCGATTTTTTTTTATTAGACTTTTCTCGGGAGAGGCGAATCTATAGCGTCGAGTGGGCGCCCCGAGATGCAATCAAATAACTGTTGCAGTTCTTTTTGAACAGTTGCAGGTTGTAGCGCTCCGGGAACACTCGCGTGGGAAGGCAGTTCCACAGCTTCCCCGCTCTGTAACGGAACGAGTTCTGATACAGGGATGTTCGCGCCGTTTGGAGATGAACCACAAACAGGTGCGATCCGTCGGATTGTCTTGTGGGGCGCATATAAACCGAATTGCGTGGAACAATGCCAAGAATCTCCGAAGAACAGCACCCGTGATAATATCTGTAAAACAGACAGAGGTCGGCTACGCGCCTTCGATGTGATAGCGACTGTAGTCCCGACGTCAGCGCCGGGTCCGCGATTAGGCGGATCGCTCGTCTCTGTACGCTCTCAAGTAGGTCGAGGGTATGTTTAAGAGCCAAGCTTCAAACATGAGAGGAATATTCGAGCGCGGGTCTAATTTGGGTTTTATATAGGAGAAGAAGTTGGGCCGGAGTAAAATATTTCTTGGCTCTAAAAAGATAACTCAGTTTTCCTGAGGCTGATCTGGCGATACCCGATACGTGTTTATGCCATGATACATTCCCACCGACCGTGACGCCGAGCAATTTCAAACTTTCCCCAGCCTCGAGGGCCTGGCCACTCATCATCAGCTGTGGAACCGATGATCCAGTTTTCTTTGTGAATGTTGTATACTGGGTCTTCGTTGCATTGAAGTCGACAAGATTGGCCTTTCCCCACTGCAGGACTTTTTCCAGATCCCGATTCAAAGAGTCAATCTGTCTACATCTCAGCTGATGCGACGCAGATGCACCAATCGGCCGATCACTCGAAAAAGAGGAAACAAGCGTACTATCATCCGCAAAACTGAACACTTTGTTATCCGTTGTCTTCAACAAATCATTTATGTGAAGCAAGAACAAGGTTGGAGACAAAATAGAACCTTGGGGCACCCCCGAATTAACAGGATACAGATCCGACCACTCGCCGTCCACAACAACCCGTATCGATCGATTCTCGATGATGCTCCTCGTCCAGTCGCAAAGCTGTTGGGAAAGTCCATATGAACGAAGTTTGCTCAGCAATGCCCCGTGCCAGACGCGGTCAAAAGCCTTGGAGATATCTAATGCGACCGCCCTTGACTCACCATGCCGTTCAATCGCAGATGTCCATATGTCGGTTATAAGTGTCAAAAGGTCTCCTGTGGACCGCCTGCCATGGAATCCGTATTGACGATTATTCAGAAGTCCGTTGCATTCAGAATACTTAACCAACTCTGTATTGATGACTTTTTCCATTACCTTAGATAAAATAGACAGTAATGCTATCGGACGGTAATTTTGTAGGAGACACTTTTTTCCCGTCTTTGGGATTGGCTGAACTCGAGCGATTTTCCAACAGGCAGGAAAGGTCCTCCGTGCATAAGATAAGCGGAAGAGTCTTCCAAGAACCGGCGATAGTTCTGGAGCACAGTTCTTAAAGACTATTGCTGATATTCCGTCCGGGCCGGTTGCCTTCCTATAATCCAGTTCACGTAGAATGCGTTGAATAGTGCGCGGACGATATCTCACATCCCGCATGGAAGACTGTACCGGCGAGATCACAGGTGGCTCCAAAAGGCCGGAGTCAAGGTTTGAATTCGCGGAAAATAAATTCGCGAACACATTAGCTTTGTCCTTTGAATTCGTGACTAACGTGCCGCTGTCTGTCACCAACGGAGGGAAAGAGGAGGATGCGAAGTTACCGCTGACAGGCTTTGCCATTGACCAGAAGGAGCGCGAACCAGTTGGGCACCGAAGGAGCTTATTGATCACCCTGTCGTTGTGAGCCTTCTTCGCGGTATCAATCGCCTGGTTGCACGCGTTTCTGATTCTAACAAAATACGTTCTGTTAACATCGGTGGGATTGGAGCGCCATTGCTTAAAAGCTCTATTTTTTGCCGCTGTAATCAGCTCGCATTTTTTATCAAACCAAGATTTATCAGACGAACTTCGTTTGATGGAATGTGGAATATACATCTCCATCCCCAGAAGAATAATCTCTGATACCGACTCCGCGCAAGCGTTAACATCAGAGTTTCCGAAGCACACCTCCGACCATGGAAAGGATGCGAAGAAATCTCGCATATCGTCGCAGTTAGCTGCCCCATACTTCCATACATGGCGAAGCTGCCTAGGCCGGTTATTCGCTTAATATGCAAGTGGTTGCGCGACAGATACCAAACAGTAATCTGAGTTTTCCAGTGGCGTAGAAACCGCTACGGTATAAATACTTGGTTCGGATATCAAAAACACATCCAGGGTGTTCGCATAATCGCCTCGGGCATCTGGTACTCGCCTTGGTTCCTCCACGAGTTGAGTCAAGTTGTAGCTAACAGCAAAGAAAACTCCGCCAGCCTCCCGGCCTCGTCGGTTCTGTTAGAATGTAACAACCAGGCGGAATTGTGCACATTAAAATCGCCAAGGACGACAATTTCAGAAGCTGGGTGGTTGATCTGTATCCAGTCGACAGTATGTGAAAGATGTTCGAAAAGTGTCGCCGGTCGATCGTCATTCGGGAAGCGGTAAAGACGACAAAGAAATTTAACAGAATTCCTCAGCACGACCCTCAACCATATGATGTCCATATTATTGGGTTCCAACGCCTCCATCCTTTGGCAAGCCATATCGGATCGCGCGAAAACACAGACTCCGCCCTTAAAACGGAATCTCGAATGTAAGTCGTGTCCTGAGCAACGAAGATATGTCGAAACAGTTGACGAATCGACCTGGGTCTCAGTTAGGGCAAGGATATCAGGTTTCGTTGTTTGCAAATATTGGTGGACGGCGTTAACATTGGTATTGGTGAAACCGATGCCCCTGATGTTACAAAATGCCGTCACCAGTCGAGCGTGGGGCGAGCCTGGAGAGCGAGCCCGGTTATGCGATGACGAACCTCTTAAAGGTCATCATTATCATGATATCTGCATGATGTTCCCCCTGACATAGTCCCCCCCGGAAATCCGAATGGGAGACTAGTTTACCTCCGAAATTCTTTATATCAGAAGACACCATCATGACTTATCCCCGTGTCAGTCCGGGCCTTCAGCCACACATCCGAAATGCCGTCGAAGATTTCTCTCGACGATATCGCGGAATGTACGGCGTGACGGGGTGGAATCTCACCTTGGGACCGACTACCACCTAACCAACCTTTTCTCGAACCGGTCCATCAGCCAAGCTCCGAAAGATGGTCAGGGATTTCTCCCGGAGCCTAAAGCTTGATGGGGTGGTATTTCACCGGGCGCACAGGGCGTTGGGACCCCGGCTACCGCTTGGCCTTTAGTCGCCTCTTACGACAAGCTGGCCTAGCTGTGAGTATATTCTAACGCCCTACTCATAGGGCAAATACTCAATTTTGTCCATTTTCACAAAAACACTCACATCGACTCTCTCAAACGACTGTCAAATAAAAACTACGAGTCCAAAATGGCTGAAATTTTGGTGAGTAACTGTCAAAAGATGCACAACCGCATTCACTAGCTTTTATTTACGAATGCTGCTATCTTCACGTTGAGGTCGGACCCACAATAATAATAACCAATTCCATGGTTTCGATACAATAAGACGATACAAAATAGCTATACTAAAGATCGTTTTACCTATATCTAAAGTAAACAATATACCAATGTGGTCAATTAAGGATCCCAGTGAAAGCATGTGGTCCGTTTATCTAGGGTAAACAGAATCTGTGTTTGTGGCCCGATTGAGCCATAAATAGGGGGTAAGTAAAATATGTACTGATAATGAATGTTTCAAACTGCACGGTCGAAGAAGAAGAAGAGTCAGGCTTAAGCCTTCGTCCTCGCCAAACATTAATTATAAAGCCCATCGCCCTTTAAAAACAATATTCAAAAACACCCTTTTTAGCTTGCATCCAACAAGGACATAATATTAAAAGCCATATGTAATCGCGTATGTACAAATTTAGATATATAATACGTGGAAAGTAGACAGCCAGGGCACCACTACATCGGTGAAGGAGGGCCTCGAGTTGGTGATGACGACGTCTTGTTACAAGAAATTGATAAGGACGCATCGATATCCGCAAGAACCATGCAATGTCGTACCGGAATATTAAAACAACAGTATACGTAATGCTAAAAAAATACCGTTATCACATTCAACGGGTTCAAAGTCCTCTACCAATGGATTATCTAAAAAGAACACGCTTCTGTGGGATAATGCTTTATAAATGCCACGAACTTCTTCAACAACGTTTTTCTGATGAGTTCGCCTGTATAAAAGACGAATACATTAACCTGCACACCTTATACAGTTGACATTTGACTCGTGGGTAAGCGACGCTGTTGCTACATAGAGAAACGGCTTGGGTTATCGCGAATTCCTTTGGTCTTTTTCCCACGCCGATATTATCCCAAGCCCCCGCGGCGTCCTTTGACCTCGCTAGATACGGCTATTCGCTGGGGATTAAAAACCCAGAGCCAGGTGAAAAGTATGAGAAATATACTTTTCAACTCACCCTATTTCCACTTCTCGGAGTGCATTTTTGGTTCTGCACTCTGAGAGCAATTCAAATATGAAACGGGGTCATGCGGTCACCGTATTGGTTTCACTTTCGTTGCAAGCGAAAGCAAATCAACCCTGAAATCATCATGCTCTCCGTTGCAGTTTTCCCATTCTCCCTAAGTTCCTTGACTGTTGGGTAAATTCGCAATTGTTTATTCGCCTTAATGGGCGGAGAAATGGGAGAATGAGGATGAGTTGGTTGGGTCAGGAGTGAGTCGAGTAATATCCATCAAAGTCAGTGGTTTTCGTCGAACTACAACAGGAGTCTTGTTAAAAGGAAAAGAAAACAATGTGTTAAATTAACTAAATACTTGTGTAACATTACAAGAATGGAACTATAAAATAAAACAGGAGTAACATGTAAAAGAAAAAAGATAACTAAGTGTTAAATTAACTAAATACTCGTGTTACATTACAAGAATAGAACTATAAAATAAAAAGAGAAGTTAAATGAAAAATAAAGAACCAACATAGTACCAAATGTGTTTTTAATTCAAAACCGAGGTAGTGCCCAGTAAGCCGCAAGTTTCTCCAGGATACCTTTGTGGGGTTTACGTGTTGTTGGTGGAGCGGAACGCCAACCCAGTCCGACTGCTGATATTAAACGCACACTTCAGGAAAACAACTTGGTTACTCTGGTAACAAAAAGGTTCTTTATTTCTGTATTATATGCTTCTATTTATTAATCTGCTCCCATTAGTGTCTATTTTTGTACGCTACGCAACTTGTTTTGCAATTACGCACTACTTAATTTATATCTAGAATGTAAAGTGATTTACAAGACACGGACACTTAGTCTATATTTAGTTTAAATTTTCTTCAAAATATAGTTTGATTTTACATACACGCACACTTAGTTTATATATAGAATCTAGTGTGATTTAGAAGCCACGCACAACTTAGTTTATATTTAGTTTATATTTCTTCAAAATACAGTTTGATTTTACATGCACGCACAACTAATTTATATCTAGAATAATTTGATTTTCAATTGCAACACACAACTTAGTTACATTTCTTCAGAATTCGCTGGTTATGGAAAAGCTTGTTTAACGTGGAGGCCCGACTTGCCTCCACGGAATCTGCATCGCGATTGGTTAAGTCACCGAAAACGACAGCATAGCAAATTTTATTCATCGCTTCGGTGCCCGACAAGGGATGATTTCCCAATAATTTGGTCCCAGCGCAAAGGGCGCGAAACATAAACGATGTGTGCCTCTGTTGCTCGTGGTGTGTGTGTCCACAAGTATGCGGACCGTGGATCAACCAAATCCATAAGGGGAACACCATGAGCAATGATCTGCAGCTGGGCAAGTCATCCTGAAAGGGTATCCGCATGTTTACATTAAGTAACACAGCGTACATCATTTATACCGTTTCACTGTATAGATAGGCAAAACATTATTATTATTATTATTATTTATTGGCCTGTAGGAACCCGGAAGTTCATGACCTCACCGACTCGGCCTCGCCATCCTTCCCTGTCCTGGGCACTCTCCTTCCACGCTTGACCATTCGATCCGATCTCCTCAAGGTCAAACCTAACATTGTCCTCCCATCTCCGTCGCGGCCGTCCTACCGGTCTCTTTCCCGTTGGTCTACCGTCAAGAATTCTATGCACGGTCCTATCGTTCCCCATTCGCGCCACGTGTCCGGCCCATCTTAATCTTCGCGACTTGATTACTCTCACTATTGTAGGTTTGCGATATAGTTCTTCCAATTCGTGGTTATGGAGTCTCCTCCATTGTCCTGCCTCCTCGTCATATTTACCTCCAAAGATGCCTCTCAAAACTTTATTCTCGAATAGACGGAATTTGTTTTCTTCCCGTTTTGTGAGAGCCCATGTTTCGCATCCATATAGAACAATTGGCATGATTATGGTTCTATAGACACGGAGCTTTATGTTACGTGATAGAGGCAAAACATCAGGAACCAGAAATCACCGCCGAAAGGGTTGCGGCGGAGCAATATGGTGTATAGGGGAACGTTGGATGTTTATGCCATTGTACATCCTTAGTCAGCATCTCGTTGGTGCTGCAATTCTTTGATTTCGTTTGACCTCCAGTGGAGAGGTATGCTAATGCAGATCGTACGATCGACCGATGGCTCTGCTAATGTTATTTGCCATGCACGTGTGTGGAAAAATTCTTTCTTCTTGTGTGCATGGACAAGTTCGAGGAGTTATGTCGGTTACGTAATGTGGTAACCGAATTGGATCTTCGAAACATGCTGCGTTGGTGCCAGTGCTTCGCTTGGTCGATTGGTTTGGCGACCGATATGATTCGGGCAATGTTGGTTGCTTGATGGTGCAGCCAAATTGCTTTTAAGGAGCATTGCCCCTGTGGAAAATACTTATTGATGCTAATAGGTTTTACCTCAACGAGAAGTATTGATTTAAAACATTTCAGATGATCGTTTGTATACTATGGAAAGGTAAGTATCTGTTTTCCAGGGTTTTGGTGCTCTTGGGAGCCGTGTTTTTGTCGTACCTGGAAAAGGCAAGCAGTGGCGTTAATGGGAAACGTCACACCTTCCATAGACGAAGGCCGCACAAGGAGCGCAACAGGGTGCCGCTCTACATCGTCACCACGAACTCCATACGCTGCAGGTAGAGACCACAAAGGATTTCCATGTGAGTACCCTCAGCAAATACATATATATTTACAATTATATTGAGTGCAGAAAAAGTATTACACAATTAACAAAACCCAACATGCATACGCTACATGTTGTTATAGTGTAATTATATTTCCCTTAATTACCTATTAACATATCCCATGCACAGATAGATATAATGTAACTACCTGAGGTAGATTCTGTTATCTATAGAAATATTAGGTTTTAAGTAAAAACAAGAAATAAAGTGAGTCTTAGAAAAGATACCGTGAGGAAAGGACTCCTAGTCTCAGTTTTTTCAAAGTAACAGTAAACATTAACTCGCGCGTTAGTACAACATAAAAAAAGCTGAAAAAAACACAAGACGACTTTTCCACTTACGAACGGCAATTTTTATTCGACCAAAAGAAAGCTCGAAATCTTCAATTATGTTCCTTATTGTCATGAGAATTTCCAAGCTTTCAAGGCCAATGTAAATCCACGCAGACTTTCCCGAACAAACCCTCTTTGACATTTGAAGCCACTTTAACATGTTGGTTTTAGGCGCACATATATCAGAAGCCAATCAGAACGTATGTCTGGTTAACAAACATTTAAACGTTTTGATGTTTACCTAGAGGTTGCATTCCATTCCCTCAAGTATAGAAAAATGTTTAATTCATTATTATCGACCATGTCAAACTACCTCAAGCTGGGATAACATATAACTACTTTGTATTTTGGATTGATCGTTTAGAAGACTTAATCAAACTGATGGATAAATATGTAATGCCTTCATCTGTTTTTCTATACTCTTGCATGTAAAAAAAAACTCAAACAAAAATACAAGCAGTAAACCTTAAACTTGAAATTTTCATGTAGGTTAGTAAAAGTTGTACATACAACAATATATTGCACAATGCTATAAATTATGACCTCTGTAAAAATTTTCAGACAACTTGATACAACCCATAAAAATGCAGTCGAACTTGAACCACCAACTTCTCGCCGGTGGGTAACTTAGTTTTTCTATAAATTTTGTTTGGCTTCCTTGTAAAACCTAAAAAAAAATTAACATAAAAACGCGGGATGTCTCGAATGTCTTGTAATTTAATTCCTACAATATCTAGGTGGAATTCATTTCCCACCAGAAACAATCGGAAAAGTCTTTAATTAATTGAAGGGTGACTTTAACGTATACTATCAATTCCGATTTTATTTATTAAAAAACTGTACGTATAGCTTATACTTAAAACTTGAACTGACCTGGAAGATCGGTGTTATCGCTGTTGGATTATTTAAATTATAATTTAAATACTACAATTTGTAGCACTAATTTGTCCATGCATCACGTGTAATTTGAATTAATTTGAGATTCCAGTGTCGGTTCTTCATATAAGATAGTGGTGAACACCCTACCTTTCACCTTTTTAGACCTTATACCATGTCTAGGATTTAAATCGGACTAAATATTGTAATGAATGTAAACAAAAAACGTTGACAAAACTTCATAATAAATATTTCAGCCCACCAGATGTATCAGGAGATTAAAAGATTATCTTAAAACGGTTGTTTTATTAAGCGCGTGCTGAAGATTAATTTACATTTTATTAGAGCCACCAGGAGGTAGTTATGTTTTGCCGCTTACATATTTGATCATCATCATCATCACCGGCACTACACCAGGAACCAGGGGCAGGCCAGACCGTCCCCTTTTCGGAGTCCATTATAGATCTTTATTGGTTTGGACAGCAATCCCGCTCTTTTTACTTGACTAGTTACGTTGGTTATGGTCAACCTACAAAGTCGTATCAATTTGTTTGGAATGCCGAACTCTCATGGCATTATATAGTTCTACTCTGGCTATGCTGCCGTAGGCGGCCTTGAAGTCTATAAACAGATGATATAGTGGAATCTTAAATTCCAGACATTTTTCCATCGCCTGCCTAAGGGTGAATATATGAACAATTGCTGATTTGCCTGTGATTAAGCCACACTGATAGTAACCAATGATGGCTTTAGCATATAGGGCTATCCGATCTTGTGGGATAGTGGAGAGTATCTTATAGGCAGTACTCAGCAATGTTATACCCCTATAGTTGCTGCATAGTGTTATATCCCCCTCCTTGTGTAGGGGGCAAATTATACCGCGACGCCAATCGTCCGGCATATCCCCTTGCTCCCATACGTGCACCACGATCTCGTGAATTGCGTGATGTAACGCTGTCCCTCCTTGTTTGATCAGCTCAGTTGGTATGCCATCAGCTCCAGGGGCTTTATTTGATTTTAGCTGTCTAATGGCTTTTAATGTTTCCTCAATGCTTGGTGGCGGCAGCATTTGGTCTTGGTCTTGCATTGGTGGCGCCTCCAATTCTTCTGTGAGCTGACCATTTAGCAATTCATTGAAGTGCACTTCCCATCTCTCCAGAATGCCTTCAGGATCGGTGATCAGATTACCCTCTTTATCCTTGCAGTAAGTGCAGCGTGGTATGTACCGCGTCATACTGCGGATTATTTGGTAGAACTTCCGCGCCTGGTGCGGACCTCGCTCTCTACTTTTCTCTATTTCACAGACAAGGTTTTTTTTCCCAGGCACTTTTCTTTTGTCTGTGAAGTTTTTTTTTCAGATCTTCTGAGCTCTTTGTATTTCTCCTCGCCTACCCGCGTCCTATGAGACTGCTGCATTGCCCGGTATGCAGCATTCTTACGTTCAGTCGCTAGTTTACACTCATCATCAAACCAGTCGCTCCGATCTCTACGACTACTGCCTAAAATGGAGTTGGCAGTACTAATGACAATATTCTTAAGGCGTGTCCATTTCTCTTCTACGCCCGGCATTCTGGCCCCATGACTCCTTCCGTCGAGCTCTTCGAGGGCGAGTCTTAACGCATGACCAAAGGTGTTGCTGGTATTCTCATTGCGTAAGGCAGCCGTGTTGATTCGAACCTGATCCGCGGATGCAATACGTCTCCGTAAGGCAATCCGCGCTCGGAAAACTGTACCAACAAGATAGTGATCCGAGTCGACGTTGGCACCTCGGTACGTTCGTACAGCCATCAGGCTCGAAGAGTGGCGGCGATCTATCAACACGTGGTCAATTTGGTTGCGAGTGGCTCCATCAGGTGATACCCAGGTGGCTTTGTGGATATCTTTACGCGGAAACCTGGTACTTGGAACGACCAAGTTTTTCGATGCTGCCAATTCGATGACTCGTAGTCCATTGTCATTAGTGTTCTCATGCAAACTAGGGGAACCTGTGTAGTACCCGAAAACCGGCTCCCGACCTATTTTTGCATTCAAATCCCCAAGAGCGATTTTCACATCGTATCTTGGGCAGGCATTGAGGGACCGTTCGACGTTCTCATAGTATTCTTCTTTTTCGTCGTCAGGGGACTCCTCTGTAGGTTCGTGAACGTTTATGAGGCTTATGTTCTTAAACTTTCCTCGCACGCGAAGAGTGCATAGCCTTTCATTTATTGCATTAAAGCCGATAATGGCAGGCATCAGTTTTTGGCTGACTAGAAAGCCTACCCCGAGCACATGGTGTTTTGCGTGACAGCTGTAATAAATGTCATACTCTCTTCTTTGAAAAACACCACTCCCCGTCCATCTTATTTCTTGTAATGCTGTTATGTCAGCCTTATATTCGGACAGGACATCGGCTAGCTGCTGTGCAGCTCGAGCTCTGTCTAGTGAGCGTATGTTCCATGAAAAAATCCTTAAATCATTTAGCCATTTTCGTTTCCGTGGTCGTCGTCGTGTATCCGGTCCAAATCCGAGGCTTGTTAAATTTGCCATAATAATTCATTTTTACGGGCATGGTCATTAGCCTTGCTCCAACCTTTCTCAGGATGTCGCTGCATGCATTGGTTCACTACTTGGCGGGTGTCAAAGTAGCTATCCAGGGGTGTCACGTGGAGACTGCATGTCAACTTGGATTGAAAGGGGACAAGGATCGTCCTGGCCTTCGCCGAGTTGAAGGCAATCAGAGACTTTGCCCTGTATGTTCGCACCCATCCCCCCCATGGTCAGAATACTGATTCAAATTAAGTAAGTATGAAGAGCTTATTTCAAAAATTCAGCGAGATTACGATCAAACGCCCTGCCTACATGTTTTATATCTAACTTGTAAATAGTATTACTCATAAGTATTTAACGCTACGTCGTTTACAGGAATTTCCCTCCTTAACGCTACGTTTATACTTCAACAAACATCGAAGCAAGTCGTGAGAGTGTTGCTGAAAACCCAAGAACAACTTTCTTTTTTTTTTTAACAGACTGGGTTTATTTGACCAATAATCAATATTTACAATACGAACTACAGCTAACTTATAATTCTAGTGATACAATTGCTTACATTACACATTTTTCAAACATAACTGAAAGTGTGAATAACTATTTGAATATTATAGTTTTTAATATTGATAGTCTTCCTGGAAAAGGTCAGAAAACCAGGATTTGTATTTTTTAATTTAATCTAATCTAATACTTAATTTAACTCTAACTTAATCTAGCTAAACCTAATTAATATTATAATAAATTAAATATGTAATGTGATTTGGGAAATTTGGGATTGATGGCTAAGGAGGTAGGTTGGCGTGGGATATGGCCAGTTAGGGCGGGGTAACACTTTCCGGTTGTTCGTTAAAACGCAGAATGTTGGAGAATGGTTGTATGTTACAGTGTTTGAACTGATTTTGGTGACAGCTCGGTGTTATGGTACACTACCTCGTTGGTGTCATTAACCAATCTTCCAGAGGTGAAGAAAGTTCTGGTGTGGAGACAATTCAAGCAGTGAGCATCTGACGGTTCCTTTGAACGCCACTACCTTCCCATTATAGTTCGAAAATATCCACCTAGAGCAACTGAAAACCAATAAAACAAGTACTACGGCAGTTCCATTGCTTGCCTAGCAATTAAGCATTTACTTACCTTTTTATCATCCACCTAAGGTGTCTCCTAAACCATATTTTCGCTAATTCTATAGCACGAACCACAAGAGACATTTTCCTCACAGGCATCATGTGCTAGAAAGCAATTCGTCGGGTGTATGTTGCATCCTCAGATTTCCTAGTAAGAAAGTATAACATGCGGCATACACCAAGGAAAACCATTTGGTGCTACGTATAAACATATTCACCCTGCCACACACGTGCAGAGGATATTCTTTTATTATTTTACTACAGCACAACGATCGGTAAATCGACCGGCAAGCTAAAGAATTAGCATCCATGGCCATGTTCCATAAAGGCAATTTTGTTTCATAACCAAGCAACCAACATGTCTCGACCACCGCGGTGCACATATACCCCATCGAATTTGCAGCATACAAGCAGGAGATACTCTTGCCTTACTTCCATGCTGCAATCATGTCGGTCGCTAAACCAATCGACATGAAATGGGTAACTCGCACCTGGCCACAAAAAGGAACCGAGTTCTCGTTAGTGTAAATACACACACGAGAATTCGACCCTCTGATGACGGCAGCAACGTGCGCCCAATGAGCATAGATGTCTAATGCGGTGCCAATCGGGTAAGCATTTCCTTTTATGGAATTACAATATCCACGGTTCGCATGCTCATGGACACACGTCATGAGCGTGCGAGGTAAACACATCTGTGTGAGTGCACATCCTCACCGTGTCCAGGGCATCTGAGATCATCCCTTATTAGTCGCCGAAGCGATGGATGGAATTTGGTATTCTGTCGTTTCGGTGGCAATCTTCAATCGCGATACGGATTCCGTGGTGGCAAGTCGGGCCTCCACGTTAAACAAACACAATCAGTCGGAGTCAAAATTTCGCCACACCGGTACGCTTACATCTTCCACCGGTATTCTTCCATCTTAAAGCCGGTATAAAACAAACCATACACGTGAACTTTTCAGTTATAATTACTTAGTGAATAGACAAACTATGTAACCTTTCAGCTAGAATTACTTAGTGGTTAAGCCAAATTGTACAGGTGTGACTTAATTAAAATTTATTAGTGAAACAAGCGTACCATATATATCCTCTGTTTGGAACAGTAACTGTTACGTTTTAAGTTCAATTGGTTCGGCGTCTGAACTGTAGTATCCACAATAAAGTTGTCCGTAAAATGTACGACAGTGTAGTGCTCTAAAAAGCCCTACCAATTTTTTCCCCCATTCCTACCTCCAAATCACAGCTATATTACCCTAAAACCCAAGATCCTGTCAAAACCCGAAAAAAACCCAAACACGATCCAAAATTCGCAGTAAACGAATCAAACATTCGTTTATCGCTTAACATTTGCCCCCACGACATAATTCAATCCAAAATCTAAAGTAAAATTAAAATTCACAATAAACGAATCTAATATTCGTTTAACGTTTCACATTTGCCCCACGGCATCATCGAAAACCAAAATTCAGAGATCGCGATCTCTATCTGAAAAATTCCATTAAGCTAAACAAATAGAAAACCAAATCCAGATACATACCCACGTTGTCATTAGCAAATGAAAGGAGATTTTGATATATCTTGCATTGCAGTATCTTGCTTAATGTGTTTAATAACGATATCGGGCGATAGTTGCCGGAGTTGTTGGAAGGACTGGACTTATTGATAGGGACTATAACCGTGGTTTTCCGGTTATCTGGGAAATGTGATGCGTTAATTATGTGGTTAAGAAGAACGCGAATAGGGAGTAGATTTGACGGGAGAAGTCTTTTGTACAGAAGGTTTGGAATTCCATTTAAGCCTGTCGATTTTTTGTTGTTGTCTGATGTTATAAATTCAGATAATTCGCCTGCTGTTAGGAATAACGCATTATCCAGAGGATGTGGCACTTTGTTTGTTTCGTTGAATTCCGCGATGAAAGGGGTGAAGGACGGGATTATTGTGCGTGAGATGTATTCGTTTATGGTAACTTGAAAATTGGAGACTGAGAGGGAGTCGTTTTGTTGGTGGATTTTATAAAAGTGATTAGCTACACAGTTTGCTATGTCAATCTCTGATTGGGCTGGGTGGTTGTTAGTAGGGTTGATAATATAATCGATTCGGGGTTTGTATTTTCGGCCCGTTAGTCAGTTGATGTTTTTGAATAAATCCCGATTGGGTTTAATATTGTTAAGTATAGGCGTGTAAGCCTGGTCGGCAATTTTTTTTAGTTTTTTTTTTTTTTTTACACTAACGCGAGCACAAACGGGGATTTTGAAGTACCCTTAAATGTCAAAGCACAGTGCGAACGGGTGGGAGGAAGTGGATAAGGAAAGGAGGTGTCGATGTTTATTGGTCTTGAATGTCTGGACATCATAACGACCACGAAACACATGTTCAGGCAGAACATTCCACATTCGTGTGGTTCGGTGGCTCTATGTTTATTTGTGCGCCTGAAGTCCACTTTCAACGTGAACTGATGCGCATTCACAAATTGACGGGTATCGCGGAAAATGTCTGAAGGGGCGGAACACATTCAGCAAGTTCAGTTGAGCAACGACCGTGGTAATACCTATAGAAAAGAGATAGGCATGATACGTTGCGCCTGTGTTCTAACGGCGGAATTGATCGACCTACAGCTGAGTCCCCAATAAGTTTCACTGGTCGTTTTTGCATCCTGTCGAGGACGTGTAGTCCAGTTTTGGATGCGGCTGACCAGATATGGGAGTTGATGTCCATTTTTGGACAAATATACGCCTTGTAAATAGCGGCCAGGTTGGAGTGAAGTATTATATATATATATATATATATATATATATATATATATATATATATATAATATATATATATATATGGCGCAAGGCTAATAGCCTTGCCCGGAAAAACATTTTATTACGGAAAATCTAACAAGCCTCGGGACTTGCTAAGTAAGGCCAAGACCGAATCCCGGTTATAGTGCCGATGATGATGATGATGATGATATTGTGACGCATATGACAATCAGTACTAGAATATTCAAGAAAGTCCAAAACAAAGTACTAGCATATTTTAGAAAGTACTGGAAAACTGGAGACTATGAACAGTAGAAAATTCGAGGCTATAGAACGGGCGGAAACGAAACACCGAATCAGAATGAGGAAACGGTATAAATACGTCGCACGCAGATCAGGAAGACCAGTAAGAAGTAAGCAGTAGGCAGTGAAGCAAGCGATAAGTAAGGAAGCGATAAGTCAAGAAATCGTTGTGTACGGTAAAAGTAACGGTTGTTATTAACGGACTAATAAAGTGTTACATTAATTCAAAATCAATTTAACGGCTCTTATTTACTAAAAATAATTAATCCAGCGAACCCTAAGCTCATTACAATATATATATATATATATATATATATATATATATATATATATAGATATATATATATATATATATATATATATATATATATATATATATATATATATATATATTGTGACGCATATGACAATCAGTACTAGAATATTCTAGAGAGTCCGAAACAGGGTACTAGAATATTCTATAAAGTAATGGAAAACTGGAGACCGTGAACAGTAGAACATTCAAGACTATGGAACGGACGGAAACGAAACGTCGAATCAGAATAAAGAAACGGTATAAATACGTCGCACACACAGATCATGGAGACGAGTAAGAAGTAGAAAGTGAAGCAAGCGATAAGTGCGGTAGTAAGAAGTAATGAGTAGAAAGTAATAAGTGAGAAGTAAGCAGTGAAATACGAGATAAGTACGAAATCAACAAGTCAAGACATCGTTGTGTACGGTAAAAGTAACGGTTGTTATTAACGGACTAATAAAGTGTTAGATTAATTCAAAATCGATTTAACGGCTCTTATTTATTAAAAATAATTAATCCAGCGAACCCTAAGTTCGCTACAATATATATATATATATATATATATATATATATATATATATATATATATATATATATATATATATATATATATATATATATATATATATATACATATACATATATATATATATATATATATATATATATATATATACATATATATATATATATATATATATATATATATATCATCACCATAATCATCATCATCATCATCACCATAGGCACTACAACCGGGACCCGGTCTTGGCCTTATTTAGCAAGTCCTGAGGCTTGTTAAATTTTCCATAATGATTTATTTTTTCTGGGCAAGGTCATTAGTCTTGCGCCAGAGGCTCCCCGGCGGGGAATCGAACCCCGGTCTCCCGAATGACAGGCGGGTATACTAACCACTATACTATCGAGGAGCTATATATATATATATATATATATATATATATGTATATACATATATATATATATATATATATATATATATATATATTAGTGGAAAAATAATAGAAACAAGCTTGTTCTTCGACATTAAACGTTAAGAAAAAATGTATTTGGGGAAAAATAAGATTTAAAAATATACTAATAGATTTGGTGCACTGTAATACAAAAAAAAATACGATTTGGCACATAATACACAAGGAACTAAAAAGATTTTGAAAGTACTGCGGCGAGTATGTTGGATGGCGTTTCAGATACTTGTCGGTCTGCGTGACCTAGCACGATGGTGATTGAGTAACGACTGGCAACTGACTCGAATTAGGGATGGAAATTGAGATTTCTGCTTTTGCACAACGATCAGCCAATGGTAATCGTGCTCTCTTGTGCATCCCTCAAGTCTCCACGCTCATCGAGGTGGATAAGTACTCGTGTACTCGTTCGACGTCGATGGGCGTAGAAAGGATGAAGAAATCAAAAGGAAAGCACAATAACTCAGGGTTGATCTGGCTTAGTGTGCGTGTATTAATGCAGCGTCTGAGAATGATCCACTGACCTAGTGCGATGATTGTGGTAATCTCAGAGTGCATCGAACTATGGAAAGACAATATTCTGGAGGAGAGAAAAATGTATCTGGTGCTATTCACCTGTGAAATGAGATCGTTGATCCCAAGCGAATGGCATGTCTGGGGAAAGTCAATAGGACGCCGCTGATGCTTGGGAAATAATCAGCGTGAGAACCAGACTCTAAGACGGTGAAAGGACCCCCGCATGGTTTTGCTATGATGCAACAGCGTCGTTTGGTTAGACTTGTTGTTGCTAAGCAACATGATGTGATTTCCGATGGAAATCTCATGGGCTAGCAAAAATGGAGTTGCCGTATGGCAAAAAGGTAGCTGGATTCCATAATGCATTATCTGCATAGAAAAATGAATTCAGCTATGCAGCCATTTGGAAAACATGATATTTCAGGTGAATAGCATGAACGGTGGAATAGGGGATAATGTGGCGCGCTGTTGGCGGTCGAATTTAAGTTGGAATTGTGGGTTGGTTTTCCGTGTAGTATAGAGAACCCCCACAGGTTAAGATTATGGGACTGTGGGGGTTCTTTAAGACTCGTCCGAAGAACCACCCATCGTCCTAACCCAACTCCCCCTTCCCAACCTGCAATCCTATTACCGATCATAAGCGCTTACCTGCATATGAGCAGTCAAAGCTCCCCTGCAATCAGTGCCTACCTGAAAACATAGGCCATCTTGCCATGGCATCAAACTAAATCACCTAGAATAATTGCCATTTGCTATTTTGCTATCGCATTAGCATCTACAAACTTTCACCCCGGGGCATTCTTGCATCCCACCCATCATGTCCTGAAATCTAATTCGCTTTTCTCATCATGTAACATTAACACCCAAACATGTCAATGCGCATAGCTGAGAAGCATTTTCCCATACACGTGCATGACATGTTCACCCTTGCCCTATGGGCTGACTCATCAGTCGATCGCTCGATCGACAATCTACAGCACAGCCCATTGCTGGCTACCTACAGGGAATTCAAGTGTTGTTTAATGTAAACACACACTCGACACATCGACCGATGAGACGTTAGCAATTTGAATACAATCGAAGTGATGCTATACGCAGTAGCCAATGAGTAAACAAACAATGTTCTCATGTTCGTTAGGTTTTCAACAGCTGCAACCAAATTTCTCATGACCGGCCACCAACCGATCATGGAATTCGCAACGACCATGACTGTTATTCAAACAATCATACCCATGATCATGTCCCACGATACGTTTTTCTAAAATAAACATGCACCCATGCATTTTAGCTCTTGCCATCGTAAGCGAAGTTCTGTTGACATAACATCAACGGAAAATCATATCCGCTATCGTTTATGATGGCAAGGCAGCCAGCCTCCGTATTCGATCATCTATTTGATCAGCCGCGTATTCGGATTTTTTTGTGCACCCTTCGCATTTTCGTTTGTTCTGGTTTCCAGTGAATGGGCATCCAAACCAATCGATCGTTCATTGGTCGTCGCCAAGAAGATCCGATTTGCTCCTCCCACATCGGTGGAATCCACCACCGTTGCATCCGGTGAGATGGCCAAGTGAGTCTAAATTCACCGTTCAAGCGCAGTAGTCATTTTTCATCCCCGAGGTCGAGTGTGTCACCAGTGATAGAGTGTGGTTTGTTCATTGTCGCGCGGCTATGTGAACTTGAGCTAATTCTTTCGTTTTGTAAATCCACACAAAAGTCTTAACGCCGGATGTGTTCGACCCAAACGCGAAACAATAGTATTTTAGTTGGAGTGATTTTGTTACGCAATTACACGGTAGTCGGAATTAACTAAAACATTCGGCTCTACCTTCGTAGTGACGGATTTTCCTTGTGCGCCGATACGTAACTCCGAACGTTACGAACGAGTTAAGTAGTTCTGTTCCAACAACAATTTTGAACCAAGCTGACAATTTTTTGAAACCGTCATTTTTCTAACCTACATACCGTGCAACCGAGGAGAAAAGAATTATTTGACATGTGGAACTATCTTATATTTAAGTGACATTCTTTAATCGATGTACTTACTTGTGGTTACGTATTTACCAATATTTAACTCAAAACTCAGTTCATATAAATGTTCGCTTACCATAAGACAATAGAGAAGTCAAATTAAATAAAAACTATTTTCAACGAGCCAGTGTGTTTCATTCATTTTCTCCTTCCTTTGGTGAACTATTTTAGTGAAGGATTCATCGGTGGTGTTTTTCTTAACCCGCGTCCGTGCTGACACATCAGTGAAATACCTACAGGACTGCGATGGCCACTCCATAACATCGACTTTGTTTTGAAGAAACCATTCTTTGGCCAATTTTGAGGTGTGCTTGGGGTCATTATCCTGCATAAACTCCCATTTAATAGGCATGTCCTCTTCAGAAAATGGTAGCATAACGGTGTTTAAGATTTCTACATAATCTTTAGCACACATTTTGTCCTTTATAAGAAAAATTGGACCACCACCAGATGCTGAAAAGCAACCCCAAATCATTAAATTGCCTCCACCATGTTTCACTGTCTTTTTCGTATACTTTGGATCGAATTCTGAGTTCATTGGTCGTCTGACGTATATTTTTCCATGGGAACCAAACAAATTAATCTTGGTTTCATCCTACCATAAGATGTTATTCCAATTCGCACGGCGGAGGTGTTTTTTTTTTTTGGCAAATACGAGTCTCTACTTTATATTTTTTTTCCTCAAGTATGGACATTTCCTGGGACTTCTTCCAGGAAGACCCACTTCTATTAGTCTGTTTCTAATTGTACGACTCGCACAAGGTGCGTTAAAGTCATTTTTTAATTCTTTTGAAGAAAAAAACGGCTTGTCCTTGGGTAGTCGGATTACCAGTTTGTCGAATCGTGAAGTTGTTTTTTTTTTCTGCCTCTGGTTTCCATTTTGGGACCTGAATGAAGAGCTGTGAATTATTTTTTCTTAGGGCACTTCATTAGCTTAGCTATTTCACCCATTGTTTTCCCGTCATTTCTTAATGTTTTTATCAATTCACGATCGGAACCGGTGCAATGTAAAAACTGATAAGGGCAAATTGATGCACCATATCAAAGTACTGTTAGGTACGGTACGGTATAGAATTGGTGTCGAAGAAAAACCAAATTGCACGCAGTTACTTATTGTTGATAGTTACCATTGTTTCTATTATTTTTTTTACCACTGTATATATAAATATAAATATAAATATATATTGTGACGCATATGACAGTCAGTACTGGAATATTCGGGAAAGTCCAAAACAAGCACTGGAATATTCTATAAAGTACTGGAAAACTGGAGACTAGAACATCCAAGATTATGGAACGGACGGAAACGAAATGAGAATGTGAGAAACGATAAAAAGACGTCGGGTGACAGACAATTAAGGAAGAGAAAAAGCGAAGCAAGCGATAGAAAAGAAAATCGTTGAGTGTTATATTAATTAAATTAAAAATCGATTTAACGGCTCTTATTTACTAGAAATAATCAATCCAGCGAATCCCAAGCTCGCTACAATTGGTGTCAGAAGTGGGATTGATTATTGGTGAAGTAAATAAGCTGTGAAAGCGTGTTGTGACGATGTCAGATCGACATTTGGAGGATCTTCCCGTTCCTGAATTGAAGAAGGAACTTGAGGACCGGAATCTGGATAGCAGAGGACAGAAGCAAATTCTTCGACAGCGCCTACAAGCAGCAATGGAGGAAGAGGGTATTAATGTTGACACATATGTTTTTGCGATTGCGCCAGACTGCCCAGATGGAGAAGAAACAGCGAGTCAAGATGGTGCCAATGTAACGGAGAAGAGTTCGCCACAGTTGGACATTTCGGAGATGCTCAGGATGATGATGGTAAAATTGGACGCGCAAGCTACAGATGTTAATGCAATGTTGGATGCCCAAAATTCAAAATTGGATAGGCAAGCTGCAGATGTTAATGCAAAGTTGGATGCCCAAAATTCAAAATTGGATACGCAAGCTGCAGATGTTAATGCAAAGTTGGATGCCCAAAATTCAAAATTCGACGCCCAAAATTCAAAATTGGACGCGCAAGCTGCAGATGTTAATGCAAAGTTGGATGCTCAAACGCAGTGGATGAAATGTAATTTTCAACACTTTAAGGAAGAAATTCGAAACGAAGTAGAAAATCTGGATCTAAAAGTCACCGATGAAATAACGCGAATCGAAAAGAGACTTGAGTGTGTTGAGAGAAATAAGACATCGCCTAGCAATCAACATGACTACAAAGATACAAGGATGCAGCCGCCAACCATCGATGGAACCGGACCCTTCTCCGTATTTATACGTCAATTTGACGCCACGGCCAATTATAATAAGTGGTCGGATGAGCAAAAGTCAACATCACTAATCTTGTCATTCCGCGGGGCGGCTGCAGAATTGCGACAAACCATACCAGCAGAGAAGCAAACAGATTTCCAAGCGATAAGAGACGGCCTTGAAGCTAGGTACGGCGACAACCACATGCAGCAGGTCTACTGCATGCAACTACGGAGCAGAATGCAGAAACCTGGAGAAAATCTTCAACAGTTGCAGGCAGACATTGAGCGATTGTCAAAGTTGTCTTATTCAAATATGACTAAGGAATTTCTGAACGAGGTAGCAATGGATGCATTCACAAACGCGCTCCAAGATCGGCACTTGCAACAGGCCGTTCGTTTGGCGGGAAAGAAGACGACTAACCAAATACTGGCGTTCGCATTGGCATATGAATCTGCTAAACTGACTACCAGGAGTACATATAGAGTCCGAGAAATGTCCGTCCAGGAACGTTCCTGCCAAAGAATCGGGCATGTACAACGGAGAACCCCGAGACCTGTTATGAAGTGCTGAACATGCGGCGGAGTCGGCCACATCTCTGTTGACTGTAGGAACCGTCGACGAATGAATGAAACATCGAGTGAGAATTGTTGTTCATGCGCTTGCCATAAGAGGAGACTATCAACGGAACAACCTGAGGTGAAGAAACACATTGTACCTGTCAGAGTACTAAATGCGTCCGAAGAGCCGGTCGCAATAAGAAAGGGAGAGTTAACCGCAGAATGTGCGCCCGTATCAATGATAAGCTCAATTCAGCAAGGGAAGGTGCCTAATAACGCTGATATTCTATCAAGAAGACGATGTAAGCCAGATTTTAAACATTGTCATAAAGCGGAAGCGAAAGAAGAGGCGTACGACCTGCGAAATGTACAAGTAGAAGTACTGGATGGGTGGACGAATGAGGCTATACGCGCAGCTCAACTTCAGGATGAAGATATGTCGCGAATCCTGGAACACAAAGAAAAGAACGAGCGGCCAACTTGGAACGGTATTTCCGACAAGAGTGGAACATTTAAAGCATATTGGGCACAATGGAATTCCTTGCTGGTGGAAGATGGTATTCTTAAGCGTAAATGGGAAGCCGCGGACGGAAAATCCCATCGAATGCAGATTCTAGTCCCACAATCGAAAGTGAAAGATGTTCTAACAGAAAAGCACGACGGGGCCTCCGGTGGACATTTGGGAGTTAATAAGACACTTTCAAAATTGCGATCTCGTTTTTACTGGCTTCACATGAGAGATGACGTCGAGTCTTGGTGTATGAAGTGTACAACTTGCACTGCGACCAAAGGACCAACGGCAAAACCAAGGAGCGCTATGAAGCAGTACAACGTGGGTGCCCCTTTCGAGCGAATTGTGATTGATATCTCAGGACCGTTCCCAAAAACAAACGACAACAACAAATACATGTTAGTTATCATGGATTATTTCAGCAAGTGGGTAGAAGTCCTTCCAATTCCAAACCAAGAAGCAACAACCGTCATTGAGCAGCTTATCAATAATTGGATCAGCAGATATGGAGTTCCCTGTGAGCTGCATTCCGATCAAGGCCGAAATTTCGAATCACAGATATTTCAATGCATCTGTGCGGCACTGGGCGTAAGGAAAACCAGGACCACACCCTTACATCCGCAGTCAGACGGAATGGTCGAAAGGTTCAACCGAACAATGTAAGAACACTTATCGAAGGTCGTCAGTGATCACCAACGAGGCTGGGACAAATATGTGCAAACCTTTCTAATGAGTTATAAATCGGGTAATCACGAGACGACAGGCCATTCTCCAGCAAGAATCATATTTGGACGAGAGATACGATTACCAGCCGATCTGCGATTCGGAATACCTCCAGACGCCATAGATAAGACCGAAGACTACGTAGCCGAATGGAGAAATCGCCTCGACGAGATTCATCATTTAGTTCGAAAGCAAACCAAGGTATCAAGTGACAGGATGAAAACAAGGTACGACGTTCGAGCCAACGCATTCAGATTTAATGCAGGCGATAACGTGTGGCTCTACAACCCTCACCGGCAAAGAGGAGGATCCCCGAAGTTGCAGCAACATTGGGAAGGACCGTATAAGGTCCTCACAAGAATTAACGAGGTTGTCTATAGGATTCAGCGAAGACCGAACGCCAAAATGAAAGTGGTACATCGTGACCGACTGGCGATTTTTGTTAACCCGGAAGACGAGTGAACTTAGTTCGGGACGAACTAATCTAGGTGGAGGGTAATGTGACGCATCAGTACTGGAATATTCGGGAAAGTCCAAAACAAGCACTGGAATATTCTATAAAGTACTGGAAAACTGGAGACTAGAACATCCAAGATTATGGAACGGACGGAAACGAAATGAGAATGTGAGAAACGATAAAAAGACGTCGGGTGACAGACAAGAAAGGAAGAGAAAAAGCGAAGCAAGCGATAGAAAAGAAAATCGTTGAGTGTTATATTAATTAAATTAAAAATCGATTTAACGGCTCCTATTTACTAGAAATAATCAATCCAGCGAACCCTAAGCTCGCTACAATATATATATATATATATATATATATATATATATATATATATATATATATATATATATATATATATATATATATATATATATATATTGTAGCGGGCTTACGGTTCGCTGGATTAATTATTTTTAATAAATAAGAGCCGTTAAATTGATTTTGAAGTAATATAACACTTCATTCGTCCGTTAATAACAACCGTTACTTTTACCGTACACTTAACAATTTCTTGACTTATCACGTCCGTACTTATATTCTTCACTTATCGCTTGCTTCACTTTCTTACTTATTACTCCTTACTACCGCACTTATCGCTTGCTTCACTTTCTACTTCTTATTTAATACTCCTCTCCGTGGTCTGTGTGCGACGTAATTATACCGTTTCGTCATTCTGATTCTGCGTTTCGTTTCCGTCCGTTCCATTGCCTTGAATGTTCTACTGTTCCTAGTCTCCAGTTTTCAAGTACTTTATAGAATACTCTAGTACTTTGCTGCGGACTTTCTCGAATATTCTAGTACTGATTGTCATATGCGTCACAACCGTTACTTTTACCGTACACTTAACAATTTCTTGACTTATCGCGTCCGTACTTATATTCTTCACTTATCGCTTGCTTCACTTTCTTACTTATTACTCCTTACTACCGCACTTATCGCTTGCTTCACTTTCTACTTCTTATTTAATACTCCTCTCCGTGGTCTGCGTGCGACGTAATTATACCGTTTCGTCATTCTGATTCTGCGTTTCGTTTCCGTCCGTTCCATTGCCTTGAATGTTCTACTGTTCCTAGTCTCCAGTTTTCAAGTACTTTATAGAATACTCTAGTACTTTGCTGCGGACTTTCTCGAATATTCTAGTACTGATTGTCATATGCGTCACATATATATATATATATATATATATAGAGTGGCGCAACATTAATCATCCAATTTTATTTTTGAACTACTTTTTTACTATATAGAAAAAAATGATTATGTGTGAAGCAAATCTTTATTTGGACCTCCATTGCTCCATTGCTTGTCTGCTTGTATACTGCAGCTGTCTAGTTCATGATTGATTAACGTACGACGCCATTTGCAAAAAATTTAACATCTTCTGATAGGGTGTTTAATTTTGCGCTACCATAATTTTTTTTAACGATGCCTGTGGTTTGGTTCCTATACATATTGTAGCGAGCTTAGGGTTCGCTGGATTAATTATTTAAAATAAATAAGAGCCGTTAAATCGATTTTGAATTAATGTAACACTTTATTTGTCCGCTAATAACAACCGTTACTTTTACCGTACACTTATCGCTTACTTATCGCGTCTTTGACTCTGCTTACTTCTTACTTATTACTCATTACTTCTTACTTATCGCTTGCTTCACTTTCTACTACTTACTCATCTCCATGATCTGTGTGCGACGTATTTATACCGTTTCCTCACATTCCGATTCGGTGTTTCGTTTCCGTCCGTTTCATAGCCTTGAATGTTCTATAGTTGATAGTCTCCAGTTTTCCAATACTTTATAGAATATTCTAGTACTTTATTTCGGACTTTCTCGAATGTTCTAGTACTGATTGTCATATGCGTCACAATATTTTCGCCATCAAATTTTAGCTGGCGAGTGGAAAATAGAAAGCCGAGGCAATCGATTTTAAACTTTGTCCAGAATTTAGCAAATTTCACCGAATTAAGAAAAAGTTTACAATTGTAAATAATAATTTGGCATGCTCCATAATAGTAATAACACAATTCCGAATTTTATGCAAATTATACTTGGCAGGAAAATAAAACATAAAGGGGTGGCGCTAAATAAATATAGTAAACGTCAACGGCAAAAAATAAAAAGACATTCATCGACGTTAAACTACGTACGAGAACGAACGTAATTACTGGACCGAGCTCAAATTCCAATATAGAATTTAACCAGCTAACACTCGAATTGGAAAACAATCTCGTAAATCCAAGTGCTCAATTGCAAGTGCTATTCTACCGGTATACGATCCCGAATATAAACTTATAATAATTGCATCCCGAGGAGCAACTTCTGGCGAAGAAGAAAGGTTTGAAGTAGAGGACTCGCTAAACCATATTGACAAAGGAATAATCAATCAAACTACAACAAGCTGAACAGGAGAGCACAAAGCTCAACGCCTCCTACAACCTGCCAACATCTTCAGCGACCGCTCCACGGTCGACCAGTAAGTGAGTTCATTTACTTAAACAATATTCAAATAAATTACCTTACTAAATAATAATATATATATTACTATATTAATATTAAATTGTGTAAAATATCGACAACCATTTTTATGGTGGCGAGCGAACGGCCGCCAATGATGCTGCGGAAACGATGTAGTGCTCCGGAAGCCCTACCATCCTCCCACAATCCCAATATACATAACCCATCATCACACAATTAATCAAAACCCAATTCCCATATAATATATATATTCCATCATTATCCAATAACAATATACAAAAACCCATATTCTCATATAATATACATATTTCCCATATAATATACGTTTTCTCATAAAACCCAATTAATTCAAACGATTTCCCATATAATAATACATGGTGGTTGCTTAATACAACGACCCCAGAATCGTCGCCAAGTAAATATAGTAAATACTCAAAGTGGCGATTCTGAAATGAAATCGAGCGTTTTTCCAAATATACATACCCCATATCCCAATATACATATCCCATCCATCATCACACTTTCCTAAACGATTTCCAAAAAATCATTATCCTACGTACATAGCAGCTGCAATAGCGTTTGCTTAATATGATGAACCCAGAATCGTCACCAAGTAAATATAGTAAATACCCCATGTGACGATTCTGAAAAGAAATCCAACAAAGTAAAATATTATATTCGCACAAGCGTTAAACATATAATCAAGCTAACGGTAGCAGTTTGATTTCGTTCATGGGAAAGAAACTTCTCGAAGAAGAAAATGAAAAAGAGAAAGTTTGTACTTTCGTAGAGGGGAGTAGAATTAAAACCAAAGGGTGCGTACGTTTTGTGTTGTGTGTTGTGTTTCTTTGTGTATTGCCTTAACTAAACAAAACTGTTTTGTGTTGATTACATTTAAATTAAATATTGTTGTTTATGTGAAAAATCTGAAAATAAAATACTAACTATACAATCAGTTTATCGACCATTAACTCATTTTTACAGACCATTTCTATCTTACGTCTCGTTAAAATAGTGTCCACGTTCTTCCCTCGGTCGTGGCGAGGAAGCACGGCGTTCAGATTTAAACAACGAGGCGACCAGGGAGATGATGATTTTTAGGAGCGGTTTGTGTTGGCGATTGGACAGGTAAGTATTGGTGTTCCATGGAACTGCCTAGTTACCTGTTTTCATGGTTTCTGTATGCCCTAGAGGGAAGATGTGTGTCGTACCTGGTAAAGGCAAGAGGCGGCGCTAGTTGAAACCGCCACAGGACTACTTCGAAACGCCATATATGCGGACTAACAAGACTCTGCATCTACGTATTATACAAATTCCTCCAACCGATGTCAACCGGCTCAAACAAATAAAATACCTATTCAGGGATAAAATTGCGATTGAGGAACCACATAAACAAAACGTTCTTCATTGCAAAATATGCCAAGGCTCAGGACACTAGGCGGCCGCATGTCATCTAAGCATACGATGCGTAAAGTGTGCACAGCAACATAAACCTGGAGAATCCAAGGTCAGCCCGCCCGGGATGCAGCCAGGGACAATCCAAACAACAAGCCCCGATAGTTCCATTACAACAAAGAAACTCACAGTGACATGCTGTAACTGCGGAGGGCCCCACCCTGCTAACTTCTTGCAATGTTCTCATAAGCTGAGGATTCTCCAAAGGCGAACAACAACTATAACAATGAGCAAACCTTCACCAACCAAAACAATATCACCCCAATCTACATATCCTACAAGTCCAGGAATGTCATACGCTAATGTTGTCAAGGATTCCCATAACATAACAAAAGTCACCAATTCAACTGTAACGATTTTAATCTGGACATCACAGGATACATAAGTAGCACACAGAAGATGCTGCGCACCCTGAAGCAGTTACTCCCCTTTTATTAAAAATTAAATCCAAATTTTGACTACTCTGATAAATCATTCATTCCATCGGTTATAGTCGACGACAAACTAGTCACCACTGCAATAGAGAAGGCGAATCTACTTGTTGCACATTTTGCTGCCAACTCAACGCTGTGTGATACCACATCAGTTACACCTCAACTTGAACATAAGTAGCACACAATGAGCCAGATTCCCTTTCGAACGCGTACGGCTGCCCGCGCACTCAAAGAGCTAAATGCAGACAAATCCGCTGGTCCGGGCGGCATTCTCTGAAATCTCTTGAAGAGCTGTTCCTCTTCACTCGCCAAACCACTGCGGAAACTGTTCCATTTGTTTTATTCTACTGGCCGTTTCCCAAATAGATGGAAGACAGTGAACATTCAGTCAATTCCCAAAAAGGGTGACAAACCATCCTTTTCTTTTTATTGACCCATAGCACTAATTTCTATTCTCTTCAAGGTAATGGAATCACTTATCAACCGTCAACTTTCGAAATATCTGGAATCAAATGACCTCCTCAATGACCGCCAATATGGCTTTCGTAGCAACAGGTCCACGGGAGATCTGATGGCGTACCTTACCGAAAAGTAAAGCCATTCCATCCACTACCTCGGTGAAAGCACGGTAGTCGCATTGGATATTTCAAAAGCCTTGGACAGAGTTTGGCATCCAGCCGTTTTGTCAAAATTGCATTCATATGGAGTGGAAAATACCCTGATCCAATGGATAAAAGACTATCTTTCTGGCCGTTCAATCCAAGTGGTTCTCGATGGTGTCATATCTGTCTCCCATCAAATTAATGCAGGTGTTCCCCACGGTTCAGTACGTTCACCCACTTGCGATACGCGAAGAACCACCCACAATTCCAACCCCAACTCCCGTCACCAACCCGCAGTCACCTGCAAACATTTTCTCCTCAAGGGCATTGTTTCATACACATGCATCACACCAATTTTCCTGAAAATAATTCGGTTAACATACAAAGTAACCGTGATAAATCAGAAATCCTTATCGGCACCCCTGTCAGCCAGCGTATCCTGCCACACACGTGCGCAGCAGATTTCCCCGGCTTATCCACGTTCACGGCAGCCTTTTGTCCAACCGACAAAAACCGAATTCATCAGCATGTAAATATGCACACAAAAGAATTCGATTCTTTCCGCCGACATAGATACCGTGCACAATCACCATTGTGTACCTAAATTGCTTTTAGCACCAGTTTTCCTAATGGCATGCAGCCGTTGAGTTTCTCATACTCATACGAACACTCCCGTCCGTCCCATCGCTGGCCACTATTTTCTCCCATCTTTCGGGCACCATACGAATGCATTTCTTCATATTAAAGCAGAAAATTAAAACCTCCCGCAAATGACGAGAATTTGGCTCGTAAGCTGTCATGTTTAATCGAGGATAACTTTCTGACGCAGACACAATCGACTAGCCAAGAAATATTTTACTCCGGCCCAACTTCTTCTCCTATATAAATCTCAAATTAGACCCGCGCTCGAATATTGCTCTCATGTTTGGAGCTCGGCTCCTAAACATACCCTCGACCTACTTGAGAGCGTACAAAGACGAGCGATCCGCCTGATCGGGGACTCGGCGCTGACGTCGGGACTACAGTCGCTATCACATCGTGGCCGACCTCTGTCTGTTCTACAGATATTATCACGGGTGCTGTTCTTCGGAGATTCTTGGCATTGTTCCACGCAATTCGGTCTATATGCGCTCCACAAGACAATCCGACGGATCGCACCCGTTTGTGGTTCATCTCCCGACAGCGCGAACATCCCTGTATCAGAACTCGTTCCGTTACAGAGCGGGGAAGCTGTGGAACTGCCTTCCCACGCGAGTGTTCCCGGAGCGTTACAACCTGCAACTATTCAAAAAGAACTGCAACAGTTATTTGATGGCATCTCGGGGCGCCCACTCGACGCTATAGATTCGCCTCTCCCGAGAGAAGTCTAATAAAAAAAAAAATAAAAAAAAAAACCGTTACTTTTTACCGTACACTTAACGATTTCTTCACTTATCTCGTATTTTACTCTCGCTTTCTTACTTATTACTTTCTACTTCCGCCCTTATCGCTTGCTTCACTTTCTACTTCTTACTCATCTCCATGCTCCGTGTGCGACGTATTTATACCGTTTCCTTATTCTGATTCGGCGTTTCGTTTCTGTCCGTTCCATAGTCTTGAATGTTCTACTGTTCACGGTCTCCAGTTTTCCATTACTTTATAGAATATTCTAGTACTCTGTTTCGGACTTTCTCGAATATTCTAGTACTGATTGTCATATGCGTCACAATATATATATATATATATATATATATATATATATATATATATATATATATATATATATATATATATGTAAATGAATTTTATTAGACTGCTGCGGATTGGCAATTAAATGTGCTGGAATGTACTGGAGAAATCTAGTACATTCGCTGTGTATACCAGTTACGCAGCAGCTGGCACCAGCTGGCCGATTGTCACCACGATGAGGTCATAGCGTCCCTTTTTGAATTGGCAGTTATGCCCAATGAGTCACTCTGCAGCCAACCTTCACCGCGCTCACATCATCGGAGAAATCATCGCCAGGTAATCATCGTAATAAAACAAGGTGTATCCCCATTAAATAATAAAGTAAATAAAGGTTAATCTCCTGAAGTAAAGATCTCGGACTTTGTTTTTTGTGCCTCCTGAAGTAAATATCCGACTTTGGTTTGTGTGGTTCCTTCCTGCCTTTTCATTGGATTCCTCTCGTCAAGGGAACGGTGGACAAAACCCAAACACTGCTGCAACATTTTCTGAAGGGAACAGTGGACAACTCCAAACACTGTTACAACATTTTCTGGTCCTTCGAGCCGGATCCAGTGCCTATTGGATCCACTCATCGCCGCCCAGTTCGCGGCATAACAACAGTTATAACAACGGGCAACAATAACGCAAACTCCAGTACCATTGGTAATCAATCAAATTCAGAGTGTAATACGGCAAATGATGTCGAAACGGAGTTCACAAATGAAACATTTGATCTCATCGAAACATCACAACTAGTGCTTGAATCAAGACAGGAGGACGTAAACAAAATATCTCCTCAACCGGCGGCTTAGGGTGAAAGTATCGCCATCGATAATAAGAGTTCAACTCAAGGAACCGAAACAGCCATTGAAAGCCACCGTACAGAGTTGGAATACTCAATTACAAACCCAAAGACCGACTACAATAATGATGATATCGCAAAGCAAAGTGGCTACGATAACATAATACAACACAAAAACAACACCACCACGTGCGTCTAGTGCTGAAAGACGAACCCCATTAAGGAAGGATTCAAATAGCCATTGCTCGCTGTGACCGACCATCGGTGGCCATCGGCGTGAAATCCTCTAAAGGAATCAACACCGGATCCAGTGCCGATTTGGATCTACACCATCGCCGCCCAGTTCGCGGCACAACATACCTGTGAAGAGGAACACCAATTCAACCCCATTAAGGAAGTGAAAACTAAATCAACATGACTGGCCCTTTTAATGGACGCAATGCCAGACAATTTATGGACGAACTTTGGACCTTATTACTATCGGCCCAAGAAAGCGAGAGCGGCATACCAGCAGAACTCATCAACAAAGAAGAAAGGCCTAAACGCAAGGAAGTCAAATACAAAAGGAAGCGGCTAAGGAAGCAACAGTACTCTGACAATGCACAAAGTGTCCAGAGTGATGAAAGTCCTTTGCCTAGTCAACAGACGACTGGAACCGTGGTCCCATCTGCCGGACCACCGAGCCAATTGCCATCGCCGCCTCCACTTTCTCCCGGAGCAATGCGAGGGTCAACGGATCCTCAACAAAAGGGTGAACAAAAACCACAGGCAAAGGAAGAAGCTGATCTAGCGAAGCTGCGCCCAGTGCAGCAGCAAATGCTGGCGATATCCGGACAAAATGCTGGTGAATCCCTGGAGGGAACGGAGAGTGCTCAAAGGAAACGGGGAAAGGAACAGGACCCTAAGCCTAACCACAGTGAGAGTGACAAGCAGGAAGAAAGTGATACGTCGAGTGAAACCGGTGACGGGGAAAGCGATTCGACGCCGAAACCTGGTAACGATGCTCCCCAGACTGGTGCACTGGCCATCTCCCCGTCAGCAAGTCTTTCGCCGCCAATGATGTTCCAGCCACCTCTACGGAGCCCGGAAACTCCATCAACACCTGACATGTGCATGTCGCGCGGCCCCCCACCCGGAAAATTTCCCCCGTAGGGACTACGGTTCCCCGGCGACATTCCTCGGTCGGCGGAACACCAAAGATCTCGACCGACGACATTCCTCGCTCGGAAGAGATCATACGCTTTTTAACACTATGCGCAACGGAGCCGACAATGATAACGACAGTGGTGACGGTGGCGACGGCATTCCTCGTTCGGCGGAACCCAAAGGAACTCGACCGACGACATTCATCGGTCGGCAGAGATCATACACGTGCTCATCACCAACATGAGTCGGAAACCGCTGTTGCTGCAAAACGAAAGCAGGACGACGAACTTTCTACAACGAGAGTTCAAACCAAAGTGCCTTCAACATCAGCTCTCGTACAACAACCAGTGACGATATGAGGAACTCATCGCCGCTCAGTTCGCGGCACAGGAACGAATCTCTGCCACATTCCTCGGCGCACAGGACAAAGGACATCTAAGTCCAACAGGAATCGAGGCAACAAAATGCGCACTCCGCGCGGAATGGGAAGCCTTCTCCAAGCGGCACTACGACATCTTCTACCTGGCGCCACCTGAGGATCAGCAACACGCGTACTTCGCGGATGATTTTTTCGGCGAAACCGAAGAGATATACATCGAGGAAAAGACGAAGCTCCTCGAGGCCCAGTATGCGCTCAAAGCAGCCTCCCCAACCATGGTCAACAGCACCAATCGCCTCCACCCTAGCGAGCTGCCCCCAGTGCAGCTGCCAGCGGTCAACATTAAGCCAGCGGAAAAGGAACCGCACCCCAGAACAGTGAGTCAGCAGGCCGCCGACCAAAGTGCCGTCTGCCCAAAGCCCAACCTACCCAAATTCCCGATGATCGACCCAGTGCCGAGGCCCCCACAGAAGACGATGCCGCGCAAGCATTGTGGGGCACGCCATGACATAGCTGTTCCTCGTGGGTTGGGAACTTACAACTCCGACCCAGAGGCTACCTTCACACGGACTCCAGAGCAAGCAGTGGGCACGGCGTACATAGGATCCGTGTCAGATCCAACGCCAATGCCTTCCAAGAATTCGACTGTTCCAGCAACAGTAGCCGGCCCGATGACTAGCCAGCCCAGTGTGCCGATGCACAAAACACCGCCGGCACCCGTAAGGCAACAGGGCCCTTGCACATTCTGCAGGGCCGCACACACCATCTACGCTTGCGAGGGCTTCCGATCAATCACAACTGGCCGTCGGAAGTCTTTCGCACAAAAACGAAACTTGTGCACCAATTGCTTGGGTCGCCATCGCCTCCAGCAAGGCGTGCCATCGATGCCAGCGGAAACATCACACCCTGCTGCATGTCCGGACTACCGCCATCGACGGGACCACATCACCGCCGCAACGAGCCAAAGGATCCGCCCCCGGATCGACCGTCATGAAGGGGCCTGCGCACACACCACCAGCACCCCTTCACGGCATTCCGCGTTGCTACCAACAGCGAAAGTCATCGTGACGTCAGAGAACCAACGAAGGATTGAAGTCCGTGCTTTGCTGGACCCCTGCTCCAGCGGCACCTTCATTTCGGCATCACTCGCCCGAAGATTAAACCTCCGACGCCAAGCATCATCCGTCCCCACCTACGGTGTCGTGGGCACTCGTGGCCTCGCCACCAGGACTCAGGCCGCCATTAGCATCATTCCTCGCCTCCACGGCTCAAGCCAATGGACACTGAGGCCCTTCATCCTGTCAGGGCTCTCAGTGTATACACCACCACCACAATCAACGACGAGGGATCTCTCGTTCGTGACGGATCTGGAACTTACAGATCCGAACATCGCCTCCGCCGAGAAGGTGGACATCATCGTTGGGGCAGACATATACCCCAACATCATCGTCGAAGGTCTCAGGAAGGGCCAACGTTCCGACCTCGTCGCGCAGGCTACTGAATTGGGATAGGTGCTAACCGGCGCAGCACCCACCGTAACATCTAGCCTAAAGGTGACAAAGACTGTCACCAGCCATCACATAGCCATTCCTCGTGGGTTGCGAATTTACAAATCCGACCCAGAGGAACTGGTCGAACTTCCGACTGACGGTCGCAGCTCCCATCAGAAGACCAAAGGGAGGTTTCGCCGGCATCGGCCCCAGGGGCCACCTACGAGGCCCATGCAACTACCAGCCACCGATCACTCGCGCCACCCAACTACAAGACATGCCCCCCGCCCGCTGAACCATTGCAGGCGCAAGAGGCAATCTAGGAACCAGGAGCTTACCCACTCGATCATTTCATGGCATCCCACCACACCCAGGACACTACGTGGTCAAGCTCCTGCCCGGGTCCAAAACTACCCAGGCCGACCGCTGCCACGTGCAACCACCAAAACAGGGCCAGGGGCGCGCAATGCCCCGCTTGGCGGGCGGCGCTCACCAGCAACCAGCGGTCTCTCGAACTCCAACAAGAAAGCACGCCCCTCAGGGCATCAACAGAGGCTGCACCTCAACGACGCCGGAAGGCACATGGCCCGTGGCTGCCATTCCGCCAAGCCACGCGGACAATGCCAGGGACGACATCGCACCACACTCCACGCGACAGCCTCACACGCCAATGGCCGCATCCCGCCGGCCATTCACTCCATACGGGTGCCAACGTGCACAGTACATGGCACCACCACCGGTCTCGATGCAGTCAGACCCATCACCAGTCATCACATGGTCATTGATCGTGGGTTGTGACCTTACAAATCCGACCCAGATCAATTGGCCGGTTCCGTGACCACAAAAGTTACCGGACGCCTCCAGTGGAAACGATCATCCTGTCGCCATCTACCCTACGGGCTATCCCAGACCCCCAAGCCGTCAGCGCTCCTCGGGGCGGGCGGCCCCGTCCCAACCGACCATCCACATCTGACCACCAGGGACTCAACGACCAAGACCAACCGCCACCAGCAGAACGCACACTCCTGGCCCCTAGCCACCGTCCCCTGGAACAAAATGATTCGCTAATGATTGGCGAAAGCGGGCGGAATGTTGCGGATTGGAAATTAAATGTACTGGAATGTACTGGAGAAATCTAGTACATTCGCTGCGTATACCAGTTACGCAGCAGCTGGCACCAGCTGGCCGATTGTCACCACGATGAGGTCATAGCGTCCCTTTTGCATTGGCAGTTATGCCCAATGATTCAGTCTGCTACCAGCTATTTTCACGCGCACACCTTCCGAGCCATTGCTGCAGATCCAACATAAATTATGAAGTAAACTAACGCAATCTCATGTAGAGAAATTGAATTGTTGTGCTCTGTTAATAAATTGTAAACCAAGTCGCATCCGACTTAAACAGTAAAGAATTAAAGATCCTGACTCGAGTTCAGTTTTGGTTTGCTTGTGCTTCCGTTTTGCTGCCAGTTTCATCGGGTTCCTCTCTACACGGGAACAGTGGACAACTCCAAACATTCCCGTCACAACTAACTTGTCTCAAAGATTTTGTTCAGGGTGGCAGAGTATGATCTTAATCTTGTTTATTTGAGCATAAGAAAATTACGCTCCAAACTGTGTTAACTATAAATATATGAAACAAAAAACTTATCTAATAACCTTAATATTTTTATCAGGAACTTAATACGGGATTTACAATTTGGAATTAAGAGAGCACGAGTTAAGATATTAGATGTTTCCCAACACTAAAACATCCCAGTAAAAAAAACGAGATCAGAAAAGTTCCTTTTTTTTGTTTTCTCATTTTATGTTCATTAATGTTATAATTCTTTTTGTTTACATTTGATTTAATTATTAGTCTTACTCATTGTTAGTACCCCAAAAGATTCTCCAAGGAAACACTTGACGCGGAATTAATCATAAATATCAAAATTAACAAAGTTTATTGAGTGTCCAGTTCGTGACGGATCTGGAACTTGCAGATCCGAACATCGCCTCCGCCGAGAAGGTGGACATCATCGTTGGGGCAGACATATACCCCAACATCATCGTCGAAGGTCTCAGGAAGAGCCAACGTTCCGACCTCGTCGCGCAGGCTACTGAATTGGGATAGGTGCTAACAGGCGCAGCACCCACCGTAACATCCAGCCTAAAGGTGACAAAGACTGTCACCAGCCATCACATAGCCATTCCTCGTGGGTTGCGAATTTACAAATCCGACCCAGAGGAACTGGTCGAACTTCCGACTGTCACGTACGTCGGCCACCACCATCATTTGATAATTTGTATTTAATATAATTTTGTTTTAAGATAGTATGATGGTAAGGTGGTGGAGGAATTGCACGATCCAGAAGTGAGTTTTTGAACACGCCCCGATTCGGGAGTGGATCGTGCAGTTCTTCGAGTTCGAATTTGTTTTTCGAAGTGGACGTGAATGGAGAGCGAGAGAGACGGAGGGTTAATGTTTTTCTTGAATACTGTTTGGAATTCCGTTGTTGACGTTTTTTGACAACGGAGGAAAAAAAAAGAAAAAGAAACGTTTTTCAGTGCAGTTAAGAAAGGGAAGAACAAGCCGAAAGTCCGAACTGTGTGAACCGTTTTTGTGACGGCAGATAATTGTTTTTTTTTCGATTGGAATGGAGATGTAAAAAAAAAAGAAGCGCAAGTTAATGTGTACGGAATAAACTGTGGAGTTGTTTTTTAAGTTTTGTTTCTTTTTGTTGTTCGGTGAGAATTCAATGGAAGAGGTGTAATCGAAACCTAATTCGTGCCGTATATCTGAAGCTTAGCAGTTGATTTCCCTTTGTTTGGAATTGAGAGAATTCAATGGAAGAGGTGTAATCGAAACCTAATCCGTGCCGTATATCTGAAGCTTAGCAGTTGATTTTCCTTTTTTGGAGTTGAGAGAATTCAATAAAAGACGACACATAAGGATCCCTCTACAGCATTAAGCCTGGAATCACGGAGACACAGCCGCTTCTCAATTCGGAGCCACGCAAGCAGTCCTCCCCCGTAAACAGGTAATCGATTTTACATTTAAATATATATTAAATTTTCCGTGGCTACATATTGCCACACGACTGACGGTCGCAGCTCCCATCAGAAGACCAAAGGGGGGTCTCGACGGCATCGGCCCCAGGGGCCACCTACGAGGCCCATGCAACTACCAGCCACCGATCACTTGCGCCACCCAACTACAAGACATGCCCCCCGCCCGCTGAACCATTGCAGGCGCAAGAGGCGATCTAGGAACCAGGAGCTTACCCACTCGATCATTTCAAGGCATCCCACCACACCCAGGACACTACGTGGTCAAGCTCCTGCCCGGGTCCAAAACTACCCAGGCCGGCCGCTGCCACGTGCAACCACCAAAACAGGGCCAGGGGCGCGCAATGCCCCGCTTGGCGGGCGGCGCTCACCAGCAACCAGCGGTCTCTCGAACTCCAACAAGAAAGCACGCCTCTCAGGGCATCAACAGAGGCTGCACCTCAACGACGCCGGAAGGCACATGGCCCGTGGCTGCCATTCCGCCAAGCCACGCGGACAATGCCAGGGACGACATCGCACCACACTCCACGCGACAGCCTCACACGCCAATGGCCGCTCTATACGGGCGCCAACGTGCGCAGTACATGGCACCACCACCGGTCTCGATGCTGTGAGACCCATCACCAGTCATCACATGGTCATTGATCGTGGGTTGTGACCTTACAAATCCGACCCAGATCAATTGGCCGGCTCCGCGACCACAAAAGTTACCGGACGCCTCCAGTGGAAACGATCATCCTGTACCATCTACCCTAGGGGCTATCCCAGACCCCCAAGCCGTCAGCGCTCCTCGGGGCGGGCGGCCCCGTCCCAACCGACCATCCACATCTGACCACCAGGGACTCAACGACCAAGACCAACCGCCACCAGCAGAACGCACACTCCTGGCCCCTAGCCACCGCCCCCTGGAACAAAATGATTCGCCAATGATTGGCGAAAGCGGGCGGAATGTTGCGGATTGGAAATTAAATGTGCTGAAATGTACTGGAGAAATCTAGTACATTCGCTGTGTATACCAGTTGCGCAGCAGCTGGCACCAGCTGGCCGATTGTCACCACGATGAGGTCATAGCGTCCCTTTTGCATTGGCAGTTATGCCCAATGAGTCAGTCTGCTACCAGCTATTTTCACGCGCACACCTTCCGAGCCATTGCTACAGATCCAACATAAATTATGAAGTAAACTAACGCAATCTCATGTAGAGAAATTGAATTGTTGTGCTCTGTTAATAAATTGTAAACCAAGTCGCATCCGACTTAAACAGTAAAGAATTAAAGATCCTGACTCGAGTTCAGTTTTGGTTTGCTTGTGCTTCCTTTTTGCTGCCAGTTTCATCGGGTTCCTCTCTACACGGGAACAGTGGACAACTCCAAACATTCCCGTCACAACTAACTTGTCTCAAAGATTTTGTTCAGGGTGGGAGAGTATGATCTTAATCTTGTTTATTTGAGCATAAGAAAATTACGCTCCAAACTGTGTTAACTATAAATATATGAAACAAAAAACTTATCTAATAACCTTAATATTTTTATCAGGAACTTAATACGGGATTTACAATTTGGAATTAAGAGAGCACGAGTTAAGATATTAGATGTTTCCCAACACTGAAACATCCCAGTAAAAAAACGAGATCGGAAAAGTTCCTTTTTTTTTGTTTTCTCATTTTATGTTCATTAATGTTATAATTCTTTTTGTTTACATTTGATTTAATTATTAGTCTTACTCATTGTTAGTACCCCAAAAGATTCTCCAAGGAAACACTTGACACGGAATTAATCATAAATATCAAAATTAACAAAGTTCATTGAGTGTCCAGTACCAAGTTTTAATGTATTCCATGCAGTCACTTTTCTTATTACGAGGTACGAGGGCAGGTCTATAAGGCTGTGGCGTTTCTAACATATACACATACACACAATAATTAATCCAGCGAACCCTAAGCTCGCTACAATATATATATATATATATATGTAAAGAAATTTTATTAGACAAATAGTTATTTTTTCGACGCTTGACTTCACGCGTTTCCATAAAAAAATTGAATTGTTCATATATGACTAAATTAATATAATAAGATTGGTAGAGTAACAACCTACTCCGTCTTGTTATATTTATTATCTTAATAAATATAATTACAACCATCTGATATATCTTCTTAAAAAATTCGGAGATTAAATTTAACGTACAGTATAACCGCATCCATAAAAATAAATATACAATGTTCGATCAACATGTATTACAGTCTTTACTACACAATAGCTTATAATTTGAAATGTAGATGTCACTCTAGTGGCGGTAAAATATAGTTTACTAGCCCTGCACAGTTTCAAAACCAGCAAATAACGTCAAAACAAATGTCAAAAGTTAAATACGAGTAGATTACTAATCGTCGCCGTGATGTTCAAAGTACGTTTTACTTAAAATTTCAGATGATAAATTGCTTGGTACCAAATATTATTGAATTAGTGATAGATATATTTCGATTGCAACTGAATTATTCTCGTCCATCGGCACGCAATACTGCGGCCACTCCACTCTCACCGGTTTAGAACGGCACCGACAATATCGCGAAGGCGATTTTTTTATCGTGTTATCTGCGTCCAGCAAGGAAGAGGATACAAGCAGCGCCAATATCTGGCAGATACACAGGTCAGTTGGACAGTTTTTTTCTCCCATTGTTTTTTCGTATTTCATTACATGTTACATTTATTTACAAGCGCAATATTTTCCAAAAACGAGCATCAAGCTGGCTGGTGGGTCAATAATTGTGTACTCGTATTATTATATTTGTATTTACAGGCTTTGATCGTGGCTGTAGTTTGAGGTAGTGTGCCCCCTACCTGTCTATCGGCAGTAGAAATATATGGTGTTTGTTTATTCTTATCTGTTCGTAGTGTCGCAAGATAATTGACTTGTGCAAATAGGCACTTAAAATTAGGTTATCGTCAATGATTCAGTATGCAACGGAAGTTCAAGTCATCCTGTAGGCCGATGGTAGTTGCCTTAGTGGCACCAGTTGGAATATGTAAATTTGTTAGCCAAAAATCCAACATTTATGGAATGTGGAAGTGTTTCTTGTATGTTTTGCGTTGTCAGGATGTTAGACATGGTTAGGCCTCGAACTTGGAACGCAAATTATCATCAAAATTTAGCGAATGTATCGAAATTGATGGCAGGCGTTTGCCTGCCTCGGGACATTGAACTCCTAAATCAGTGATTTAGTTTTCATAAAACCTTATACATTCATAAACAATGACCACGTGGAGTGACCTTTGCAAATTTTGCTTTAGTACTCTTGTGGATAAATTATACAAATAAGACGTAACCGTGACTCATCGCTAACTGATGACCCATAACCAATGGAGCTGCGTTTATTTGTTGATGGGTTTTCATTGTAGAAATGCTTTTCGTTGAACAGTAATCGTATATGATACACGAACTCCAAATTGGTAGTTTCTGTGACGAAACATGATCGCTATATTGACCTTGCTCTATGAGACACATAGGAAATGAACCGCCATGAACTAGAACTCATGAAGCCATAGGGCAATCGATGATTTTACCCGCATTTGTTTACTTCCGCGTTCAGATCGTCTGGCACATGAGTCATGTGCTAAACGTAATCAACAACTACATTCGTCGGCGTTAAAGCTAGTTTCAATTAAGGATCCTTGAAACTTATGAACCAACAGACAATACACTCACTCTACAAGTTATTTTAGTTTCAAAACTTGTACTTATAAAATGTTTTATGTAAACATTTAGTAGCGGGTTGTTTTTATCTGTTCCAACTTTTCTAACATAATCGAAATCAATGTTACGGAGCTCAGAGCACTCCACATCGTGAATTTATATAACAAAAAACTGGGTATTTGGTTCAGTAATGAAAGTCATTGATTCACACAAAGCCGGTCAGAATTGGAACCGTAAATGTATTGTACTTTTCCAAAAATAGTTTCTTTTCGTCTTTACTATTGTTCATCCGTAAAACGTAGATAATATTTCGATGAGACGAGGTATTATAAATGTGCCATTTTGCGGCATTTTCAAAGATTATAACAACGCAAAAAACTCTTGATTTTACTGTGTTCTACTAATTACATTACTTAATTTGTTACTCAACTCAAGTTAATAGAACACTTTTCTGTGGGAAAACTGCTATTCACCTCGGCATATATCTCATTCTGAGGTCGTATTGATCTTATATGTCGAGTCGTTGCAATGGCGCGAGTTCTGCTTCAACCCGCGCAACATCCCCATCTTCAAGTGTAGATTCTTAGCTATGTTCACCCACCGATCAAATCACAACCAGGATTTCTTTCACTTAACGAACTCACTTAATTGCTGATAGCTACGTATCAATACTGATATAAAAATTTCAATTTATCTGGCTATTTTTTCGTTTCTGTGGTTTTTTGTTTTTCACATGTTCACGGTCACTTATATACAGAGTGATATTCCTTGTTTGCTACCGAGGGCATGGTAGGTTGCATCCGAACCCCAGCTACCGGTTGACACACTATTACCTTAAGCTATAGACACCATGAAATGATGGAGGAAATCTCTGATCAATTTGCGAAATTTGGCTGATGGATTGGTCGGAAAGGTGATGCGAACAGATTACGCACACGTAACAGTATTGATCACTGAAAATAAAGAGAATCGAAAAAATCATCAGCACCATATACCAAAGCTCTCACATATTATGTAGCGAGATGGAACATCCTCGCACTTGCGGCTGTGCTCTAATGCATCGGCACTTTGGTTCTAGCATTTTCTAACGTGATTTCGAATTACGTTTTCCCTCTCATCACAAAACATTGCAGGGGTCCTAACTCAAACGCGTGAGTGAGATGCCATTCAATCTCGGTATAGGTTCCACGCCCAGGTCGGGAGAAATCTTTGACTTTCGGATGTTACCGAATGACCCGGATTAAAGTTGAAAAAATGACATATAAGTACCCTATAAGATAAGAAATTCCGGAGATAAACTAATTCCCCCTTCGGATCCCTAGGGAAAAACATACAAGTAATTTAATTTAAAAAAACAACAAATTGTAAATAACTCTTCTCCGGAAATCGGGTACGGGGGCGACGTTCAATTGATAACAGAATTTTGTTACTAATACAGTGCAAACGACGTTCACCAATGTCTACAAGCAGACAAGCCCGGTGTTCTAGCCGTAATCATCATCGTCATCGGCGTTACAACCGCGATCCGGTTTTGGTCTTATTTAGCAAGTCTCTTCATCATCGGTACTACAATCGGCAACCGGTTTTGGTCTTATTTAGCAAGTCTCTTCATCATCATCGGCACTACAACTGGGATCCGGTTTTGGTCTTATTTAGCAGGTCTCTTCATCATAATCATCGGCATTACAACCGGGAACGGGTCTTGGCCTTATTTGGCAAGTCCTGAGGCTTGTTAAATTTTCCATGATAATTTGTTTTTCCGGGCAAGGTCATTAGTCTTGCGCCAGAGGCTCCCTGACGGGGAATCGAACCCCGGCCTCCCGCGTGACAGGCGGGAATACTAACCACTATACTATCGAGGAGCAGAAAGTCTCTTCACTGGTCCCGATTTCGAGCCATTTCCAGTTTGACACTCCCAGGCTCTGGGCGTTCTGGTCTACGCCATCCCTCCATCGCAGACAAGGTCAGCCGCGCTGTCGCCTTCCATACATATTGCCACAAAGGACTTTCCAGGCAGGTTCCTCTTCACCCATTCAAGTTAGACGTCCCACCCACCGGAGTCTATCGAGTTTGATTCTTCTTACAACATTAGCTTTAGGTAGATTGCGTACAACTCATGGTTGTAGCGTCTCCGGAATCGTCCCCCTTACATACGGGGCGAACAATTCGCCTTAAGACCTTCTTCTCGAACGCGGCTAAGGGCTCCGAGTGCCTTTTATTGAGCACCCAGGTCTCGGATCCATACATGAGTACTGGTAAGACCATGGTCTTGTACAGTAGTCGCTTGGATGTTCTGGATAAATTCCGGGATTTAAACAGCCTTGATAAACCATAGTAGGCCTTGTTGGATTTGATCAGCCGTTTGCGTATTTCTTCTTCCATATTGCTATCGGCTGATATTATTGACCCAAGGTAGTTAAAGGATTGCACTACTTCATATTCGTGCTCCACTACCCTGATAGTTTGACCAACGTTAGGTCTTCTCTTCGCAGAAGTTGCCACCATGTACTTAGTTTTTCGCTCATTAATGTCCAGTCCCCGTTTTTGTGCCGTCTGCTCGATCTGGGTGAAGGAGTCCTGTACAGCCGAATCGGATCTACCGATGGTGTCGATGTCGTCTGCGTAAGGAAGTATCTGGCAGGACTTGGTTACAATAGTCCCTCTAGTTGTGACGCCAGAATCACGGATCGCTTTCTCCAACGCCAGGTTGAAGAGGAGGCAGGCCAGACCGTCCCCTTGTCGGAGTTCATTAAAGATGTTGTCGGGTTCTTCAAGGCGCCGAAGAGCCACGCATCGCCCCAACCCCATATAACCTGAAAATACTTGCAAATTCCATAGACAACTTACCTGATTCATAGATCCTCATCAAGATTACACAATCTTGCCATGGCATTGACTTCAATCTATGACCTGAAATGCAATTCGGTTACCCCCTTGGATAACCGACATAAACATCCGAACATGGCTGAGGAGAATTTTCCCTATATATACCCATGTCATGCCATGAAAACTAAATCAAGCACACAGTATTCCAATGTGCTTGTTTTGTTTACCCACGTCAATCTAATCATGCGGCCACCCAGCCTCACCAGTTTGCCACCGTCGACAAGGTTTCGGCCGACTTAAAGCAAACATTGCCCGCATGTCCAGCTGCAGCTAATTTTTCTTTTATCGGTTACCACCGATCATAGGCCGCAAACAAGCAACGAATTGGACATGACCTTAATGTGTTTACTCTAAACAAACTAGCAACGGTCACATCCCATGTTCGATCGCTAAACCAAACATTGCACCCATATGTATCAGATTGTCTACAGTGCAACCAATGTCTGTGTATATTATGGCAAAACCAATTCCTGCCTTCGGCAATAGTTTTATTGACTTATATCAATCAAGAAATCTATCACTAGCGGATGACGGCAGTATATCCTGCCCATACATGGATCAACAGATTTGACATGCGACATGTGTGTGTTTTTCCTGTTTTTCTTTCTTTCTCTTCTCCTTACCTTCGCCAGGGCACGTCATGCACTTGCCTTCCAGGAGGATCCTTCCAATTTTCTTGGACGATGTCCATGGAAATCGCCCAATGGATTTCAAGCGCTGATTGGCTGCCCTTGGGTGGGGAATCTATGACGATCGCGGTTGGTGGATGTTGACGAACAGTCACCAGGAGAGTCAGATTTTATCCGCGGAGGAGCAAACACATGTGTGTTTTAATTGAAGTGTGTCAAAGCCTGAGTCGTCGTACGCCAGTTCAACGACTGTTAAGTTCGTAATTCCATTAAGATAGAGTTAGCGCTAATGTGCAAATAATTCGGTTATGCCTTACGCGAGTTCAACGAACGTTAATTTTGCGATTCAGTAAGGAAGGAATTAAAACCTAATGTTCAAACACTTTGATATATTCGGTGATCGTGATGTTTATGTTTAATAAATAAGTGCGTTTAACGTTCACTTCGTATATAACCCAGTATAGACTACCACAAATGTGAATTGACGTAAAATAGTGATATATAAACCGAATACCAATTTAATTTGTCATCATTCTGCAGTGTACAGTGTCCTGGAACTCGAGTGTGGAGTTCAGTGTCGTCAGATCAATTTTCATTGGTATTCTGTGTGTCCTTTATCCACTTATTGCTGCAGGTGAAAATTTCCCGTGGACTATCCGTGGTGTTTTTAGCGAATTCTCATCCTTGCTGATGCCAACATAAAAACTACCCACAATGTTTATTGGTTTGGACAGCAATACCAAAAAACAGCAATTTTACTTGACTAGTTACGTTGGTCATGGTCAACTTACAAAGTCGTATCAATTTGTTTGGAATGCCGAACTCTCATGGCATTATATAGTTCTACTCTGGCTATGCTGTCATAGGCAGCCTTAAAGTCTATAAATAGATGATATTGTAGCGAGCTTAGGGTTCGCTGGATTAATTATTTGTAAATAAATAAGAGCCGTTAAATCCATTCTGAATTAATGTGACATTTTATTAGTCCGTAATAACAATCGTTACTTTTTACCGTACACTTAAAGTTTTCTTTATTATCGCTTCCGTAATTATCGCGTATTTTACTGCTTACTTATTACTACCACACTTATCGCTTGCTTCACGTTCTACTTCTTACTCATCACTATGCTCTGTGTGCGACGTATTTATACTGTTTCAACGTTTCGTTTCCGTTCGTTCCATTGCTTTGAATGTTCTACTGCTCCTAGTCTCCAGTTTTCCATTACTTTATAGAATATTCTAGTACTCTGTTTCGGACTCATATAATGGAATCTTAGATTCCTGACATTTTTCCATCGCCTGCATAAGGGTGAATATCTGATCAATCGCTGATTTGGCTGGGATGAAGCCACACTAATATTGACCAATGATGACTTTAGCGTATGGAGCTATCTGATCTTGTATGATAGAGGAGAGTATCTTATAGGCAGTACTCAGCAATGTTATACCCCTATAGTTGCTGCACAGTGTGATATCTCCCTTCTTATGTATGGGGCAAATTATACCACGACGCCAATCTTCCGGCATCTCCTCTTGCTCCCATACGTGCACCACGATCTCATGAATTGCGTGATGTAACGCTGTCCCTCCTGGTTTAATCAGCTCAGTTGGTATCCCATCAGCTCCAGGGGCTTTATTTGATTTGAGCTATCTTATGACTTTTAATGTTTTCTCAATGCTTGGTCTTGATCTTGCATTGGTGGAGCCTCCAATTCTTCTGTGAGCTGAACATTTAGCAATTCATTGAAGTGCACTTTCCATCGCTCCAGAATGCCTTCAGGATCGGTGATCAGATTACCCTCTTTATCCTTGCAGTAAGTACAGCGTCGTGTGGTTTGCATCACACTACGGTCTATTTGGTAGAACTTCCGCACCTGGTGCGGACCTCGGTCTCTACTTTTCTCTATTTCACAGACAAGATCTTTTTTCCGGGCACTTTTATTTTGTCTTTTTGTCAGATCTTCTGAGCTCTTTATATTTCTCCTTGCGTACCCGCGTCCAATGAGACGGCTGCATTGTCCGGTATGCATCATTCTTACATTCAGTCGCTAGTTAGCACACATTATCAAACCAGTCGCTCCGATCTCTACAACTACTGCCTAAGATGAAGTTGGCAGTACTAATGACAGTATTCTTAAGGTGTGTCCATTTCTCTTCTACGTCCGGCATTCTGGTCCCAGGACTTACTCTCCCTCCGTCGAGCTCTTCGAGGGCGAGTCTTAACGTATTACCAAAGGTGTTGTCTCATTGCGTAAGCCAGCCGTGTTGATCCGAACCTGATCCGCGGATCCAATACGTCTCCGTAAGGCAATCCGCGCTCCGAAAACGATACCAACAGGATAGTGATCCGAGTCGACGTTGGCACGTCGGTACATTCGTACCGTCATCAGGCTCGAGGAGTGGCGGCGATCTATCAACAGTTGATCAGTTTGGTTGGGAGTGGCTCCATCAGGTGATACCCAGGTGGCTTTATGGATATTTTTACGGGGAAACCTGGTACTCGCAACGACCAAGTTCTTTGATGCTGCCAGTTCGATGACTCGCAGTGTCATTAATGTTCTCATGCAAACTATGGGAACCTGCGTAGTGCCTGAAAACCGGCTCCCGACCTATTTTCGCATTCAAATCACCAAGAACAATTTTCACATCGTATCTTGGGCATGCGTTGAGGGCCCGTTGGACATTCTCATAGGATTCTCTGTTTCGTCGTCGGGGGACTCCTCTGTTGGGTGGACATTGAGTGCCCTTTCGACGTTCTCATAGAATTCTGCTTTTTCGTCGTCAAGGGACTCGTCTGTAGGTTCGTCAACGTTTATGAGGCTTATGTTCTTAAATTTGCCTCGCATGCGAAGAGTGCATAGCCTTTCATCTATTGCATTAGCCGATAATGACAGGCTTCAAAGTCTGTCGCCGAAAGGCAAATTATACAAATGTTTAGTAATGTTTAGCTTAGAGCGTCTGCGAAGGACCAGTAAGTTATTATATAAGATAATTAAGCTAGAATTTAAGCATTTTTTGTCTAGCTTTTAATTTAGAAATTAAGAATATAAAAAGAAAAATAAAAAATGTTTTAAAAATGAAAATGAAATGACAGGCTTCAATTTTTGACTGACTAGAAAGCCTACCCCAAGCACATGGTGTTTTGCATGACAGCTGTAATAAATGTCATACTCGTTTCTTTGAATAACACCACTCCCTGTCCATCTTATTTCTTGTAATGCTGTTATGTCAGCCTTATATTCGGACAGGGCATCGGCTAGCTGCTCTGTATAGTGAGCGAACGTTACATGAGAAAATTCTCAAATCGTTTAGCATTTTCGTTTCCGTGGTCGTCGTCGTGTATCCGGTCCATAATAGTTTATTTTTTCTGGGCAAGGTTATTAGCCTTGCGCCAACATTTCTCAGAATGTTGCTGCCGGCATTGCTTCATTACTTGGCGGGTGCCAAAGTAGCTATCCAGGGGTGCCACGTGGAGACTGCATGTCAACTTGGATTGAACAGGGAGAAGGATCGTCTTGGCCTTCGCCGGTTTGAAAGCAATCAGTGACTTTGTGCCCTGTATGTTCGCTCCCATCCCCCGGTTTTAGCCTTAGCCGAGACCCAAATTGACAACATATCTTCGCTGCCCCGGATGCAATTTACATGTTAGAGTTCGTCTTAAAGGTCGGATTTACTCTTCCACCCTTTTGGTCTAGTATGTCAAAAGGAAGAAGCATTAGAACCCAACAACTTGAACATCATTCGGTCCATCCGATGGTTTTTATAGGCTCTGTCAAATGTATTTCTTGTCTCAACCCCTCCACAAATAACAATGAATCAGCCACACTTTGAACAGCTTTCACACACCGTCGACTGGATGCAAATCAACTACTCAGCACCTGAGATTATTATTTTTAGCACAACTCCAACATAACGAACGAAGCTGGAAGTTGATTCTGAGAACATCTTGGATTTGTTTCTGTCATCCGAGTTGCGCATTTATTTCGTACAAACGACTATGCCATGGGAAATCAGGCTATGCCTGACATCGGTTGTTCAATCGGTTGTATCTCAAACGACTAGCCAACTTAAACAGCATCGACAAGTATGGTAATATGGAGCGGTATTTTTGCCTCCATTTTGTATTCGGAGGTTTCGCTGTAGATTTCCGATGTTAATGCCTTCTAGGGGTCAATATCCGAAGTTATGGAACTTAATATTCCACCTTCCATTAAACAAAATTCACCCGATGAAACCTGGTTTGATTCAAATGGTGATCCGCCCAAATATGCTGCTCCCATTAAAATCTGCATGAACAAAAATAAAGGACGAGTTAGAATAGAAATACACCTCTAAAAACCATCTGTGAATCCGAGACGGAATAAAACAATGAGATGTCCTCTCACCACTTCTTTTTAATCTTATGCTCGAGTATATCATCAGAAAGGAACAACGTGGCCGGATTATCCATATGCGTACAACATCGCCGTTCTGGGCGATAATCTAGAAACTGTAAATAAAAGCACTGAAATTATCATTCAAACGGCAGAAGAGTTGGGCCTAGAAATCAATAAAGACAACACAAAATATATGGTTACGCCGAGGACAGGTGGCCTTCAACGAACGCACATATACGTCACGGGAAAGATATTTGTAAACGTTAAAATGTTTAAATATCTGGGAACAATACTGACGGACAATAACGAAATGTCAAGGAAAATTAACGAAAGGCTCCATGCATTCCAGTGTCCCTAGTTGGCTGTCACGTAAAATAAGTCTGAATATTTATAGAACCATAATCATCCAAATTGTCCTCTACAGATGTGAGACTAGAGCGCTTAAAAACGAGGAAAGAACAGATTCCGGGAAAACGGGTTTAAGGAGTACCTTTGGTGCTAAATATGACGAGGACAACGAACAACGGAGGAGGTTCCATAATCGTGAAATGGAGGAGCTATAACTCAAACCTATAATCGCGAGAAACGTCAAGTCGTGAAAATTGAGATGGCCTGACATGAAGAATGGGTAAGGACAGGACGGTACGTAGAATTCTTGATGGGAGACCAACGGGAAAAAGACCGAGGCCGCAACGGAGATGGGAGGACAATTTATGACGTGACCTCGAGGAAGTCGGGTCACCTGGCGACGCGTGGAAGGAAAATGCACAGGGCAGGAAACGATGGTATAATAGTAGTAGAAACTTGGTTTGATAAAAAATGAGAACAGATAACAGCTAAAAGAAGAATTTTCAAACTTTGGCGCTTTATTCCGTTGGAGCTATGTGGACTGCTAACACAGAATAAAAGAGTATTTTTATTAATTACCTTATTTTGTTATATGTACAATCGGTATTGTATTTTTTCTTATTTGGACTTTCACGCGTGGCCTTTTTTTGACTACTTTTTTTGCCGCCAATTAGAACAAAACTGACCCCGCCAAAATTTCTCGGAAATTCTAAACTCCTGGCGTAACTTTGCTCTTGCTTTTCCGTCCTCATTGATTTTTTTCGGGAAGTGTGCTCGCAATTTTAAGGAGGAAGAATCGTGGTATAACTCGTTGTACTTTTAATTTCGGCTAGATATAAAGCCCCCACACTACTCCCTCCCCAGTGAGGTTTTCACGAAAATTGTAAGCCATTCGACTTGAAGGCGAACTTTGGTCGAAAATGCCGTGTGTCCCGGAACGGCTGTGCACGCTTGTGTTATATGTCCGGGACGCCGTGCTTCCTCGTTAGAGGGAAGAGCGTGGAGCTTTTATTTTATTTTTTTTAAGTATAATTCATTATTTGCCAAGTTTATCGCAATTTGTGAGAATTTGAATTTCTCTCTTTATTATTTAACGCAAACTCCGTTATTTCGCCAGATAAATAGTTTATAAATAACGCAGTTAAAATATCACTTCCCTTTTTATCAAATCAATTCGAAGGTTAATCTACTTTCACTTTTATATGTTTTTATCGTTTATTAAAATTCGTATTTATTCTCGTCTCTCTCGTCTCTCAACTATTGTTTCTCAACTCTCAACTTTTGTTTCTCAACTCAACTTTTTTCAACTGACTTTCTCTAACTCTGTATTTTTCAAACTGACTTTACAATAAAATTTTCCCTCTTCTTATATAACTTTAAGTTCTAATCTACTGTAAATTATAATTTGAACAAAATCAATTTTATCAAAGTATTACTTACTCTACTGTGACTTTTAATTTTGAACAAACTTTGAACGAAAATCAAAGAGCCATGTTTCAAATGAAAAAAGGGGCATGTTATGAAATGTACTGAAACTGATTTGATATAGAATATTGTGGATGTTTATTTATGATATGTATTAAATGAGAATGTTAGATATGTTAGGAGAATGTTTTAAGGGTGTGTTAGATAAATAATGAGATTCAGTATTAAACTTAATAGTTATAAGGACAGTAGTATTCTGGAATACTACACTTGTTAGACGGTGGGAGAAAGTATACAGGTCCGGATCAATTTGTTAGGACGGTTGAGTTGTTGTCCCGGTCTTAATTCTTGTAGAATCTTCATGTAAGGATGTCGGACCACTTGTGTCCAGAAAAAAAAGTTTGTGGCACTTATTGGCAATCGCCTCTTTTCTTAACTACCTAGGCTCAGTCTCGGGCTATGCCTATGCCCTGCTGGGGTGTTTCGATGGCGCATGGCAGAATGTTGGTGATCCTTGAGAAAGCCACCGGAGTGTCCCTTGCCATACGCCTCATTGGCGTACATTGCACAAAAACTGGATGTCGGTGACTTGGGGGTCGGTTTCCGGTGGTTCTGAGCCTGTCGATAGGTGTAAAACCGTGCGCTGCCCACGCTCTTTTGTTTGGGGTATGTGACGCTTCCTTGATGGGTATATGGCACGCGGCGCACAGCCCGTATCGAAAAAGCATTAACACGGCGGTATGCGGAGGTCAGTTCCCTCATTCCATCATTAACGGGCGCAGCGGGTCCTCACAAAATTTCGACCATGGAGCTCAAAAATGTTTAGTCCGGAGGGAGTGGAGGTAGAATAGAGATAGTAGAAGGAAGGTAATCGCCTTTCGACCAGAAATGTTCCCTCCAATATGCGAGGTTCGCACGTGCAGGAGGTGCTTGTGGCTAAATTAACGGTTCCCTGCATCTCCTTATATTGATAGAATGGTATCTCGGCTTGTGGTGTCCAACCCAGTGGTGGCGTGCTTGCTTCTGGTCGTGATTTTGTCGTTCTCCTTTGAGTCCGAGCGATCGTTGAGGCAGTCCTTGCATTTAAAAAAAAAAACCGGACCTAGTTTTAACCTTATCAAAACATGGTGGCACAAGAAAAATCGTGCGGCTCTAGCACGTACGCGAGAAAATTGTTTGAATGGAGCGCGGTGGATCGACTTGCTATCTAAACTAAAGTAAGAGCCAGTAATTAGGTCTGTGCGGCAGTGGAGCGGAACGCCGATGGTGGAGAATGTATGGCGAAATAAAAAAAAAGGAATTGGGAAGCCCAGATGTCGGCGCGAAAAACAGCGAGAAGGGATCCAGGATTTACCTGTGGGTAAGTGCGTGAGTCCACACTAATAAAAGTGGAAGAAAAAAAAAATAACAACTTGTTGCGTCGTTATCCTCTATTTTACCGTTGATTGGCAACATAAGTTTGTTTTGTAGTTCCCTTGCGAATACACTTTCACCCTCAATACTGGAATCACATCGTGACGTATTCAGTTTAGAACACGATTCTTTGATGTATGTACTTTCCAGTTCGTAACGCTTCTCTGACCGCTCTGACCGAGTTAGCGAGAGAAATCACTCGTATAACGTTACTGATCGTAGGCCTCCAGAGAGCTTGAGCAACGGATGTAGAAATTGAGATCTGCATAGGATCGCTAATTTTTTTTTTACACTTCTCTCGGGAGAGGCGAGCCTATAGCGCCGAGTGGGCGCTCCGAGATGCCAGCAAAAAAAAAACGGATGCAGAATGTTGCAGTAGTGTTTGGGTTTTGTCCACCGTTCCCTTGACGAGAGGAATCCAATGAAAAGGCAGGAAGGAACCACACAAACCAAAGTCGGATATTTACTTCAGGAGGCACAAAAAACAAAGTCCGAGATCTTTACTTCAGGAGATTAACCTTTATTTACTTTATTATTTAATGGGGATACACCTTGTTTTATTACGATGATTACCTGGCGATGATTTCTCCGATGATGTGAGCGCGGTGAAGGTTGGCTGCAGAGTGACTCATTGGGCATAACTGCCAATTCAAAAAGGGACGCTATGACCTCATCGTGGTGACAATCGGCCAGCTGGTGCCAGCTGCTGCGTAACTGGTATACACAGCGAATGTACTAGATTTCTCCAGTACATTCCAGCACATTTAATTGCCAATCCGCAACAGTCTAATAAAATTCATTTACATATATATATATATATATATATATATATATATATATATATATTGTGACGCATATGACAATCAGTACTAGAATATTCGAGAAAGTCCGAAACAGAGTACTAGAATATTCTATAAAGTAATGGAAAACTGGAGACCGTGAACAGTAGAACATTCAAGACTATGGAACGGACAGAAACGAAACGCCGAATCAGAATAAGGAAACGGTATAAATACGTCGCACACGGAGCATGGAGATGAGTAAGAAGTAGAAAGTGAAGCAAGCGATAAGGGCGGAAGTAGAAAGTAATAAGTAAGAAAGCGAGAGTAAAATACGAGATAAGTGAAGAAATCGTTAAGTGTACGGTAAAAAGTAACGGTTTTATTTTTTTATTTTTTTTTTATTAGACTTCTCTCGGGAGAGGCGAACCTATAGCGTCGAGTGGGCGCCCCGAGATGCCATCAAATAACTGTTGCAGTTCTTTTTGAACAGCTGCAGGTTGTAACTCTTCGGGAACACTCGCGCGGGAAGGGAGTTCCACAGCTTCCCCGCTCTGTAGCGGAACGAGTTCTGATGCAGGAATGTTTGCACCGTCGAGAGATGAGCCGCAAACTGGTGCGATCCGTCGGATTATCTTGTGGAGCACATATAAACCGAATTGCGCGGAACAATACCACGAATCTCCGAAGAGCAGTACCCGCGATAATATCTGTAAAACAGACAAATGTCAGCAATGCGCCTTGGATGTGATGGCGGCTGTAGTCCCGACGTCAGCGTCGTGTCCCCAATTAGGCGGATCGCTTGTCTCTGTATGCTCGTAAGTAGGTCGAGGGTATGTGTAGGGGCAGAGCTCCAAACATGAGAGCAATATTCGAGCGCGGGTCTAATTTGGGATTTATACAGGAGAAGAAGTTGAGCCGGAGTAAAATATTTCTTGGCTCTAAAAAGATAACTCCGTTTTCCTGAGACTGGCCTGGCGATATTCGGCACGTGTTTGTGCCACGAAACATTCCCACAGACCGTGACGCCGAGCAGTTTCAAGATTTCCCCAGATTCGAGGGCCTTGCCATTCATCATCAGCTGTGGAACCGATGATCCACTTTTCTTTGTGACGGTTGTATACTGTGTCTTTGTTGCATTGAAGTCGACAAGATTGGCCTTTCCCCACTGCAGGGCCCTATCCAGATCCCGATTCAGAGAGTCAATCCGGCTACATCTCAGCTGGCGTGACGTTGATGCACCAATCGGTAGATCACTTGAAAAGGAGGAAACAAGCGTACCATCATCCGCAAAACTGAACACTTTGTTTTCCGTTGTCCCCAATAAATCATTTATGTGAAGCAAGAACAAGGTTGGAGCCAAAATAGAACCTTGAGGCACCCCCGAATTAACAGGATACAGATCCGAACACTCGCCATCCACAACAACCCGGATCGAACGATTTTCGAGAGAGCTCTTCGTCCAGTCGCAGAGCTGCTGGGAAAGTCCATATCAACGAAGTATGTTCAACAATGCCCCGTGCCAGACGCAGTCAAAAGCCTTGGAGATATCCAATGCGACCGCCCTTGACTCACCATGCCGCTCAATCGCAGGTGTCCATATGTCGGTTATAAGTGAACCGCCTGTCACGGAATCCGTATTGACGATCATTCAGAAGTCCGTTGCACTCCCAATACTTAATTAACTCAGTATTGATGACTTTTTACATCACCTTAGATAACATAGACAGTAATGCTATCGGTCGGTAATTTTATGGAAGACACTTTTTCCCGTCTTTGGGATTGGTTGAACTCGAGCGATTTTCCAACAGGTAGGAAAGATCCTATGTGCATAAGATAAGTGGAAGAGTCTTCCAACAGCCGGTGATAGTTCTGGAGCACAGTTCTTAAGGACTATTGCTGGTATTCCGTCCGACCCGGTTGCCTTCCTACAGTCCAGTTCACGAAGAATGCGTTGAACAGTACGCGGACGAAATCTTACATCCCACATGGAATACCGTACCGGCGCGATCACAGGTGGCTCCAAAAGACCGGGATCGCGGTTTGAGTTGGCGGAAAAAAAAATTCGCGAACTCATCAGCCTTGTCCCTTGAATTTGTGACTAACATCCCACTGGCCGTCATCAACGGCGGGAAAGAGTAGGAAGCGAAGTTACTGCTGACAGCCCTTGCCATTGACCAGAAGGAAGGCTAACCAGTTGGGCACCGAAGGAGTTTATTGTTCACTGTCGTAGTGAGCTTTCTTCGCAGTATCAATCGCCTGGCTGCACGCGTTTCTGATTCTAACAAAACTCATGCTGTTAACATCGGTGGGATTGGAGCGCCACTGCTTAAAAGCTCTATTTTTTTCCGCTGTAATCTGCTCGCATTTTTTATCGAACCAAGGCTTATCAGATGAATTTCGTTTGATGAAATGTGGAAATTAAATCTCCATCCCGAGAAGAATAATCTATGTCATCGACTCCGCGCATGCGTTAACATCGGAGTCTCCGAAGCACACCTGTGACCATGGAAAGGATGCGAAGAAATCTCGCAAATCCTCCCAGTTAGCAGCCCCATACTGCCATACATGGCGAAGCTGCCTAGGTCGGTTATTCGCTTGAAATACAAGTGGTTGCGCGACAGATACCAAGCAGTAATCTGAGTTTTCCAGTGGCGCAGAAACCGCTACGGTATAAATACTCGGTTCGGATATCAAAAACACATCCAGGGTGTTCGCATAATCGCCTCGGGCATCTGGTACTCGCGTTGGTTCCTCCACGAGTTGAGTCAAGTTGTAGCTAACAGCAAACAAAACTCCGCCAGCCTCCCGACCTCGTCGGTTCTGTTAGAATGTAACAACCAGGCGGAATTGTGCACATTAAAATCGCCAAAGACAACAATTTCAGAAGCTGGGTGGTTGATCTATACCCAGACGACCGTATGTGAAAGATGTTCGAAAAATGTCACTGGTCTATCGTTATCCGGCGAGCGGTAAAGACAACAAAGAAATGTAACAAAATTCCTCAGCACGACCCTCAACCACATGATGTCCATGTTATTGGGTTCCAATGCCTCCATCCTCTGGCAAGCTAGATTGGACCGGGTGAAGACGCAGACTCCGCCCTTAAAACGGAATCTCGAATGTAAGTCGTATTCTGCGCAATGAAGCTATGTCGAATCAGTTGACGAATCGAGCTGGGTCTCGGTTAGGGCAAGGATATCAGGCTTCTTTGTTTGCAAATACTGATGGGCGACGTTTACATTCGTATTGGTGAAACCGATGCTCCTGATGTTACAAAATGCCGTTATCAGTCGAACGTTGACAGAGCTTCGAGAGCGACCCCGATTATGCGATGACGAACCTCTTAAAGTTCGGATATTTATCATAATATCTGGATGATGTTCGCCCTGACATAGTCTCCCCCGGAAATCCGAATGGGAAACTAGTTTACCTCTTGAATTATTTATATCAGAAGGTACCATCATGACTTATCTCCGTGTCAGTCCGGGCCATCAGCCACACATCTGAAACACCGTCGAAGATTTCTCTCGACGATATCGTGGAATGTACAGCGATCGTGACGGGGTGGAATCTCACCTTGGGACCGATACCACCTAAACCAACCTTTTCTGGAACCGGTCCATCAGCCAAGCTCCGAAAAATGGTCAGAGATTTCTCCCGACCATTTCACGGAGCCTATAGCTTGACCGGATGGCATTTCACCGGGCGACAGGTCGTTGGGACCCCACCTACCACTCGGCCTTTAGTCGCCTCTTACGACAAGCCGGCCTAGCTATGAGTATATTCTAACGTGCTTCTCACAGGACTAATAGAGAAAGAGTAGTCTCGTTAATTTCACCATGCTATTTACAAGACAAAACGATTCTTTCGTGCCAGAGGTTATGATGAACGACTTGATCATCAAATCTAAGGAAATCATCAATTTTGGTCGATATCATTAGCAATGAGAATGTAACGTGTCATGATCCGCTACCGAATACCGCAAGTCTGTCTCAGAGCAGTTAAACACTATTTTCAGAGCTAAAAGACGGTTTGTACCGACAAAAGCCCGTCACAACTCCTCCAAATTCTAATTTAGTCTCACGCTCGAATAATGTCCACATGTTTATATTCTGCTTCAAAGCATACTTTTGACCTATTTTGACAGCATTCAGAAGTCAATATTTACAATACAGTACTTACATAAACGCTAGTCACATGGAGAATGCATGTGACTAGCGTTTATGTAAGGAACAATTCATATATACCTAAAAACACTCCATGAAATTTGCTTTATTGCGTCTAAACAAAGCAATCCGATAGATCACAGGGATTTGTAATTCTTTTCTCAAGGGTACGTATTATTATAGCTTGCAACAGTTGCAAAATAATTTTTCAAAAATATTCTAAAACGTTAGAGGAATTTCTCTTTCCTAAACGAAAAAAGGAAATGACCTTTCAATTACTATAATCCACAGCTTATAAATGTTATTATATATAGGGTGGGCCATAAATTTTTGAAAATGGCAACACTTGATTTTTTAAAAACCCGGTGGGTGGGTGGGGGGGGGGGGGGGGGGGCACGAGTGGCGGCGAATTGTGCGTAGCTTCATGCAATTTTAGTCACGATGGAGCGCTTCACGGGACAACAGCCTGCTTTTTGTGTAAAACGATTTTACAAAAACAACGATTCTTACGTTACTGTACGACGCCGATGTAAAATTGAATACGGATTAAGCCGTGTCAGCGTCCAAGTGTTAATTAATCAAAGGGATTTTAACCCTGCCGGAAAAGAAAACGAAAATAACGAGAACAAAACAATTGGCGAAATCAAACAGGATGGCAAAAGAGGAGAAACGAATAACGGACACTGTACTAGAAAAAACAAAGTACCTGAATGAAAGTAAGAACACAGGAAAAACAGGTTAATACAAAAGAAAACAATCCAGGAAATGACAATGGTTGTACTGGATAATAAATGTAAGCTATAACAAATAGAATGTCGCAAGGCTAAAAACTTTGCCCGAAAAAACAAATTATTATGGAAAATTTAACAAGCCTCGAGACTTGCTAAATAAGGCCAAGACCGGATCCCGATGTGCCGATGATGATGATGATAACAAATAGACCAAAAAGAAAGAGGAAATCCAGAAAAGTACCATCTATACTGCGCAACCAGAGGAGTAAGAGTACAAAAGTTTTTATTTTAAAATGGATTTGTAACAGTCAAAATTCAAAAAAAAAAAAACGTACGGAGTATCTACTTTTGTATTTTGTATTTTATTACAGTTAAAAATTCTGATTTGTTCTTTTAGTTTAGTGAGGGCAGAAACCTCATTTATTTGACTTGTTAGATACTGCCTTTGCTCCTGGGGTACTTCCTCCAGGGACAACGGCTTGTTAGATACTGCGGCCGGGAGATCGCGATGGATCTTCCTTTTAAAACGGGAGCAAATCGAGATTTGTATCTTGAAACGAACGTTTCAGATGCAAAATATCGATTTTAGATACACTGGGTGTTATTTTTTTTTTTTTTTGGTTCGGAAGGAAGGTGGAAATCTTCAAAAGATACCTCTAGAGGCATGCCGGGTTTTTGCCGACTAAAACCACCTCCCGCCAGGCTCATATTCCCGTTGATCCCCGCAGAACTTTCTTTTAGATATTCCATCGCGGGCGGGACGGAGTTTACCTGTTACTCCGCTCGTCACGTCGCAACTGCTACATCATTTCACCGAGTATACCATTGGTTACGGACCATGCCTGTTTTGAACTAAGCATGTATTCTATTACTCCAGCCGGAGCAATTTTTATTTTGCCTTCGCAATACAAGCAGTATGGGTGATTCACATGCTTATACTTGTGCAAGTATTGCCGAAAGCATCCATGTCCTGATATTAGCCGAGTCAAGTAGTAATTAAGCTCGCCATGTTTTTTTTTCACCCATGTTTCTATATCAGGTATCATGGTGTGGGTCCATCTTCCTTTGGTGGAAGAATCCCACCTTCGTTGCCATTCTCTTACGCTTGAGAGCTCTAACTGTGGCCGCATTCTCCGACGATTCTCTTGGGAGACCTTATGCAATGCAGCGTTTTCTTTAGCTGCAATGTCAAGTGGCGTCCTCCCGGCCAAAATATTTATGGCATCTTCGGATACCGTTCGAAATACACAGCATACTTGTGGCGATTCCGCCAGATCCCACGGCTGGCCTTCCTGAAAAAACCCCCATAACCATAACCCGGGTCTGCACCAGCTTTCGCTAATGCAATTCGCATTAGCATCTTAGATGCTTCACGCATCAAACAGACCCAATTATTATAACCCTAAAATCCCTATAAAGAAAACTTACCTTCATGCATCCCTTCGCATACAATTTTTCATAAGATTTCTTTGTTTTCCTATTTGGTATTCTGAACCAATTCGGCACCAGACAAATTCCTCTAAACAAAATAATTCGGATTGCAATCAATGTAACCGTCATGACAGGGACCATAAATATCGCGCCGTCTATTTTCCCAGCCGCGTCATATACCATACATACACATTGCCTGGCAACCTTTTTTGTTTGTCTTACCAACAAACAACCCAAGCAGCTGCATATAATTAGCGCAATAGACGCTGAAACCAAATTCTCCAGCATTTCCTAATGCAAATATGAACCCGGTTTCTATTGCAGCCAGAGATGCCATAAACATCCAATTTGCTTTTAGCACCTTTTTCTCCTAACGTCGAAAATAGCGACGAGGCATCGTATAAACATGACCCTCATTAAAGAGCGAACCATTTGGTCGCCTTTTCTTTTGTCTTTGCCGCCTGCCTGTTTCGCTGTTCCACTGCACGTGTGAATAGCATTGATCTCAACGATCCCACACATACCACCATGACCTGTATTACAAGATCTGGTTTCCTATACCACCAAGAGAGACTTTACGTTTCCCTGGTGGTAGGTAAAAAACGATATCCTTATTGGTGAGGATATCGTTCGAGTCTTATTCCATCCTCCGACCACGCTGGTCGCACGGTGAAACTCCCGCTCTCCGCGCCACCAGCGGAGAAGCGTAAACAGTAACACGCGAATATATACCCGGAGTCGTGTGTGTTTTATTTTTCAACTCTAGGAAGTTTTAGTTTATTTTTTTCCACGTAAATTTATCCGTGAATCTATGAAATAACGTAAATTTATTGATCCCAAATTGTTTATTATCGAAAACATATAAATTTCAAAAAAAAAAAAATCGGTATGCAATAGTCTCATTGATAAAACAATATCATTAAGTTCATACGAAAGTGTTCAATAGTCAGTTTTTGTGAAAACGAACCAATACATCCAATAAAATAAAAGAACATTAACTTTCCCTCCAGTGTTTTTGTGTGGCGTAGGTTTTGTTTTGTTTCGTTTTTTTTGGTTCGATGATTTGCGCGGCGAACAATACATGATGGAGGAGGAAGTAGAACGGAGTACCCATGCAGGTACATTACTTCCTCCCCACATACTCTTAGTGATGCCAGTCTATGCGCTCAGTTCACGCCCCTCATGTATGACTTATACTGTGCGGCTCCTGCCCATATATGAGCTGCATACATTACAGTGGAGGTGTTGATATTGGTTTTAAGTTTCTTTATGTGGGGCCGGGGTCCTCCAACATTGGGTAGCAGTCTCGCCAAAACTTTGCATACTCTTGCCGTTTTTTCACTCGTTTTCCTCAGGTGTTCCTTGAACGTCAACCTGTTGTCGACTATAACACCAAGATATTTAATATAGGGACTGGATCTGATTATTTGTCCTTCTATTTCCAAATCAAGTTGTTCAACTTTCTTGCGGCTGCTTATTAAAACTGCCTCCGTCTTATGTGCAGCTAGTTACAGTCCGGCCATATCTAAAAAAAATATTCTCCAGGTCATCTAGATGTTTAGCGACGGCTACTATTGCCAAATCATCTGCGTACCCAATGATTCTAACCCCTTCTGGTACTTTGACTCTGAGCACACCATCATACATGATATTCCATAACAGCGGACCTAATACAGATCCCTGAGGTACACCCGCTGTTATTTTATATTCCTGTGGTCCCTCATCTGTGTCATAGAGCAGTCTTCTATCCGAGAGATAGTTTGCTAATATATACACCAAGTAGGGGGAGACTTGTAGATCACCCAACGCTTCTAGAATCCGATTCCAATTCACCAGTTAAAAGCATTTTTAACATCAAGCGTCAATCAAGCGGCAATATTTTTTGGTACCACCTAGCCATCTTGCTCCAGCTATCGCATTGCGAGCGATGTCGCACACCACAGATAGTGCTTTTCCGGTTGATCTATCTGTCCGGAACCCATACTGCGATTCAAAGAGGCCCGATGTTCCCTCAGTGAATTGTTCCAGGCGAGTGGCAATTACTCGCTCAAGCAGTTTTCCTGTTGTGTCCAGCATGCACAACGGGCGATAAGACGACGGCTCTTCTGGATTCTTGACACCTTTTGGAATAAGTACAAGCCGCTGTTTTTTTCCATCGTTTAGGAAATTGTCCTGTTTGAAGACAGGTTGTGAAGAGACTGCTGAAGACTTCCGGCTTTTTTGTTAGAGCAGTCTTCACTACAGCGTTAGGGATACCATCCAGTCCCGGGGTCTTGTTTTTTTTTTTTTTTTTGATAACCCTTGCAGCCAAGAGTACCTCTGCGGTGGTCGCGGGAGGTATCTCTCCTTCAGTGATCCTCCACTGCTCTTGCACTCTCAATACCTCATCACACTTCGGGAAGAGGATAGCAACGATTCTGGCCATGTCACTTTTCCTTTTTTGCATTTGACTACTGTTGCTCTGTAGTCTTTTCATGACTATCCTGTAAGTGCTGCCCCATGGGTTGTTATTTAATTCATCCCTTAGGGAGCAGAACGCGTCATATTTACTTTTGCGGATCACATTCCTCAACTCATTCCGTTTGTTGACGAATTCCGCGTGCAACTGTGGGTGGGTGTTACGGTTTCTTGCTCTTTGTTGCAAGCGTCTTAACCTGTTGCACTCCGATCGCACATGAGCGATTTCTGAGTTCCACCAATACACTGGTTTGATAGCCCCTGCTGGTTGTCTTTTTCGTGGCATAGAAGTATCAGATACACTGGTTTTATGAATTCTTATGAAAGGGCATATGAGGAATTTGCACTGGAATTAGGATTTTGTTTGCTTATGGCAAATTGAACATCTGGTTCGATTTGCCATGAGTTTGGTTTGTTTTAGGGATTGGGTGTATTCGATAAACGAATATTTGATTCGGTTATCAGGGATTTTATTTTATTGGTGGCATGTGTTTGGGACTTTTGGGTTTTGATTATGCCGCGGGGCAAATGCAAAGCGATAAACGAATATATAATTCGTTTATTGCGAATTTTTGGATTTAGTTTAGATTTTTTAGGATTCGGATTAGATTTAGGTTTTGATGTAGGATTATGGGATTTGGATGTATGTGTGGGGGAAAAATGTGGTAGGGCTTTTCAGAGCACTACATTATTGTACGATGCCTATTTAGAATTGAATACGGATTACGCCGTCTAAGTGAGTGTCCAAGTGTTAATTTAGTCAAAGCTTGGGTCAAGAAGTTCGAGCAAACGGGATCGACAACGAATATTAAACAAAGAGGGCGGCCACGTTGACATTTCCGTAAAGAACTATACAAAATCAGTGAGTTTTCCAAAGTTTGCGTAGTCGATTGCAGAGTGCCAACGATGAGACGGGGCACATCTCGGCCATGTCATTTAAAAAAAAAAAATTTCAATAAACGTTTATTACGTTAAATATATGATCAACAAAATAACATTTGTAGTTTTATGTCTATTCATGTTTCAAATGTGCAAACATTTTTGGCCCAGCCTATATTAGAACCATAAATATTAAAATCCTCACACATTTTGTTTTGTTCAGTAGAGCACATTTCACTGGCAAGTGCTAGCGGGAACTCTTCATCACCGAAATTACGTATTGACTGGTGCATTCATCCGTGTGTGGAGCGCCCTATTTAATTAGCCATTTTTGTGGGTAATGAAGACTGATTCACGTTAATAATCGATTGCTATTTCTACATTACACCGATGCACTTTAAATTTAAGTATATCGTTTGTCTGTTGTGAAATTCCTCTCACCTGCCTCTTTCATATAGCCACTTAACCAAAAAGATTATCTTATCAAAGGCGATTCGCTTCTGCAAAGAAGATTAGATAAAACTGTTGTTTGTGCAATATTCACACGTACCAGCAGATGAAAAGATTCCAAAACATAATATTAGCATTGGAGAATTAAGTTCATTCATATAATGGATGTTTCAATGCGTAATATGCTCACCCACCACATATTATATATCACCTTCTTTAATCTATCTCGGTCGTCTTACATAATCGACCACAGACATGGTGCTTATCAAGACTGGCTCGTGTCAGTCTCCCACTACAAGTCCCCGGTGCGTAGGCAGGTAAAAATGAGAATTAGTTCTAATAACCTTGGTCAAAAAGTAATGAAAGCAATCTTTTGACGTAAGTTCGTTATTTGTACCAAAATATAATGTTTTGGTTCTGGTTCCAAAACAGAATTTTTTAACATTAATAATTAAATTAATAAGCGATTCTCTATACTTAAAACTTTACCTGAATTCTAGTGGCTTCCATTTGATAAAATAATACTTGACCGGAAATAATTAATTTAACTCAAATTCCTTGTTGACAAAGCTCCCAATGGTGTACCTATCACGTAAGAAAAGCATTATCGGATATCTAGCATTACAGAATTGTTTCAGCAAATACATCGTCATCGTGGCTATCGCCGTACCTTCTGATTTTAGTTTATGTTTTCGACAATTTCGTACGGGGGATCGCTATTCTGTGTGTGGTCTTTACAGTCGTGCCCTTTAACTAATGAGATTTCAGAATAGTATATAGTATTGTTGTGTTCGAGTGGACAAAAAGTGTTGGCTCTTAGTCAAGAAGTAAACATATTTGACTGATAGTCATTATCCGAAATTCCTTACAATTAGAGATGAAAAACTCAATAAAATGATTTTCATCGACTTCTTTTAAAAGCGAATGTTTGCAGAGACCAAAAAATATAACAATACAATGAGATAAAGTTAGGGCTGCACGGCGAATGACATGAAATATCAAACTACAACACACTGGTGCTAAATTGTTGCTAAGAGCTGAGCGGAAGGTTAGATTTCAATCCCGGGTTGCCCGGTGATATTCCACCCCGTGGTACCGTCAAATGGTCGGTCAAATTCTTAAGCTGCTTTCAGAACCGGCTGAGGAAAATTGAAATAGGAGGTAAGTCGGTCCAACATGAGGTCATACTGTATGTTCCGCGATGTTGCCGGACAATGTTTCGAACGTTGAAAAGGCTAAAGTTGAGTGAATAACGTGAAGGTACCCTCTTAAATAAAAAATTCCAGAAGTAAAGTACTCCCCCATTCGGCTCATCCAAAGAGCACTGTGCGCTCTCAATAGGTTAAAGAAGACGTATCTCTCTATTCACCCTGTAGAAGACAAGAACAGCGTTTTCTATCTACCTCTTTTCTGTAGCTATTACCATAGTCACTGTTCAATCAATCTTGGCGAATGCATTCTGCCTCTCCGAATATTCTCCCGCAATGCTTGTCATTTAGAAAATGGCTATCAATTCAAATTTAGATGTGCAACAATCATTCATAAATGTGATCACACATATGGGTGAGATTTGCTACTAGGTCACCTGTGAATACATTGGTAGTTAATACGCAGAACAGATGCTTCAAGATACGAGAGTGTAGTGCTTCAAGAAGCCCTACCCTTTTTCTCCCACATTACATTTTCCTCCCACCTATAAGAAAATCCATTTGATATTCCAAACATAACATTCTAACCAAATCGAACTAAACGTTCCAATTCTCATTTATTGAATTCACATTTATTTATTCAATTTAATGCATTTGTTCGATTCAATTTCCTAAAATCAAACAGCATAATGCATTATTTTCCCAGGTATGCTAAAAGCAATTAGCACCTAAAAAACCTACAAGATCCAAAACCTAAAAGTGCATGTCTCCAAACAAAGGCATATCTATTCGATACGCCGACACACAATTCTTGCAATCATAAACATAATATTTTCACACACTAGATGTTTTTTGACAGACACGGATTCCCAGATCCTAAACTAACAACCAATTTCTTGTGCTACCTATTTGAAATGCACGAAAATTCTTGTTTGCATTAGCCAGATGGCTAATACAAATAAAAACCCCAATAAAGGATCAAACGATAAGTGGCGATGCATCTTGACCTTCGAAAGAAGATAAAGATATTTGAGGATTTGAATTTTCGAGAGTTGGAAAAGTGACTTGACTGGAGTCGCTTGGTAGAGTCTATGTGTAGCGCGCGTGAGGAGAAGACCTCCTCAAAAATAATATATTATAAACTAGAATCAGTATATTTAAACCAAAAATAAAATCAGTTTGTAACAGAAACGGAAGTGTTGTTTTAGTGACTGCTCGGCAGCAAACTCTTTGGTGACATTTAATTCAGAACATCAGTGTAATCGTGCGGCAACATGATCGATAGTGCGCGGAAAGTTTAGGTCAGGAGGACAACAACAGTAGCCCACTCTTCCCGGGAAACCGGAAGCACGGTGGTGCACCCAAAAATATTACAAGAGCTGTCGAATAACCACTGACGCGACTGTCACTATATGTACGCAATTTTGTAATATGCACACGAAAGAAGGAAAAAATTGCTGTTCGGCGATGATACAGGTCAATAAATCTTTAGAAAACGAGGACTATTTTCTTTTATTTTCTCATTTCATCATCATCATCTTGGCCTTATTTAGCAAGTCCTGAGGCTTGTTAATTTTTCCACATCTAGCGTCACCACCGCGCAATATTTCTTTGTATCACCTAGCCATCGTGCTCCAGCTATCGCATTGCGAGCGATGTCACACACCACAGATAGTGCCTTATCGGTTGATCTACCTTTCCGGAATCCATACTGCGATTCAGAGCCCCGATGTCCCCTCAGTGAATTGTTCCATTTGTTTCCAACATCCACAACAGGCGATATGACGACGGCGCCCCTGGATTCCCGACTCCTTTTGGAATAAGCACAAGCCGCTGTTTTTTCCATCGTTTGGGAAATTGTCCTGTTTGAAGGCGGGTTGTGAAGAGACTGCTGAAGACTTCCGGCCTTTTTGTTAAAGCAGTCTTGACTACAGCGTTAGGGATACCATCCAGTCGCGGGGTCTTGTTTTTTTTTTTTGACAACCCTTGCAGCCAAGAGCACCTCTTCGGTGGTCACGGGAGATATCTCTCATTTAGTGATACTCCACTCCTCTTGCACTCTCAACACCTCATCACACTGCGGGAAGAGAATAGCAACGATTCTGGCCATGTCCGCTTTACTTTTTTGCATTTGACTACTGTTGTTCTGTAGTCTTTTCACGACTTTCCTGTAGGCGCTGCCCCATGGGTTGTTATTTAATTCATCCCTTAGGGAGCAGAACGCGTTATATTTACTTTCGCGAATTACATTCCTCAACTCTTTCCGTTTGTTGACGAATTCCGCATGCAACTGTGGGTAGGTGTTACGGTATCTTGTTGCTGTTTGTTGCAAGCGTCAACCTGTTGCACCCCGATCGTACATGGGCGATTTCTGAGTTCCACCAATACATTGGTTTGATAGCCTCTGTTGGTTGCCTTTGTCGTGGCATAGAAGTATAGCGTTTGAAATAATAGTGAAGAAGATCGTGTGATTCGAACTGACGCTATGACAGTTTGAATCACGAAAAAATTTTACCTAAGCGTTACCCATCAGGCTACTGACCGCGTTTAGAATTTGATTTTAAAACTCGACTATACTTCACTGGTGTGAATTGTTTTTGTTATCGCTAGGTATACGGTTCTGATGTATTTTCTTATTCGATTTTTCGTTCGGTGTCCTTCACTATTTTTGCTTGTGAATTGTGTGTATCTGTTAGAGATGCCACACCACTCCCTCCGCAGTAACTTCGTTACGATCAGATTCGTATGCGAACGACGAAGCGAACGAGAGAACGTGGAGGCTCGGCTCTATGCGGAAGTCGTGACCGTGTGTGAAGTTCTGCTTACTATGGGAAAGTGTATGCTGTGTGTACAGATCACGTCGTAGTCACCAATTATATAGCGTTAAGCAAGGATAGTGAAGAAGGTGAATTGAACACACGATGAAACGGTTGAAAAGCGAAGCAGTGAAGCATCAGACTACTGACCGTGTTTAGAATTTGATTTTAAAACTCGACTATACTCCACTGATGTGAATTATTTTTGTTATCGCTAGGTATACGGTTCTGATGTATATTCTTATTCGATTTTTCGTTCGGTGTCCTTCACTATTTTTGCTTGTGAATTGTGTGTATCTGTTAGAGATGTCACAGAAGCATCACATGCGGTAGTTAGCCACTTCATGACTGCTCCAACCTGTACGATTTGATCTTCCAGTATATAATCGAGCAGTTCGCGTCGAGGTCCTTCTCTTTCCACCCATTTTTCTGGGCTTTCTTCGCCAATTTGCCAGCGGTAATATTTCGTACATCACGACTTGGTAGTCATTATGGGTGTAGGTGTCCAAAACTCGCCACGCCATACTTCTTGCCAACATGGAGTTGGCAAATGTGATGTCGATTTTGGACCGGCCTCTCTCGTTTATGAAGGTGTCATCAACACCATCATTAAGTAACACCACATCTAGGACTGTGAAAGCTTCAAATAGTGCCTGGCCTCTACTGTTGGTCCTTGTGCTTCCCCATTCTACTGCCCAAGTGTTGAAATCTCCAGCAACTATAAGAGGGCTCTTATCTCTAGGTTCTTGTGTTATTCTGCCCAAAAAGCATTTGAAATAATCTATTTCCCACCTTGGCGGAGCGTAACAACAGTAGAAATGAATTCCTCTGATCTTAGCATAGGCAATTCCTTCCACCCGCTGGACACTTCTGCTTTCCATGGGGGAATTTCCAATTGTCCAGGTGGCCGCTGTTCCGCTACTGTCTTCCTCCCATGTAACAGTACCAGTACCAGGCATCCTATACTGCTCATTGATGAGCATCACGTCGGCACCATATTACTTAACCGTTTGGGAAAGGAGATCTTGTGCGGCCCCGCAATGGTTTAAGTTGATTTGAATGCACTTTAACCTGTCTATTTTTATTCAGGAGATTGGACATCGTGTTTTTAAATGCTTGGCATTTGTAACTCCCTGTTGATTGGTGGTTACCGCCTTTGCACCCTGATTCGCAGAACATGCATTTGGGTTGTGCTTTACAGCCCATTGCTTTGTGGCCTTTTTCACCGCATTTCAAGCAATTTTCCGAACGATCTTCGGATTTGCAGGATTACGCCACATGTCTGTATTGCCAACATCTGAAACATCGCGTGTGTGCGATGTGTTCTCGAAGTCTGCATCTCACCCATCCAACCCGTAGGAAACCTGTAGCCAGCAACATGCTAGCCTTTTCTCTTGGTAAGCGGATCATGGCAGCCTGCGTGCCACCTGGTTTCCTCCTTAAGCTCTTTACCGCTTCCTTAGGGATCCCGTTCAGCGCAGGGAACTCGATAGCGATCGCTGTCAGGATTTCCTCCACAGTGGTCACCTCATCTAAATCACGACACTCAACCGTGATTTCCTGTGACACTATTTTGATATTAGCATCTTCCTTTAGTACTTGTTGCACCTTTGCTTTCAGTGTCTCAGTGTTGGCCTCTGGTCGACGTTTCAGTTCCAGTAGCAATTCCCCTCTTGCTGTCTTTCAACCTTATTTACGCTATTTCCGAGTTCACTTAGCTCGGGCTTGGCCTTCATAAACTTCAGTATATCCGCATATGTTTTTTCCCCGGTGTTCGCAGTATATATGTTCGTCTATTTGTATCTCATGACAAGGCTGGATTTTTCAAAAAAATGTGCGTGTTGGTTTTTTTTTTTTTTTTTTTTTTTTTTTGCTAGCATATAACGTAAGAGTGGGAGAATTCCTTAGACCATCGACTCACGAATCCGAGGCTAGAATTGCCTTTCCGGATCGTCTCATCAATGTGAGAGAGGAAGTTAAGTTCCCTGTCGCAAAGGATCCCAAGATCTCGAATCCACTGAACAATGGTCAGGGGTTGGTTATGAAGGGTATAGGAACCTGCGGATGAGTTAATACGCTTATGGGAAAAGGTTATAAATTGGCATTTGGCGATGTTAAGTACAAAGCAATTTTTGTCACACCAAGTCGAGAAACTGTCAAGGTCAGATTGCAGCAGTGCAGAATCAAGTGGTGACTCAATGATCTTGTATAGCTTGGTATCATCAGCGTATAGGGACAAGCTGGAATTCTTAATGACCTTATCGATGTCATTAGTGGTCAGTAAGTAGGAGAGGACCCAGGTGGCTACCCCAGAGGTGGCAAGGAAGGGATTGGATATCATGGGCCTGAACCGAACGGAATAAAGTCTATCCTTTAACAGGTCAATTGAAAAGTCCCCGGCCCGACACATAGATGGCGGCACTAGAATTAAATCCATATGATTTGTTTTTGTTAGCCCTAACCTTCAAAAGACGCGTGTATAAATTTGACAGATGTCGGATCATTAGTTTGTGAATTATAGTATTTTGAGTGAAGCAACTTCTGTTATTGTGAAAAAAATGGATTAAAAAGAATTTCGCGTGTTGATAAAATATTGCTTTTTGAAGGGAAAAAATACAGTTGAAGCAAAAACTTGGCTTGATGACGAGTTTCCAGACGCCGCCCCAGGAAAATCAACCATCAAGGATTGGTATGCTAAGTTTAGACTCGGTGAAATCAGCACCGAAGACGGTGAACGCAGTGGACGCCCAAAAGAGGTTGTTACCGACGAAAACATTAGAAAAATCCACAAAATGATTTTGAATGACCGTAAATTGAAATTGAATGAAATAGCAGGCACTCTAAAGATATCAACTGAACGTGTACATCATATCATTCACGAATATTTGGGTATGAGAAAGCTCTGTGCAAAGTGGGTGCCGCGCGAGCTCAATTTTGACCAAAAACAACGACGAGTTGATGATTCGGAGCAGTGTTTGGAGATGATCAAGCGTAATAAACCCGAGTTTTTGCGTCGATATGTGACAATGGATGAAACATGGCTCCATCATTTCACTCCGAAGTCCAATCGACAGTCATCCGAGTGGGCTGCACACGATGAACCCGCCCCAAAGCGTGGAAAAACGCAACAGTCGGCTGGCAAGGTTATGGCGTCTGTATTTTGGGATGCTCGCGGAATAATTTTCATTGACTATCTTGAAAAAGGAAGGACCATCAACAGCGACTGTTACACAGCGTTATTGGGCCGTTTAAAGGACGAAATCGCCGAAAAACGACCGCATTTGAAGAAAAAGAAAGTGCTGCTTCACCAAGACAATGCAAACGATGACAGACAGTGAAAACGATGGCAAAAATCCATGAATTGGGCTTCGAATTGCTTCCGCATCCACCGTATTCTCCAGATCTGGCCCCCAGCGACTATTTCCTGTTCTCAGATCTCAAAAGAATGCTCGCTGGGAGGAAATTTTCGTCGAATGAAGAGGTGATCGCCGCAACTGAGGCCTATTTTGAGTTGCTTCACTCAAAATACTATAATTCACAAACTAATGAACCGACATCTGTCAAATTTATACACGCGTCTTTTGAAGGTTAGGGGTAACTACAAATCATATGGATTTAATTCTATTGCCGCCATCTATGTGTCAGGCCGGGGACTTTTCAATTGGCATGTTAGATAGGAAGAAAACCATATCAGGAATCCAGGTTCGAAGCCGAGGGCGGATAATTTGAAGAAGATTAGATTGTGGGAGATTTTGTCGAATGCTTTACTCGGTTCGGTCGAACAAGGTATCGACCTCGTAACCCTGCTCTAGTGCTGAGAGTGTAAAGGAAGTGAACTCAACGAGGTTGGTTGTAGTTGATCGGCCATTAAGAAAACCATGTTGCCTTGGTGAAATAAAAGATTTGCAACGAAAGCTAAGAGATTCGTACAGAATGCTTTCGAGAATCTGGGGTAAGTGGGAGAGTTTGGCGAAGGGACGGTAGTTCGCGACATCGTTTTTGGCACCCTTCTTGTGGATGGGGGTGATGAAGCGGGTTTTCCAAATGTGGGGGAATACGTCTTGAGAGAGTGGGAGATTAAACATCAGTAAGAGGAGAGAAGAGAGAATGGATGAGCAATTTTGGGGGAGGATTGCAGGTATTCCCTCAGGGCCCGGTGTAAACTCGTCTTTGAGTTCCAATAGCTTGGATTCAATTAAGGTCGGATCAAAGGAGTTGTGGAGAAGGGCCCCCCGAGAAAAATTAGGTAGGTAGTTAAAGTATGACGGGTCAGGAACAAAGGAGTCATTACTGAATGGCCGGGGGGGGGGGGGCTGCGTGAGACAGATGTATTGATGGGGTCTGTTGTAAAGATGAGGTCGAACTGCCTACCCAGGGGGTTTCGAACGTTGCTTATCTGGCAGAGGCAAGAATCATCTAGTCGATCGATGACAATACATTCCTTGGTCGGGGTGGGGTGGGAGGTGAAGTGTGAATGAACGTCAGATAAAGCCCAAATGAGCTGCCGAAGATTAAAATCTCCGAAGATGATGATGTCGTCCTCCCAATTACTCAGTTCGATTATATGGTCGATAGCATTGACAGCTAGCTCGTAAACTTCAATAGGTTGGGATGGCAGGATATAGAACCACATGAAAAAGATTGATTTCCGAGGAAGAGTGATTTTGATAGTCACAAAGTCCAGCTTGAAGGAGGTAGGGAAAGCGACAAGTGACGACTCGAGGCTGTTGTGAACAGCGATGAGCACTCCTTGGCTGGGGGAAAAGTCAGTAGTATGATTGAGCAGGTCGTCGCGGAAGATGGTGAACGCGAGGGGAAACAGTTCCTGGTTATGAATGCTAGGGATTGAGTTCGTTTCACTTAAAGCGAAAATGTAGACTTGTAGGGCCTGGGAGTTTTTCAGAATGGAATGGATGGTTCTGATAATAGAGGGTAAGGAGTGTCATACTGTCGGTTTTAGGGCGGGGGGGGGGGGGGGGGGGGGGGGTTACGAATAGATTGTGGAGACTGGGAACGTCAGTAGGTAAACCTTCCTGTTAAATAGAGAGTTTGAGAGAAAGTTGAAACTGGTTTTAGTTTTGCCTTCATAGCAGGCAGAATCAGATTTGTCGTGTAGGTAAAAAATCGTCTGCGCCGTTTTCATTGTATATAATCTCCTGTGTCATTTTCCTTGTATATAGCCATACACGTTGCTGAACTCTATTCGAGTAAAAATCAGATCGTCTACTGCTTTCTTTTACAAAACTTGTTTTGTAGAACCAAGTAGCAATAACGTATATGAGGCTTGTTTCGAAGGCGATGTATTGATCGTAAATATATGAATTGGTTTTTAAAATTGCATATAAATTATTAATCTACCACAAAAACAAACAAAAAACTGATAAAAGGAATAAGAAGGGTCATCTATCTAATCCACCGTTTGCAATGGCTTAATCAAACGAGGTTCTGAAACCCCATAGATTCAAAAAGCTTAACGTCGACAGAAATGTGTAAAAGAACTAACCGGCACAAATATATAGAAAAACCTATCTGTGCACTACAAAAGAGAAAACTGCAAGTGTATTGACGATTGGAATCACGTCGACTAGTCGGCATATGTCTCATATTAGCACTATCTAAAAGCACGTGAAAAAAATATACATATGTTTAGATTCCACATGTTTGCACCTAGTAACCTAACAATGAAATTGAACTTATGAACGAGTAATACTCCAAAACAAATCATTCAACGATATCCTCCCTCTCCAGTTTTCAACTCGTATTCTGCAAATACATTACCATGGCACGCGTTTCACCCATTTTCACTCCCATATGGTTTACTTTCATCTCCAACCCCATAAAACCGTCCCCGCACTCAACCTTGAATATTTCTTTTATTTGATGTGACTTGTTAAGTAAGTTATCACGATTTACAAATAGTATAAGAAAAGACTCGTATTGAAGAGAAGTGTAAAAAATGTGGCCATTTCATCCGCTATCATTTTCACGTTTGTCTTGTTTTCTTCTGTGGATAATGAGAAATTAGCGCTCCATAAATGTAGTCAAATTTTTTTTTGTTTATTATATTCAAAGCAACTTTCTACAGACACAATAAATTAAAACTCCCTCAGCGTATTTCATTATTTATGAACATACCATCGCAAAAGCGAAAACTTAAGGGGTGTTATATCTGTTTGGAGCCCAAAAAAGGCCTTTTTTCTAATTTTTTTTATGAGCTCGTTTTTAAAAATTCGCAAATTTGTGCGGGAAAACTTTCTACCCATTTTATTTGCACCACTGTTGTGTCCCTCGAATATCATGCTCTTGAATCGATTTAATGTTTACGGTGTTCATGGTATGAGCATGTCATCAACAAAATATTTTTTTTACATTTTATGAACATTTTTTATTTTATTTTCTCTTACTTGCTAGACAAAAAATGCTATCTATAATAAATCATAACTTACTGGTCACCAGCGGATAGTCTAAACTAAACATAAGGTGACTAATGTCGTAAATTATTGCTTCTCAGTGCCATTCCTATTCTGCCTATTAATACATTTATTAAAACAAAAAACTTTACAATTTTTTCCCTATACACCTTATTTAATATTTTTTGGATTTTATTAATCAATAAAGAGAAGGAACGGATAGTTACAATACAAATAGGTGTCTGCAGTAGAGTTGAATCGATTCGCCGGGGATGGCACGTGGCTGGACGTCGGGGATGGCGACGTGTCAGCTTGTCTGGTAAGGCGAATCCCAGTTGACTGATCAGTCTCGGGGATGTATGGCCTCTTTCGCCGCGTCGGATATGGCCATGTACTCAGCTTCTGTGGATGATAGGGCGGTGGTCCTTTGCTTCTTGGATTCCCAAGAGACCGCCGTGCCGTAGAGTGTAAAAGCGTAGCCAGTGTATGATTTTCTGTCGTCGGGGCAGTTAGCCCAGTCGGCGTACCCTGTGAGGCTTTCGCGGCTTTCCTTGAATGTAAGCCCAATGTTGGGAGTGCCTTCGAGGTAGCCCAGTACACGTTTCGCGGCTTTCCAATGCTGTTCGTTGAAGTGGCTGTTGAATTGGCTGAGTCTGCTCACGGCGAAGGCTATGTCTGGTCTGGTGCATACGGCAAGGTACATCAGAGATCCGATCAGCTCCCTGTATGGCAAGTTCTTGTCGGGTTCTTCATTTCCTTTTTGGAGCTTTGTGCCGTTTTCCAATGGGGTGCTCACTGGTTTCGAGTCGCTCATTTTGAATCGCTCCAGAATATCCAGTGTGTACTGCGTTTGAGTCATCCGTAGTTGCTTCTTTTCTCTTTGGAACTCAATTCCGAAGCAGTGCTTGATTTCCCCGAGGTCCTTTATTCGGAATGTCTTGGATAACTGTTTCGTCAGTTTCTGTATCCTTGCTTTGCTTTGGAAGGAAACTAATATGTCGTCCACGTATATGGTGACGAGTAAGATTTCCTTTCCTTTTCCTTCGAAGAAAATGCAAGGATCGGCTGTAGACTGCTTCAGGCCTAGTCCCGGAAGCTCGTGGCGTAGTTTCGTGTGCCATTGCCGTCCTGCATGGCGGAGTCCGGAAAGGGCTTTCTTTAGTAGGCATACTTTGTTTCCCTCGCGTATCTTTGTCAGCATTTGTCTGGCTTGACTCTGGGGACTATCTTCGCTTCCTCCGGAATGAATCAGCTTCTCCAGGGCGGCTTCTGTGTATTTTGGAATCTCCATGTAGATGGTTTCGTCGAGATCGCCGTTTAAGTAAGCTGTTTCCACGTCCAGGTGGTGAATGCTCATGTTGTGTTGAACAGCTAAGGCGGCTGTGACACGTATCGAGTTCATCCTGGCCACTGGTGCAAAAGTTTGATGGTAGTCGACGCCGGGAATTTGTGAGAATCCTTGGGCGACTATGCGTGCCTTTCTACGTTCCAATGTTCCATCGGGATTCGTCTTATTACGTAGGACAAATCGGTTGCCGATGACTTTGCCGTTTTTCGGGCTTTCGACTAGGGTCCTTGTGCCGTTTCTGATGACGGCCTCAATTTCCTGGGCCATGGCATTTGTCCACTCGTCGGTGTCGGATCCAGTTATGGCCTCTTTGATGAGTACTTCTGCGGTTCCTGCTGCCTCGGAAGAAGTGTCTCGTTTGGAAGAGTTTTCGGGGTCTTCCCCTGATTCCGGTCCTTACTTTTCATGATCTACCTGGTCCTTTGCGTGTGTGTGCGATTGCTTCTTCACTAGTTGGGGTTGTTGGCGATTCGGCTTTTTCGTCGCGCGTTTCGTCCGCGTTCTGGGTCGTTGTGTCTTCGTTGTTGGTTTCCTCAGGTGTGATGAACTCGACCATGTGCTCGGTTCCCATTTTGTCGTTCGTGGAGCTGAGTTCGCGAAGGTTGGTCTTTCTGATATTTTGTGTGAATACAATGTCTCTGGCGATTTCTATTCTGCGTTGGTCGAGAAGCCAGATCCTGTATCCTTTGGATTGATCAGAGTAGCCGACGAGTATCCCCTTCTGAGATTTTGGGTAGAAATTTCCTTTCCTGGGTCCTCGGAGCCGGGAGTAAACGGTGTGTCCGAATTCTCAAAAATAGCCGACGTTTTTCACGTTTCCGGTCCATACTTCGTGTGTGGTTTTGCCATTTAAGGCACCGGTGGGGCATCGGTTCCTGATGTGGTTGGTCGTATTGATGGCTTCACCCCAAAATCGTGAGTCCATGTCGGCTTGAATGAGGAGACATCTGGCCATTTCCACTAGGGTTCGGTTCTTCCTCTCCGCTACTCCATTTTGTTGGGGGGTATGAGTGACGGACAATCGATGTTTGATTCCGTTGTCCCGCAGGTACGAGGTGAACTCCTTGTTTGTATACTCGATGCCGTTGTCGGACTGTATGCTCTTGATCTTTCGTCCGGTTTGCTTTTCGGCGAAGGCTCTGAAGTCTCTGAAGGCATTTAGGACTTCTGTTTTGCTTTTGAGCACGCGAACGTTGCACCACCTGGAGCAGTCGTCGATGAACGTGACGAAGTAGAGGATCCTCCTAGGCACTCGGTGTTCATCGGCCCGCATAAGTCGGAGTGGATTAAGTCCAGGATGCCTGTCTTTCTGTCGGATGATTTCGGGAATGGCAGTCTCGTTGTCTTCCCGAGGGCGCATATGTCGCACATCGGATCCTGGATCGGATGCTCCATGGACATTCTCCGTATGCGGCCGTTTTTGTGGCTCGTAACCAAATCCTTAATGTTTAAGTGTCCCATTCTGCGGTGCCATTTTTCCAGCTCGGGGGTACGGGGGTGTCGGGAGTCGGCAGCGGCAGCGGTGAGTGTTGGTGGCCTCTGAATCGCCGGAATGAAGTAAAGGTCATTTGTTCGTATGGCCTCGAGGATAGTGTGTCCCTTTTCGTTCGTGACCTTGGCGCCTCCCTTGTCGAAAATGACTTTGAACCCCTTGTCGGCGAGTTTGCTGACCGACATCAGGTTCATCCTTAAGTCTAGCACGTGTAAGGCGTTCGTCACGGTGATGTTTCGTCTGCCTCTGCTGTGGACGGTGGATATATTGATGTCGCCACGACCGGTGATGTTGGTTGAGGTGCAGTTGGCCAGGTTAAGCGTCGTGGGATGCGTCTCATGGTATTTTTCGAAGGCGTGTTTGTCGCTCGGCATGTGCGATGAGCTACCGCTGTCCAAACACCAGCCGCCGTCGATAGTTGATTTGGGAGAGTGCATCTCGTGCTGTGTTGAGCTTGTGAGAGCTAGGACGCTGATGCCGTTGTTCAGCAGCTTCCACTCCTTTCCTAGCTTCTTGGATGTGGAGGAATCTTCCCTGATCCGGGAGTGACATTCGGCTGCCTTGTGTCCGATCTTACCGCAATTGTAGCATTTGAAGGACGGTTTTCTTCGACTTCTGTTATTGCCTTGGTCCTTTCCTCTTTTGGTCCTTACGACGTTGTGCTTAGCGGCCATTGCGCCTTGCGTTTCGAGGTGCTCATTCGTGTGTCTGACATCGCTTTCTTCAATGATTTTGATGCGAAGTGCCTCCGGAGATGGAAGTTCGTCCCGAGATTCGATGGCGCACCTGAAGTTTTCGAATTTCGGAGAGAGACTGTAGAGGAGCATGATGCAAAGCAGGTCCTGATTAATCACGATCTCCATGTCAAGGAGTTTGTCGACCATATCGAAAAAGCTTCTCAGGTGTTCTCGCACGTCGTCGTGGTCACCCATGCGGTGCTGTGTGAGTCTCTTCAATAGACTGGCTTTCCTAGCTGGTCCTTTGGATTCGTATATGGTAGTCAGTTTCTCCCATACGTCGCGCGAGGTTTCGCATCCCTTGATGCATTTTATCTCCGGTGGACTGATAGCTAGGATGATGTCAGCTTTGGCCTTCCTGTCGCCCGTTTTCCACTTCTCGATGTTCACCTCGTTCGCTCCCGTGGGTTCAGGCTTGAGGAGTTCTCCGCTTATGTATCCCCACGCGTCATTCTTGATGAGGATTGCTTCCATCTGCAGCTTCCACGTGTCAAAGTTTTCCTTTTTGAGGGGCTCGATGCTCGCGATGGATGGCGCCATTTTGGTGAGGGCTTCGTGTTTCTTCTTTTGGGCGTTCCTAATTTGTTCTCGAAGGTAGGCGGGTGCCTGGGCCCATAACCTGTTGGATTTTATTAATCAATAAAGAGAAGGAACGGATAGTTACAATACAAATAGGTGTCTGCAGTAGAGTTGAATAGAAGAGTTGAATCGATTCGCCGGGGATGGCACGTGGCTGGACGTCCGTACTCCGTGGCGGCTGGTTGAGAAAAAGAGACTGATGATGTGCACGTGCGTCATCAGGAAAGCTATTGAAACTTGACGAAATATAAGATGGTGGAAGTTCGTTGAGTTCGACCAACTTCGTTGTCGCCGGCGTGCGCATCGGATGTACACTCATGAAGAACATTTGATGTCCAATAATATTAATTATTAAACTTACTTCACTTACTTAAGGGGTTATACCTGTTTGGAACCCAAAAAAAGGCATTTTTACATTTTTTATGAGGTCGTTTTTAAATAATCTTAAACAAATAATATATGAATCGATTAAGCAACTCTTCAGGGATATGAAAAAAAAAATGATTGGCATAAATTTGCAAAGTGGCGGCTGTTGGTCAATAAACTAAAAACCACATTGAAAGAAGTATCTCCGCGGCACGCAGTAGATGTCTTTTGGATCACCATCTGGAAGCATAAACATTTTTTTTTTTCATAAACTACACTAGTTTTGCTAGTGAAAAAGTACACACGATCTTAGTTATAGAAAATTGCAATTTCGAGGAAAAAAATCGAATTAAATTGTTTATTTTTTTTTCTTATTCGCCGATGTACTTCACTAGTTAATCGAATGCACAAGCTACAGTTAAAATTTCAAGTCAATCGGATAAAATCTGTTCGAGTTCTGCTGCGTGCCGGTTTCAAAAACATGATTTCGGAAAAACGCATTTAAAGTTTAAAAACGCTATAACTTTTCGAAATCATAATAATAAGATATTATTATTAAAAAAATATTTTTTTACCTTTACTCTACTACCCCAGCACCGTATAATTGCCCTTCCAAAGTATTCTGGTCCTCCAGCTCTTGTCTCGTCGAAGTAGGGCTGCGTCTGGCCGTTTTCTCAAACTCAGAAATGGAGCTCGCAGCGGCCTTGATGCAATTGGGGTCCGATTCCATGTAAAAGTCGAATAATGTACGTCCAACCATTATTCCTAGTGCATCGTGGATAGAACATAAGCATATGATGGCTATGATATCAGTCGCTATATCAAGCTCAGTCTTTCCGCTTGACACTGTTTTCGGTGCGATGATCCATACAACTGCGTCGAATTATTTGATTTGGTGTATCCACCCAAGCTACATGAAAAAATATTGCCAGAGCTTAGTTCTTCGTAAATCGGCTTGATTGTTTTAAAAACATCTTTATGCAAAGGAAGCTTATGCTTATAAGTAGAAAGAGTACCTAATACTTTGCTCCGTTGCCAAGAGCACTAAGAATCGACTCCGGCTGGACACTTATCGTGTTACGGTTTTCCATCTGTTGATATTTTATTGTAGAGGGTTGCCCATATATCATTTCTAATTTTTCCAACTGGCCCAGTATTGCGTCTAATAGCAAATCCGTATGTAATAGTAAGTTCTTCAATGAGCTTTACCTTGGCCCCCGATGCCTTTGGCATTTTTTTTTTCACGTTGCAAAGGTGAGTTCCTATTCTCTTTTGATCATGACCAATACACTCTTTTTTAGCAACAGAAACATTCCCCTACGGATTGGCGTCATCATCATCATCGGCAGTACAACCGGCATCCGGCCTTGGCCTTATTTAGCAAGTCTCTCCATCGGTCCCGATTTCGAGCCGATGTCATCCACTTTGGTGCTCCCAGGCTCTGGGCGTCCTGGTCTGCGCCATCCCTCCATCGCAGACAATGTCCACCCTGCCACAAAGAACTTTCCGGGCAGGCTCCTCTTCGCTCATTCGAACTAGGTGTCCCGCCCACCGGAGTCTACCGAGCTTGACTTTTGTTACAACATTAGCTACAAACTCATGATTGTAGCGTCTCAGCAATCGTCCTCCCTCACATACGGGGCCAACAATTCTCCTTAAGACCTTCCTCTCGAACGTGGCTAAGAGTTCAGAGTGCCTTTTATTGAGCGCCCAAGTCTCGGATCCATACATGAGTACTGGTAAGACCATGATCTTGTACAGTAGTAGCTTCGATGTTCTGTATAAATTTCGGGATTTAAAGAGCCTTGATAGACCATAGTAGGGTTTGTTGGATTTGATCAGCCGTTCGTGTATTTCTCCTTCCATATTGTTATCGGCTGATACAAGGGTTGCCTTTTATATTTTGGGATTAGAGAACAAAAACAAATATTGATCATCGAAAATCACTTTATTGTTTTTCAAAATATTCCCCATGAAGATCTATACACTTTTGCATGCGTTTGAACCAATTGTCGAAGCACTTTTGCCACTCTGATCGAGGTATCTCCAACTCAGTTTTTTTTTACGTACGGGAATAAAAAGAAGTCATTCGGTGCCAAGTCAGGACTATACGGCGGATGACTCATCAAATCGATGTTTTGGGTGCTCAAAAATGCAGTTGTCGCAGCCGATGTGTGAGAGCTCGCATTGTCGTGGTGAAGAGTGATCCGTCTTCGGCGGTTGGTTTTCCTGATTTCTTGGAAGACAACTGGCAAACAAATGGTTGTGTACCACTCAGAATTGGCTGTTCTGCGTTGTTCTAGTGGTACGGTTGCGACATGTCCAGTTTTTCCGAAAAAACAGGCGACCATTTGCTTGGAAGTGCTTCGTGCGCGAACAACTTTTGTTGGATTTGGCTCATCTTGAAACACCCAAACAGTCGACTGCTGTTTACTTTCGGCCTCATACGCGTAAATCCACGATTCACCACCTGTCACGATGTCATAGACGTGTTTGGAAGCACCGCGACCGTATTTTTTGAGCATTTCTTTCGACCAATTGACACGAGCCTTTTTTTGGGCGATTGACAAATTGTGTGGGATCCAACGCGAACAAATTTTTTTGACAGTCAAATGTTTATGCAATATTGAATGTATGCTGGTCCCACTAACGCCTAAGGTTGTCTCAATCTCACGATAGGTCACATGACGATCTTCCAATATCAGTTCGCGCACAGCATCAATGGTTTTCGGAACAACAACTGATTTTGGACGACCTTCACGAAATTGGTCTTGGAGTGAACTACGACCACGATTGAATTCACCATACCATCGATAAACACTGGTCCTTGATGGAGCTTCATCGCCAAAAATTGAATTAAGTTCATCCATGCACTGTTGCTGAGTTAATCCACGCCGAAAGTTGTAAAAAATAATCGCACGAAAATGTTGACGATTTAATTCCATTTTTGGGCCGAGATGAATCTTTTAAGTTACTGTAAACAACACAAATAGCGCTCGTATGTCAAAACGTTCTGAGTGCGTATAACCTCAAAAATGTCCAACTTTACGACAGAGCTGTCAATTGCCGGATTGCAACGCTAGGGTTGCCAAATCCCGAAACATAAGAGGCAACCCTCGTACTATTGACGCAAGATAGTTAAAGGATTGCACTACTTCAAATTCGTGCTCCAGTTTGACCAACGTTAAGTCTTCCCTTCGCAGAATTTGCCACCATGTATTTAGTTTTTCCCTCATTAATGTGCAGTTTCAGTTTTTGTTCCGGTATGCGGAGGTAAGTATCTGGCTGTACTTGGTGAGAATAGAGCCAGAGTCTCAGATTGCTTTCTCCAACGCCAGGTTGAAGAAGAGGCAGGCCAAACCGTCCCCTTGTCGGAGTCAATTAAAGATATTTATTGGTTTGGCCAGCAATTCCGCCATCTTAAATTCCCCCACACATTTTTCCATCGTCTGCCTAAGGATGAATATCTGATCAGTCGCTGATTTTCTTTGGATGAAGTCACAATGATATTGACCAATGGTGACTTTAGTGTATATCTTGTAGCATAGAGGATCTTATAGGTGGTACTCAGCAATGTTATACCCCATAGTTGCTGCAAACTGTGATATCTCCCTTCTTATGTATGGGGCAAATTATACCACGACGCCAATCTGGCGACATCTCCTCTTGCTCCCACACGTGCACCACGATCTCATGAATTGCGTGATGTAACGCTGTCCCTCCTTGTTTGGTCAGCTCAGCTGGTATGCCATCAGCTCCGGGAGCTTTATTTGATTTGAGCCATAAGGCTTTTACTGTTTCCTCAATGTTCTGTGGCGGCAACATTTGGTCTTGATCTTGCATTGGTGGAACCTCCAATTCTTCTGTGATCTGACTATTTAGCAATTCATTGAAGTGCACTTTCCATCGTCCTCAGGATCGGTGATCAGATTACCCTCTTCATCCGGGCAGTAAGTGCAGCGTGGTGTGTACCGCGTCATTCTGTGGATTATTTGGTAGAACTTCCGTGCCTAACGCAGATCTCGCTCTCTACTTTTCTCTATTTCCCAGACAAATTCTTTTTCCCAGGCACCTTTATTTTGTCTGTGGAGTCTTTTTTCAGATCTTCTGAGCTCTTTGTATTTCTCCTCGCGTACCCGCATCCTATGAGACTGCAGCATTGCCCGGTATGCAGCATTCTTACATTCAGTCGCTAGTTTGCACACATCATCAAACCAGTCGAGATGGAGTTGGCAGTACTAATGACAGTATTCTCTTCTACGCCCGGCATTCTGGCCCCAGGACTTATGCTGCCTCCATCGAGCTCTTCGAGTGCGATTCTTACGCATTACCAAAGTGTTACTGGTGCTCTCATTGCGTAAGGCAACCGTGTTGATCCGAATCTGATCCGTGGATGCAATACGTCTCCGTAAGGCAACCCGCGCTCGGTAAACTGTACCAACAAGATAGTGATCCGAGTCGAAGTTGGCACGTCGGTACGTTCGTACCGTCATCACGCTCGAGGAGTGGCGGCGATCTACCAATACGTGGTCAATTTGGTTGCGAGTGGCTCCATGAAGTGATATCCAGGTGGCTTTGTGGATATTTTGTACGCGGAAACCCGGTACCCGCAACGACCAAGTTCTTTGATGCTGCCAGTTCGATGACTCGTCGTCCATTGTCAATAGTTTTGTCATGCAAACTATGGGAACCTGCGTAGTGCCTGAAAACCGGCTCCCGACCTATTTTCGCATTCAAATCACCAAGAACGATTTTCACATCGTATTTTGGGCAGGCATTGAGGGCCCTTTCGACGTTCTCATAGAATTCTTCTTTTTCGTCGTCAAGGGACTCCTCTGTAGGTTCGTGAACGTTTATGAGGCTTATGTTCTTAAACTCGCCTCGCATGCGAAGAGTGCATAGCCTTTCCTTTATTGCATTAAAGCCGATAATTATTATTATTTACTGGCCTGTAGGAACCCGGAAGTTCACGGCCTCACCGACTCGGCCCCGCCATTGTTACCTGTCCTGTGCGCTCTCCCTCCACGTTCGACCATCCGATCCGATCTCCTCGAGGTCCAATCTAACATTGTCCTCCAATCTCCGTCACGGCCGTCCTGTCGGTCTCTTCCCCGTTAGTTTACCGTCAAGAATTCTATGCACGGTCCTATCATTGCCCATTCGCGCTACGTGTCCGGCCCATCTTAATCTTCGCGACTTGATCACTCTCACTATTGAAGGTTTGCGGTATAGCTTGTAGCGGTTCTTGCGAACGCCACTACTTACCTGCTTATCTACCACCAGGTAACCCCTTTTCATAAGCGTCCTGTTCCAATAAAGCGTGTACTCACCTGCATTGGTTATTCCTATAACCGCGAAAAACCTGTAAAGCACAATGTCTGCTAATACGAAAATTATATCAGCAATGGCAGACATTCCCTACATGGGCATACAGAAACCTGAAAACCATGATTTACCTGCTCATAACGACCAACCACCGCCGCAATGCTTAACTGCGCTGAAGTAAAACACCATCAGCAACACAAGCGTTTCTATAGGAAGGGCAAATTGGTCGCACATCTAGCAACCAAATGGGGATCATCGTGTGTGTGCGTTTCAACCCTTCTTTGGTGGTACACCAATGCGAGAAGGAAAAATACCAAATATGGTCATCGAGGCGATGAATGGAATTTTGGTATTCTGTCGCTTCGGTGGCAATAGTCAATCGCGTCTTGGATTCCGTGAGGGCAAGTCGTGCCCTCACGTTAATTAATAAAGTTAACTAGTGACTACCACGGCGTTATCACGGTCCTTAATTCGAACCTTTTATAGTTGAAATAATCGAAACGGACGTTACGGCCGGTAACACCAGAGAAAAGAATACCTCTGCGTAGAATTAATTAAACTCAGTGACTACCACGGCCTTATCACGGTCCTTAATTCGAATCTTTTATAGTTGAAATAATTGAATCGGACGTTACAACCGTGTACGCCAGAGAACAAAAACCTCTGTGACGATTTAACTGAATTTACGTGATTTTTCGGTGCTACAGTCATATTACAGTTTTGAACCTGGTCTGTGCAAATCGTTTTGAACCAAAGTTTTTAATAATTAAAATACAGTGCCACCACTTAAAGTAAATTTGTAATCATTGAACACTGAGCTCAACATAAAGTAAGTTTTTAATAATTAAAATACAGTGCGACCACTTAAAGTAATTTGTAATAACTGAATACTGTGCTCAACCCAAAGTAAATTTGTAATAATTGAATACTGAGCTCGACACAAGTAAGTTTTTAACAATTAAGATACGGTGCACAACCAAAAGCCAGTTTTTGTAATAAATAAATTACTGTACAATTAAAGTAAGTTCATTTGTAATAAATAAAATACTGTACAACCTAACTAAGTTTTTGTAATAAATAAAATACTGTACAACTTAAACTAAGTTTCGTAATAATTAAGATACGGTGCACAACCTAAAGCCAATTTTTGTAATAAATAAATCACTGTACAATTAAAGTAAGTTCATTTGTAATAAATAAAATACTGTGTACCACGCCAAGTAGGTCGTACTTAAGAACATAAGAAAATAAGTTTACCTAAGAATACCCTTTGTTTTGTACGATATTAGTAATAGTTGCTAAAATAAATATTAAAAGCAGTAGAAGAAAGAGACCAGTTAGTTTTTCCCTGATCGACAAGACCACCAGTGATCAAAGCGACCACTAAGACGAAGAACGGGTACGGAGTTTTGGGAGGTCTTGGTGAACCCGTGTCGGACTGGCACCTACCAAGACCAAGACACCCATAAGCTCTTCCAATTCGTGGTTGTGGAGTTTCCTCCATTGTCCTGACTCTTCGTCATATTTACCGCCAAATATACCCCTTAAAACTTTATTCTCGAATACACGGAATTTGTTCTCTTCCCGTTTTGTGAGAGCCCATGTTTCGCATCGTATAGAACAATCGGCGTGATTATGGTTCTATAGACACGGAGCTTTATATTACGTGATAGCAGTTTGGATTTTAATAGTTTACTGGCTGCATGCCAACTAGCGCTGCCGGAATGTAGTCTTTTGTTTATTTCCTTTGACGTTTCGTTTCTGGTCGTCAGTATCGTTCCCAGATATTTAAATTCCTTGACATTTTCAAATATCTTGCCCCTGACGTTTATATGCGTTCTCTCTAATCATGTATTTCGTTTTGTCTTCGTTTATTTCTAGGCCCACCTCTTCTGCTGCTTGCATGATGATTTCACAGATTTTACTTATAGTTTCGAGATTATCGCCCAGAACGGCGATGTCATCCGCATACGCGAGCACTTGTGTGACCCCGTTCAGGGATGATCCAGCCGTGTTGTCGTCTTGTATCTTTCTGATAACATACTCGAAGACAAGGTTAAAAAGGCATGATGAGAGGCCATCCCCTTGTTTTAGTCCGTCCCGGATTTCAAATGGTTCTGAGAGGTGATTTTCTATTCTAACTCGCCCTTTGTTTACGTTCATGCAAATTTGAATGAGGACGGCATATTTTTCGGGATTCCCAGCTTAACTACAATATGGTAGAGTCTTTGTCTTGCGACTGAGTCGTTGGCTTGTTGGTGAACCGTCTCTCCGTATTCCCACTTCTTTTCCAGCAGTAGCCTTATTGCGAACATTTGGTCGCTTGTTGACCGGTTCCGACGGAATTCGCATTGGTAGTCTCCCAATATTTCTTCTGCGTACGGTGTGATTCTTGCCAGTATGACATTTGTTAATATTTTGTATGTGATTGGGAGCAATGATATTCGTCTGTAATTTTCGCAGTCAAATCTGTCGCCTTTTTTTAAAATGGGGATGACTATTGAGGTTTTCCATTCTTCCGGAATTTCTTCCTTGTCCCATATTATTTTAACCAGTTGGTGGATCTTTCGAGCGGTTGCCCCTCCTCCGTGCTTCACAAGCTCTGCCGGTATGCAATCGATTCCGGGAGCCTTGTTGTTTTTCAGTCGATTTATCGCGTCTACAACTTCGTCGAAAGATGGATCTTGGGCTCGGCTGTATGTACGTTTGGTGCGTTTATTTGTGGTTGATGGGTGCGCACATTGAGTAGGTTTTTAAAGTACTGCTTCCATCTTGTCACGATATTTTTTGTTTCTATCACCAGACAGCCGTTTGTGTCGGATTATTTTGGCTCTCCCTCGGTAGCCATTTCTAATTGTATTTATGCCGGCATACATACCTCTGCTATTCTTTGCTCTGGCATTTTCTATGATTTTTTCGATCCGAGTCTTCTCCTATTCGCGTTTTTTGCGTTTGAAAAGTCTAGTTGTTTCTTTCCGAATTGTCGCGTATCTTACTGCGTTGACTTCATCATATGCTTCTAAGTGGATCATTCTGAGGCGTTTACGTTCTTCGATCTTTGCCCTGCACTCATCGTCAAACCAAGGCTTGGACTTAGATGTTTTCTTAAATCCTAATACCTCTTGGACTGTTTGTTTGATTGTGTCTCTGATCGATGTCCATTTAGTGCCCACACTATTGGCTTCCTCTTCCTCACTGCTCCCATTCTCTAGAATGCTAAATCTATTCGTTAGTTCGTCTTGATATTCATCCCTTTTACGTAGGTCTATTAGTTTATCAATCCCGAACTTTTTGCTCGTCTCCCGTGCCTGTCCATGTGGGTTTGCTGCAAGCCGACTTCTAATTTTGCCCATCACTAGAAGGTGATCGGAGTCGCAATCTGCTCCTCTATATGATCTTACGTCAAGGATATTCGAGTGGTGTCTTTTGTCTATGAGGAAGTGGTCTATTTGGTTACGCGTTACGCCGTCGGGTTATATCCATGTGGCTTTATGGATTTGCTTGTGCTTGAACATCGTGCTTTTCACTACCAGATCTTTTGACGCTGCGAACGTGATAATTCGAATACCAATATCATTAGAAACGTCATGTAGGCTTTCTTTACCTATTGTTGGTTGGAAAATATCTTCCTTTCCAATTTTCGCATTGAGGTCGCCGAGGAGGATTTTAACATCGAATGATGAGATCCCATCAAATACTTCCTCTAGGGTCTCGCAGAATGTGCCCTTCGTTTCTTCGTCAGTAGATTCTGTTGGGGCCTGTACGTTTATAAATACATAGTTGTACCATGGGCCCTGTATTTTTACCACCGACATTCGGTCATTAATAAATTGCACATCTTTTACATGGGGCGTAATCTTCTTGCTTATGATGAAGCCAGTTCCGAGGTTATGTGTATCGGTACCTCCACACACCAGTGTAAACCCGTTGGTTTCGATTACTTGATGTGGAAATCGAACTTCCTGAAGCGCGACGATGTCCATTTTATATTGTTTCGCGTTTTCTACGACCGTCTGTATCGCGCCTGGTTTATATAACGTTCGAACATTCTACGTGCCGACGCGTATATCCCGCTTTTTCCGTTTTTCTCTACGTCTTCTTTTTGCCGAGTCCGTGTTTTCTTGATGATTTTTTCCCTTATGGTAGTGTCGGCTCATCACACCTACGCCTACCGGGTTTTTCGTGAGATCGTTTTTTGTATATTGGTTATTAATTTTTGATCCCATGTTATGTGTTCTTTAACAATATTATAATATAGTAAAAGTAAGAAGGGGACTTACTGTGGTTAAGTTTGTGCGACCGTTGAGCGGTCCCTGTGCTGTTGTTGTTGCTGTGGTCCGCTGGCTCGTTGCAGGGGGCGTTGTGTTGTTGCTCCCCTGATCAGCTTTCGGTTGAGTGTTGATTGTTGGTATTGGTTATTATTGTCCACCTTTTACTTTATTCTGTGCAACTTTACAGATATAATAATTATTACTTTATTTGTCTATTCTATTGTTACTCGTTTCATAGTTTAACGACGATTGATTTTATATTTTTTTTCACCGTTGACGTTTTATTTTATAATTCGACGCCAACGCCGGTTTTTATTATTTTCTCTGCCAAGTAGAATTTGCATAAAGTAGTTTATGCAAATTAACTACTTGGCGAGTTGTTCTCATTTTATAGGTAAAGAGGGGAAACTAACGAAGGGGGATTAGTGGATTTTGGGGGGACCTGGACTCAAGGTCGGTCCGTAACACCCACGAGTCTTGGGGTTTCAAATAGACCGCCACATCAGAGCCCCCTTTTGACATGGTAAGGTCTGCTTACTGCTCTGATTCGAGTTGGTATCAGAGAGGCTCCGTTATAATACAGCCGGTATACCCCTGGCTGCAAACCATCCAATTGGCACGGTGACGCGTAACGCCCTGGATTAGGGGTGGTAGATCTTTGTGTGTTACTCCTCGCTAGCCTGTCTGACATGGGTGGCCCTACTGGAAGCCTGAGTGAATCATTGTAATTTAAGTCCCCGCACCACGTCAAGGTTTCTACCAAGCTGGGGAAAGCCGATAATGGCAGGCGTCAGTTTTTGGCTGACTAGAAAGCCCTACCCCAAGCACATGGTGTTTTGCATGACAGCTGTAATAAATGTGTTTTGTATGACAGCTGTAATATACGTCATACTCGTTTCTTTGAATAACACGACTCCCCGTCCATCTTATTTCTTGTAATGCTATTATGTCAGCCTTATACTCGATCAGGGCATCAGCTAGCCGCTGTGCAGCTTGAGCTATGTATAGTGAGCGGACGTTCCATGAGGATCGGCCTGGCCTTCGCCGGGTTGAAAGCAATCAGTAACTTTGCCCTGTATGTTCGCACCTTGGACCGATAGTATATGACCAGAAAACGTTATTGCCCGTAGGACAGAATAATATTTGTTGTTACACTTTCTGTATATAAATTCGCCACTCTTGCGAGCATGATTTAAAAAAAAAGTTGTTTCTGCGACTACTTGTTGTTGGGAAAGGATTTTGCCATTTGCAAAATACGTTTTACATTCCACTTTCAAAACCTATTTTTCTCCTATGACACTGCTTGAATCAAAATGTTCGTAATCCTTCCGTTATTCCTCTATCCTGATATTCTAAAATCTTTCCTTTCTGTCCTGTCTCGTAACCCTTTGCACTCGGGGCCTTTTTCGCGCGGCGCACCAGCAACTCGAGACGTTTCGCAGCCTTTTTGACGCATTTCTTACCAGTAACTTTAAATCATTACACACAAATTAATGTATAAAATTTTTATATTTTAACATTTTATATATCTTTACACCTTTATAAACATAATTTCTTAAATATTAGAAAGAGCGTAGGAACCCGCGTCGAAGAAACTAAACGTAAACAGTTACTGCCGCGCATCGAGTTACCGCAGCAAACCAAGTGGTGAGCGAGAGTCACCTCTCGAGTTGCGGCATCAAACCACATGGTGAGTGAGAGTCACCTCTCGAGTGCAAAGGGTTAATATAATAAAGGTAGTAATGACACATTTCGCTTGTGCTTATTATTATTACAAAAAAAAAAAAAAAAAAAAAAAACTATCCGTATTTCTCTACTGTCTTTTAATATAATAAAGGTAGTAATGACACATTTCGCGTGTGCATATTATTATTAAAAAAAAAAAGCTATGCGTATTTGGTCACCTTAATCGTGTGACCAGGCTATGTATTTCGGAAGAAGGAGGACCACGTCAAATAGCTATTCAACTATCAGTAAAAATAAAAAAGAGCAATATTTTAGTAAAATGTACGAAAAGAAACCATCAGTTGGCCAATTGTACGAGTCCACTAATCTCATATTCCCACAATGGAAATTCCGAATTCTCGTAAGTAGGTCACATCTGATCGCTCTAAAATGTTTGGACTACTTTACTCAATCATTTTTCGTTTTCATCTCCAACAATATCTTCCACCAAGCCTGCAAACAAATATAATTCACAATGAAACTATGTGGCTGCAACAAAGTTCATTGTGTCCATAGAAAGAACAATTTTTGGTCTCCTTTATCATCTGTATTAAACTGAATTCCCATTGTACGAACATGAGGCGCGATCTTTTTAATAATGCTTATCCAAGACAGGACAAAACAGTAATGTTATTTATACTAGGAAACTCTGGGAGTCATCGGACGCATCTCACAGGTAATGGAACGAATGGCGAATGTGCTAAAAATAAACGTTTTCGTCAACGCCTGACCAGAAGACATTGTTACCTTAATTTGCCGACAATATTTTGTTTTTATCTTCCCGTAATTTATGAAAGACATTCGAACGGTCGGGTTGTCTCCACAGTAGCACGTAATGTTGGTGATTCACTGGCAACTTGTTAAATCAATCATCACAGGGGTGATTCCGAGAATTCTTCGAACTCTAGCCTGGTTGGCGTTAAAGTGTTATTGGTTTAAAAATCAAAAAATTTCCTCTCAAACGACGTACCTCTTGTTAAGAGAGAATCTCAGTTGGTACCATTAAACAAGAGCCAACAAATACAAGACCCGTCCGTTGATCTACAAAGTTGCATGAGTCCCACAGATAATATCACCTCCGACAGAGATATGAGTTTTATGAATACGTATACTCACCTTGTTGCTGCTTGATGATTGTGAAGTACAAATATGTGCTTTACTTAAAGAAATAAAAATTCGAAAACGAAAAACGAAAAGTAAATAAATTTTTTTGAGCGATTAGAGTAGCCTGACAATTATATTTTGAGGGCAAACTTTGTCGTGTTGCCGTATAATTCGTTGAAATATTTTACAAATTGATCTTTTTAATTTCAGTTTTTGAATTTGAGCGATATTAAAAACCAAATCTAGAAGATATTATTCGTTAATAATGGGTACGACATTATCAGAACCGATTACGGCTAAGGAATCATCATATTGCCAAAATGAAAACTACCGCGTTGGATCAAGCTGTATGCAAGGCTGGCGTATAACGATGGAAGATTCACATACTCACATTCTGTCCTTACCTGACGACCCTGGAGCATCATTCTTTGCGGTATATGATGGGCATGGTGGTGCGGCGGTCGCACAATATGCAGGGAAGCATTTACATAAATTTATTATAAAAAGACCGGAGTATCATAGTGATATACAGCAAGCTTTAAAACAGGTATGTGCGAATTGTTATTCTTTGAAGAAAAAAATTAATTGCATTTATTTTAATATGTTTTGTCTGAAAAGGCATTTCTTGACATCGATACAGAAATGTTGGGAAACGATTCGTATGCAGAACAAATGGCTGGGTCTACGGCAGTAGTTGTCTTAATCAAAAATAATAGGTTGTATTGTGCAAACGCTGGCGATTCACGTGCTGTAGCCTGCATCAACGGTGAGGTGGATGTTTTGTCTTTGGATCATAAACCAAATAATGAAGCTGAGACGAAACGTATCTACGAAGGAGGCGGTTGGGTTGAATTTAATCGAGTTAATGGCAACCTAGCATTGTCGCGTGCTTTAGGGGACTTTGTATTCAAAAAGAATGAATCTAAGAAGCCCGAAGAACAGATTGTAACTGGTAAGAAAGGAATTTTTTATACATATTTTAATTTTGTTAAAAACAAGAATTTATGCGCAATAGCACCTTCAACCACCTCACACATATCCTATCCATAAAGGTTTCTGTATATAGAAAGTTAGGATTTTAAATTTTTAGAGAACTGACGGAACCCGCATCCAGATTTTTTAGAAATCAATAACAGGAAGAGAACTTCCCATATACAGGGGTCTGAAAAATTGTAGACTCAAAAGTTAATTATCAGTTTTCGTGGAATGACTCATTTTGTGACAAGATATGCTCAACCAACACCAACTGAAGGAAAACCCTCTATTAGTTCAATTGCTTTTTTACCATGAATGGTAATTAATTTACTGAAAAAACCCAAAATTCGACTGTGAAAAAGTGTAAACTGGACCCTTTTTTTCTATCTCAGGCTTAGTTGTAACACAGAGCTAGTTATAACAAAAGTGCTTAAAAACAGTAGAGATTGTGCAGTGATAATAAACAGATTTTTGTTTTACACATTGAATCATTTTAAAGTTCTAAGTATGCCACAATGGAACACTTAACGGACATTGAAAAACAAAGAATAGTCGATTTACAAAATAGTGGAATGACGCAAAGACGCAAAATTCTCAATGAAATAAATCGCTCTCGAGGTGTAGTGAAGAATTTTTTACTAGCCAGTATAGAAAATAACGGAAGAAACAAAATTTTCGCCGACGGCAAAACGACCCGTTCTACGTTGAATGTCCAGAACAGGTTTTTCACCCCAAATGGTTCGACATTTTAATTTGGACTACGATTCTAGCCTCATTAGAAAATGGGCAATAGCCTCAAGCAAGTTAAAGTATCGAAAGTGCGAAAGCGACATAAGGAAACATGAATTGAATTCGCTGAAACACACATCCAACACAATGAAATGTGGTCTCATGTCATCTTCATCATCATCATCACCGCCACTACAACCGAGATCCGGCCATGGCCTTATTTAACAAATCTCTCCACCGGTCCCGATTTCTCTCCGGAATCATCCTCCCACACACATGGGGCCAACGATTCTCCTTAAGACCTTTCTCTCGAACGCGAATGCCTTTTATTGAGCACCCCGGTCTCGGATCCATACATAAGTACTGGTAAGACCATGGTCTTGTACAGTCGCTTGGATGTTCTGGATAAATTTCGGGGTTTAAAGAGCGTTGATAGACCATAGTAGCCTTTGTTGGATTTGATCAGCCGTTCGCGTATTTCTTCTTCCATATTGTTATCGGCTGATACTATTGACCCAAGGTAGTTAAAGGATTGCACTACTTCATATTCGTGCTCCACTACCCTGATAGTTTGACCAACGTTAGGTCTTCTCTTCGCAGAAGTTGCCACCATGTACTTAGTTTTCCCCTCATTAATGTGCAGTCCGAGTGAAGGAGCCCTGTACAGTCGGATCTACCGATGATGTCGGTGTCGTCTGCGTAGGTAAGTATCTGGCTGTACTTGGTGACAATAGAGCCAGAGTCACGGATTGTTTTCTCCAACGCCAGGTTGAAGAGGAGGCAGGCCAGACCGTCCCCTCGTCGGAGTCCATTAAATATGTTTATTGGTTTGGACAGCAATCCCGCCACTTTACTTGGGTAGTTACGTTGGTCATGGTCAACCTACAAAGTGGTATCAATTGGTTTGGAATGCCAAGCTCTCTCATGGCATTATATAGTTCTACCCTGGCTATACTGTCGTAGGCGGCCTTAAAGTCTACAATATATCTATAAATAGATGATATAATGGAATCTTAAATTCCTGACATTTCGCCATCGTCTGCCTAAGGGTGAATTATCTGATCAAACGCTGTTTTGCCTGGGATGAAGCCATACTGATATTGACCAATGATAGCTTTAGCGTATGGGGCTATCCGATCTTATAGGCGATACTCAGCAATGTTATACCCCAATAGTTGCTGCACAGTGTGATATCTCCCTTCTTATGCATGGGGAAAATTATACCACGACGCCAATCTGGCGACATCTCTTGCTCCCATACGTGCACCACGTTTGCACCTTGTTTGATCAGCTCAGCTGGGATGCCATCAGCTCCGGGAGCTTTATTTGATTTGAGCTGTCTTGTGGCTTTTAATGTTTCCTCAATGCTTGATGGCGGCAGCATTTGGTCTTGATCTTCCAATGGTGGAGCCTCAAATTCTTCTGCGAGCTGACCATTTAACAATTCATTGAAGTGCACTTCCCATCGCTCCAGAATGCCTTCAGGATCGGTGATCAAGTCACATGCAGTAAGTGCGGCGTGGTGTGTACCGCGTCATTCTGTGGATTATTTGGTAGAACTTCCGCGCCTGGTGCGGACCTCGCTCTCTACTTTTCTCTATTTCACAGACAAGGTTTTTTCCCAGGCACTTTTCTTTTGTCTGTGAAATCTTTTTTTCAGATCTTCTGAGCTCTTTGTATTTCTCCTCGCGCACCCGCGTCCTATGAGACTGCGGCATTGCCCGGTATGCAGCATTCTTACGTTCAGTCGCTGGTTTGCACTCATCATCAAACCAGTCGCCCCGATCGCTACGACTACTGCCTAAGATGGAGTTGGCAGTACTAATAACAATATTCTTAAGGTGTGTCCATTTCTCTTCTACGTCCGGTATTCTGACCCCAGGACTTACTCTCCCTCCGTTGAGCTCTTCGAGGGCGAGTCTTAGCGCATTACCAAAGGTGTTACTGGTATTCTCATTGTGTTGATTCGAACCTGATCCGCGTATTTAATATGTCTCCGCAAAGCAATCCGCGTTCCGAAAACTATACCAATAAGATAGTGATCCGAGTCGACGTTGGCACTTCGGTACCTTCGTACCGTCATCAGGCTCGAGGAGAGGCGGCGATCTATCAACACGTGGTCAATTTGGTTGCGAGTGGCTCCATCAGGTGATACCCAGGTGGCTTTGTGGATATCTTTACGCGGAAACCTGGTACTGGCAACGACCAAGTTCTTTGATGCTGCCAGTTCGATGACTCGTAGTCCATTGTCATTAGTGTTCTCATGCAAACTATGGGAACCTGTGTAGTACCTGAAAACCGACTGCCGACCTATTTTTGCATTCAAATCACCAAGAACGATTTTCACATCGTATTTTGGGCAGGCATTGAGGGCCCGTTCGACGTTCTCGTAGTATTCTTCCTTTTCGTCGTCAGGGGACTCCTCTGTAGGTTCGTGAACGTTTATGAGGCTTATGTTCTTAAACTTGCCTCGCACGCGAAGAGTGCATAGCCTTTCGTTTATTGCATTAAATCCAATGATGGCACGCTTCAGTTTTTGGCTGACTAGAAAGCCTACCCCGAGCACATGGTGTTTTGCATGACATCATCATCATCATCATCATCGGCACTACAACCGGGAACCGGTCTTGGCCTTATTTAGCAAGTCCTGAGGCTTGTTAAATTTTCCATAATGATTTATTTTTTCTGGGCAAGGTCATTAGTCTTGCGCCAGGGGCTCCCCGACGGGGAAACGAACCCCGGTCTCCTGGGTGACAGGCGGGTATACTAACCACTATACTATCGAGGAGTTTTGCATGACAGCTGTAATAAATGTCATACTCGCGTCTTTGAATAACACCACTCCCCGTCCATCTTATTTCTTGTAATGCTGTTATGTCAGCCTTTTATTCGGACAGGGCATCGGCTACCTGCTGTGCAGCTCGAGCTCTGTATAGTGAGCGGACGTTCCATAAGAAAATTCTTAAATCGTTTGGCCATTTTCGTTTCCGTGGTCGTCGTCGTGTATCCGGTCCATAATAGTTTGTTTTTCGGGCAAGGTTATTAGCCTTGCGACAACCATTGGTTCACTACTTGGCGGGTGCCAAAGTAGCTATCCAGGGGTGTCACGTGGAGACTGCATGTCAACATGGATTGAACAGGGACAAGGATCTTCCTGGGTTTCGCCGGGTTGAAAGCAATCAGTAACTTTGCCATGTATGTTCGCTCCCATCCCCCCAAGTCTTTTGTTTAGCTCAAATTAAATTTAAAATATTGTTGATGAGAGGCGGTTTGTTGATCTTGGTCCGTTGCTGGTCGTATTACATATAACTCGCACGCATTGTAGTCTTTTCTTTTTAGCTCCTAAACCTACAGATCTTAAATATTATCTAGAACCTAACTGCGCAAAATAGACATGGTATATTTCTTCCATAGTTGTAGTATAACATATACACTTTTTCTCTGATTCAACCTTTTCTTTGTATTTTTACAGCTTATCCTGATGTAGAGACTCGTGAAATAACTGAAGATTTTGAGTTTCTGGTTCTTGCCTGCGATGGAATTTGGGATGTGATGAGCAACCAGGAAGTTGTTGATTTTTGCCGCAAACGTATAGCGAATGGTGTACATCCCGAAGATATATGTGAAGATCTTATGAACCACTGCCTAGCTCCCGACTGCCAAATGGGTGGCTTGGGTGGCGACAATATGACTGTGGTGCTCGTCTGTTTTCTACATAATAAGCCGTATCAACATTTAATTGATCGATGCGCATCCAGCCTTCAGACTTCCAATGGCACCAATGATACAACTAGTGAAAATAATGAAACCAACAATTCCAATGTATCCAACGGATCCAACAATACCGAAGCCAATGCGTGGGAGCCGAAAAAGATCCCCGTCTAGTTCCACGATTCTCCGTACTCAATATGTCAAACCATACTTCTCACCCATTCACGTCACCCACATCCTATTTTCTATGTTACTTAATTATTATGTTCATATTTTTACTTTTCCTTGCCGCGCACACACTATTAGTGACCAATGCAAAATATTCCCTTGACATCACTGGATTTCATAATTTTAATTTTGATGAATTAAATTAAATTTGGAAAGCCGAGTCATTTGATGATGAGATCAGTAGCACCGAAAGCTGCCGTCAAAAAACTTGTTCACTGAGTAGAATACGTGACGATGTAGAATATTTCACACAACAGAAAAATAGCCAAATGTACAAGTCCTTTTTAGTAAGCAAATTCGATTGTATGTAGAAACAGCAACAAAAATATCAAATAGAGAAAAACTCTGAAAGAATCCCAAGAATCATTGAAACGGGAAATAATAAATAAATAAGCTATATAATGCCAAAACGCCAAATTAATGAGTAAAAACAAATTCATAGGCAAACATTCAAAAGATCCACGTTAAAGATCAAATGTCACACATTAGCAGAGAATATAATGGAACTCCTTGCGAGACTGGAAACAGCAGTTCAACATTTCCAAATCCTAATCACTTGAGACTTGTTGTGCCACACTTACGATGTACAGCTATAAATTAATGCAATCCCTTTAAAACAAATGTGCCTAAAACGATGAATTTGCATTGTGAGACTTAAATTTATTGTAATTGGATATTGTCATAACAGTTCTCCCCTTATGGTTAATCAAAATTTCTTTGTTTTTTATTATTTTATTTTTTATTATTTTAAAGACAGTAATTTTTAGTTATTTGTAGATAAATGGAAATATGTAAATTGATTAAATTCAGAATACCTAATACCTAAGACATTTACAATAAATTAGTATAGTTTTAAAAAGGTGCTTATGTATTTATTTAGATGTGGAAAAACATTACTGTCGTATATGTTGATAAATCTAAATATCGTCGATTTAGTACCGTCATTTTTCTCGGCACTACTTCTTTATTGATTTGGTAGACTATCTTGCAATTCATCCAAGATTTTAACCACACACAACGCTCAACAGTTAGCCCAAATAAATTTACATGGTATTTCAAAGTTTTAATAATATGTTCGCGCAAAAGCAACTGAGTTCTTTCTCCCTTTTAATCAACGAAACATCAGATCATAACTCTAACTATCAACGAACATCAGTCCTTTGGTTATCTTCAGATCTTCACCACGCTAACACCAAACTCGTTAATCGCTACCGAACTATCTGCGCTATCAACACTACCCCACTAGGAATTCGTTCTCCAAATTCGACCTGAACGCAAGAGCTAAATATACTAAAGTTCATAGACTTGAAAGCTTAAACTCCATATCTAATATCTTCAATCCACCCTACTTCTAACTAATCATCTCAAGTATTTTCCATTTCTGAACATATCCTTGATCCTCTCAAGAAGCTTTAAAAGCTTTTATCTCAGGTTTAAATACGAGGGTTTGTACTCGGTTTGGTAATCAAACTCCAATAAGTTGTGATGAAATCTGGTTAAACGTGACATTGGATCTTTCACGTTAAATACTCCGTTTTATGGCTTGTGGACCGTATACACGGTGAATTTCATCATCATCATCGGCACTACAACCGGTATCCGGTCCTTATCCAGGACTTGTTAAATTGTCCATAATAATTTGTTTTTCCGGGCAAGTTTATTAGCCCACGGTAAATTTACGCATTTGCAAATAACAACGGAAATTCTTACCCGTCCACACGATGGCTGATTAATTCCTTTCTGCTTTATTCAAGGTTCGACTGGTATAAGCGGTGGATGATCTTTGCCCGTCACGCGGGAGATCGAGGTTCGATTCCCCGTCGGGGAGCCTCTGGCACAAGACTAACGACCTTGCCCCGAAAAAACAAATCATTATGGAAAATTTAACAATCCTTAGGACTTGCTAAATAAGGCCAAGACCGGTTCCCGGTTGTAGTACTGATGATGATGATGATCTTTGCCCATTTCACCTTGTGATAGCACGGCATCCAGTGCTGCATTACTCGCATCCGTGATCAGATTAAAGGCTTTGTAAAATCTGGATAGATTAACAGTGGCGGCGAAACCAACACTTCCCTTATTTTCTCAAATGTCTGCTGGCATTTGTCTGACCACGTGCATTTTACGTCCTTCCTCTAAAAGTTTGGTAAGGGGCGTACTGTTGTGGGGTTATTATATTGTGACGCATATGCCAATCAGCACAAGAATATTCTAGAAAGTCCGAAACAAAGTACTAGGATATTCTAGAAAGTACTGGAAAACGAGACTAGGAGCAATAGAAAATTCGAGGCTATGGAACGGACAGAAACGAAACAAATCATAATGAGGAAAAACGGTATAAATACGCCGCACGCAGATCAAGAAGAAGACGTAAGAAGTAAGCAGTAAAAGACGCGATAAGTACGGAAGCGATAAGTCAAAAAATCGTTAAGTGTATGGTAAAAAGTAACGGTTGTTATTAACGGACTAATAAAGTGTTACATTAATTCAAAACCGATTAAACGGCTGTTATTTATTCAAATAATTAATCCAGCGAACCCTAAGCACGCAACAAGATCTTAGCTATGTGCAGGCAGGTGCACTGGTTCTCTAAGGTCCCCAAGTTAACAGTCACTGCTCCAAAACTTAGAAAAATAAAACACTGTAGTAGTCTTGTTGTATAGTTCAACTAGTATTTTTTATTTACAAATTATCCAAAATGAAGATTTAACGCAAAACAGCACATTGAAAATAAAAAGATAGTTCTTATTCCTTATTTGCAGTAATCACTTAAAGTTTAAAGTATGATTATAATTTACATGAAGCTTCACAGCAACACAGCACATCGAAAATAATAAGGATAATTTTCCTATTGCGCGTACAGCGTACCCACTCGACGACTTGCGTCCGCACACCACCGTGGTTAATCAACGACTCTGTGGTAAGGGAAAAAATTGATTTTCTTCCCCCGTGGTGACCAATGGGAGAAGCTCTCCGACACATTGGTCCCAGCGAGGGTGCACACACACGCGCCAAGATGATCTCGGCCACTCATGCTGTGTGCCCATGAGTACGCGAACAACAAACATAAAAATCCAACAAAGGGAAACACCAAGAACATTGGTTGCAACTGGGCAAACCATCATGCAGACAGGGATTTTGGATGTTATTACGATCGGCGACTGCGTACAGCATCTATACCGATCGTGCACACATCGATGGTGTCTCAAAGGGCCGAACTCTCGTGTCTATATTTACATTATTGAGAATTCGGTTTCCTTTGGCGGCCAGTCGCGGGCTATGTTATGCTCATCAGTCGAAAGACCGGCCGACGTGTATGCAGATAAAAAGGGGGAATATGCCATGTGTAACATTAGAGTTTGACCTCTGATGTAGACATTTAATATTTATTTATCGGGCAGCTTAATGGCCAAGATGGTGTACTAGTTATTAGTATTTTATTATTATTACAATGTAATACCTGAGCGTAACCCCAGATATTAACATTTGTTATTTAATTATCTGGGAGTGCGTTGGTGTATGTTATTTATCCTTCATTAGGCCCCACGTTGGGCGCCAAAATGTGACATTAAGTTTTAAAGAAATTTTCATTACTTACGGCGTTCAAGACGTGCTAGAACTCTTCCCTTGATGGATGGAAACTCTCACTTTATTTTGATACTATTGCTTTTATTTTTCTTTTAGCTTCACTTATTCAATATTTAACTTTATATGGGAATGTCGAGCCCTTAGTTTTATGTCACAATTACTTAAAAAAGAGAAATAAGAAGGTCCGCTGTGCAGTTTCGATGGCCGGAACCCTCTGATTTGTTTATTACTTTACACTGCTAATTCTAATCTAATCAAGACAAGAGGTCCGCTGTACGCACGCTAAGGCCGCAACCTTTTGTCCGATAGATCAGATCACTAAACACTGCAAAGAAACTCACTTGCCCTACCCTTTAAATACCAAATTATTGGCGAGTTAATGTAGATGATGCATTTTCTCACCCAGAACGTGTATCCTATTCTGAGGTTATTCGCCTGACATGATCATCATCATCATCATCGGCACTACAACCGGGAACCGGTCTTGGCCTTATTTGGCAAGTCCTGAGGGTTGCTAAATTTTCCATAATGATTTGTTTTTTCCAGGCAAGGTCATTAGTCTTGCGCCGCAAACCGATCCGGCTCGAAGGATCATATGTTCACGGTGCGTTTACCGTGCAATTTAAAAATTCGGCGAAACGAACGACGACAAAATAACTACTCGAAAATGTTTAATTTCAATGAACGACAGTTTATTTTATTTTATTTTCAAATACGACAACGAAACGACAATTTAATCGACAACGAATAATGACAACACTATTGTTGACAAAACGAACGAAAACGTTGTGCACTGCTTGTGTACGACAACGAAGTGGACGAATAGTGAAAAGATCTTCACCGAAAGGAATCCTTAATGGTCGCCATCTTGGTCCTTTGATGAGCGGAAGTAGGCGGGGCTAGGCCTTGCAGAACGATAGCTGAACGAAACTAGACGAATGATGTGGCGTACTTTTGACAGTTAAGGTGTCAATACAATGTTGATATTGTATGGTCAGATTTTGGCGGCAGTCAATGTTGTCTACGCTAATTTGTGAAGCGAGATGCGATATGCCGCCCGCCTTGAAGCGTCAGGTTGAAAACTGGTGTGGTGTTTCCGGTTCCTGTAGTTTCGTCTATGGGGAGAGGGCATAGTCTCTTGACGCAACGATCATATATGCCGCCTTTTGTACGGAGAGTGACTATACGTACAATTTCATCCTGGCCGGGGTGCGTAGCTATGACTCGACCAAGTGCCCATCTTAGTGGTGGTAGGTTTTCATCCACGATGAGCACTAATACTCCTTCCTTTAGCTGGACCTCGGGACGGCGTGAGCGGCTGAATTGTATGAGCTGGTGCAAATATTCTTTATGTCAGCGCTTCCAAAAATGCTGCTTCATTTGCTGAGCGTGATGCCAAGCGGTTAGGCGATTTGCGGGTGTATCTGTGAAATCAACTTGTGGAAAGGAAGTTAAAGGGCTACCTACTAGAAAATGAGTTAATGGTTCGAGGTCATTTGGATCCGAGGACATAAGAGATATAGGACGGGAATTTAAAGTTGCTTCTACTTCGATCGCATATGTTTCCAATTGTTCGTATGTAATTAATACATTGCCTACAGTTCGATTCAAATGATGTTTGAATGATTTAACGGCAGCTTCCCAGATTCCTCCAAAATGAGGAGCTCTTGGCGGTATGAAGTGCCAATCAATCCCTTGACCAGCACAAAATTTAGATACATTATTTTGATGCTCCTTTGGATTAAAAAGTTTGTAGAGCCGTTGGAGCTCGTTTTTTGCTCCGACAAAGTTAGTTCCATTATCCGATTTTCCCCGTCTCGAAAAGAAACGCTTCAGGCTTGCGAGAAAATCCTCAGTGGATAATCCACCAACTAACTCAAGATGCACTGCCTTTGTGCATAGACAAACGTATACAGCTACGTAGACTTTTAATCGATTTTTGTTACGATGACGCTTTTCTTTTATATAGAAAGGTCCATAATAATCGACTCCGACACGTAGAAAACGGCGAGCAGATGTTATTTGATGTTTAGGTAGAGTACCCATAGGGTAGTCAGTGAGAATAGGTTTGGCCTTGAAACAGGGCATGCACTTATGAAGGATGCATGTCTACCACAAAGACCACCCAAATCCGTCGATACAATAATGTATGTTGGTCATCCGCTACCAGATTCCTGGAAAACGTAAACATCTCAACGAGATACGGCGCGAATTTTTGCGAGGGTAAAAATAACAAAAGGAAGTACGCCTATCCCACGGTGCCTTTTTTGTATTTCACACCCATTAGAAAGATCTAATGGATTTCGGGTGTATTGTCAAACAAAACCCATGAACTATACTTCCGTTCAAATTGCAGGATATCTTTCGGCCTTCGCGCCAGATATGTTAAGTAAATAAGGCGGCACACAATCGACAACCGTCGAACTGAATTTCGACCACCATCACGGATGGTGATTATGATGTTCGATGATGAGCGAGTTCTTCTTTCAGGAATGATAAATCACCCCTGGGACTTAATTACATGCTGCTAACAGAGATTCGGAAATTCTGTTAGCAATGCGAATAGGAAATTTCTCTGTGCAGATATAGATACGATCTGTAGCAGGATATTTTTGGGGTTGAGATAGTTAGTCAGATTTCGATCGTCAACGGGACGAGAATTATCACGTCGAGGTGGTAGTGAGAAACGTCGAGGAGGTAGTCAGTATCGTATCTGAATTTCAGTTAATTTAATCTAAGGGAGTAACGTGTGTTTCGTGCATGTGCTTCGCTGCGGGTTTAATAAAAATATTGTCGAGACACTTATTTAGTTTGAATACGGCTTAGTGCGCAATTTAGGAACAATTAGTGGTACGAAATAAAAAAAGAATTAAATCCGTAAACGATCTGCGTGTTTTATTTGTGCTTTTCGCTCGGTGGATTCGTTGTGTGCTAGCAGGGTGCGGCGGAGCGCTGCAACCCGGACCTTCAACCGAAGGACAATAAACATTCGCCAAAGTTTAATACACTCAATCACATCATCATCGGCACTACAACCGGGATCCGGTCTTGGCCTTATTTAACAAGTATGAGGCTTGTTAAATTTTCCATAATAATTTGTTTTTCTGGGTAAGGTTATTAGCCTTGTGCCAGAATACACTCAATAACCGGATCTTAATTTCCGCCAAACTGTCACACCGAATATAGGGTAGTTTGGACTCCAGCGTGCTTGAGCCTAGTATGCTCTGCCTGTATGATCAATTTCGTGATATGATGCTGCAACGGCAACAGTATAGGGTGACGTTGATCTTCGGATAAGGACGAACGCGCAAGCCTGCCTCGGACACGTACTATGCCGGCGGAGTCCAAAATTGGATTCAGCGGTATTAATTTGTTTGGTGCTGGGAGTGGCTGGTTGGCCGACAATGTTTCAATATCGCGCCTGAATGACTGCAATTGAACGAGCTTGATGATGACGTTGTGTGAGCGTGAAAGTTCGTCAACTCGTAATGGGCCAATACTGCGTCGAGACATGCCTTTGGCATTGCGAACGTATCTGAGTACATATCCAATGATTCGTTGTAACTCACTAAACGAACTGTATCGCTCAAGTATATCTTGGTTTCTGCGTCGCTATACCACGACGAGACAGCAAAATCTTTGGCGTTGTAGCCCAGCAATAATTTTGTTCCGTGGTCGTTGACACTTGACCAGGAAAGCAAATAACAACTAATGTGTCACCATGGACACATAAAATGACTGCCGCATTGGGCACAAAAGAAATACATTTTTTCAAACACATATTAATTTAACTTTATTTTACGTTAAGGACGTTCACATTCGTAAAATAGGTGCTGAAACCACTGTAAAACAACTTTTAATTTAACCAAAACGTTATATAAAACAACTGGTGCTGAAAGCACCGTATACCAAAAGTCACAAAACTGTATGCCAAAACAGTAACATATAAAAACGTCACATGAATAGACAATTTTGCTTTTGTATATTCAGCAATAGGTGGCGTTCCGGGTGGTATGTTTCTTTTCAACTGGTATAAGCTATAATATGTATGTTGCGGAACTGCAACATCTTCCCGGGCCGCGACGATGGACCCAGTAGGCCTCCTTAGTTGGCGTCACCACCTGGTGTCAGCGCCGGGGGAAGTGGCGGTTAGTATTTGGTTGAGAACATATGCTTCAATGCTTGTTCTGCTGGTGAACCGGTACGGTGCAACGGTAGGGTGGCAATGATTAATTATATTGGTTCAACCTAATTGTATTACTTGGGTTTCGTTATGAAATATAATTAGTTATTGTTTTAATTCGTATTCAGTTATCAGTGTGTGTGTGTGTGTGTATGTGTGTGGCGGAAGGTCCAGTTGGCCACTGATTGCTAACGTTATAGCTTGTGATAAGGCCGTCATTGTTTGGTGTTGACTTATGCTTTTAATGTTGAATGTTCGTTGGATCGTAAATCCATACGTAGAATTATATGTGTTGGACGTAGTCCCATGTCGGATCGTGAATCCGTAAGTAGTATAAATATTTTGGACGTAGTCCCCATTGGATCGTAAATCCATTAGTAGAATGAGAATATCTTGGACGTCGTCCTATGTTGGATCGTAGATCCATAGATATAGTATAAATACTTTTGACGTAGTCCTATGATAAGGATATATTGGACGTAGTCCCATGCTGGATTGTACATCCTTAAATAGTTATTGAGCGATGTGGTCGTCAATATGTTGAAGGTGATGGGTTGTAATTCCTGGTTGGAAAAGTGGCCATTTAGATTTAGTTGAAATCTAGGTGCACTAGATGGAGCTGTCAATTCAGTCCAAAGACCGATTAGTTGCGTTAAAGTCGGCCGTGCAATATTGGTTTTCTATCATCTTCTGAATATGGCCAGCCTGTGCCGATATTAGAAGTATTAGAGTTGCCGCCAACTGCATATGATCATCTGCCTCTTGAATCCAAGGTGATTGCTGTGCCTGATGCTGTTGCGGTTGGGGATTTGTCCCATCTACGCCGCTAAACCAATGCTCGGCGTTGGGCGAATTTCTTTATGGGAGCTTAGATTGACGTTGGCCACATTGCCTGGCGGAGTATTTTATCCACTGATAGATTGATTGTTCTCCAAATGATAATTATGATGATGGCCACCATAGAAATAATGATATGTTCCTTGAATTGAGCGAATTCGCTGAACTTCCCATAAGATCAGAAGGGATTGTATTGTTCCCCTTCATGGTAGTTCGTGGAAGTTGTTTCGCCGGTATTGTTGGATGCTCTGGCATTTGAACTGTAGTTACCGTCAGCCGATTCACATATCCGACGTTGAAGTCGCTGAGCGTAACTCTTAAACGCTGAAGCGGGACTGCGGTCATACGGTGCAGCCATTGTCTGTGAACCACCACCATCTTCATAATAATTGTCAGGACAATGTCTATGCTGCCACAGCGATTGTTGTTGTGGGTGCTGTGACCGCATGTGATTCCCTTTTGGAACAGCATAGTTGTTCAGGTTTTGATGGTGTTGGGGTTGAACACCTTGCGGTATATTCTGTTGTTCAATAAGCCTTGTTTAATTGTGTCGTAGGATAAACTAGTCTTAAAGCCAGGTACTTTTCTTCTCCGTCTGGTGGCTGGACCATGTGTTCACTATTCGCCTTCCGTTGGTTGGATTTCCCGAAGGGTGCCGGCATCTTTCCTATTCTTCTCCTTCTATATTCCCTAATATTGGCACCGAAAGCCTATCTTAGACACCGACTCCGTTGGAGTGGTGCCCCCGTGGCAGCTATGTGCAATGGGCGGTGTTAAGTGGGTGCCCCCAGAGCATTTCGTCCAGACGGCGAAAGGTGAAAAACCCCAGACACGTGACAGCGATTTGCATTAGTGGCGAGAGCGGCAAAATCAGGATGGTCGAACGATGAATCCAGGTGACGAGAAGCGGTGAACTCCAAATCCGCGACAGCTTTCTGATGACATGCTTTTCCGAAGGGTACCGGCATCTTTCCTTGTTCATCGTTTTCTTGTCCCTTAGTCTTGTAACCGAAAGTTTATCTTAAACACCGACTCCGTTGGAGTGGTGCCCCCGTGGCAGCTACGTGCAATGGGCGGTATTAAGAGGGTGCCCCCAGAGCATTTCGTCCAGGCGGCGAAAGCGAAGAACCCCAGACACAACAGCGAAGTGCCTGGGAGGCGAGAGCGGCAAATCCTGGATGCGTAAACGATGCGCCCAGGTTTCGAGAAGCGGTGCCCCAGGAACAGATGTAAATGAGATGGTAAATGGCAATTCCCGGTGTTCTTAGACTTCTTCATCTGCAAGTTCGATGTTTGGCATGATACTTGCAGGTATAGGACCGGAAATGTCTTCGTTGACGAATTTTGTCTTAGTACTGAGCGCTTCGATTTCATTGCATTGTCCTCTTGACTGTTTTGTCCGATGAGCCATCGTCCTCTTTTTGAAGTTCTTTCAATGTACGCGGGGCGTAACTAAGTTCTGCAGCGTAGGTCGTACAACGTGTCTGCAAGTTAATTAAAAGAGGATCTGAATGATGTCCTCAACCGAAATACTGAGACCGATAGACAACTTCTTCATTTACCCGCGGTGACTTCTGCAGAATTACGATAAATGAACAACCTTGGATCTTGAAAGTGGACTAATTTGTAATTGCTAAATAATCGTAATTTGTGGACTGTAATTTGTATTTGGAAGAATTACTAGCTTTTCGTTTATTGATGATGACTTGTTCGACTTGTATGTTAAAGTTAAAATATAAGTTGGATCGTAAATCCATCTATATCATCGATGACTTCTTGGACGTAGTCCTCTTTTGGATCGTGAATCCCTCTATGTCATCGATGAACCTTTGAACGTAGTCATACGCGTTCCACTCGAATGAAACGCAAAAAATGTTGTTTTATTTATATTGGAAGTTTATAATGTTGGTAAAAATAGGAAATATCTATTAATTCATTCTATTTACCGTCGATTGCAATAGAAAAATTATTAAAATAAAGCAGAAATTAGTTTATTTTCACAAGAGTGATGAACCACCTAATCAGTACGGGCTCGGATATGTCCAGTCCGATTGAACTCAAGAAATATATATGTGGTAAGCATATTCCACTTGACCACGGTGTCTTCGTTTTTCAGAAGCACATCTGCCAGAGTTCCAATCTTATGAAGTGCTCCATCATTTTGCTTATTATCAGCGCTTGGTGATGTAATACTTGCATCCGATTCCCATTGTTGTTATCAGGTTCTAATTGAATAGCTTTCGTATCGGCGTCTATGGCTTCATCGTACTTTCCTGTATTGATTCGGCCATATGCTTTGCTGTAATTTGGATTGTAGAATAATGCAGAGTTGCAGTCTTTAACCGCACGATCATTTTCTGTTACACGGATATAAACTGGAGCTCGATTACAGTAGAATATTGGGTTTTCCGGATCGAAACTAATTGCCCGGTTGTCTTGGACTACTGCTTCTTGATATTTGCATTCCGTCATCAGGCGGTTGCCTTCATTATTAATCTGTTCGGCTATTTCAAGTGATTGCGGATTGCGTTCGATAAACATCGACTGGAACATTTCGAATAGATCTAAATTTTGTGGTTTTGTTTGTGAGGATGTGCCTGCACTGTTAGACGGAGCTTCTTCGCTATCGAGATCCTCATCATTGCTCAGATTAAACGTTGCTTGCAAACATTGTATAACAACATCCAGACTTTCCACGACGTCAGTGCCCAGCGATTGGTCCTCACTCGGTTGTTTTACATAGTCAATGAAGGATTTAACGAACTGCTTGTGGACTTCATCAAACATTTTCGAAATCTATCAACCGTAAACACTGAATTGCCGTTATTTGTCTCAAATCAATGTCGACAATGAATACAATTATAAACTAGAAGAGTCCTGAACAAATATGTCTTCTTTGTATACAACCGACAATAATTATCCGGCGACAGACAATGTCGACGAAATTCATTTATTTTCACGCACACCACACAACACTTTTTCAAGTTAAGATCGATGGATCTCTTAATTAAATTATATTAAATTATAAAATCAATTGCCACCTACCTGTTTACTGGAGCGCTGCTCACGTTGATCACCAATTGTTGATAATTCCCTCGTTGAGGATGTGATCCGATGGACGTCATCCAGTTGGTGGCGCTTGGATTCTTGCGCCGACTTCTTGCTCGGATGTTATACATCCGGCTCGAAGGACCATGTTTCTGCGTCGCATAACGATTTCTTCGCTTATCGCTTCCGTAATTATCGCGTATTTTACTTCTTCACTGCTTACTCATTACTTATTACTTCCGCACTTATGGCTTGCTTCACTTTCTACGTCTTACTCATCTCCACGATCTGTGTGCGACGTATTTATACCGTTCCCTCATTCTGATTCGGCGTTTCGTTTCCGTCCATTCCATAATCTCGACTTTTCTATTCCAGTTTTCCAGTACTTCCTAAAATAATCTAGTACTTTGTTTCGGACTTTCTCGAAGATTCCAGTACTGATTGTCATATGCGTCACACTATCCTCCGCCTAGATTAGTACGTCCCGAACTAAGTTCACTGGTCTCCCGGGCCAACAAAAGCCACCAGTCGATCGCGATGCACCACTTTCATCTTGGCGTTCGGCGGTGGAAGTTCTTGACCTTCTTCCAAATTTTCTACTGCTCTCCTTTTCGCGTCAGCTCGAGCCTGCCGCCATTCTTTCTTTTCCTGACGACGGAATTCCTCTTGCATTTTAGGGATCTCATGCGAATAGTATAAGAGAAAATGCATGTGCACACCCTTAAGCTCTTCTGGAGTTTGCACATCACGTAAGCGGTCTAGATATTCATCTTTAATTACACGCATATCATCTGGTATTGGAGCATCTGTCGATTTCATAACCGTATCCAACTGGTAGTTCCGCATATTTTCAAATAACTGGAGCGGTTTGTTCTTTGGAGCTGACAGTAAACATCAACGTGCGTCGTAGTAATAGACTTTCCATAGATCGTCGCACGTTAATCTTGGTTTCACGTGTTCTTCTCTATAGAGCGCAATGAACGGCACCTCTAGCTGTTGATTACGCCTACAAGCTAGGGCTTGCTTGATCTTTCCCCCCGTATGTGGTGGCTTACAATAGCGGTCTCGACCTCCAACATCCGTTGATCTCTCTTGTTCGGAAACAGTTGATTTACAAAACGCCTGTTTGTAAATCCATTCAGCTTCATCTTGTAGCTCGTTGGGTCCCTCTGGAACAGGCGTAACCGGAACTTCGCGTAATTGCATTCGCTCAGGAATATCCGTTTTACGGATTTCATTGTCCAAATCCGTAAAGTGACCCCTTCCCAATTCATCATTGAAATGTTTTGTCGCCTCAGTTTCCCTGTGACTACGTTCAGAGCGGCGTTCAACATCGTCTTCATCGTCGAATAGCTGTTCGTCTATAGCCTCACGTGCTGAACCTTCATCGACGTGCTGTTCCTCTCCATCACTTTCTTCATCCTGTGTACGACGCAGACGCTTGGAACGCTTTCTGCCTTCGACTTTCAAACCAAGATTCTCTTCAATAAGGTCACAGTCGTCGTCTTCCAGTCGGTCGTCCAACTCGTCATCATCATTGTAAATCCGTTTCAGGGAACGGCCTGAAGCATCAGTGTCTTCATCATCACTGCCGTCCTCTTCAATCGGGTTATCATCGATGAAATCCTTCAGTTCTTCACGTAACACATCATCGTCATTTTCCTCCTCTTCCTCACTGCTGTCGGCCATAGCTTTGCTCTTCCTGAGTTTCTTCAATTCATGTGGCTCCAATTCCTCCTCATCCTTAGCTTCTTCCGCTTCCGAGTCCCAGAATTCTTTCATACACTGCCTTTGGGCATCCAATTTTGCAGCTCGCACGTCTAATTTTACAGCTCGCGCATCCAATTTTGCAGCTTGCGCATCCAATTTTGAATTAACGTCTGCAGCCCACGCATCCAATTTTGCAGCTCGCGCGTCCAATTTCGAATTAATATCGATAGCTTGCGCGTCCAATTTTGCCATCATAATCCTGAACATCTCCGAAATGTCCAACGGTTGCGAACTCTTCTCCGAATGTCGATCTGCCATCGTCACAATACACTTCCACAGACTTATTTATTTCGCCAATAATTAATCCCACTTCTGACACCAATTGTAGCGAGCTTAGGGTTCGCTGGATTCATTATTTTAAAATAAATAAGAGCCGTTAAATCGATTTTGAATTAATGTGACACTTTATTAGTCCGTTAATAACAACCGTTACTTTTTACCGTACACATAACGATTTCTTCGCTTATCGCTTCCGTAATTATCGCGTATTTTACTTCTTCACTGCTTACTCATTACTTATTACTTCTGCACTTATGGCTTGCTTCACTTTCTACTTCTTACTCATCTCCACGATCTGTGTGCGACGTATTTATACCGTTGGACGGAAACGTATACCTCATTCTGATTCGGCGTTTCGTTTCCGTCCATTCCATAATCTCGACTTTTCTATTCCAGTTTTCCAGTACTTCCTAAAATAATCTAGTACTTTGTTTCGGACTTTCTCGAAGATTCCAGTACTGATTGTCATATGCGTCACAATATGTATGTTGCGGAACTGCAACAATCTTGCTTTCGAATTTCGAGCGACATGTAAGCGACCGTGTGTATCACGGGTTTCAACTCAGGAAGTTCTATTTTGTCCAAAGCTTGCTTCGGCCACGACGAATCTTGATCCTTTAACCATGATGGACCATTAAACCAAAGGCTACCCTCCACGAACTCAGAAGGAAGCTGCCCGCGAGAAATGAGATCTCCAGGATTGTCTTTGGAGGAGATGTGATTCCAATAACATATGGATACATTAGCTTGTATCTCGCACACACGATTTGATACGAATGTTTTTAGCTTGTGCGCGGGAGTGCTTATCCAGTGCAGTATGATGGTGGAATCAGACCAGAAATAGACCTCATCTATTTCCTTTGAGATGCTCTTTCGTATGCTGTTGTGCAGACGAGTCAGTAACACGGCTGCGCTGAGCTCCAATCTGGGTATTGTTAGGGGTTTGAGAGGAGCAAATCGCGATTTGGATGTAATCAAACGGATGTGCACTTGGCCTTGAGGATCGACGGATTTTAAATAGAAACAAGCACCATAAGCCTTTTCACTGGCATCGCAAAATCCATGCAGTTGTACATTAACTGCATTGGGTATGGTTACTCCACGAGGAAATTTGAGATTTTCGATTAAGTGGAGCTGGTCTTGGTAAGCCGAATGGATTTCCATAGGGACAGATTCGTCCCACGCAACCCCCGCCTTCCATAGTAGCTGAATCAGCACCTTGGCATATACCACGATGGGGCCTAAGAGTCCCAAAGGATCAAACAATTTCGAAATTTGAGACAATATGCCTCTTTTAGTGCTGCTGTTTAGCTTATCAATATTGACAGTATAAAAGAAATAGTCCTTGCGAGAGTTCAAGCGTATGCCCAAGGTCTTTATGTCCGAATCTGGGTCTAGAGACATATGCGAATGGTCAGGATGTTCTTGTTCCTTGATAAGTAGTGCTGGGTGGCTCGAAGCCCATTTTCTTAAGCAGAATCCTCCTTTTTTGAGTAGTGCGAGGAGTTCATCGCGGATCAGGATGGCCTCGGTTAGAGTATCCGCTCCTGTGAGTAGATCGTCTACATAAAAATCCTTACGCAATATTTGAACAGCTTTGGGAAAGTTGTTCGTTTCGTCATCAGCTAGTCTGAACAGCGTCTTTATGGCCAAATATGATGCGCAAGCTGTTCCATAAGTGGCAGTGTTGAGCTTGAAAACCTGTATGGGGTCACGCATAGTGCGTCGATAGAGAATTTTTTGATACTCTGCATCGGCTGAATTTACCTGAACTTGCCGATACATTTTTTCGATATCAGCCGTGAGGACGAAAATGTGAAAACGAAATCGTGAGAGCAATTCAAATAAGTCATCCTGTAGCTTGGGGCCTACCATGAGGGTATCATTTAATGAAACACCCGTTCTCGTTTTTGCGGAACCATTTAAAACAACCCGAATCTTGGTGGTTAGGCTGCTCTCCTTCACCACAGCATGATGAGGAAGGAAATAGCCTTTGGGCTCTTGATTCACTGTAAGCGACATGTGTCCCAATGACAGGTACATCATCTCGGGCTTGGCTTGGAGTTTGCGCTCCAAGGCATAAAATCGTCTCAATGCCATAGTATAAGACTCGCATAATGCGGTCTTTTTCTGGTTGAAAGGCAATTTTACTTGATATCTCCCGCCAGGAAGTCTAATGGTGTGGAGAGCATAATGATCCTCACAAGCTATTTCTTGAGGCGAACGAATTTTCTCAATTGAGATCTCCTCAGATTCCCAGAACCGAGTTAGATTCACATCTGGGGGACTGGATTGTATCGAAAGGTGGCAGGACACGTTAGCTGCCTGATAATTTGGATCGAGATCGCCAGCAACAATCCATCCTGTTAGGTTGAAGTGGTACGCGTTTCGTTGGCCGCCGATGGACGGTCACAACGAACAATGGCTGTCGCAAAGGGGAGAGAGCAGCGCGGTCAAGGCAGAAGAGCACGTCACCAATTGAACTTCGCAGCACAAACAGTAAGATACCTCGAACACATAATAGAATACAACACAGTAAAGGACTAGTAAAAGATAACTTAACTTTTATTTCCTATCATTTAAATTGTACAGCCTTGTTTTATTTCTCTCGACTGTTGCTGGCGATGATTGCTCCGATAATGTGAGCGCGGTGAAGGTTGGTTGCAGACATGGCAAATGAAAGAACAAAACAACTCGAGGAATTTACCTTCTTGGTGTTTTACTCGTGATGACGATTCTTGCTCCAATATAACGAGCCCGTTGAAGGTTGATTGTAGACTGACGAATTGGCATAACTGCCAATTCAAAAAGCGACGCTATGACATCATCGTGGTGACAATGATGGCCAGTTGGTGCCAGCTGCTGCGCAACTGGTATACATGCGAATGTACTAGATTTCTCCAGTACATTCCAGCACATTTAATTGCCAATCCGCAACATTCCGCCCGCCTTTGCCAATCATTGGCGAATCATTTTGTTCCAGGGGACGGTGGCTAGGGGCCGGGAGTGTGCGGTCTGCTGGTGGCGGTTGGTCTTGGTCGGTTGTCCACTTTCACGTGGATGATCGGTTGAGAGGGGGCCGCTCACCCCGAGGAGCGCTGGAGGCTTGAGGGTCTGGAATGGCCCGTATGATCGATGGCGACAGGAACCTCTTTCCCATCGCTGATGTCCGTTGCCTTTTGTGGTCGCGGGACCGGCCAGTTGATCTGGGTTAGAGTTGTAAGGTCGCAACCCACGATCAATGACCACGTGATGACTGGTGATGGGTCTCGCTATGTCGAGGCCAGTGGTGGTGCAAGGTGATGCGCCCGTTGGCGCCCGTCCGAAGTTAGTAACCGGCGGGATGCGGCCGCTGGCGTGTGAGGCTGTAACGTGGAGTCGGGTGCGGTGTCTACCCTGGCACTGTCCGCGTGTCCTGGTGAAATGGCAGTCACGAGCCAAGTGCCTCCCGGGGTCGTCGCAATGCAGCCTCTGTGGATGCACAGAGGGGCGTGCTTTCTTGCTGGAGTTCGAGAGACCGCTGGTTGCTGGGGAGCGCCGCCCGCCAAGCGGCGCATTGCGCGCCCCTGGTCCTGTTGTGGTGGCTACATGTGGTAGCGGTTGGTCTGGGTAGCTTTGGACCTGGACAGGAGCTTGACCACGCGGTGTCCTGGGTGTGGTGGGATGCCTTGAAGTGTTCGAGTGGGTAAGCTCCTGGTTCCTCGATTGCCCCTTGCCCCTGCAATGGTTCAGCGGGCGGGGGGTATGTCTTGTAGTTGGGTCGCGCAAGTGGTCGGTGGCTGGTAGTTGAATGGGTTTCGTATGTGGCCACTGGGGCCGATGCCGGCGAGACGTCCTTTGCGTTCTCTGATGGAAGCCGCGATCATCAGTCAGTTCCTCTGGGTCGGAGTTATAAATTCGCAACCCACGAGGAATGGCCATATGATGGCTGGTGACAGGCCTTGTCACCTTTAGGCTTTATGATATGGTGTGTGCTGCGCCTGTTAGCACCCATCCCAGTTCAGTGGCCTGCGCGACGAGGCCGGAACGTTGGTCCTTCCTGAGACCTTCGACGATGATGTTGGGGTATATGTCTGCCCCAAGGATGATGTCCACCTTCTCGGCGGAGGCCATGTTCGGATCTGCGAGTTCCAGATCCGCCACGAACGAGAGATCCCTTGTCGTTGATTGTTGTGGTGGTGTATACACTGAGGGCCCTGACAGGGTGTCCTTAGTGTCCATTGGCTCGAGCCGTGGAGGCGAGGAGTGATGCTGATGGCGGCCTTAATCCTGGTGGCAAGGCCACGAGTGCCCCCAACACCGTAGGTGGGGACGGGTGATGCTTGGCGTCGGAGGTGCAACCTTCGGGCGAGTGATGCCGAAATGAAGGTGCCGCCGGAGCAGGGGTCCAGCAGAGCACGTACTTCAATCCTTCGTTGGTTCTCCGACGTCACGATGACTCTGGCTGTTGGCAGCAACGCGGAATGGTGTGAAGGGGTGCTGATTGTATGTGCGCAGACCCCTTCCTGACGGTCGATCCGGGGGGCGGATCCTTTGGCTCGTTGCGGCGGTGATGTTGTCCCGCCGGTGGCGGTAGACCGGACATGCAGCAGAGTGTGATGTCTCCGCTGGCATCGACGGCACGTCTTGCTGGAGTGGCAGTCGCGCAAGCGGTGGCGACCCAAGCAGTTGGTGCACAGGTTTCTTTTGTGCGCGAAGGACTTCCGACGGCCAGGTGTGAGTGATCGAGAGCCCTCGCAAGCGTAGATCGTGTGAGCGGCCCTGCAGAATGTGCAAGGGCCCTGTTGCCTTACGGGTGCCGGCGATGTTTCGTGCATCGGGACACTGGGCTGGCTAGTCATAGGGCTAGCTACTGTTGCTGGAACAGTCGAAGGCGGTTTTGTGGGAGGCATTGGCGTTGGTTCTGCCACGGATCCTAAGTGCGCCGTGCCCACTGCTTTCTCTGGAGTCCGTGTGAAGGTAGCCAGTTCCTCTGGGTCGGAGTTGTAAGTTCGCAACCCACGAGGAACGGCCATGTCATGTTGTGCCCCACAATGCATGCGCGGCATCGTCTTCTGTGGGGGCTTCGGCACTGGGTCGATCATCGGGACCTTGGGTAGGTTGGGCTTTGGGCAGACGGCACTTTGGTCGGCGGCCTGCTGGTTCACTGTTCTGGGGTGCGGTTCCTTTTCCGCTGGCTTACCGTTGACCGTTGGCAGCTGCACTGGGGGAAGCTCGCTAGGGTGGAGGCGATTAGTGCTGTTGACCATGGTTGGGGAGGCTGAATCGAGAGCGTGCTGGGCCTCGAGGAGCTTCGTCTGTTCCTCGAGGTATGTTTCTTCGCTCTCGCCGATGAAGTCCTCCGCGAAGTATTGAAGCTGTTGGTACTCAGGGGGTGCCATGTAAATGACTTGGTTATGCCGCCTGCGGATGGCTTCCCATTCGATGTGGAAGTCTCGTTTTGTGGTTTCGATTGCTTTCGGACTTAGTTGTCCCATGTCTTGCAGGTTGAGGAAGGTGCCAGAGATGCGACCCTCTGTTACACGCAACGCCTACCCTCCCCTAATACTCACCCTTTTTGGGGGCCACCCCCCACCATTAACAGGATTCACCTTCATGTGAAGCCCCATATGTTGATTAATCCAAATCAACATATCCAACCCAATGAGTACCTGTAAAAGTGCATTAGCTACAAAATGCATATACGGGCAAATCATGGAATCCAGATACCACATCTGGGAGAAATTCATGACGGCACAAAGAAAATAATGTGCTGCTCAAAACAGAGAATAATTCTATGGTAACGAAGCAATAAAGTATACAAAATATCTTTGCCATCGTTGACCATAAATGAACACTTGTGTAAATACAAGATTCTAAATTGTATACACGCATCCACACAATCAGATCTCGCAGATCATAAACATTTTCAATGTTTATTATTCTCAAGAAATGTACTGCAAAGCATACCTCATGGGTATCAAAAAGGATCTATTGTGAGTAAACAATGGATGAATGGATATTTCGGTCTACACGACCGAAAGAGAGATAAGGGTGTCGATGTATGAACGTCGTCCGGTTTGGATATTAATAAATTGAAAGAGTCTGATACAAATCGTTGTCCTGGACGTAAGTCAAAGGTAAAGCCGCCGCGCGTGAAAATTCGATAGAAAAATAAAACGTGAAAGTCGTGTGCCGTGTGTGAAATTTAAATTAAACAAGCCGCAGAGCTTAAAATAAAATTAAAAGTAATGTTTACTAAATTAATTGTGTGTTAGTCCAGTGACTTTGTTATTTTCGAGAATAAAGCACTGCATTTTGTTTAAACAAGTGTATTTTATTTTAACTACGTGTGTTTGCATTCTGTGTGTGCATATATAGTGTCTCGAACAATTTCTTTAACAAGTGGCGCAGCCGAAAAGTCCAAGGAAGCCTGAGTTTAAAACTCGTAAGAGCTTGAAAAGCCTTGACTTTGAAAGAGCTTACAGAACTCCCAAACAAAAACAAAAAGTGTTTCAAAAAAAAAAACAAAAAACACAAAATAAACAATAGTGAAGTGAAAAAAACATTAATTAACCACACAAATGCACTAAATAAAAAGACACAAATAAAACACACAAACAAACACAGTGACCAAATAATAAGAACAAAATGTGCTGAATGAAATCATGAAAAAAAAAATCAAAAGAGTTTGTTTAATTAAAAAAAAATAAAAGAAAAAAAAAACACACACGTAAAGCAGCCTAGATAAAACAGTTCGAATACAGTTCAACAGATAAAGTACAAAAGAAAAACAAAACAAAGTATTTAATAAATTAAATAAAAAATTTTAAAAGTGTAAACATAAAACCATTCCACAAACAAAACAAACTTATAAAGACACTAAACTAAATCTACAAAAAAGTGACTAAAGCACACATAAAATAATACAATTTAGCAACAACTGACAGTGAAAAAACAACAGACACTAAATAAAAACGGACAGGAAAGTAATAAAACCACATCAGACATAACAACGAGGGAACAAAATCGCAACCAGCATTACAGGACAACAATAACAGCACCCCAGCACACCAAGGACACTAGAAGAAGCCAAGCAAGTCTTGAATGCCTGGAGGCCAACGCGAATTCGTGCCCCTTCGCCGTTCCCGAAGAATAAAGAAAACTGCAGCGGCAGGAACTGCAGCATCGGTGGTGAGTAATTTAAAAGTATTATTAAAAAAAATTAATAGTAGAGAGATTAAAACAATTATTAACAAAAATAATAAAATGGACATACCAAACAAATTAAACATAACAAAAATAGATGTTCTGCCTGGGACAAGTCTTACCCAAACCCTGACCCAACAACCTAATTTTGAAATCCCACTTACCGCGTCCACTCCCGTTCCCCCCTCGTTTCCTGGTAGTTCGGTGAATCTGGGAGGTATTTTGGATTTGCTGGCAAGGGCGGTGCCAATTTTTTCAGGTGTTAAGGCTCCAAATGCAGCAAGCGAACTTAAGGCGTTCGTAAGTAGCTGCAGGAGGGCAATAAGTTGTTTGCCAGCTGAGGAACAACGGGTGTTTCTCCAACTACTACCCACGCGACTTGTTGGCGATGCCTATGAGTTGGTCACCGCTAAGTCAGTAGAGTCTATTGAAGAATTGGAGACACTCTTCCAGAGCTCACAACAGCCACAAGAGTCGTTCGAGGACTTGCTGAACCAGCTACGAGCAACACGACAGGCTCCTGGAGAAGAGATGAATGGTTTCGTCTCAAGATTGGTGAAAACCATGGCGCAGTGCCAAAATGCAGCAAACAAAACGTACGGCCTGGTGAACGGCGCTGCGTTCAAGCTGCAGGTAGACTTAGCAGCGAAATCCGCTCTGAAAGGTGGTACTGCAGATCCTTTTCTGAGGCAATTCATGGTGTTGGTCGGTGATGACACATTTGACGGTTTGGCCCAGAAATTAATCCAGATGGAGAAGTCACAACAGGAAATGATACGGTTGTATAACTCCACCCAAAGTAGACCCCCAGTCCCCAACCAATCTGAAAATATGACCCAATTAAACTACCCACGACTCGATCACTATCCTCGTGTACAATATAGCGCATATCCTCAGGAGACAAATAATATTCATTATTTAAGTTCTCCCCACGCCCCTGTGCAATTTGCTCCACAGCCACAGGCAAACTACATAGGATCTTACGATCAGCCTGCGCCTGTGCGACAAGCTACATATCCACAGGCGGTGTCAAACAGTGTACCAATCAACGCTCTTTCTACCCTTGTTCCATATCCACAGGCTGTATCAAACAGTGTACCGGTCAACGCTCCTTCTGCCTCTGTTTCATACCCGCAGATGGCAGTAAACCAAACACCAGTCGATTCTCCACTTGCCCCTGGATGGAATTCTGTAAACCCACAGGTGGCTACCCAACAATTACCGGCTCCAGCTGCATACCCTGGGGAAAGTCAGCCAATACCAGCTCATTTCAGCAGCACCCGCTCTCCTTTTCCACAGGTTGCACGCGTAACTTGCAGTTTCTGCAAGAAAAAGGGACACGTTTATGAGGAGTGTCTAAAACGCAGAAATACGCCTTTCTGCATGGGTTGTCGGCAATATGGACATGATATTAGGGAATGTCGTGTACCCGCAACCCAACCAACATATAGGAACTATGGGCCCCCAAAAAGCGGTCGCCCACAATCAAATCTAAGAGCACCCCAGGTACAATCACCACAGGTCCCTCAACCATCAACTTCCGCTCAGGCGCGCCCCACGCAAAACTACAAAGTTTACAGCGTAGGACACAGCTGTGAATTCTGTGGCAGACGAGGCCATAAGTGGACAGAATGCCGCCACAAATTAAATTGGGAACAGGCAGGCCATTCGACTTCCGCCTCCAACAATATTCGGGAATCAAATCCGAAAAATAATCAACGTCGGTCAAATCCACAAAAGCGCACAGTCACATTGACTGTCAACGTGGATCCGGACTTGGTGTCGGAGGAAGAAGAACAGGTAAGGCATCAGAATTCTAACCGAGACACTCCAAGGAATCGGTCTCAACGACGACGCCGTCGAATAAGGGCAACGCAAAACTCCCACCCACCCGAGCCCAGCAATACGCGCTCAAATACCAACCCGCCCTCCCAAAGCTGGAGAAAGCCCTGTGAATTTTGCAATAGGCGAAATCACACGGTGGCAGAATGCCGACAAAAACAAAGATGGGAGAATAGTTCGGGAAACTCAGTACGGTCGGGTTCAAATACCCCAACCCGACCGAATTAAAATCACATAACACTAACTGTTCTCAGGCGCCACTAACCCGTGTCCCCATAGTCCAACTTCCTTTGGATATAGGGCGACGCAAAGAAATAAAATTAGTAGTAGATACTGGCGCCGAGATCAGTATAATCAAACAGAAAGCACTCCACTCCAATTGCCAAATAGATAGCCAAGACTCATGCACTCTGCAGACGCCCTTTGGTTCAGGGAAAAGTAGAGGCAGCTGTTTAGGGCATTTCGAGTTGGCACAGAGCGTGCCATGCTCATTCCAAGTGGTACACTCTCTGCCTGGGCTCAAAGAAGATGGTTTCTTGGGCAACGATTTTTTGTCCAGGAATTGCAAAGTGGATGGACCGGGACAGTGTTTGGAATTCCCTCGCATGGGTACCAACTCCGAACACTTTACCATCCCCTTCGCAAGGAATCGAGGAAAAACAGGACGAACACGGGCAGCCGATGAGAAAAGGACTATTGACGAAATGGGACCCAAAAAGGTACAACCCATAGTTGGTAGCTCTTCCAAAGCCTTTTCTAAGAAAAGTGCTGGCTGCAAAACTGCATCGCTCCCAATATCCCCGATCCCACAAGCAGAGCCTCACACTTCTATAGAAATAATCAGAGAAAATAGGACTACAGATCCAGCAGCTCCAAACTCTGAAACAGTGGAAGTTATTCTGAGTGAACCGGTTGAAATACCAGGACGTTCACAAAAGGTAATTGTGTTACCAATAGAAATCCGAGAGGAAGTGATCTGTTTGCCCAAAGAAATGCAATCAGGAATATACCTATCGAATTGCATATTAAACAATGCTTCGAGGCCAAAGATTGCAGCACTCAATATAACAGACACTGCCAAATTAATTCACCGGATAAAAGTAGAGTTACTGCCCACCAGGGAATACTCATTAATTCCCCTGGATATCCGAGATAACGAAAGCCTCCGGATGCGAGTATGTACGTCAGCAGATAAAACCGAGTTAACCCCTTCGGAGGTGGCAACCCTCCAACACATAAAATACTTGTACTCGGAAAATGAATCGTCAGGTGAAACCACAATTGATACACGGTTGGAGAAACTATATGAGGAACTTAATTTAGGGAAAAATCTAAGTTCTGAGGAGCACCAATCCATTGTGAGTTTATGCCAGGAATATCACGACATATTTCATCTGAAAGGCGATTACCTGACGTACACCAATGCAATAATGCATGAAATCCCTTTGGTACAGGACCAAGCACCAATAAACCAAAGGATGTACAGACTACCCGAAAATAAAAAACAGATAATAAACGAGCAAGTGCGGGAAATGCTAGAGAATAATATTATTCAACCTAGCAAAAGTCCATGGAACTCACCACTTCTGGTAGTTCCAAAGAAAGCGGGCCCCGACGGAGAAACCCGATGGAGAGTCGTAGTTGATTTCAGGAAGCTAAATGAAAAAACCATCGGAGACGCATACCCGTTGCCACGAATAGAGGATATACTTGATCAGCTCGGTCATTCGCGTTATTTCTCTACGCTCGATCTGGCTAGCGGCTACCATCAAGTATTAGTAGACCCCAAAGACCAACAAAAAACAGCTTTCAGCACCAATTATGGACACTATGAGTTTACACGTATGCCGTTCGGATTAAAAGGAGCACCGGCTACGTTCCAAAGACTCATGAACCATGTCCTAACCGGACTGCAAGGTCTCGAATGTTTTGTATACCTAGACGATATTGTCATATATGGCAAAAATTTGACAAACCATAATGGCAAACTTCAAAAAGTCTTCGACAAACTAAGAGAACATAATCTAAAACTGCAACCGGAGAAATGTAGGTTTCTACAAAAAGAAGTGGTTTACCTTGGACATGTCTGTTCGGAAAAAGGAGCGCTGCCAAATCCCGCTACAACTGCCAGCGTAAAGACTTTTCCAACTCCAAGAACAGTTAAAAACGTTCAATCCTTTTTAGGTCTTGCCAACTACTATCGAAAATTCATTCCGGATTTTTCCAAGATAGTACGTCCCATAACTAACCTTTTAAGAAAAGAGGTAAAATTCACATGGTCAGATAAATGCCAGCAAGCATTTGAAGAAATAAAAGAGCTGTTAACTTCACCACCTCTTCTTATCTACCCTGATTTTACACGGCCTTTTAACCTGACCACGGACGCTAGCAATGAAGCACTAGGAGCAGTGCTCTCACAAGGCGAAGTGGGCAAGGATCAACCTATTGCCTACGCTAGTCGGACCTTAAACAAGGCCGAAAGAAATTACTCCACAATCGAAAAAGAGTTGTTAGCGATCGTTTGGGCTACCAAAAACTTTCGTTGTTACTTGCAAGGACGAAAATTTACGGTCTACACAGACCACAGACCTCTTAGAGGAATGTTGAAATTAAAGGATCCCTCATCCCGTCTAACAAAATTTCAACAAAAATTAGCAGAGTTTGACTACCAGATTGAGTACAAACCCGGAAAGTACAACACAAATGCGGACGCCCTTAGCCGCATCCCCCAAAATTCCCTTGATCAACCTATATCAACGGAACAACCTTCAGGCATACACCCAAAGAAAATGCCTATTAGAAAACAACCCCCTCAGCAATGTAATGCTGTAACTCGTGCTCAAACCAAAAAACAGGCAGCGAATACAAATGACAAACTTACCCAAGGACTTCCAGAGAACACTGATCCTCCTGAGAATGCAACGGTGAGTCGCACATATGAGATAGGGGTGATGGAAATTACAAACCCCGAAGAAATCCAAATAATACTCAAAGACTACCATGACCTTCCCATGGGTGGACACCAGGGAGTGGCTAAAACATATAAAAAAATTCGTAGGAACTACTGGTGGAGGAACATGTTGCGTGACATTAAGCACTACATAAAAGTATGCAAAACATGTCAAACCATGAAATCCTCACCAGCCCTGCGTATGCCAATGGTAGTGACTGACATTGCTGAGAGGCCCTTTGATAAAGTCTACTTAGACATCGTGGGTCCTATCGAACAAACTCCTACTGGCAACCAATACATTTTAACTTTTCAGGACAATTTGTCCAGGTATATGGATTGCTATGCTCTACCAAATGTAGAGGCAGAATCGGTGGCGCAAGTCTATTTCGAGCAAATCATTGCTCGGTATGGTGTTCCGAAGTGTCTAGTCACCGATCAGGGATCCAACTTTCTCAGCGGCTTATTTAAAAGCGTGTGTAAGCTGCTCCATATTAAAAAACTACAAACCTCAGCATACCATCCACAATCGAATGGAGCTCTCGAAAGAGCCCATCGACCAATCGTAGAATACCTACGCAGCATTGTGGATGAAAACCCTCAATCTTGGGATCAGTACCTGAGGACGGCGACATTCGTGTACAACAGCAGTGTACACGAAGGTACAAAACTCACGCCTATGGATTGTCTCTATGGTTTCACTCCGGAAGTACCCTCAAACTTAAAACGAGCACCGGAACCAGTGTATAACCACGAGAGTTATCACAAGCTATTAAAATACAAATTACAGAAAATGTATGAAATAGCTAGGCGAAACTTATTGGCTAGCAAACAGCGGTCAAAACAGTACCACGACCGTGTAACACGCCCTTTCACGTTTCACGTGGGCGATAAAGTTTTGGTACGAAACGAAAACAGGAAGGGGAAATTAACACCCATATGGAAAGGCCCTTATGTGGTTACATCAATTACAGGAGCCGTTAATACCACTATCAAGGTAGGCAACAGAAATGTTGTAATACACAACAATCGTCTGAAGCCATTTTATGAATAAACCAAACTACACCTGATGAACGAACTACCAATATTCCCATTCCCTTTCCTTATCCACATACATTATCTATTTGCTTCCCAGGACAAAAACCAAAAAATCATAGATGACTCCCTGGCAGAACACAAATGAATTGTATGTGTCGTAAATATTGTAGATAAAATAAGATCTGTAAAGTAAACAAATATGAACAAAATTGAAAGGAGTAAAAAGTTGAAAATTGTAAAACAAAGAACTTGTAATACAAATGCTTATAATAGAATTATATATTTTACCTCATAAAATTAAGCAATAATTATTATCAATAAATTAAAAACAAAAAAAAACTCAAACCAAAGTTTTAAACATGTAAACAATAATATAATCTTTTCTACAACTACATGTAAATTGAAAAAAAAAAAAAAAAAATCTGTATATATAATTAAATGAAACTTAATTCTACCAACATTTTATACAAAATAACTTTATGTGTTTACCTCCAATCTGTTTATTTCATAATTGCAATGGAATATTCTGTTTAAATTTATAAGAAAAATAAAAGAATCATTGCAAGTTTTATTATAATCACTAATACTCCTGTATTATTCTTAGAATTATAAGTACTATTATTGTAAATATATGTTCTCCTTTTAGTTAGTAGTCACAAAAAAAAAAAATTAAGTCAAAATTATATATAGACAGATTTTATACAAAAAGTTATACTTAACATATAATTAATGGTCCACCTAACAAGGAAAAATACAAAAAAAAACCGAAATTATGAAGTTTCCAAGAATATACTTCACATTACCCATACATTACTATTGTAAGATTTCTCTTTTAAAATAAATATACCTTTACTTCAATTAAGTTTAAAAAAAAAGAATATATATATATATTAGTGCCTTAAATACATATTAGAAAAATAACTCTTTATTACGAACTAAATTAAGAACATTTATTTGATCCTTTGCATACTACTTTGAAATGTATTTACCTTAAACTTTACTTTTATAATACATGTATCTATTTTTATTATTTTTTTTGTCACTTAATACACTTTAACAATAATTGTACAACCCAGCTACAATAAAACAAACCAGATTAATGTAAACTAACGTCCAAAAATAAATGGAAAAAAATATACTCTTATGTAAACTAGCGAACAAAGTTAGCATTACATGCTCAAAAAGTATATATATAAATAAAAACAAAAACATAAATCTTGTAAACAAAATACAATGATCCCAACAATTGTAATGACAGAATATGGGACACAAAAAAAAAATTTATTTTTCTTTAAACAATTTTTGTAAACGCGCACGCTGACACTGACATTTATTCACGCAAGGGTTCACGCCCCGGTACCCACTTTAAAAACCGTTCGAGAGTATTATTCCTCTTCTAAGAATAATACTCATTTTCTAAAGGGGGGAGGATTGTTACACGCAACGCCTACCCTCCCCTAATACTCACCCTTTTTGGGGGCCACCCCCCACCATTAACAGGATTCACCTTCATGTGAAGCCCCATATGTTGATTAATCCAAATCAACATATCCAACCCAATGAGTACCTGTAAAAGTGCATTAGCTACAAAATGCATATACGGGCAAATCATGGAATCCAGATACCACATCTGGGAGAAATTCATGACGGCACAAAGAAAATAATGTGCTGCTCAAAACAGAGAATAATTCTATGGTAACGAAGCAATAAAGTATACAAAATATCTTTGCCATCGTTGACCATAAATGAACACTTGTGTAAATACAAGATTCTAAATTGTATACACGCATCCACACAATCAGATCTCGCAGATCATAAACATTTTCAATGTTTATTATTCTCAAGAAATGTACTGCAAAGCATACCTCATGGGTATCAAAAAGGATCTATTGTGAGTAAACAATGGATGAATGGATATTTCGGTCTACACGACCGAAAGAGAGATAAGGGTGTCGATGTATGAACGTCGTCCGGTTTGGATATTAATAAATTGAAAGAGTCTGATACAAATCGTTGTCCTGGACGTAAGTCAAAGGTAAAGCCGCCGCGCGTGAAAATTCGATAGAAAAATAAAACGTGAAAGTCGTGTGCCGTGTGTGAAATTTAAATTAAACAAGCCGCAGAGCTTAAAATAAAATTAAAAGTAATGTTTACTAAATTAATTGTGTGTTAGTCCAGTGACTTTGTTATTTTCGAGAATAAAGCACTGCATTTTGTTTAAACAAGTGTATTTTATTTTAACTACGTGTGTTTGCATTCTGTGTGTGCATATATAGTGTCTCGAACAATTTCTTTAACACCTCTGCCGCGAACTGAGCGGCGATGAGCATTTGCTCATCGATAGGTTGGTTCGCGGCAACAGAGGTTTCCGATGATTTTTTATCTCTTCCGGCCGAGGAATGTCGTCGGTCGAGATCCTTTGGGTTCCGGCGACCGAGGAATGACGTCGGGGAACCGTTGTCATCGTTGTCGCCGTCGCCGCCGTCACCACTGTCGTCACCATTGTCGTCACCGTTACGCATAGTGTCAAACAGCGTATGATCTCTTCCAAGCAAGGAATGTCGTCGGTCGAGATCTTTGGTGTTCCGCCGACCGAAGAATGTCGTCGGGGAACCGTTGTGTTGCTTCGTTGATGTCTTTGCCAGCATTCGCTTCTGCACTGGGCGAACATTTTCCTTATTGTCGAAAAGACATGAAGTTGAGTCGTTAGCTTGTAAAATGAGATCACATGCAATCCCCTTTGACAAGATCGGAGTAATTTCGGCACTGTTAAGCAGCTCATCGGACGGGTTGTCTACCAAAGCTTCTTTGTCATTATTATCATTAAACCCAGCAACCACTGCACCTGGTCTCTCTCGGCTGTCGTCTACTACATCGGAAAATTCAAATTTGTCTTTTGCCTTTTGGCATTCGTCGGAATCAAATATTAAATTTAAACCTAACTCATGGACAGCACTGGCGTTTAAGCGTCGTTTTATTCGACTTTCTTGGCTTGTGGGAGTGGAACACTTCGCTGAGAAGTCAACTGCAATATTCTTGTAATTCTTCTTGACCATAGCTGCATCGACTGTTCCCTTCTTCACTGTTAATAAACCGGGTTCGTCGGTACCGTCAACGGGTTCTAATGTGTTGTTTAGATCAATGTTGATGTCCTCATTAAGAAGGGATGTTTCACAGTCGTTATCCCTAGTAATTTCAGTCGTCCTATTAACTGCTGTACTGTCAAATGAGAAGTTCAAGGAGCTACCTGTCACAGGTATGTTGTGCCACGAACTGGGCGGCGATGGTGTTGATCCAAATCGGCACTGGATCCGTTTCGAAGGACCAGAAAATGTTAGGTTGAAGTGGTACGCGTTTCGTTGGCCGCCGATGGACGGTCACAACGAACAATGGTTGTCGCAAAGGAGAGAGAGCAGCGCGGTCAGTGCAGAAGAGCACGTCACCAATTGAACTTCGCAGCACAAACAGTAAGATACCTCGAACACATAATAGAATACAACACAGTAAAGGACTAGTAAAAGATAACTTAACTTTTATTTCCTATCATTTAAATTGTACAGCCTTATTTTATTTCTCTCGACTGTTGCTGGCGATGATTGCTCCGATAATGTGAGCGCGGTGAAGGTTGGTTGCAGACATGGCAAATGAAAGAACAAAACAACTCGAGGAATTTACCTTCTTGGTGTTTTACTCGTGATGACGATTCTTGCTCCAATATAACGAGCCCGTTGAAGGTTGATTGTAGACTGACGAATTGGCATAACTGCCAATTCAAAAAGCGACGCTATGACATCATCGTGGTGACAATGATGGCCAGTTGGTGCCAGCTGCTGCGCAACTGGTATACATGCGAATGTACTAGATTTCTCCAGTACATTCCAGCACATTTAATTGCCAATCCGCAACATTCCGCCCGCCTTTGCCAATCATTGGCGAATCATTTTGTTCCAGGGGACGGTGGCTAGGGGCCGGGAGTGTGCGGTCTGCTGGTGGCGGTTGGTCTTGGTAGGTTGTCCACTTTCACGTGGATGATCGGTTGAGAGGGGGCCGCTCACCCCGAGGAGCGCTGGAGGCTTGAGGGTCTGGAATGGCCCGTATGATCGATGGCGACAGGAACCTCTTTCCCATCGCTGATGTCCGTTGCCTTTTGTGGTCGCGGGACCGGCCAGTTGATCTGGGTTAGAGTTGTAAGGTCGCAACCCACGATCAATGACCACGTGATGACTGGTGATGGGTCTCGCTATGTCGAGGCCAGTGGTGGTGCAAGGTGATGCGCCCGTTGGCGCCCGTCCGAAGTTAGTAACCGGCGGGATGCGGCCGCTGGCGTGTGAGGCTGTAACGTGGAGTCGGGTGCGGTGTCTACCCTGGCACTGTCCGCGTGTCCTGGTGGAATGGCAGTCACGAGCCAAGTGCCTCCCGGGGTCGTCGCAATGCAGCCTCTGTGGATGCACAGAGGGGCGTGCTTTCTTGCTGGAGTTCGAGAGACCGCTGGTTGCTGGGGAGCGCCGCCCGCCAAGCGGCGCATTGCGCGCCCCTGGTCCTGTTGTGGTGGCTACATGTGGTAGCGGTTGGTCTGGGTAGCTTTGGACCTGGACAGGAGCTTGACCACGCGGTGTCCTGGGTGTGGTGGGATGCCTTGAAGTGTTCGAGTGGGTAAGCTCCTGGTTCCTCGATTGCCCCTTGCCCCTGCAATGGTTCAGCGGGCGGGGGGTATGTCTTGTAGTTGGGTCGCGCAAGTGGTCGGTGGCTGGTAGTTGAATGGGTTTCGTATGTGGCCACTGGGGCCGATGCCGGCGAGACGTCCTTTGCGTTCTCTGATGGAAGCCGCGATCATCAGTCAGTTCCTCTGGGTCGGAGTTATAAATTCGCAACCCACGAGGAATGGCCATATGATGGCTGGTGACAGGCCTTGTCACCTTTAGGCTTTATGATATGGTGTGTGCTGCGCCTGTTAGCACCCATCCCAGTTCAGTGGCCTGCGCGACGAGGCCGGAACGTTGGTCCTTCCTGAGACCTTCGACGATGATGTTGGGGTATATGTCTGCCCCAAGGATGATGTCCACCTTCTCGGCGGAGGCGATGTTCGGATCTGCGAGTTCCAGATCCGCCACGAACGAGAGATCCCTTGTCGTTGATTGTTGTGGTGGTGTATACACTGAGGGCCCTGACAGGGTGTCCTTAGTGTCCATTGGCTCGAGCCGTGGAGGCGAGGAGTGATGCTGATGGCGGCCTTAATCCTGGTGGCAAGGCCACGAGTGCCCCCAACACCGTAGGTGGGGACGGGTGATGCTTGGCGTCGGAGGTGCAACCTTCGGGCGAGTGATGCCGAAATGAAGGTGCCGCCGGAGCAGGGGTCCAGCAGAGCACGGACTTCAATCCTTCGTTGGTTCTCCGACGTCACGATGACTCTGGCTGTTGGCAGCAACGCGGAATGGTGTGAAGGGGTGCTGATTGTATGTGCGCAGACCCCTTCCTGACGGTCGATCCGGGGGCGGATCCTTTGGCTCGTTGCGGCGGTGATGTTGTCCCGCCGGTGGCGGTAGACCGGACATGCAGCAGAGTGTGGTGTCTCCGCTGGCATCGACGGCACGTCTTGCTGGAGTGGCAGTCGCGCAAGCGGTGGCGACCCAAGCAGTTGGTGCACAGGTTTCTTTTGTGCGCGAAGGACTTCCGACGGCCAGGTGTGAGTGATCGAGAGCCCTCGCAAGCGTAGATCGTGTGAGCGGCCCTGCAGAATGTGCAAGGGCCCTGTTGCCTTACGGGTGCCGGCGATGTTTCGTGCATCGGGATACTGGGCTGGCTAGTCATAGGGCTAGCTACTGTTGCTGGAACAGTCGAAGGCGGTTTTGTGGGAGGCATTGGCGTTGGTTCTGCCACGGATCCTAAGTGCGCCGTGCCCACTGCTTTCTCTGGAGTCCGTGTGAAGGTAGCCAGTTCCTCTGGGTCGGAGTTGTAAGTTCGCAACCCACGAGGAACGGCCATGTCATGTTGTGCCCCACAATGCATGCGCGGCATCGTCTTCTGTGGGGGCTTCGGCACTGGGTCGATCATCGGGACCTTGGGTAGGTTGGGCTTTGGGCAGACGGCACTTTGGTCGGCGGCCTGCTGGTTCACTGTTCTGGGGTGCGGTTCCTTTTCCGCTGGCTTACCGTTGACCGTTGGCAGCTGCACTGGGGGAAGCTCGCTAGGGTGGAGGCGATTAGTGCTGTTGACCATGGTTGGGGAGGCTGAATCGAGAGCGTGCTGGGCCTCGAGGAGCTTCGTCTGTTCCTCGAGGTATATTTCTTCGCTCTCGCCGATGAAGTCCTCCGCGAAGTATTGAAGCTGTTGGTACTCAGGGGGTGCCATGTAAATGACTTGGTTATGCCGCCTGCGGATGGCTTCCCATTCGATGTGGAGGTCTCGTTTTGTGGTTTCGATTGCTTTCGGACTTGGTTGTCCCATGTCTTGCAGGTTGAGGAAGGTGCCAGAGATGCGACCCTCTGCCGCGAACTGAGCGGCGATGAGTTCTTCAAACGGCATTTGCTCATCGATAGGTTGGTTCGCGGCAACAGAGGTTTCCGATGATTTTTTATCTCTTCCGGCCGAGGAAAGTCGTCGGTCGCGATCCTTTGGGTTCCGCCGACCGAGGAATGTCGTCGGGGAACCGTTGTCATCGTTGTCGCCGTCGCCGCCGTCACCACTGTCGTCACCATTGTCGTCACCGTTACGCATAGTGTCAAACAGCGTATGATCTCTTCCAAGCAAGGAATGTCGTCGGTCGAGATCTTTGGTGTTCCGCCGACCGAAGAATGTCGTCGGGGAACCGTTGTGTTGCTTCGTTGATGTCTTTGCCAGCATTCGCTTCTGCACTGGGCGAACATTTTCCTTATTGTCGAAAAGACATGAAGTTGAGTCGTTAGCTTGTAAAATGAGATCACATGCAATCCCCTTTGACAAGATCGGAGTAATTTCGGCACTGTTAAGCAGCTCATCGGACGGGTTGTCTACCAAAGCTTCTTTGTCATTATTATCATTAAACCCAGCAACCACTGCACCTGGTCTCTCTCGGCTGTCGTCTACTACATCGGAAAATTCAAATTTGTCTTTTGCCTTTTGGCATTCGTCGGAATCAAATATTAAATTTAAACCTAACTCATGGACAGCACTGGCGTTTAAGCGTCGTTTTATTCGACTTTCTTGGCTTGTGGGAGTGGAACACTTCGCTGAGAAGTCAACTGCAATATTCTTGTAATTCTTCTTGACCATAGCTGCATCGACTGTTCCCTTCTTCACTGTTAATAAACCGGGTTCGTCGGTACCGTCAACGGGTTCTAATGTGTTGTTTAGATCAATGTTGATGTCCTCATTAAGAAGGGATGTTTCACAGTCGTTATCCCTAGTAATTTCAGTCGTCCTATTAACTGCTGTACTGTCAAATGAGAAGTTCAAGGAGCTACCTGTCACAGGTATGTTGTGCCACGAACTGGGCGGCGATGGTGTTGATCCAAATCGGCACTGGATCCGTTTCGAAGGACCAGAAAATGTTAGGTTGAAGTGGTACGCGTTTCGTTGGCCGCCGATGGACGGTCACAACGAACAATGGTTGTCGCAAAGGAGAGAGAGCAGCGCGGTCAGTGCAGAAGAGCACGTCACCAATTGAACTTCGCAGTACAAACAGTAAGATACCTCGAACACATAATAGAATACAACACAGTAAAGGACTAGTAAAAGATAACTTAACTTTTATTTCCTATCATTTAAATTGTACAGCCTTATTTTATTTCCCTCGACTGTTGCTGGCGATGATTGCTCCGATAATGTGAGCGCGGTGAAGGTTGGTTGCAGACATGGCAAATGAAAGAACAAAACAACTCGAGGAATTTACCTTCTTGGTGTTTTACTCGTGATGACGATTCTTGCTCCAATATAACGAGCCCGTTGAAGGTTGATTGTAGACTGACGAATTGGCATAACTGCCAATTCAAAAAGCGACGCTATGACATCATCGTGGTGACAATGATGGCCAGTTGGTGCCAGCTGCTGCGCAACTGGTATACATGCGAATGTACTAGATTTCTCCAGTACATTCCAGCACATTTAATTGCCAATCCGCAACAATCCTAATTGCGTTTTTTGCAATAATACATTTGGCTGCTTTCTCAACGATATTTGGCTGATGCAAAGCAACTTGTAGAATAATTTGACGCCTATTAAGGCATCGACTTTCGACGATTTGAAAAAACCTGGGTCAGCTAAAGGAATGTTTCTTGGTAGATCAAGAGCATGTGGATCTATAGGAGTTGAAGGCATTGGATGCCCAATCTGCGGTACGATCAAAAATTCAATTGATTTTTCATATTTAGTGGCACGCGAACTCAATGTTGCCCGTGTGGAATGTGTAACCGTAGTGGAAGTGCTGTCGATTCCTGAAACGTAAACGCTGGACGGTCTTTTGACGAGGTTTAGACGATACGCTGTTTCCTGAGTTATAAAATGCACTTGAGAACCTGCATCCAGGAATATGCGGCATAATTGGCTCCTGCCTTGACTATTAACAATGTCAACTAAGGCAGTGGCTAATACTCCATGAGTTGCGCATTGAGCCTGCCTGTTCGTGTCGTCAACTGCGAAATGTGAAGCAACCGTGTTTATCCTATTTGCTTTTTCAAAATGTAACAAGGCGTGGTGACGTTGATTGCACTTGTTGCATGGCTGCGCCTTACAGCCCGACACTCGACGTCCTTTCCTTAGACATTATATGCACCACTGCCCGGTCTTGGCGGCTTCGAAACGCGCTTGCGGAGTTAGCGACTTAAACCTGTCGCAAGCGTAGATTTGATGACTAGTGTCATTGTAGAGAACACAACCCCGAGTCACAGTCACGAATGTCTGCTGCGATCTCTGGTTGCGACGAGAGTCCGATGGTAAGCTAGAATTGTCTTTTGCTCGAGAGCCTTCTACCTGAGCTCTTCTTTTGATGAAATCAATAAAGTTTTTTATGGTGGGTTTAGCCATACTGCTGCTACAGTCTTCCCATCGCTCCCGGGCGGATGGATTACGTTTTTCACGAAGGAGTACGATTAACATGGAGTCCCAATACTCAACGGGTTCATTTGGAGCTTGTAATGCGCGCAAGTGTTTTTGTAACTCATCTACGAAAGATTGGAAAGAGAAATCCCTAGTTATTGAAGGCATATCGATAATAGCCTTAATATGACATTCGCTGATGTTTTTTCGATTGTGGTACCTCTCTTTCAAGAGCTCCCAAGCGACCTGATAGTTAGCATCGGAGGACTCAGTGGATGCGATAACCTTAGCCGCTTCCCCTTTTAGGCAGCCTTTTAGGTAAAATAATTTTTTGACCGGCGCGATTTTGATGTCCTGGTGGACCAAAGCATTGAACAGATCGTAGAATCCTAGCCACGATTCATACGAACCTTCAAACGACGGCAACGATATGGTTGGCAACTGGGAGGATTGAAAGTTTTCGATTAGGTTATGGGACAATTTCGAAATTAATTGCTGACTTAGGCTTTCCATGTCTTGTGCCTTATCCACCGTTGGTTTTGGACCTTCTGGTAAGCCAGGGGCACCGGAAAGGGATGAAAATGAGGAATTCAATGGAACAAGTGGAGGACCGAGAGAGTCGCGGTCGTGGGTGATATCCTTGTTATCAACCTCGGCCGTATCTGTTGGCTCAGTCAATACAATTGATTCCGGAACAGTTTTTCTTGCGCGATCGGCTAAAAGTTCTGTTGCAATACCATACACCTTGTAGCATGAATTTTCAAAGGCGTCGCTATGCTCCAAAAGTTCGTCAGAAGGCTCTAGCAAACCTTCCAGAGCTTCCTGACACGATAAAAACCTCTCGCGAATCTCTTCCATGTCCGAGAAACGCTTTTCAAGGGCGGGAAAACCGGTTTCGGGGTTGAACTTGTCTAAGAAGTTCAGCCAATTGGTCAGGGATCGTTTGGCACCAACCCGTTTGCTGATTAATGCCTTAATTTGAGCTTCGGCCATTTTATACGAAATTAAATACCGCGACATGACTTAGAAAAAAATAGGCTATACACGAGTAGAAGGAATTTTGTACACTTAAGGAAAGAAGGCAGCGATAGAGGAGGACAAAAATCACTACGACACTAATTTTATGGAATAAGTTATACACAAATAAAAGAACAATACGGAAAGGGCCAAGAGGTACAGAAACAACAATTAAAACTCTTTATTTATTATTATTTTTTTTTATGATTATTCGCAGGTAGCTCTTTAAAAACCTTAGCACTAATTGACTCACCTGAAGTTATTGGCATTCTTGGTTCTGGCCAAACGCTCTGGTGTCGCAATTCTCCCCACGTTGGTGTTTCCGCGTTGGTTGTCCCACGTTGGTTGTCTTCTCCTGGATTTCGACGCTCCTGGGCTTGGTGCCGCTGGTCAGGACTGTTTCCAACGTTGTTTTTTAATCACGCGGGGAATGCCAATATTCTATTTAAATGTTTTCCAAACGAACGTCCGATGAAATTTAATTGTACGTGTTTTTACGCGATTCACGTGTCGAATATTCACTATTCTTCGAAATTGAATATTATTTGCTTTATTCCCGAATGTAATTGTGTTTTATTACCGAATACAATTATTCACGAAACGTGATATATCGAAGACAAATATTATATGTTTTATTCTCGAATGGAATTATGTCTTATTTAAAGGTTTTCAAACTTTTCACCGAACACAATTATTCACGCACGTGATTCACTAAGTTCCTCTTTCTTCGAAATTGAATAAAGTATGTTGCTCGACTAAAGTAAATTGGTCGCCACACAAACTGACTTCAAACCTTTAATGCACTGAATTTCACGTGTTCAACTGATTTAAATTGTTCACAAGACCGCTTTAACATAAAATGCACTGATTCTTTCATTTAATGCAAACCGATCCGGCTCGAAGGACCATATGTTCACGGTGCGTTTACCGTGCAATTTAAAAATTCGGCGAAACGAACGACGACAAAATAACTACACGAAAATGTTTAATTTCAATGAACGACACTTTATTTTATTTTATTTTCAAATTCGACAACGAAACGAGAATTTAATCGACAACGAATAATGACAACACTAATGTTGACAAAACGAACGAAAACGTTGTGCACTGCTTGTGTACGGCGACGAAGTGGACGAATTGTGAAGAGATCTTCACCGAAAGGAAGTAGGCGGGGCTAGGCCTTGCAGAACGATAGCTGAACGAAACTGGACGAATGATGTGGCGTACTTTTAACAGTTAAGGTGTCGATACAATGTTGATGATATTGTCTGGTCGAATTTTGTCGGCAGTCAATGTTGTCTACGCTAATTTGTGAAGCGAGATGCGATAAATACCTTAAACAAATTCGTTAAGGCGATAACCCGATTTATTAACGCGCCAAACTGGCGTTGGAAAAAGTTATGTGCAGTATTAGGGTGGTGACGAGAGGTGTAATAAATATGTCCAAATAAATGTTTATTTACGTAGAGTACATTTACGTAATCGTTGTATAAGAAAGTGAACTAAGACAACAGATCATGTCGGGGTCACCATCAAAATTGTAATGGTTTATTTTTAAATTCTTGTTGCACACACAACAGATATAAATAAAAATTTGGGTACTCATGGTTTCCTGCGCCCTGGATTATGGATGACTTTGATTAGCCCAAACGAAGTAATTGCGTTTTAAGGCCCTTTTGGTGTCCAAGATGCGAGCATATAGGCCTACAGCGGGATCCATAAAAATGACGTATACTACTCTTACCTAAGAAGTATTGTGGGGGTAAAAAGTGTTGATGCCAAACACGGGCACTTGTTCACTTTTATTCCCAACGATTGTTCACAGAATAAAACACAATTAGGGTTAAAACTCTAACCGTTTACATTTTTATTTGGTCCAAAGGCGTGTTTTCAATTTATATTTATTTTAACACTTTATTCGTAATTGATATTAAGAAACCCAATTTAAAATGTGTTTGTATCGTTAAATCAGATTACTGTTTAAATATCATTATAACACTTATCTTTAGACCAAAGAATGAAAGACACAGATAAGTAAGTTTTTTTTTTTTTGAATTTATTCGGATGCGGATGAAACCGGATTTAAGAAATAAAACTTGTTTTCTTTCCAAGCCAACTTGTTTATTTTTGTTTCGGCAAAGATTTAAAACTGACTCTTGTTGTTTTGTTACTATTTTAGCACTAATAATTGAATAATACTTGTGCATTCATTCGACAGTCGGTGGATCTAGGACGAATGGGAGAATCGAAAAAGAGAGTGCGACGACATCAGGGATGATTTTACTTCGCATGCATCTGGTGATGACCGAGTGGCCTAGTTAGGATATTGTGGTGATCTCAGAGTGCAATGTACTCTGAGAAGGGGAAATGAAATAGAATGAAAAGTGTTTTGTGCTATTCACCTGACTAAAGAAATTATTGATCCCCAGCGAATAGCGCGTCGGGGGGAAGTCGAAGGGACTCTGCAACGGCTTGGGAAATATTAGCGTGAGAACAAACTAAAAGAATTCGATAACCCAAGCCGTTGCACGATGACGCAACCGCATTTCCGGTGGAAAACTCACATGGCTGTGATATGGAGTTGCCGTATGGCAAGAAAAGGCTAAATTCAATGATGCAGTATGTGCATAAAATAATGAATTCAGGCCATGCCTCCTTGTGGGATATATCTTTTTTCAGGTAAAATAGCCGACGGAAGGGATTGGGGTTGAGGTAGTGCACTGTTAGCAGGCGAAATTGGGTAGAAATTGTGGCTTCCTTCTCCGTGTAATATAGAGAACTCTCACAGTAAGCTGAATTCCCAGTTTGTCCGATCGGATGCCGCTGGATTCTCTGCAACTTTGCGTTTCCTTGAATGTCCACACTTGCTGGGGATGCCGCTCATGGAGATGACGAACAAATTGTCCAAAAACATTTGTGTAATTCTCCACGTTTTATTATATGTATACATATTTACAATATCTGTGTTTTAAAATGTACATCCACCGCTTGTTTAAATTCTATCGTTTTTCGTTTGACATTCTCAAGTTTCGAATCTTTATTTGAATTTTATCTTTTTTTTTCCCCAGACCGACCAACTGTCACCACGGCTCTAAACTTTCACCACGCCTGTCATGATCCAATCGTTTAATTGTTCTGCAAAAACTGCAGCGGCAGAGAATTAAACAATTCCATAATCGTTTTCCTTGCTAAAAATGCACCGGTAATGACTTGTGCAATTATTTAATTCTTTCAATTCGGCGAACCAATTATAGGCCATTGCCCGCATGTGCCAATCGTATCACACGATTCATTTGCGCCTCACTGCTGTGTTCGCTACTTCGCCGAACTCGGCAGTTTTCTGACGCTAGACTACTTCGTAGTCGCTGGCCTTTGATAATGCCGCTTGTGCGCGCATATCATGTATTACACCTGTAAGCATGTGTACTTGTAACATGAGACCGTGTAGGTCCGTGGACAGGTGCTTGTTTGAGTTTCGTAATACGAAACAGAATGCAAGGTCAAGTACACGACGGATATATGCTTTGGCATGGATGGATAATTATCGCAAGATATGCGATATGAATTAATTGTTCATGGAGAAGGCTTTACTTCGCGAGTATTGCATTGTATGCAGAATACTTTGATTAATGTTTACTTAGATGGAATCACATGAATTGATGATTGCATTTCTATGAAGATTTATTATTTGAGGATGGTTGTTTGGGATTATGTATGGTATTGTTTAAGAGGGGGTGAATACCGAGGTGTGACTCATGCACGTGTGCGGTAAAATACGTTGGGAGATATGTGCGTCATTGTGTTTCGGTTTTCATGTCGGTTACATGATGTCGTAACCGAATTGTTTTTCAGGAACATGATGCGTTAAATGCAAGCATGCCCCTGGGGGAAATGTTTGAAGATGCTAATACAATTGCATTAGCGAATGATGATGGTTTTAGGTGTTTCAGGAAAAAGTCTTGGAGTAATTAATTCAACGGAACCGCCACGGTAAATTGCTTTTCAAGGTTTTAGGTGCTCTAGGAAGAAGTTTCTTGTTGTACCTGCAAGTGTTAAGTAGTGGCGTTAGGTGGAAACGCCATACTATCTTGGAGGAATTTGGAACAAATTTCCAATAGTAGTTCGCCAGGTCTAGAAATGACTGGACGCTTCTTACTGTCTTGGGAATGAGGAAATCCCTGACACTAGCAGTCGTGTCGGGATTTGGCATAGCCCCTTTTCGGAACAAACATGCCCTAGGTAAACTACTTCTTTCTGTAGGAACCTGCTGTTATTCGGTTGCAATTTGTGGCTGTGGTATCTCAATTGTTGGAATACTCTTCAGAGTGTGTCATGGTTTTCTAGGTTTTTCTGATATATGACAATATCACCCAGATAAACAAAGCATTCGATACTTTGCAACCCAGTTAGAACTTGGTTCATGAGTATCTGGAACGTAGCTGGTGCTCCCTTTAGACTGAATGGCATACATCTGAACTCAATGCCCACATTTTGTGCTGAATGCTGTCTTATCCCGATCTTTATGGTCTACTAAGACTTTTCGGTAGCCGCTGAATAAAAGAAGCGTGGAAAAATAGCGTGAGTGGCCGAGCTGGTCTAATATATTCTCTATTCCAGGGAGAGCGTACGCATCTCCGATGGTTTTGTCGTTCAGTCTCCTGAAGTCGACCACTACTCTCCATCGGGGCCCGCTTTCTTGGGAGCTACCACGAGGGATGAGTTCCACGGACTTTGCTGGGTTGAATGATATCATGTTCCAGCATTTCCTCGACATGCTCGTTTATCACCTGTTTTTTGTATAGGGTTTTCCAATACGGACTTGACAACTTTTTTTCGGTAGCAAATTTTTATAATTTGCAGACGTTGTTCGTTTGTGTACTTAACCATGATGAAAATGTTGTTTACTGAATAAATTGACAGTGACGGTTTGATAATGAATGAAAGGGTGCGTTCACAAATTAAATTCAAAGTTGTTAAGTCCTTATTGGAAAACCCGATACTTGTTACATAAAAAGGTCCCCACATAGATTATCTATTTGGCACCGACAGTATGTATGTCGGCTCCGATAAATAATAAGGTTGCTAATTAAGACCCCTACCTGACTAGTTGAGGGCGGTCCGCCGTTTCCGTTCTGGGTCCCGCTGGAGCTGCAAAGGCTCCCGCCGGCTGCTGATGTGGAGTGATCGGTAAGGCTGTGGGGGTTCTTTTTCGTTTGCCCGAAGAACTCCCCATTATTACAACCCAACTTCCATGGTTTCCCACCAATGCAATTGCATTGGTACCTGAAAACATTTCCTTGTCCGAGGACAATTAATGCTTCCAACGCATTAACTAGAAATTCCTGAAAAGAATTCCACCGACAAGGGCATTTTTCCATGCATCTACGCATCGGCAAAATTTTCCCAACAAAGAATCCTTAGCATTCATAATTCAATGCATCATATTTACTTTAATAGAAGAATTCCTTAAAGAACAAACACCATATCCCTGAAAGAAAACATATCGGTTACAGTACCATGTAACCATCATAATCAGGGATAATGATCATTGAGTCGGCTATTCCCAGCCTCACTATGTGTACAACAATGTTCCCCACATACACATTGGTTGGCGACTCTTTTGTCCAACGACAAAACAACTCCAAGCAGCTTATTGACGCAGCTGCAGACAATTAGCGCAATAGCCGCTAAAACCAAATTCTTTAGCACCCATCATGTGAAAACAAAAGAACGCTGTTCTTCCGCAGGCGTTCTGGCGATACGATAAACAATCCAAATTGTTTGAGGTATCCCTTTGTTCTTTTTCCCTCGTTGTAGGTTTCGTTTATCCTTTGCTGAAATGCATCGATAAACACGGTGATGTGTACCATCACACATACGCACCACTAAGGAAAGATCGCATTTCCTTGATGGCCACACCCTAAAGAGAAAATTTTCTCTTTCTCCTCCGTATCTCACCCTTTACTGAAGATTGAAGATAGGTCGGAGTTCTTTCCTTGGAGAGTATTATTACATCCACCGACCGAGCAGGTCGTGTCCACTCCCGCTCCCCGGTGCGCACGGGGACGCGTAAATTCCGGAGTCGCGAGATTAAATCCACAAGTTCATAGTTGGGTTCGAATCGTGTGAGTCGTCTGCGCGATTAATAGTTTAAGTGGCGAGTAATGTGGGTTTGTGGCGTTTCTCTATATTACATGGAGAACCAACCCACAATTCCAACCCCAATGACCGCTTTATTTCAACCGCTAACAGCGCGTCAACCCAATCCCAATTCCTACCGTCGGCTATTTCACCTGCAATACATAATTTCCCCAGCGACGCATAACTAAACTCATTATCCTATGCAGATAATGCATAATTGAGTTTAGCTACTATCTTCGCCATACGGCAACACCATTGCTCTAACCATGGGATTTCCACCGGAAATTCCATTCGTATTGGTTAGCAACAACAAGTCGAAGCAAACGACGCCGTCGCATCGTAGCGAAATTGCTGGGGAATTTATCAAAATATCTAATTAGTTGTCATGATGAATTACCTTAGCCAATTTGTCGTCACTTCGGCTTTCCATCAGATCACCCATTCGCTTGGGATCAATGATCTCTTTTTGTAGGTGAATAACATCAGCTAATTTTCCCTCTCATTCGTATTTCTTTCCACGGTTCAATGTGCTCCGACTACACCATAGCCGTTCCACTGGGTCGCCAGGTCATGTCAGTAGCTGCATCTGATACCAACACACACAACCAAAGCTACCCCGAGATCACAGCATATCATGTTTTCTGTTCTCTCATTCTTCATGTCCGTCAATTACCCTATTAACAAAAGTTACTCACACTTTGACGGGCGTGAGGTTGAGAGAGCAGAGGCGTGGTCTCTTTTGGTTGCCTGTGTGTGGAATGAAATATGAATTTTCATCCCTAATTCACACCAGTCGCTATTCGTTCACCATCGTGTGCGGAAGCTACATTGAGCGTTCAAGCAGTCACATCTCAATCCTCATTGCTTGCAGTCAGGCTGCCGCACAAGTTAGTTTTCATCCACCGAGGTGTTCGTACACACAACAGGAGTCGCGCGTTATTTTGCTTTTAACATAGTCGATGAAGAAAAAGGAATTTCAACCCTCGTAGAGTGCGCATCTCGAGAACGACCAACTGATTGGAAGTACATATGTATCTATCATATTCAAAGGGAATACCAGTGTAATCTAAATCAAAAAAATAATCTAAATGTTAATTAAGTTAAATAAATAAAAAAAAGTGTTTTTCTTTTCCTGAGGATCATTTTCATGCAGCAACATCGTTGGGGAGTTAGTGAATAAATGCCGTACGTCGGCATCCACACTTTAACCCCCACAGGTTACCTTAACTGTTTCCCCATTTATGTGTGTAATTGTATATGTTCGAACAGCGGAGTGACAGTGGGACGAAGTAGAACTCTGCACCCATGTTGGTGCCACGACTTCGTACCCCACAAGTCCCTTTGTTTGGTTCCGGGAATCTGCCGCTGGTGTTAACCGCACTACCGAAGCGGGGGGCTAATTTCCTGGCCGCCCTGGTACGCGTCGGTCCTAGCCGCTTTGAATATTGCTCACTGCGCTGCACTCGCTGAGGTATCTCTCACCACAAACCGTGCCACTTTTCGAAGGGGAACTACAAAAACACAATCTTCGCCTTAAATGTTTTTTATTTATTTCTAAATAATCCCGATACAGGATTTTTTTGCCAATATTTTTAAACAAGAATTTTTACTAGTCGTTCACCGTAAACCGAGTACCGCCAAACACAACGCGCACAACTCTACACCAAGTCTCACTATATATATGGTTTTCCAATAGGGACTTGACAACTTTTTTTCGGTATTAAATTTTTATAATTTGCAGACATTGTTCGTTCATGTACTTAACCACGATGAAAATGTTGAGTTTACTGAATAAATTGACAGTGGCGGTTTGATAATGAATGAAAGGGTGCGTTCACAAATTAAATCCAAAGTTGTCAAGTCGCTATTGGAAAACCCGATACTTGTTACATAAAAAGGTCCCCACATAGATTATCTATTTGGCACCGACAGTATGTATGCCGGCTCCGCCAAATAATAAGGTTACTAATTAAGACCCTACCTGACTAGTTGAGGGCGGTCCGTCGTTTCCGTTCTGGGTTCCGCTGGAGCTGCAAAGGCTCCCGCCGGCTGCTGAAGTGGAGTGGTCGGTAAGTCTGATGAAAATGTTGAGTTTACTGAATAAATTGACAGTGACGGTTCGATGATTAGTGAAATTCAAAGTTGTCAAGTCCGTATTGGAAAACCCGATACAACAGCTTACATTCAAAAGACCGTCTCGGTCAGACACTTGAACACCAACTCCCCTGACCGTCGTGGCCAATACCTCACAACCAACTCTCTGCTATTCCGATCGTTCGATCGCAGGAAAACTGTTTTCCACGTTAACAAAAGGCAACGTGGTACTTTCCTTTTGCGCCGATCTCACTTAAGATCCTTTGTATAAGGATCTCCTTTGTGAGCCAGCTCATCCTTTGTCTGATCCTTAGGTAATTTACCTTGGATCGGCAACCGCCTGGAAACCCTTAAACATTACCTGGTATTTCCGGGAGTGCCCAGACTAGGTTCTTATATTTTACTGGGCAACGGTACCAAATATATTTTTGTATAATATTGTGACGCATATGACAGTCAGTACTGGAATATTCGGGAAAGTCCAAAACAAAGTACTGGAAAACTGGAGACTATGGATAATAGAACATTCAAGATTATGGAACGGATGGAAACGAAATACCGAATCAGAATGTGGGGAACTGGTATAAATACGTCGCACACAACTCATGGGGAGAAGTAGAAAGTAGTAAGTCACGAGTGAGAAGCAAGCGATAAGTAAGAAGTAAAATATGCGATAAGTACGGAAGCGATAAGTCAAGAAATCGTTGTGTTCGGTAAAAGTAACGGTTGTGATTCACGGACTAATAAAGTGTTATATTAATTCAAAATCGATTTAACGGCTTTTATTTATTCAAAATAATTAATCCAGCGAACCCTAAGCTCGCTACAATATCTTAGTGGTATTGTTGTGAATGTGTAAATGGTCGCCGTCAGTAGTAGGGTTATGCCGGTTCTGCCTCAATTTTCTGCCCCAAAAGCTCTTTTCTGTGTGAAAGCTCTATGTGAAGGTGAAGATGTGTGTGTTGTGTGGTGAGTGTTGATAGTGGTATGTGGTTCATGGGTGGTGGGTTCTTATGTGAGGTGTAAATAGTAGTATTTAGTGTATTTCTTATGAGTATTGGTATTAATAGTGATATTTTGTGGTTGCGATTAATGGTTGTGGGTTCTTATGTGGGGTGGAAATAGTAGTATTGGTATTAATTGGGTATAGTTTGTAGTGTTCTTATCGCTGTAGTTGTTGGATTTTGTGCTTTTTTTGTAGGTGGTGTTGAGTATTGAGCTTTTTGTAGGTGGTGGTGAGTATTGCGGCTTGTGGTGATGTCGGTGCTTTTTGTTATGGGTTTATGTTTTTGCTAATGGATTTATGCTTAGATGGTGATATCGGTGCTTTTTGTCATTCATGGGTGGTGTGTCTTAACTGAGGTGGAAATAGTAGTATTTAGTATATTTCTTATGAGTATTAGTAGTAATTGGGTATAGTTTGTAGTGTTCTTATCGCTGTAGTTGTTTGTTTGGGCTAGTGATTAATCGTTATCAGCGTGGTGGATCCGTGGATTTTGTGCTTTTGATGCTCTTGGGTTTTTGCAGGTGGTGGTGATGAATGCTTTTATTGACTATTGGGCTTTTTCTATGTGGTGGTGAGTATTGGGGCTTGTGATGATATCGGTGCTTTTTTTTGTTATGGGTTTATGTTTTTGCTAATGGATTTATGCTTAGGTGGTGATATCGGGGCTGAATGGGTAGTGCTTTAGGCTTTTGTCTCGGTTGTAAGCTGTTAATTGTGGTAGAAATAAAAAACGTTGTCTGGGTTGTGCTTTTGGCTTTTGTCTCAGTTGTAAGCTGTTAATTGTGGTAGAAATAAAAAAAAAACGTTGTCTGGGTAGTGCTTTAGGCTTTTGTCTCAGTTGTAAGCTGTTAATTGTGGTAGAAATAAAAAAACGTTGTCTGGGTTGTGCTTTTGGCTTTTGTCTCAGTTGTAAGCTGTTAATTGTGGTAGAAATAAAAAAAAAACGTTGTCTGGGTAGTGCTTTAGGCTTTTGTCTCAGTTGTAAGCTGTTAATTGTGGTAGAAATAAAAAAACGTTGTCTTTGGTGTGCTTTTTAATCTTATTATCATTAAGCTGAGTAATATAAACGGGGATTTTGTTGTTTGTGGGTTTGTATGGGAAATGGGTTGTTTTTTAATCTTATTGTCATTAAGCTGAGTAATATATAAACGGGAATTTTGTTGTTTGTGGATTTGTATGGGAAATGGGGTGTTTTTGCTGGAACTTAAACTGACTTCCCCTAAGACGCAGAGTTAAGCTAGTTGACTTCACCTAAGACGCAGAGCTAAGCTAGTTGACTTCACCTAAGACGCAGACCTAAGCCATTGGTTTTTTATGAGTCACCGAATGATTATTCAAGTCCATATTGTACCGATCCCATAACCTTTAGCAAGTATTCATGATTTCTATAGCAAGTTGGGATATCATTACTCATTTTTGTGAATTTCATACGTATTGAGGGCCAATTATTCTTATCATAGTTTCCATAATGTATTGTTTCCGATCCCTACAGGCTAATGTTGATTTCTATATATAGGCGTACATCTTCAGTGGGTTGGGGATTTGTACTTATTATCAGTATTTTTTCAATTTGGGGTGTGTGATGCATAGTTGTTTTGGCTTGTTGGGTATTTGTTATCAGGTGTATACATCTTCAGTGGGTTGTGCGATTAGCGTTCAAGGTTAATTGTGTGACATGAGCAGATGGTATTTTTGAACTGGGTGTGTGAATAGGTGATAGGTGATTCATGATTGTTTGGCAGTGAATATATTATTATTTAGTCATTGAGTTTGAGTAATATATATGGGAATTTTTTTTGGGTGATTCTATGTTGAAATGGATGTATGTTTTAGTTGTTTCTTAATATATAGACATTTTTTGTGATTCTATCTGTTTTTGGGTTTTGTTTCGGTTGTCGAGGGTTTTTTCAGTAAATCTAAGCTGATTCTTAATATTTTGGGCTTTTTGCTCTATACTGAAATGATACCACTTGATAGTAAATCTATGTTGAAATGGACTTTTTTGCTATATTGAATATGTGCTTTTTTTGGGGATTGTCTGGGGTGCTAAAGGCTTTTTTATGAATATATTCACTTGGCAGTAAATCTATGCTGAAATATATATAGAAATACGGGCTTTAAATTTGAAAAAAAGAAGAAAAAATCATCATCAAACCCAATATTCGACGTGGGATTAGCTAGGAAATAAAAAAATTAACATCATCAACTGGTGAGTTACCTTATTTATATATTAATTGTTATTCCTTTTTTTGACGCGGTGCTAGTATTTATTTTTGTGTATTGTATCGTGAGTCTAGCAATAATAATAATAATAATCCCGATGTTTTTGCTATTGCTGCATAATGTATGGAAATGATTCATCATCATCGTCGTCGTTATCAGTTGTGTATATGAATAGGTGACAGGTGATTCATGGTCGTTTGACTTGTTGTGCTGTTATCATTTGTAGTAAAATAGAGGCGTGTTATCAGTAGTTGTTCGTGGATTTATATGGAAGTGATTCATTGCCGTTTGGGATTCTTTCTTATCTCAGTATGTGAATTAAGTCTTAGGGTTGGATGATCAGCGTACAAGGTTAAAGTTTGGAGTAGGTTAATTGTATGACATGGTTGGTCGGCGATTTGTCTGGAAGTTGAGGACTCTTTTATATATTATTATTAGTCATTGAGCTGAGTAATATATATAGAAATTTTTGTTGTTCGAGGGATATGGTATGGAAGTGATGATATAAGACTTAGATTTGGATGATCACAGCGTTCAAGGTTAAAGTTTGGGGATAGGTTAATTGTATGGAAGTCATTCGTAGTCATTTGACGTCGTGGTTTTTGGGATTCTTTCTTATCTCAGCATGTGAATTAAGTCTTAGGTTTGGATGATCAGAGTTATTTTTTAATCTGTATTTATTGGTATATTGTTCGAATGTTTTTATTATTATCTAGTGTGGTTATATTAGGCTGTTGTTGTTGCTGTATTTAGTTTATTGTTATAATGATGTTATGTTTTATTGTTCAAAGTTTTGAGATCTTTTGGGATTCTTTCTTATCTCAGCATGTGAATTAAGTCTTAGGTTTGGATGATCAGAGTTATTTTCTAATCTGTATTTATTGGTATATTGTTCGAATGTTTTTATTATTATCTAGTGTGGTTATATTAGGCTGTTGTTGTTGCTGTATTTAGTTTATTGTTATAATGATGTTATGTTTTATTGTTCAAAGTTTTGAGATCTTTTGGGATTCTTTCTTATCTCAGCATGTGAATTAAGTCTTAGGTTTGGATGATCAGAGTTATTTTTTAATCTGTATTTATTGGTATATTGTTCGAATGTTTTTATTATTATCTAGTGTGGTTATATTAGGCTGTTGTTGTTGCTGTATTTAGTTTATTGTTATAATGATGTTATGTTTTATTGTTCAAAGTTTTGAGATCTTTTGAAAGTTCTTTGTTTGCTTATAATCATATGGGGTATTTTTGAAAAGCACAGGCAGTTTTTATATGGATATATTAGTATGTGTAGACTTTTTTTTTTAGCGCTACAATGTTGTTAATAGCGAATATATTATTATTAGTCATTGAGCTGAGTATTATAAGGGAATTTTTTGTAGCTTGCTGTTATATTAATTATGTATATGTGTGTATGTGTATTGATGGGCAAATATCTGAATTTCACCTGTTGAGCTGTTGTCAGTTGTACACATCTTCGGTTGTAGTGGCGGTGTTGTTATCAGTAGTTGTTCTCGGATTTGTATGGAAGTGATGAATTAAGTCTTAGGTTTGGGTGATCAGCGTTCAAGTTAAAGTTTGGGGTAGGTTAATTGTGTGACATAGATGTTCGTGGATTTGTATGGAAGTGATTCATTATCGTTTGGCGTAGTGGTTTGGAATTCTTTTTTTATCTCAGTATGTGAATTAAGTCTTAGGTTTCAATGATCAACGTTCAAGGTTATAGTTTATAATTATGTGTATGTATCGGTGTCAAGAGAGAAAGAGAGAAAGAGAGAAAGAGAGAAAGAGAGAGCAAGAGAGAGAAAGAGAGTCTATTTGCGGACGAATGAGATGTGTGTATGCGTAATAATGAATGAATTTCGGTATAGATAAGACCATCTTGACTAGTTAGAAATCATTGTGTCACTAAACCATTAAAGAAAAACACAAAAAGGTTCCATTGTGGTATATATTTGGCTGAGCAGGAAAATTGTTGCCATAGGATTAAAACAAAAAAAAAAATCAACAACAAAAACGGTAAGTTAACACCTATCATGAACCATTTTTAGGATTTCTAATTTATTTCTTCAAATGTTATGTATTAGATTCGAGGGATTTTTATCATCGAGACAGCAGTTGTTTTTTTTTCTGAAAGCGTAACAAAGCAAAAGAATTAACAGTAAATTTTTCATTACTTTTTTAGAGAAATATGTCTGCTAACGAGGTCAACACCAGCAACAACTACAATATTAACAATAATAATGTCAGAAAAAGACTGAGGCAATTTTTGGAGGAACGACAACAACAACAACAACAACAACCTGCAAAGAAATTAAAACAACAGATCTATAAAAGGTGCTTGTTTTGTGATGAGGATGTTGAGGGACGGCTTTGGATCCAACATCATAGAAAAAATACCCACAAAGCAAACGCCCAACAAGCTCTTAATGAAAACGTCTCCTTAATAGCAAGCGCATTCCAAAATCGTATCAAAATATTTGCCATTACCAACAAAGATGAGAGTATGGTAAATGTGAATACGTTATTTGAAAAAAATATTCCATTGATTAACGAGTTACTACAAGATGAATTGAAAGTTTTGAAAGCTTTTAAATTTAGTATGGAGCTTTTTGCTAACTTTGCGAAACTACCCAAAGAATGTGAAGAGACAATGCAAATAGATATAAAAAGCATGCAAACTAAAATGTACACGATTGCGAAAGAGGAAGACATAAGAGAAAATTTGAGCACGGCAATTGAAATTATCAAAGCAAAATTGGAAGAGTTCCAAGAAAAAGATAGCGGATGGGCGTTGGCAGCATTTCAGAGGATCGAAATTAACATCAACAAATACGAGCCATTTCGAGCTTGATAGATAAGGGCCGATATAATAAATCTTTTAAAGAACTTGTAGCTGCATCAAACAAGAATAAATAAAATGTATTTATGTATTAAAATTAATTGATGTTTTTTCCCTTTGGCTAATTTTGTGGGCAAATTATTCGAATATTGGTCATTCATTTTCCCCCCATGAGTCTTAGAATATCAAATATAACCCCACCAATATATGTGAATTTTCGGCTGTAAGTTGCTTCTTAATGTATGGGAAATGTTTTGTTGATTCTATCTGCTTTTGCCTTTGGTTTGTGCTTTTGATAATGGTTTGTGTCTTTGATCGCCAGACTTTCGGGTGGGTTGTCTCAGTTGTTGGGGGTGTTTTTCCTTTTTATGAATATACCACTTGACAGTAAATCTAATTTTATGAATATATATATATATACCACTTGGCAGTAACTCTATGTTGAAATGGTTTAATGCTTTTGATCTCTAGACTAGCGAGCTTTTTGCTATATATATTGACTATAGCCTATTTTTAGCGCCACAATTTTGAGTTTTTATATGGATATATTGTTAATTGCATACTTTAGGGCTACGCATTGTCCATATAATATATTAAATTCTTTGTGCTTTTGGCTTTTTTATGAATATACCACGAGTCAACGAATGATTATTCAAGTCCATATTGGTCAAAAAAAGTGTTGATATAAAAAACGGCTGTTGTTGTCCAATCCCTTGACCTTGGAAGCTATATTAAATTCTTAATTTCTAAGTGTTTTTTAGTGAGTCGCCATTACTCTTATCTTATTTTGCATTCAGTATCACGACCAAATACTGATTTCTATATAGTAAGTTGTTGTTCATTATTCTGACCCCTTGACCTTGGGTGCTATATTAAATTCTTGATTTCTAATTCTTATTTTTCCATAGAACAATTTTTTCTAAGTACAAATGATTATTCAAGTCCATATTGAACATAAAAATATGTTGTTATCAAAAAACATATGGCTGCTTATCAAATCCCATGACTTTGGATGCTATATCAAATTCTTGATGTCTAAGTGGTTTTAGTGAGTCTCCATTATTCTTATCTTACCTATATGAATAAAACCGCTGATCATTGTTCTTTAAACATTAAAATTAATTGAGGCAATTTTTTCCATGAGTCTTGGAGGATCAAATATAGTCCACCGTAACATCATATGATAAGACCTGCTTACATCATTGAAGAGTTATCAGAGAGGGATAGTTATAATACAGCCTGTTTGCAATCGCCCTGTTTAAAGAAACCGCCTGTTTGAAATCGCCCTGTTTGGAATCGCCCTGTTTAAAGAAATCGCCCTGTTTGGAATCGCCCTGTTTAAAGAAATCGCCCTGTTTTAACCGCCCTGTTTGAAGAGACAGCCTGTTTGGAGCCGCTCTGTTTGAAGAGACAGCCTGTTTGGAGCCGCTCTGTTTGAAGAGACAGCCTGTTTGGAACCGCCCTGTTTAGAGCCGCCCTGTTTGAAGAAACCGCCTGCTTGGAACCACCTGTTTATAATACAGCCGATACATAGAGATCTGTTTACTGCTTTGATTCGATGTGGCATCAGAGAGGGGAGGTTATAATACACTCAGTATGTCTTTGAATGCAAACCATCTAATGGGTACGATGACGCATATTTCCTTGGATTAGGTGTGATAGAACTTTATGTGTTACTAATCGTTCGCCGGCTCAAACAAGTTCGGGATTCCTTTTGATATTACAGAGGAAATTTAGTTATTCGACTATCTAGATCATTTTAGCAAAGGTCGTTCTATGAGTCCCGGCAGGTCTGGGTCTTAAGGTCATTGGATTGGACAACAACACCCGTTTTTTATATCAACACTTTTTTTTGACCAATATGGACTTGAATAATCATTCGTTGACTCGTGGTATATTCATAAAAAAGCCAAAAGCACAAAGAATTTAATATATTATATGGACAATGCGTAGCCCTAAAGTATGCAATTAACAATATATCCATATAAAAACTCAAAATTGTGGCGCTAAAAATAGGCTATAGTCAATATATATAGCAAAAAGCTCGCTAGTCTAGAGATCAAAAGCATTAAACCATTTCAACATAGAGTTACTGCCAAGTGGTATATATATATTCATAAAATTAGATTTACTGTCAAGTGGTATATTCATAAAAAGGAAAAACACCCCCAACAACTGAGACAACCCACCCGAAAGTCTGGCGATCAAAGACACAAACCACTATCAAAAGCACAAACCAAAGGCAAAAGCAGATAGAATCAACAAAACATTTCCCATACATTAAGAAGCAACTTACAGCCGAAAATTCACATATATTGGTGGGGTTATATTTGATATTCTAAGACTCATGGGGGGAAAATGAATGACCAATATTCGAATAATTTGCCCACAAAATTAGCCAAAGGGAAAAAACATCAATTAATTTTAATACATAAATACATTTTATTTATTCTTGTTTGATGCAGCTACAAGTTCTTTAAAAGATTTATTATATCGGCCCTTATCTATCAAGCTCGAAATGGCTCGTATTTGTTGATGTTAATTTCGATCCTCTGAAATGCTGCCAACGCCCATCCGCTATCTTTTTCTTGGAACTCTTCCAATTTTGCTTTGATAATTTCAATTGCCGTGCTCAAATTTTCTCTTATGTCTTCCTCTTTCGCAATCGTGTACATTTTAGTTTGCATGCTTTTTATATCTATTTGCATTGTCTCTTCACATTCTTTGGGTAGTTTCGCAAAGTTAGCAAAAAGCTCCATACTAAATTTAAAAGCTTTCAAAACTTTCAATTCATCTTGTAGTAACTCGTTAATCAATGGAATATTTTTTTCAAATAACGTATTCACATTTACCATACTCTCATCTTTGTTGGTAATGGCAAATATTTTGATACGATTTTGGAATGCGCTTGCTATTAAGGAGACGTTTTCATTAAGAGCTTGTTGGGCGTTTGCTTTGTGGGTATTTTTTCTATGATGTTGGATCCAAAGCCGTCCCTCAACATCCTCATCACAAAACAAGCACCTTTTATAGATCTGTTGTTTTAATTTCTTTGCAGGTTGTTGTTGTTGTTGTTGTTGTCGTTCCTCCAAAAATTGCCTCAGTCTTTTTCTGACATTATTATTGTTAATATTGTAGTTGTTGCTGGTGTTGACCTCGTTAGCAGACATATTTCTCTAAAAAAGTAATGAAAAATTTACTGTTAATTCTTTTGCTTTGTTACGCTTTCAGAAAAAAAAACAACTGCTGTCTCGATGATAAAAATCCCTCGAATCTAATACATAACATTTGAAGAAATAAATTAGAAATCCTAAAAATGGTTCATGATAGGTGTTAACTTACCGTTTTTGTTGTTGATTTTTTTTTTTGTTTTAATCCTATGGCAACAATTTTCCTGCTCAGCCAAATATATACCACAATGGAACCTTTTTGTGTTTTTCTTTAATGGTTTAGTGACACAATGATTTCTAACTAGTCAAGATGGTCTTATCTATACCGAAATTCATTCATTATTACGCATACACACATCTCATTCGTCCGCAAATAGACTCTCTTTCTCTCTCTTGCTCTCTCTTTCTCTCTTTCTCTCTTTCTCTCTTTCTCTCTTGACACCGATACATACACATAATTATAAACTATAACCTTGAACGTTGATCATTGAAACCTAAGACTTAATTCACATACTGAGATAAAAAAAGAATTCCAAACCACTACGCCAAACGATAATGAATCACTTCCATACAAATCCACGAACATCTATGTCACACAATTAACCTACCCCAAACTTTAACTTGAACGCTGATCACCCAAACCTAAGACTTAATTCATCACTTCCATACAAATCCGAGAACAACTACTGATAACAACACCGCCACTACAACCGAAGATGTGTACAACTGACAACAGCTCAACAGGTGAAATTCAGATATTTGCCCATCAATACACATACACACATATACATAATTAATATAACAGCAAGCTACAAAAAATTCCCTTATAATACTCAGCTCAATGACTAATAATAATATATTCGCTATTAACAACATTGTAGCGCTAAAAAAAAAAGTCTACACATACTAATATATCCATATAAAAACTGCCTGTGCTTTTCAAAAATACCCCATATGATTATAAGCAAACAAAGAACTTTCAAAAGATCTCAAAACTTTGAACAATAAAACATAACATCATTATAACAATAAACTAAATACAGCAACAACAACAGCCTAATATAACCACACTAGATAATAATAAAAACATTCGAACAATATACCAATAAATACAGATTAAAAAATAACTCTGATCATCCAAACCTAAGACTTAATTCACATGCTGAGATAAGAAAGAATCCCAAAAGATCTCAAAACTTTGAACAATAAAACATAACATCATTATAACAATAAACTAAATACAGCAACAACAACAGCCTAATATAACCACACTAGATAATAATAAAAACATTCGAACAATATACCAATAAATACAGATTAGAAAATAACTCTGATCATCCAAACCTAAGACTTAATTCACATGCTGAGATAAGAAAGAATCCCAAAAGATCTCAAAACTTTGAACAATAAAACATAACATCATTATAACAATAAACTAAATACAGCAACAACAACAGCCTAATATAACCACACTAGATAATAATAAAAACATTCGAACAATATACCAATAAATACAGATTAAAAAATAACTCTGATCATCCAAACCTAAGACTTAATTCACATGCTGAGATAAGAAAGAATCCCAAAAACCACGACGTCAAATGACTACGAATGACTTCCATACAATTAACCTATCCCCAAACTTTAACCTTGAACGCTGTGATCATCCAAATCTAAGTCTTATATCATCACTTCCATACCATATCCCTCGAACAACAAAAATTTCTATATATATTACTCAGCTCAATGACTAATAATAATATATAAAAGAGTCCTCAACTTCCAGACAAATCGCCGACCAACCATGTCATACAATTAACCTACTCCAAACTTTAACCTTGTACGCTGATCATCCAACCCTAAGACTTAATTCACATACTGAGATAAGAAAGAATCCCAAACGGCAATGAATCACTTCCATATAAATCCACGAACAACTACTGATAACACGCCTCTATTTTACTACAAATGATAACAGCACAACAAGTCAAACGACCATGAATCACCTGTCACCTATTCATATACACAACTGATAACGACGACGATGATGATGAATCATTTCCATACATTATGCAGCAATAGCAAAAACATCGGGATTATTATTATTATTATTGCTAGACTCACGATACAATACACAAAAATAAATACTAGCACCGCGTCAAAAAAAGGAATAACAATTAATATATAAATAAGGTAACTCACCAGTTGATGATGTTAATTTTTTTATTTCCTAGCTAATCCCACGTCGAATATTGGGTTTGATGATGATTTTTTCTTCTTTTTTTCAAATTTAAAGCCCGTATTTCTATATATATTTCAGCATAGATTTACTGCCAAGTGAATATATTCATAAAAAAGCCTTTAGCACCCCAGACAATCCCCAAAAAAAGCACATATTCAATATAGCAAAAAAGTCCATTTCAACATAGATTTACTATCAAGTGGTATCATTTCAGTATAGAGCAAAAAGCCCAAAATATTAAGAATCAGCTTAGATTTACTGAAAAAACCCTCGACAACCGAAACAAAACCCAAAAACAGATAGAATCACAAAAAATGTCTATATATTAAGAAACAACTAAAACATACATCCATTTCAACATAGAATCACCCAAAAAAAATTCCCATATATATTACTCAAACTCAATGACTAAATAATAATATATTCACTGCCAAACAATCATGAATCACCTATCACCTATTCACACACCCAGTTCAAAAATACCATCTGCTCATGTCACACAATTAACCTTGAACGCTAATCGCACAACCCACTGAAGATGTATACACCTGATAACAAATACCCAACAAGCCAAAACAACTATGCATCACACACCCCAAATTGAAAAAATACTGATAATAAGTACAAATCCCCAACCCACTGAAGATGTACGCCTATATATAGAAATCAACATTAGCCTGTAGGGATCGGAAACAATACATTATGGAAACTATGATAAGAATAATTGGCCCTCAATACGTATGAAATTCACAAAAATGAGTAATGATATCCCAACTTGCTATAGAAATCATGAATACTTGCTAAAGGTTATGGGATCGGTACAATATGGACTTGAATAATCATTCGGTGACTCATAAAAAACCAATGGCTTAGGTCTGCGTCTTAGGTGAAGTCAACTAGCTTAGCTCTGCGTCTTAGGTGAAGTCAACTAGCTTAACTCTGCGTCTTAGGGGAAGTCAGTTTAAGTTCCAGCAAAAACACCCCATTTCCCATACAAATCCACAAACAACAAAATTCCCGTTTATATATTACTCAGCTTAATGACAATAAGATTAAAAAACAACCCATTTCCCATACAAACCCACAAACAACAAAATCCCTGTTTATATTACTCAGCTTAATGATAATAAGATTAAAAAGCACACCAAAGACAACGTTTTTTTATTTCTACCACAATTAACAGCTTACAACTGAGACAAAAGCCTAAAGCACTACCCAGACAACGTTTTTTTTTTATTTCTACCACAATTAACAGCTTACAACTGAGACAAAAGCCAAAAGCACAACCCAGACAACGTTTTTTTATTTCTACCACAATTAACAGCTTACAACTGAGACAAAAGCCTAAAGCACTACCCAGACAACGTTTTTTTTTTATTTCTACCACAATTAACAGCTTACAACTGAGACAAAAGCCAAAAGCACAACCCAGACAACGTTTTTTATTTCTACCACAATTAACAGCTTACAACCGAGACAAAAGCCTAAAGCACTACCCATTCAGCCCCGATATCACCACCTAAGCATAAATCCATTAGCAAAAACATAAACCCATAACAAAAAAAAGCACCGATATCATCACAAGCCCCAATACTCACCACCACATAGAAAAAGCCCAATAGTCAATAAAAGCATTCATCACCACCACCTGCAAAAACCCAAGAGCATCAAAAGCACAAAATCCACGGATCCACCACGCTGATAACGATTAATCACTAGCCCAAACAAACAACTACAGCGATAAGAACACTACAAACTATACCCAATTACTACTAATACTCATAAGAAATATACTAAATACTACTATTTCCACCTCAGTTAAGACACACCACCCATGAATGACAAAAAGCACCGATATCACCATCTAAGCATAAATCCATTAGCAAAAACATAAACCCATAACAAAAAGCACCGACATCACCACAAGCCGCAATACTCACCACCACCTACAAAAAGCTCAATACTCAACACCACCTACAAAAAAAGCACAAAATCCAACAACTACAGCGATAAGAACACTACAAACTATACCCAATTAATACCAATACTACTATTTCCACCCCACATAAGAACCCACAACCATTAATCGCAACCACAAAATATCACTATTAATACCAATACTCATAAGAAATACACTAAATACTACTATTTACACCTCACATAAGAACCCACCACCCATGAACCACATACCACTATCAACACTCACCACACAACACACACATCTTCACCTTCACATAGAGCTTTCACACAGAAAAGAGCTTTTGGGGCAGAAAATTGAGGCAGAACCGGCATAACCCTACTACTGCCGTCCCTTTTTCCGTTTAGGAATTGTTTCCTTGAATAGGATTAAAGGAAACGATGCCGTCATAGGGTAAGTCTGTACTCCATTGTTTTATTCTTTAGCGATGCCGCTAAGGCATTTTTGTGGCGTGGGTTATTTACGGAATTCGAAAGGGATTCACATTATGCGATCCCAAATTGAATAGGACTTGGCCCTGTAAGCATGTTTAGATGGGGGGTTTTATACGTAACATACTCGGGCAGACCATACATCCTTTGTTTTATAGGGGCTTGGTCATGTACCAAAGGTACTGCATGCGGTATCACACTGGTATACGTCAGGTATTCGCCTTGTAGGCGGAAAATGTCATTAAACTCCTCACATACTTCCACTATTAATTCGCATTTTTGAGGACTTAGATTTCTACCTAAGTGGAGTTCCTCATGTAATTGTGCCAACCTTGAATCTTTTGTTGATTCATGAGGCGACTCACCCTCCGAGAATAGATGTCTAATCTGTTGGAGGTGTTCTACCACCGAAGTGTTAATCTCGGATACGGGATTACTCGATACCTTAATTCCCCCTGACATATTTTCTCGCTTACCGGTATGTACCATATATTCTCCCAGTCTTCCAAAGGAATGACTGAATATTCCTTTGTTGGAAGCCACTCCACTTTTACCCGGTCGATGGTCTGGGGTTAATTTATGATATAGAGTGCCTCAATTTGGGCACACTGTCTACCTTTTCAAAATACCATTAGAGTGTAAAATCCCGGATTGTATTTTTTGGCACCAAAATTACCTCCTCTTGAATTTTTATTGGGAGCCCAATTATCTTTCGTGAGCGCTTTGGTACTATGACCGATCCGCTTAGAAAAATGTCCGCTTCCGAAAGGTTTGTTGGTGAGCGTTCTACCGACGCTTTCCCTTTATCGCCTTTTGGCTTTTGGGGTTTGACCCCGTGTTTGTTGCGGTAACTGGGGCTCGACAATGTTTCGTAGCCCTTTCCCTGTCTGGGTAAGGTTTTCGGGTGACTGTCGACCGCTATCTGAAGCTTCACAGGGCCCTTGGTGCAGTTTCCTATTCGACTGCCTTATACCGAATCATTCCTATGCTATTATTCGCAAAGTCAATGAAAAAGCTTTCGGGATTTATGATTATTTAGGGAAATTCCAAACAGCCCCGCGGTCTTAGTCTGAGGGATGCTGCCAGGGGAAGTTCAAATTACATCAAGAAATCTATCAATTATCCTTGCCGGGATTGTTAAAAGACGCCCTGTTGGGTAACGACTTCCTGTCGCAGGATTGCAAAGACCAGACTTTCCCTTGCCAAAAAGTGTTTGGGGCGTACTTTCCTTCTTCGCATCCACTACATATTTGGGTGGTGTGCATCCACTTTAGACACGTTGTTTTATTACGCCCAATATCCAAACAGAGTTGGACAACTGGGACTTTTGTCAGCGGAAACTGATAACAGCTTTGACTAGATTGCGAGGTTAATTCGCCCGGGTTGGAGTTGCCCGTCCAGATATCTCTCATTTCCCTTTTTGTCGACACTCTCCCGCCATGTGAATTTGTTGACCGCAAAATTTGCACCATTTATCCCCCTTATTTTGAGCAATCTCACTTTGTTCGGCGCTTTGTTCTGTACTCGCAGAACTAGAACGGTTTCGGCCTGCCTTGCGCTGACAGTGTTTTGGTCGGTTCGTCGTGCGTTTTGAGCCCTTGTATTAGCTTGTTTACCAGGGCCCTTTGTTTTGTTATTTGTCTTTGTGAACTCCTTCCATTCGAGGTTGACCGTACGGGTCTGTGGAGTATTGCGGCGACGTTCAGTACTAGCCACAGCAAATAATGTAGACTCTACGGTTCGATGTCGCCGGTTGCTTAGAAGCAGAGGGTTGGAGTGATCCCTTACCTGCCTTATTCATGGAGTCCGTTTGTTGATGTTGTGGCCTGAATGTTTTGGAAGATCTAGGATTGCGTGGAGGTTGTGCTTTTAGTACACAGCAATCCCTAATGGTATGCCTGTATTCTCTGTAATCTTTACAGAATGGGGGTTTTCGCCTCCTTAGACACAGAGCGGCAAGTTTTTCTGGTAATGATTACCACTGCCCTGTTGAGGTCATACGGGTGTAGACTCTCTTGGTGGTTGGGACGAATGTGGTGGTGCGTATGACCTAAACGGGGTTTTCACAAGTCTGGGGGCGTCTAACATATTGGGGTTGACCTGTAAATGTTCGAGTATCGTCGACCGACCTATTATAAATCTCCCCAGCTACCTAAGACGCGTCATTCACAGGTAGATATTGCCTGTTGAACGACTCCTGTGGATTTTTTGGTTGTTTCCCGTAAGTCTGTTTTTGCTCTGTGGTTTTGGTGTTCAACTGCGACGAAGTATCAGCAGGACGGATAAGCGGATGGATTGTATAGGCTATAAGAAGTCCCCTGTGAATAAATGGTGGACTTGTCAGTGTTTGATTCGGCGAAAATTCCCTATTTAAGAATGTAGAAAAAGGGTTGGTACTATGCATGGTCGGTGCGGTTACCATCGTTGAAACCTGTCTCGTTGTTAGAAGTTCCCAACCCTAGTCGAATCTCCCATTCCAAAGAAGCCCCGTTTCCTTAACATCTTCTTTTCGGTACATTCCATTTGGGGCAGCCGCGTGCTGAATAAACAGCTTAGGGTCCTGTTACAGCTGTCTAGAACATTTGTAGTTCAACCGCTGGAGTAGGATCCTTTTGTCCATTGCACACCGGCGCCGTTCCATGGAGTAAGTCCAGAGCTTTGTTTGCTGGGCTGTACTGATATGAAAGGAGAGGCGTTTACTTCTTCCATGGTGACCGGTATTTCGATCGAAGATTGGGGTTTCTGGGGAGGATTGGGTCAGGTCTTCTTTCATTTGCTGCCTCGTTTTCATAAAGAGGAGTGTGGCGGTTTCCCCCGACGCCACTGCCCGCCTCACATTTTCAACGGGAGCACCCCATAAGAAGGGCATGAACCCAGGCGACGGTGCATAGTCCGAATTTATCGGGCGTGCGGTTGATGCGCTATGGACCGTGGTTTTCGTGCCGCACCATGGGGGCGGAAACAACAAAAACCTGGTCGTCGCAAAGCATCAAATTCTATTAGGAATAAGAACAAAATTTCCTGTAAGGAAGAAACGCTTGTTTGTGCGTAGCACAACATGAATACCCTATAGAATTTGCCCAACATGCAGCACCACGGGGAAGTTCCAGCCGACGCCGACGGCCAACGGAAATATTCCAAGTTTGGTTCCCGCCAAAATGCGTCCCTTCTAGAGCAGAGAAAACGGTCGCATCTTCAACCAACGGATCAATCGAGATATGCGGACAAGAATATCTTCGATCCAGCATGGTCACACACAAGCAGCCTGCCCCCTTTTTCATCACCGAAACACGGCAGGCATTTCGGTGGCAAAAAAAAAACTAACCTACAGGCCAGTAATAGCATGCTTGCCTACATGAGAAACAAAACCATAAATAGCCACCTGCACCATTCGCACAACGAGCAATAATGCTTCGCGCCGTTGCGATCGTATAAACATTCATCGTTCCTATGGAAGATTCACCCAGGCGAAATGTGCACGATCAGCAATAAGCTTTACGCGGTCGTGATCATGTACACATTTCAACCCCTGTACCAACCTGCAATCATGTAGATCAAGATGATCCCGAGTCTACATGCTAGGGGATACAAACGTAAGTTGCGGAAGCGATTTTCGTGTGTGTGTGTTTTCACCCTTTTCCTTTTTTGTTCGCCTGGCCAAAAGGCTAAAAGCGCACCATATATGGTAATCGAAGCAATGGTCGGGATTTGTTTTGGGTTCTAGCGTGATGTAAGCAAAAGGGAAAGAAGGAAAAGATAAATTGGAAATGAGGTAACCCTTGAGTATGAGCATGAATTGAGAAGTCAGTCTTGGAGAGAAATTACAAGGAATTGGGTAACGTCGTGCTGAATCCAAGTGGTGTGCCGTATATGCAATTGTTATAAAATATGTGCCGTATATGCAATTGTTATAAAATATGTGCCGTATACGTAATTTGTTTAAAATAAGAACACATTAACTTGCTACGTAATTTGTTTAAAATAAGAACACATTAATTTGCATAAGTGCTATGTGATTTGTTTAAAATAAGAACATATTAATTTGCATAAGTGCTATGTGATTTGTTTAAAATAAGAACACATTAATTTGCTATGTAATTTGTTTAAAATAAGAACACATTAATTTGCTACGTAATTTGTTTAAAATAAGAACACATTAATTTGCATAAGTGCTATGTGAGTTGTTTAAAATAAGAACATATTAATTTGCATAAGTGCTATGTGATTTGTTTAAAATAAGAACACATTCATTTGCTACGTAATTTGTTTAAAATAAAAACACTTTAATTTGCTACGTAATTTGTTTAAAATAAGAACACATTAATTTGCATAAGTGCTATGTGATTTGTTTAAAATAAGAACATATTAATTTGCATAAGTGCTATGTGATTTGTTTAAAATAAGAACACATTAATTTGCTACGTAATTTGTTTAAAATAAGAACACATTAATTTGCATAAGTGCTACGTGAATTGTTGTTAAATAAGAACGCTTTTATTTGCATAAGTACTGCTTTGTATTTAGTAAAACAAGAACAGTTTATTTTTCTTTAATAAATCCTTCTCGATCAACAGTGTAAATTTTTCTTTAATAAACGTTTCAATTCTTTTGGAGTCAAATAAGGAACGGAACCAGTGGGCAAGCGTGGACGACCTGTGCACCTGTGGCACCCGAAACTGACACTCCACGCAAAATAACAAAAAGATACCCATAGGAGTACCCGGTTAAAACAACACGGAATTTAAATTATATTTGGGTTTACCGAGAAATTCCGATATTAAAAGCCAATGGAATAGAAGAACACGGGTGCAAACGCGAAAAAGTGAATATAAAATATTCAGTAGGCAGTAGAACTAGTGAGAGTATGGGGATTGAAACTCTACCGGAAAAGAAAACGAAAATAGCGAGAAGAAAACAATTGGCGAAATCATACAGGATGGCAAAAGAGAAGAAAAGTATAACGAACACTGTACTAGAAAAAACAAAGTACCTGAATGAAAGTAAGATCAGAGGAAAAAGAGTTTAATACCAAAGAAAACAATCCAGGAAATGACAATGGTTTAACTGGATAATAAATGTACACTATAACAAATAGACCAAAAAGAAAGAGGAAATCCAGAGAAGTACCAACTATACTGCGCAACCAGAAGAGTGAGAGTACAAAAGTTTGTATTTTAAAATGGATTTGTAACTGATCCTTTACTTTCTACGTACAAAAACATCTAATTGAATGCAAAAGAATAAGAGTGAAGCTACGACATACAATCACATACGGTGGGGTAGAATGCTGTGGGTTTATTATGGCAGGGTCGCCATATAAGGTAGAATGCTGGGAGAGACGCCTTGTGAGGTTTCGTGCTGCACCAAGCAGGATAATGCCAAAATCGGACTAAAATGTGAACCGTATTTTTTGAATTTGTAGAGGTCAACGCAATGTTGTGTCGGGTCCAATTCGTTCGAACAGTGTCATCAGGGGTAGAAGGGCCTAAAGGAGAGATCTTCGCTTGACTATATGGCAGGGCACGAATGCTGAAAACGATGTTCATAATTTCAAACACTCATTGCACATTGCATGGCAAATTCACAATGAGTCACTTCTCAGATGACACGTTAATAGGTGAGTACCATGCACAATGACACCCATCTATCGGAACACCAGGGCAATTAGTATAATTATGTAATACTTTTTGTGAGTATCATGCACCGTGATATCATGTGCCATACATGACACACATCTATCGGAACACCTGGGCAATTGAGTATTGTCATGTTATACTTTTTGTCTGACTTCTCATAGTGTCAGTGCTTTGGCGTGTACCGTCCGGTATTTTATTTCATGATTGTGGATTTTGGTTATGATCCGGTATATATTATGGGAAATGCGTTTCTATTTTAATGGGTACACTACAATATCCTGTTGAATGTCGTTATGCTAACTATATAATTATTTACATAAATGGTTGCATATATTGTTTTTGCAATATATAATATAATAAAATAAAAGTGCGGGTGCACCACCGTGCTTCCGCTTCTCCGGGAAATGTGGGCTACCGTTCTCGTCTTTAGTTTTTTTTTTTTTTTTTTTATTAGACTTCTCTCGGGAGAGGCGAACCTATAGCGCCGAGTGGGCGCCCCGAGATGCCATCAAATAACTGTTGCAGTTTTTTTTAACAGTTGCAGGTTGTAACGCTCCGGGAATACTCGCGTGGTAAGGGAGCTCCACTTCTTCCCCGCTCTGTAACGGAACGAGTTCGGATGCAGGGTTGTTCGCCCCGTCGGGAGATGAACCACAAACGGAGCGTATATAAGCCGAATTGCGTCGAACAATACCACGAATCTCCGAAGAACAGTACCCGTAATAATATCTGTAAAACAGACAGAGGTCGGCTACGCGCCTTCGATGTGATAGCGACTGTAGTCCCGACGTCAGCGCCAAGTTCCCGATCAGGCGGATCGCTCGTCTCTGTATGCTCTCAAGTAGGTCGGGGTATATTTAGGAGCAGAGGTCCAAAGATGAAAGCAATATTCGACCGCGGGTTTAATTTGGGATTTATACAGGAGAAGAAGTTGAGCCGGAGTAAAATATTTCTTTGCTCTATAAAGATAACTCAGTTTTCCTGAGGCTGACCTGGCGATGTTCGGCACGTATTTGCGCCACGAAACATTCCCACAGACCGTGATGCCGAGCAATTTCAAACTTTCCCCAGCCTCGAGGGCCCGGCCATTCATCATCAGCTGTGGAACCGATGGTCCACTTTTCTTTGTGAATGTTGTATATTGTGTCTTCGGTGCATTGTAGTCGACGAGATTGGCCCGCCCCCACTGCAGAACCCTATCTAGATCCTGATTCAGAGAGTCAATCTGTCTACATCTCAGCTGATGCGACGCAGATGCACCAATCGGCCGAACACTCGAAAAGGAGGAAACAAGCGTGCTATCATCCGCAAAACTGAACACTTTGTTAACCGTTGTCTCTAACAAATCATTTATGTGAAGCAAAAACAATGTTTTAGCCAAAATAGAACCTTGGGGCACCTCCGAATTAACACGATACAGATCTGAACACTCGCCGTCCACAACAACACGGATCGGTCGATTTTCAAGGGAGCTCTTCGTCCAGTCGCAGAGCTGTTGGGAAAGTCCATATGAACGAAGTATTCTCAACAATGCCCAGTGCCAGATGCGGTCAAAAGCTTTGGAGATATCCAATGCGACCGCCCTTGACTCACCATGCCGCTCAATCGCAGATGTCCATATGTCGGTTATAAGTGGACCGCTTGCCACGGAATCCGTATTTACGATCATTCAGAAGTCCGTTGCACTCCAAATACTTAACTAACTCTGTATTGATGAGTTTTTCCATCACCTTAGATAAAATAGACAGTAATGCTATCGAACGGTAATTTTGTGGGAGACACTTTTTTCCTGTCTTTGGGATTGGCTGAACTCGAGCGATTTTCCAGCAGGCAGGAAAGGTCCTCCGTGCATAAGATAAGCGGAAGGGTCTGCCAAGAACCGGCCATAGTTCTGGAGCACAGTTCTTAAGGACTATTGCTGGTATTCCGTCCGAGCCGGTTGCCTTCCTACAGACCAGTTCACGTAGAATGCGTTGAATAGTGCGCGGACGAAATCTCACATCCCGCATGGAAGACCGGACCGGCGCGATCACAGGTGGCTCCAAAAGGCCGGGATCGAGGAAAATAAATTCGTGAATACTGTGTGTTCAACAAGCGTTGAACACACCTTCCACGAACACCGGGTTCTTATTGGGTTGTGGGCTGGCGTCAGGAACAATGCGGTCTCCTGACGTACACGTTGGTTCGGCGTTGTTGGGCTTCGCCGACTATGTTGAACGTCGTTCTGCAATCGTCCACCAATTATTATTATAATATTTCGTTGGTGGGCCGGGGGAATGACGTCAGGAACGATATGCGCACTTCCTGGCGTGCAACGATGTTGATTCCGTTGGCTGGAATCAATTGCTGTTAATGATTTTTCAATGTAAAATGATTACCTGTGGTTAACGGTGGTAACCCCAAAAATAATCTTCCAAAATGTAATAACAACTCGGTGTTAGTTTCACTGTTGTTAAATATTAAGTTTATTTACTACGATTAATTAGATTTTATAAGATTAGAAAGTTGCGAAGTGGTCCGCAAAAGCAGCTAACGAAAAAGTAAAGAGTAAACATAAAAGCTGGTTGTCAAGTGACAGAATTCATAAATGTCAGCTGATTGCTGACATTGCTTCGGTAATGCCACATATCTGATTCAGTTCAGGTGGTGCCACATCTAGTTATTGCGAATTCGCTAGTTGTTTCGACTGCGAATCCGCAACAAACACATTAGCTTTATATTTTGAATTCGTGACTAACGTCCCGCTGTCTGTCACCAACGGAGGGAAAGAGGAGGAAGCGAAGTTACTGCTGACAGCCTTTGCCGTTGATCAGAAGGAGCACGAACCAGTTGGGCACCGAAGGAGCTTATTGATCACCCTGTCGTTGTAAGCCTTTTTCGCGGTATCAATCGCCTGGTTGCACGCGTTTCTGATTCTAATAAAATTCGTTCTGCTAACATCGGTGGGATTGGAGCACCATTGCTTAAAATCTCTATTTTTGCCGCTGTAATTTGCTCGCATTTTTTATCAAACCAAGGTTTATTACACGAACTTCGTTTGATGGAATGTGGAATATACATCTCCAGCCCCAGAAGAATAATCTCTGATACCAACTCCGCGCAAGCGTTAACATCGGAGTCTCCGAAGCAAACCTCCAACCATGGAAAGCATGCTTCCATACATGGCGAGGCTGCCTAGGCCGGTTATTCGCTTGATATGCAAGTGCTTGCGCGACAGATACCAAGCACTGATGTGAGTTTCCCAGTGGCGCAGAAACCTCTACGGTATAAATAAACAGATACAGGGTGTTCGCATAATCGCCTCGAGCATCCGGCACTCGCGTTGGCTTCCTCACGAGTTGAGTCAAGTTGTGGCTTACAGCAAACATCTCCGCCAGCCTCCCAGCCTCGTCTGTTCTGTTAGAATGTAACAACCAGCCGGAATTGTGCACATTAAAATCGCCAAGGATGACAATTTCAGAAGTGAAACCGATGCCCCTGATGTTACAAAATACCGTTACCAGTCGAACGTGGGCAGAGTCTCGAGAGCGGGCCCGGTTATGCGACAACGAACCTCTTAAAGTCCCGTTATTTATCATGATATCTGCATGATGCTCCCCCTGACATAGTCCCCCGGAGACCCAAATGGGAGACTAGGTAACCTCCGGAATTCTTTATATCAGAAGGTACCATCATGACTTATCTCCGTGTCAATACGGGCCATCAGTGATACATCCGAAACACCGTCGAAGATTTCTCTCGACAATATCGCGTAATGTACAGTGTGACGAGGTGGCATCTCACCTTGGAACCGACTACCACCTAAACCAACCTTTTCTCGAACCGGTCCATCAGCCAAGCTCCGAAAGATGGCCAGGGATTGCTCCCGACCATTTCACGGAGTCTAAAGCTTGACGGGGTGATATTTCACCGGGCGACAGGGCGTTGGGACCCCGGCTACCACTCGGCCTTTAGTCGCCTCTTACGACAACCCGGCCTAGCTGTGAGTATATTCTAACGCCCTACTCACTGGACTAAAAATAATACGTTTTAAAAATAATACGTCCTTTGATTCCTTCAGTTTGTTTTTATATTTTATATTTTAACTTTACATAGGCAGAACTGAAACTTTTTGAATTAGAAACACTGTTAATTTGAAGTACCGACTCGCTTCTTTTTAATTTCCTTTTAGATTTAAACTTTTAACATCGAAAACGCGATATATCTTGCTTCGCACGGCACTCAATCTCGACTCGTCTGAGTCTAGAGTCGCCCAACGCCAAATCTAGACTGCCTCAATTGTCGCACGCCATTCATTTGTTTTGTTTATCATTTGGAATTGGGATCACAAAAAGGAAAAGAAAGGAACAAAAGTCATAAATGCACTTCCACAGGAACCAATAGATAACGTATCTTGCGAATGTGCATTTATGATCCTAGATGCTGATGCCCGATAAAATAACCATGTGGTTTTTTTTTATTATTTTTGTATTTGAATTTGAAAGGTCCAAATGGATATTGAGTTTTGTGGGACCAAAGTTCGTGCAAACAAATTCTTAGGGGATCATAAAATTGCAGACGTGCATTTTATGATTCTCAATAATATTTGTTCGAAGATGGGGGTCCGCACATTTAGTTAGAGTTAGGGATTTTCGAAATCTATAATTGAACATACAATGCATATGAAGATATGCGTTGTGATGTTTAAATTTTAAGGATCTGGGGAATTGAATCAACTGAACGTTTGATTCAATTTGTCCAACATTGGATTCAATGTTGATTTGGGGATATAGATGGATTTATAGGAAGAAGGTGCAACATATATGGGGGGCGGAAATGGTAGGGCTTCGTGGAGCACTACACTATAATATAGTCTATGGAAAATTGAATGAGAAAATGTTTTTAATATTTAAATCGTAGCAAGAAAAGGTGTAATAATTTCTTTCAACTCTTAATGATGCGCATCAGTGGACAGTGACTGTGAGTCTTCTCTTTTCTTGTGAGCTACTTCCGATGAAAGCCATTTTGTTATAGTTTGATTTGTGGCTTGTTAAAAGATGATTTGTAATTTACCGGTTCGTTCCTCCGTACAAAGGTGTTACACCACGCTACGCAACCCCCTCAATTAGCAATCATCCTCAGTCCACAATTAATATTCATATTGCACACAAAGCAATTCCCAAACAATTAATTGACGCCTCTTTCCACAGGTAATGAATGTTAATATCGCATACGTTAAGGTATTCATTCAAATACTACACATACGCGCCTCTCCAAGCCACACGCTTATCGCTTTCATTCATAATCTCAAGGCCACAAACCTACTGCATTATTTTTGCTTCGTATTCGAAACAAGTTAGACACCTGACAATTACATGGTTTCATGTTTCGAATGCATTTTTTGCTCCATGACCGAAAACAAGTGTCATACAATACATTTGACACGGTTGGCATCTTCAAAAGCAGTTGGCGACGATTTAATTGAGCGTCGATCAAATGCTGAGATCTGCGAAAGAACAGACACAGCGACGAAATGGCTCGAACAAAGAGCAACGTACATTAATTGGTTCGGTAAATACAGCAATCAATTTGGTTATTGTTTAAGCTAATGCCGCTGCACCCTAAGCAGGGCTGTGGGATAAAAGTTCATTTGCCGTCGTACGGCACCGGTTCACTAATAAACCCAAACGATTATTCGCGGAGGATTGCTCGACCGAACGCCGCTCTTCACACAAAAAAAAGAATGAAATAAAACACACGGATTTAAATGTTCCCTTTTTTGGTTTAACAAGTTTTATTGGTGCTCTTCACAAGCTGGAGTTCCTTTATTTTTAGTAATATTGATTTCAGTATTAGCATATAGGCAAGTGACACTATGTTCTTAATCTATATTTCGGTTTCACAATTATCAAAAGGAGACACACTTGATACTATTGATTTCGGCACAAACATATGTGGTGACCGACACAATGTTTTTAATCTACATTAAAGTTCTGCAAGTATTAAAAGAAGGCACACGACGACTCCGACCCGAGGAACTCCTTCAATGTTTCAAATCTGACTGACTATTGGATGTCTCTTTACAGACATCCAACAAAAACGAACCTAAAGGATTCGCCGCCAATGGCGAAGGTCCAAAACAAAAGGAAACAGGGAAAAACTCATGTAGCAGATCGAATCTGCTGCTACATGTTTGGGCAAGATAAACTGCCGCCATTCGCAAGGGATAGATTCTTTGATTGACGTGAGTCAATAAAACCCCTGCCGAAGGCAGGAATCTATCTTGGAATAACGAATCAAGCATTGGGTATGGACGTTGCCAGATCATTTAAAATAAACATATTTCGGTGATGTATGTTGTCTTAGGGATATGTTAATCCCGTTGAAGGGACTGTCAGGCGAAAGTATCCGCTTGAGTGTTTACTTTGTGTAAACTAAAATTGGTGGTCATGACCGAAGCTGGTGATCGTTCCGAGAAACGGCAACGGATCATAAAATCGGTCATGCTGAGATACAAGTAAATATGCGCGCCTGAAAGGCCAATGTTTAATTTGATCTTCTTTACTGGTAGGAAAGATAGATCCTAGACATGCCGTTGAAAATCTGGCTTGCAGATGTGCAAGCAACCGGAAATGATGCTAGGTCAATGAATGGGTACAAAGATAACACACGGAAAGATCAGCGTGTGTTGGTAGATATGTGCCATCCATTGTTCGGTCGCGGAAGCCCGTGGTGATACTGAATTGATGTCATGGCAAGATGATAATCTTGCCATGAATTATGCTTTCAGGAATGACCGTGGAGAAGAGGCTTGGAAAAGCCCCCAAAAAAGGTAAGCTGCCTAATATATATTTATGTCGGTTATCCGTAGGGATAACCGAAATGATTCCAGCTAATTGGGTGGCGGTTAATGCCCTAGTAAGATTGTACAATCTTGCCGAAATTTCAACTTTAAGGTAAGTTGCATTGCTGGTAATGGTGGGGATCAAGCGATGCATGGCTCTTCGGGCCCTGAACAGCCCCACAGGGCAATTAAGCGATAATGATAATTTAGAAATATGAATGACTCGTGCCAGGCGATTGGATTCAATGTGGGTCATACGTGATGGTTCGAAGTGCTGGCTGAGGTAAACGCATCGTTTGCACTTCTACGTCCATAATTTGGGTGTATAAAGAGTGCTTGCAAACGGACCAAGGGAGAACTAATCGATCAAGCAAAGGGTTGCAACCTTGCAACGAAACAGCGGGCCTTTTGCTTTGATTAGATTAGAGTAGTGTATGAGTAGAATTGAATATAGAATTGAAATGAACAAAATTGTGTAGAATTGTCAGTGAAGTACAGTAATGAATAGAATAAAATAGAATTGTCAATAAAGTAAACGCAAGGTGTTTCCAAGGAATTGTCACAAACAATAGAGTTTAAATGTACAAATAAAAGGGAAGTCAATGTATTATTTCGAAAACATCCATAAAGGGAGGCCAGAAGAGCTATACCGAGGAAGACTAACACATCCAGCCACGAATCTCCAGGAGAACACTAGCGGCGACAACTCAAACAAAAGCCAGGAGAACAGCACCGTTGGAGAAAACTAGCAGGTAATATACCAATACAACCATCGATAACCTCGGAGGAATATCCCCCGAGAGATAATGAAATAATAAATTTATGATAGTATCAAAATTATTTGGTACTACCAAGGTTAAAGGAGCCTTGCCCAATACGATCGCGAATAGTTTATTGTATATATATATATATATTTTTTTTTTTGTTATAATTTATATTTAAATTGAAATTTTTGTTTGAGGTAGTAGATTTGTACGATTTGGATCTTCGTAGAAAGTCGGTTCTATGGTTTCCCAAATCCTAGTGGCTTCGCCAAAATATTTCAATATGGTGATCTTTCCTATGTTGCTTATATCACCATCATTACCTATAACATCTCTCAAATGTATATATGTACACACATTTTTCTGATCTCATTTCCTTTTGATTGAATCTAATGAATCATCGTCATCATTGGCACTACAACCGGGAACCGGTCTTGGCCTTATTTAGCAAGTTCTGAGGCTTGTTAAATTTTCCATAATGATTTGTTTTTTTCCGGGCAAGGTCATTAGTCTTGCGCCAGAGGCTCCCGAACCCCGGTCTCCCACGTGACAGGCGGGTATACTATCTAATGAATAGTAGTCGTAATTTTTGAAATATTTGTCTTCAGTGCTATCTATCGGGAAGCCTCCGAACTTTTGATTTACACTCCCTTTTCACATCATATCAAATATATTGTGTAAGTTTCAGTTCAATGGGGTAGATAGTTCTCGAGTTTTGTGAGGACAGACACACGCAGGCTAAAATTTTATATACTAGATAGGCTGAAAAGTCCCGGGATTTTTAACGAAAACAAGCTTTTTTTTGACAAAATTATATTTATTACTCAACCTAGTTGCGATGGGGGCGATACGCTTGGTATAACAATTTTTCAACATTTCGATGCCCTTTCTGGAGTACGAAACAACCATCCTCATTCGATCTGAATCTCTTTCCCTGGAGCTACCGCTTGAGCTTTAGGAACATATAATAGTCGCTGAGTGTTGGCGATGGATCACGTCGACAGGAATTCCCAGGAAAGGCAAGGCAAGCGCCAGCCCACAAGTTCCTGGGAAACAACGATCAGCAACGAACCAATTCGAGGAAGCCACAAAGGAAAACAACACCCAGGAAACGAGTGAACGAGATGACGGCTGCGGGCCTATATAAGGCGGGCATATTGGCAGAACAGGAGTTGTTACAGTCGATGGAAAATTCGACTCAAACCATCTAAAGCAGTAGCTATAATTCTGAGGAGTAAACACTTCCAACCTACTTCTCGATATTCACAGAATATTCGAATAAATTAGATTAGACCACAGGACAGGATGAAATATCCGGGGGTCATTTATACCCCAAAAATGAATTTCATCAAACATATGACCCACATTCTCCAAAGGGGCCTCGGTTGGTCTAAGCAACTGCACAACGTCTTGAAGTGGAGCAACAAAGTTGACACCAAAGTTAATATTCTCTGCTATAAGCAGATAATCTGATTTGGAATATCGTACGCCTTTCCCATATGGTCCTGCATATCTTCGGCTCAAATGGAAACACTTCGTGTTTTCGAAAGGAAACTCCTCATAAGACGCACAAATCACTCTAGAAGGCCTGGCGGTCGTCATTACCACAACTCTCACTTATACGAAGGCGCCTCCATTACCCCTATCGACGAGTACTTGCTACAATTAGCATACAAGTACCTCTAAAGCATTCAGAACAGCGAGAACCTACTTGTACGGGAGTCTTGCGTTCTTGACCCTTCTCTCTCTCGATCTCTTCGGATCAGATCACCACAATTTCTTCTTCAGTACAAGACTGAAGAAAGCACACATCCCAATAACATTCCCCTCTATAATAGAGGATCCCATATGGTCTACTGTTAACAAACCACACACACACGGCCGCACAGTATAAAACGGCACAAACATACACACACCGACCAAAGCGCAGATCATCAGACGCCAAAGACGTGATCTGCGTTTACTACCGCACTCAAGACCTGCCGGTCTTGTATGATTTCTTCCCCACCACCCCTTCATCCAAGTAGTTAGAGAACACCTGAACTAACAGTGTCCACACTATCCTTGGATACCCCCCCTTTTTTCTTTTCTTTTCAGATATCTCGAGACCCAGTCCAACATCCTCACGGATGTGGGTGATTCTGGTTATCGCAAGATGACCAAAAGCCAGAGCCAAGATGAAGGACACATCTGTCCTTGTCTCGCTAAAGTTGGCCTCTCGCCACCCCTTTTTTTCCGTCGCCATAGGAACTCCTCGTCGCACGCTCGTAAAGAGTAAAGAGAGACAATTGATTACAACAGAGTAAAGAGAAACAATTGATTACAAATGATTTGTATTGAAGAATTATATTAAATATTAAGCCTTGGAATAAAAGAAAACCGGAGCGGTGTATTAATTGGAGTTTTATACTAAGTGCTCAATTCGGAAGGATCAGAAACATCTGTAAGGCAAAGTTGCAGAATCGTTGGCCGGCTGGCGCCGAAATACAGCCCACAAGGAGAGGAGGAAGCTTAGATGTCGCCGGAAAAGACGCCGTCCGTAGGGCAGTAATGTGGGGAGGAAATGTATTGTGCCAGGCATGGGCACTCGGTTCACTTTCCTCCTCCGTCATAAAACGTAAGTTCCACCGCAGCAGACTGTTCATCAAACGCGGAAGGATGAACGGTAACATGCCGGAAACTGCAGCACAGGAGAGTAAAAAAATAAAACGCACTGTCTATGGTTTATTAATTAAAAAGTTTGTGGGGGTTTCTCTATTCTACATGAGAACCAACCCACAATCTCAACCAAAATTTCCACCTAATTTCGACCGCTTTCAGCGCGTCATACCTATCCATTTCCTTTATATGTATTCCCCTGTAAAACATTTCAAACGGACGTATAGCTTAACTCATTATCCTTTACAGATAATGCATAATTGAGCAGGCACCAGCCTAGTCGCTAACCATCACACAAACGGATCACACGTCTCCTGAGTCGCATCTCAACCATTGAGACAGTCGCGTCGCCGCTCGCCATCGTAACAAAAGCAAAAACTGCAAAATTTCGTCGCTATTGCCAAAAGTTTCTAAGTATAGAAGAAGTTTATTATTTGTCTGTGAAGCAAGTGTGTATTGAAATTATAAAGTGATCATAGAATTAAAAATACTAACGAAATAAAACTAAAAGTGTTTTCCTGTCTTCCTGTGGAACAATTCTTGTGTAAGGAGTAACAGTGCTAGTGGGGAAGAAGTGAATCCTGTGCCATACGCTGGCAACTACTTCTTACCCCCACAAGTTTATTGCAGATAATGGATAATTACTTTAAGGTTGATTAAATGCAAAACATGAATTAAAAGTCATTTGCTTTTGTTACTTATTAATTAAAAGGTTTGTTGAAGTTAGCCGATAGTTACTTTATGGTTGATTAAATGCAAAACAAGAATTAAAAGTCATTTAAATTAAAGCACGCTTTCCCGACTCGACTTCGGATATATGCGTCCCCGCGTCGCCACGGAAGCACGAGATAGCACGACCGTGGTGGTCGGCGGATATAATTGGACTCCATCGAGGGTTGGAATCTGGCTCTTGATTCCCCGTCGATTCGGTGGTGGTGGATTCCTCTTGCTAAGGATATGTTTTACTTACCACAAGAGAGACGTAAAGTCTCTCTTTGTGGAACAGAAAACCAGATCTCGTAATGGAGATCATGGTGGTATGTGTGTGATCGTTTAGATCTGTGTTGTTTACTCATGCGCGAAGGCAATGGAAAGACAAAGCAGGCAGGCGGCAAGGACAAAGGGATCGAGAAGCTCGTTGTCTATGAAGTGCATCGCGGCTAAATAAATAGACGACGATGCATCGAAGAAATGTGGTAAAAGAAAAGATGAGACGAGGGCAACATAAAAGTCTTAGATGGGTGATGCCTTTGTGTAAATATACAAATAGACATTGGGAAAGGTGCTAATGGTTGCTATACTTTATACAATGAAAATTGTATGTCGTATCTTGGGTCGGTGGCTGAAACGAATTTGCTTGCATTTGTATATGCTGGATAATTCGTTTGGTGGCTAAGCACGAAGTTGTAATTGTTTGTTCGTTGGAAAACAAATCATGGGTGAATCTATTGTAGCTGGGTAAATAGCCGTGTTGTTATTATGCTGGTGCTGCTAAAGCAATTTAGGTATACGATGGGTGGTCGTGTACCGTATCTTGCTGAACGAAATGGGATCGAATTTTTATGCATGTTTACATGCGAAGGAATTCGGTTTATGACACTAGACGCTAGTGTTTGCTTTTGTCCCTTGGACAAAAGGCTGCCGAGGCCGTGGAATTGACAGGGACATGCGGTGTGCACGTGGACAGCGGAATTGCTTGGCATACCAGAGTGCCGGGTGGTTTAGGGATTCATGATTAGTTAGGTAAGAATTTTTATAGGGAATTTGTATGCGAGAGATGCATGAAAGGTAAGGATTCTTTACAGGGACTTTTAGATTATAAATTTGCTCTATTTAATGCGTGAAGCATTTAAGGTGCTAATGTGATTGCATTAGCGAACTTAAGGAAGTTGGGTAGCAGATAAGGGGGTTTTTCAGGTAAGTAGGCCGTGGAGTTTGGCGGAACCGCCACTGTAACACTGGGGAATAGTCTGGAGAATACAGTGGGTGAGCAACCAATTCAAATCGTAATTGTTCTAATTTGGTCATCCCTTTCAAAGACGTCTGTAACGGTACGTTATCGTGATGGTACTGAACTTTTTCCTTCGCCATATAGGGCCGTTTTCTTTATTTCGTCGTTCAATTTGTCCAAAAACTCTGCATAATGCTCTGCTGTAACTGTGCTTCCTTTATGCGTATACGATGAAGATTATACCATGCGTATCATAAAAAACGAAGGCTATAAGCTTTCCAGTCGAGCGTTGGTCTTTTGGCCGCTTTGGTTGGGTTTCGTGGTCTACCAGCCACTCTACAAACTGACTATTAGACTCAAACATATGGCAATGGACCCACGCTTCATCCATCGTCACAAAACGTCGAAAAAAGTCCGTTCGATTACGCTGTATCAACGCCAAACCGGCCGTTGAATCATCTTGTGAATCTTTTTCATCTCCAAAAGATCGTGCAAAATGTATTCTGCCCATTCTTTTGAGATACCAATGGCCTCAGCTAACTTGAACCACGCCACTTTATGATCACCTAAAACGATTCGATGCATTCACTTCACGATTTCCACACTCGTGGTCTTTTTTGGTCTTCCAGACCAAGGAGCATCTTTGGTGCTTGTACGATCCCTTTTAAATTCACTATACCACCGATAAGCTGTTGTCCTTGAACGAGTAGATGTGAGATAACATTTGTGCAACCATTGCAACGATTGTGTAGAAGTTTTTGCCATTAAAAAACAATATTTGATCAAGATGCGATATTTCTGCTTTTCCATTTTTTTACGAAGCCAAACGTAACGACTGTAGCTTGTAAACGAATCGACGAAATGTCACGAAAGTTAAATATATAAACTAGTGAAATATGAACCTCTCAAAATGAGTCGTGCTCATTTTATAGTGGCGCCACCTATTGAAAAATCTCGGGACTTATTAGCCCATGTAGTATATGATGATTAATTTTTTATATTAAGTTATTAATATTAAAATATTTAATTTCTTTGTTATTTTGTAATTGAAATACAAAAAAAAAACGTTTAAATAATTATTTTCACAATTTTTTGCATTCAAATACAAAGGTGTCAGAAGACATCCTTTGGTTGAAATTGGTATACACAAGGGCGTGGTAGAAATAGTGCTAAATACAAGCAGTAATTTATATCTGATAAAACCATCATGACAAAGTTTGCATTTAAAAAGAATGTTGTAATGGTTTGAAGTGGAGTTGGATGATGTAATTGAGTTCAAATTTCACGGCTTGTACTGCCGACGTAAGCAAGCTGTCATGTGAATTTTGTTATATGTCAATACTGGCAGGCGACTGCCAATACATTTGTTTACACACCTTATTTCGAAGGCTTCGTTTAAATAAATAATATGAAGAAAGAAGTCTTAAAGTATTTATACAATTTAGTGTTCAGCCAATGCATTTCAGATTCCGGACACTATTTGTTTGTTGGGAATCGTTTTGGTGATATATTCTGCCAGAAGTAAGTGACATTTTCCAATTCAATGTAGATGTTTAACTCAATATCTTCACAGGGTCGAGGAGTTGGATAATTTTGAAGACGAACCACCAAAGCGCTGCCTTCGAATATATCCGCAAGGAGATGATGTATCCATTGACAGTTTAGTTTTCCATCGCGACTTTTTAATCGTTGGCACTGCTGGGTACATATATGGACTCAAATGGGATGAAGAAATCTCAAAGTTGTCTTCGAACAAGAAATGGGAAATTCCTATTCCTCTAACTTCGGAGTCTTGCGATCTACCAGATGTGAATTACATGTGGTTGGATAAGGCAAATGATGTCGTCTATGCTGGCTGCGGTGACAATAACATGTATTCGATCAATTTAGAAGATGGCAAAATCTTAAGAAAGTTCCAAGGTCATGATGATTACATTCATTGTGTAAGAGGGTGTGAAAATAAAATATATACTGCTTCTGAGGATGGAACTGTTCGAATATGGACACCAAATACAAAGGAACCTGTAGGGAAGATTGAACCTTATAACAATGCCAGTCTAGTCCGTTCTGAATTCGGCAACTGGCTTGGAAGTTTGACAGTATCATCCGATTGGTTGGCTTGTGGCGGTGGAACAAATCTTTCCCTGTGGCATATGCGTACGATGTCATGTTCAACGGAGTATCCATTTGACGGTCCTATTCATTGCGTCGATTTCTTGGATGAAAATATTTTAGTGGCTGGAGAATATCCTTCGGTCCAACATTATGGACTTACCGGTGAACTTGTGGCAGATATACCTGTGGAGCACACAGCAACGTATTCGATTGTTTGGCAGAATCAGCCGTATAAATTTATGTCCTTGGCTGGATATAGTAATAAGTTGCACGTGCTAATGGACTTCCGATTCTTGGACCACTCCGTAGATTTATACAGTGAAATCGAAGATGACTTCTATGCGGATTAATTAAAGGGGTACTTTATATATGTGTTTGTTTAATTTATTTTCATAAGTGGCTAAGGATTAATTGAAAGTCATTATTATTTACTTTATAGTTGAAAAATGATCGAATTATCGTTTCAAAACCTCGGCTCGTTTCTCATGAAAAACTGAAAAATACTATTTAGATGGACAAGGGAATGTTTCGGATTCCGTTGTTTAAAATTCAATCATTCATATGAATGCTATGTGATCTTATGAATACAGAATTTATGTAACACGTGAGATCACCTAATAGTTAACACAATTTTAAGGACTTCTTGTTCGAACCCATGACCAATATACAAAAAACAATCCCAGGAAAAACCGGTAGGCGTAGGTGTGATGAGCGGACTTTACTACTCAGCAAAACGAAGACGTAGGAAAAAGCGTTAAATACACGTCGGCACGTGGAATGACATTTGGTTGCCGCGATACAGAAAGTCGTAGAGAACGCGAGACAATATAAAATGGACATCATTGACGCTTCGGGAACTCCGACCCCGGGTTCACACTGACGTGTGGAGGTACCAACATACATAACCAAGAAACCGGCTTCATCATAAGCAAGAAGATTATACCCTGTGTAAAAGATGTGAGATTTATTAAAGACCAAATGTCTGTGCTAAAAATACAAGGCCCATGGTACAATTATGTGCTTATGAAGGCACACGCTCCAAAAGTATCTACCGACGAAGAAACGAAGGACACGTTCTACGAGACCATAGAGGAAGTATTTGATGGGATTGTGGGGCTTTTCAGGGCCCGAAGAGCCATACATCATTCGATCCCCACTATTCCAGGCGAACCGACTCACCTCTAAGACGAACTTCAGCAAGGTTGCGTAACCTGGCTACGGCATTTACCCCCAGCCAAATCGCTGGAATTAATACAGTTACCCAATCGGATAACTGTTATGCATATCCGTTAGGCAGCTTACCTATTCTGTGGGGGTTTTTCCTTCCAAACCCCTTTTTCTCCATCACCATCCCTGAAAAACATTAAGTCCACGGCAAAGCTTATCACTTAGCCGTGGCATCGAAAATTTTTCCTCGGGCAGGCATTGATTTCTAAAAAAAAACATTAAGTCCACGGCAAAGCTTATCACTTAGCCGTGGCATCGAAAATTTTTCCTCGGGCAGGCATCGATTCCTAAAAAAAACATTAAGTCCACGGCAAAGATTATCACATTGCCGTGGCATTTGAAATCCCATTCTTAGGCATACATTCTACCCAGGGCATCTCGTTTCCACAGCCTTATGCTATGGAAACAACATCAACAAAGAGTTCCTTGTTGACTCGTTTTCTTGTTTGCCCATGGCACTCCTTGCATGCGGCTATTAGGTCCCATTGGTTGGCCACCGCCGACAAGGTTTCGGCTGAGGCAAACCAAACATTTCCCTAATTACCAGCAATAGCTGGTTTCCTATTATCGGCCCCCACCGATCAGGGACCGCAAACAAGCAACGAATTGGATGCAGCCAGCAAGTGTTTACTTTCAACATCTGGCAATGGCTGCACCCTATATTCGTTGCAATATCTAAACATCGCATTGGCACCACAGAATGCTATGCATACACAATTCCCTAATAACGGCCGCCACCCGTCGGCGGACCAAAGGAAATTCACATCGTCAACCGAAATGTTGATTTATGGCCTCCCATAGGATGACCAGATCTTCGGTTCGTGTCTTTTTCACCCCAGATGTTCATTGTTTGCATTCGTGGAAGATGCAGTAGCGATGTTGGCATCCATCCACGGTCGCCGGACGATCGTATGCGAGGCATGCACACATATGCATAATGTATGCCTTTTCCCCGGTCCAATCACGATTAACTACCTCGAGTTAATCGTGTAGCTCCCCCCCTTTTGCAGTTTCCCTTTAGGTGTCCCTTTTCTTATTGTGAGCGTCAAATGGCAGTCAGATTTTATCCACCCAGGTAGAGAGACGTGTCGCGATCGTTGCGTGTCGGAGTGTCGTAAATATTTAATGTCAAAGTTCCAAGTAACTTACATGTCAATCACCAAGAACAGTGTCGTAAATATTTAATGTTAAAGTTTCAAGTAGCAATTTTCTAACTTTGGTGCTACGTAATAACCCTGTTTGTTGTGACGGAACATTCACCCAACCATCGAAACATTTAAAGACCGTGACAGGAACCAATCCTTTGTGAAAACAATTCATGAGATCAACAACCTCATCACGATCCTGACTTCCGGATATACTTCAATCCTTACCAACGGCAGTTTGTAGCTGTCTTCACCGTGCGTGCCTAGCACAACCAACAGCCCCAACACAACGTCCAACGAACTTCTGCACAACAATATTACAACATCGCAATCCAACTCTAGCCAACGTTTCAGCGACACCATAGGACTAGAAGCAGCCACATTCAAATAACAGCAGAAATCAAGCTAAGTAACCTTTTCTTTCTTTCTTTTTCCATTTTTTTTTTCTCTTCCTGTTTTTTTTCAAAAAAAGTGTTAATTCTCCTCTCGGTGAGCTCCTTCCGAACCGCCTGATATAAATATAAGTTTAAAAAATACGTAGACAATGCACTGTAGTACGGTTCGCTTCCGTGCTTCTCGATCAACGAGGAAGAGAAGCGAACGATTGTTGAATTCGAGTCCTGGGAATCGGCCAGGCCCAATAAAAATACTTTTTATTTTATGATATTTGTATTTTTATTTGTATATTCATTTTCTGGCGTCCTTACACCTAGAACGCCAATTGAGACTGATCCTCGAATCTGTTTTTTTTTTTTTTTTTTTCCAAAACTGTATTTATTTGACCAAAAATGAATAGTTACAATAAGTAATACAGCTAACTTATAATAGATTTGTTACATATTAAGTGTTTACATGTTATTTGTTAACATTTTTCAAACAATTCTTTTTATATGTGCTTAAGATTTACTGGGAATTATATATATTAGTAATTTTGATTTTCCTGGAAAAGGTCAGAAAAAAAAACCAGGAACTCTGTTTATTTTAACTTAGCCTACTTAAAATTACTTAACATAACTTAATCTAACTTAATCTAATCTTATATACAATTTACAATATTTGATATTGCAATGATAGTGACAATTCGCATTTGACTTAAAAATAATATTTACAATTTTTAGTTATGGATGTGGGATTTCTCGTTGGGATTGAGGATACTAAGGGATAGGATCAGGTAAGTTCTTAAAGGAGGGGAGAGCCATTCGGTTCTGTGTTAAAGGTAAGGATCTTGGAGAATGGTTGGATGTTGCTGTATTTGAAATGATTGGGTGCCAGTTCGGTGTTGTGGTACACGATCTCGTTTAGATCGTTAACCAGTCTGCCTGCGGCGAAGAGGGTCCTGATTTGGAGACAATTACGGTAGTGAGTTCCCGTATTGGAGGATCGTGATGGTAGGTCCGTTATTATCGGGTTGGGATTGTTAGGAAGGTTTTCTATGAAATTTATCGACAGTTCTAGGATCCGTCTATCCAGTCGTTCGATGCCTGCGGTGTTGTAAAGGTCATTGTTACAATAGTATCTATATGAGTTGGTTTTGCGGTGTAAGCCAGTGATAAACCGGAAACATTTTCGTTCAAACACTCGTAATTTCTCCATTTGGGAGGGTGAGATGTGGTACCATAATGGGCAGGCGTATGTAAGAGTAGGTCTGATTATCTGTTTGTAGATGAGCTGTTTGACCTTAAGAGAGAGGCCTTTAGGCTTCCATAACACTCGTCTGCACAGGTTAAGCTGTATTAAGGCTTTTTAAAGAGAATTTTTGATGTGGGTTGAGAACGACCAGTTGTTGGAAAGGGTTACTCCCAAATATTTTAGGGTTTTGGAAGGTTTTATGAGGGTGTTATTAAGATTTAGTTTAATTTTGTTGTGGCAACGTTTAGTGTTGTTTGTGCAGTGAGCGTTTTTGCCCTTAAACACTGTTAGCTGGGTTTTGGTTGGGTTGAGGCGAATTTCCCATTTGTTAAAGTATGCTGAGATGAGCGGGAGGAAGTTGTTAACGCGGTTTCTTGCCGCTTTGACAAATCTACTGCTAGAGTAGATTAAAGTATCGTCAGCATAATTTAGCATTACAACACTAGGTGGAGGTTGGGGGATATCGGATGTGTATAGAAGATATAAAAGTGGTCCAAGAATGGATCCTTGGGGAACTCCTGCGGTTATGTTGTGAGTTTGTGAGAGGGAAGAATTTATTCTGACCATAAATTTCCTCCCAGAAAGATAAGATGCTAGGAGCTTTGTGATATTGGAATTCAGACCAAATAAGCAGTGCAGCTTATAAAGAAGTCCTGAGACCCAGACACAATCAAATGCTTTGGAGATATCGAGAGATATGCATACGGTAGGGCATTGGTTTTCTAGACCAGTTGTGACATCGTGTGTAAGTTTTAGTAGCGCATGGCAAGTAGAGTGTCGCTCACGAAAGCCAAACTGAGAATTAGGGATAAGAGCGTTATCACTGGCAAACGAAAGAAGGTTTTGGTAGATCTTACATTCCAATATTTTGCTTAGGGTGTTCAATAAAGATATCGGACGATAGTTGGAGGTGTTATTGGAACTGCCGGACTTTTTAACGGGAATTACTACCGCAATTTTCCAGTTCTCTGGGAAATGTGAAGCATTTATGATATGGTTAAGAAGGACTAGAATGGGATGTAGATTTGGCGGGTGAAGTCTTTTAAATAGAAGGTGTGGTATTCCATCTATACCGGTAGATTTTTTGTTGGGTCGTGATTTTATGAACTTGATGAGTTCATCTGTGGTTAGAAATGTGCTGGTGTCTGAAGGATGTGACGCCTTGTTTGTGTCGTTAAATTCTCCGATGAAAGGAGTATAAGATGCGGGTAAGCTGTGTGAAATATATTCGTTGACAGTATTTCGAAAATTAGGGACTGAGAGGGAATCATTTTGTTGATGGATCTTTGAGAAGTGGTCAGCGAGGCAATTGGCTATGTCCGTGTCGGATTGGCTAAGATTGTTGCTGAGTGGGTTGATGAGGTGATCGATTCGTGGTTTAAACTTCCGACCAGTTAGTCGGTTGATGTTTTTGAAGAGATCACGATTGGGTTTAATATTGTTAAGTGTAGAGGTATAAGTCTGATCCGCGAACTTTTTTAAATGTTCATTTATTAATGTGGTCAGGAGTTGGATCTGACTTTTAATAAAAGGACAGAATCTTATATGAAGTTTTCGGCGGAGTTGTTTTTTGAGACGCAGCAATTTAATTAGGATGCTGGGTAAAGGTTTTCCTAGATGATTATGAGGGATGGTGGTGGGTGTATTGCTGGTGAGGGCCTCCTTGAGTGTCTGCTCAATTTTTAGGGCTGCTCGATCGATTTCAGCAGGGATTAGGTTAGAAGATTCGGGGATTTGCAAGTTAGAAAACCTTGCGGCGACGTCTCTATTGACCTTTTTCCAGTTAGTCTTGGAGAAGTTCGGGACAGGACTGTGTGAGTAGAGCAGTTCGAAGGAGGGAACTTTGATCGAAGTGTGAACAGAACCATGATCAGAGGGAAAGAGGAAGGATACTGTGGGGGGGCTCGTTGAGTAGACATCAGCCGACTTGAGAAAAAAGTCAATTGTTGACCGCGTCGAGTTGGTGACACGAGTTGGCTGCAGTGGACTGTCGATATACGTATATGGGTGAGATGAGAGGAGGTCCAAAAGTTGGCAGCCGTATTTGTTATTCTTTATGTCGTTGAATGCTGTATGTCGCGCGTTCCAGTCTCCACCGATTATGAATGGTGCCTCGAATCTGAAATTCATCACCCTTATAAAGAGAAACAAATCGAAATTTGTATCTCGAAAATACACAATTTCCTACAAAAATTCCGATTTTGGAATCCTGAGTGAGATGCTCAGTGTTTATTTAAGATAAGGATTCAGTTTCCTGAATTCCTATGAAACTATTGTGCAGATGTGGATATGTAAATGAATTCGGGTTTTTGTTTGTTCACTTTGATGGATTTTACCAAATTGAGATAACGTATCTCTGGTTTTTGAATTTAGATGATGCCGTGGGGCGAATATAGAACAATAAACGAATATTAGATTCGTTTATTGGGAATTTGATTTTAATTTAAGATTTTGGATTTAATTATGCCGTGGAAGCAGCTAATAAGCGATAAACGAATGTTTGATTCGTTTATTGCGAATTTTGGTTTATGTTTGGGTTTTTTCGGGTTTTGATCGGATTTTGAGTTTTGTAGTACAATAGCTGGGATTTGGATGTGGAAATGGAGGAAAAAAGGTGGTAGGGCTTTTCAGAGCACTACATCCTCCCCTCCTTGAAAAAAAATTAATCTGTAAGAGATTAATTTTGTAGGAGTGACGCGATAAAAGATGAAGGGCGATGTCATCATGATTCGTTACATAATTTGGATTTCCAATTATAATGGTTACTTTAAATTTTCATTGTAGTTACAATTGCTTGCTACTTTTTTAAATGTTTGTTCTTGTTTTTAAGTATTATTCAAAATTAATTTTCTTAGTTTACGGTAGAATGTTTTTCAGCGTTTTGTTACGTTTTTAGAAAGTCTAAGATTATGTGTTAAACTAAAGGCTTAAATTCACAATTTTACTTATCGTGTATATAAGTACATTTATATATTAATAATGTTATTTACAGAGTTCTTATGTTTGTTCAATATATTTAATGATAACTGTGAATTATTTTTATAAAATAAGGTTATATGAAATAAAATATTAAATTCAATTTGTGCTACAGATAAATTTTAGGTGAGCCTTAAAAGTGTATTGTATTACAACTTGTGTATTATATAGGAATTTACATTATCTCCAGAGTATATTTCTGTTTCATTTTGAGGACCATATTTATGTTTTTTTTTTTCATGTATTATAAAGACAGGTTTTATTCTAAATTTTTAAGTTTGCCTTGAGTTAAGTAAAAAATGTTAGTTCCTTATTTTTCTTAGGATAGATGTAATTTGGTTAATTGAAGAATGTTTCATAGTTATTTGAAATTATTATATTTCTATTTAAAATTGTTTATTTCATAGATTTTGTTTTGTTTAGTTAAACATTTTTTTTTTTTTTAACTTAGAATTATATATGTTTTTTATTTACAAATTAAGATCATTTATTATTAAAATATTTTTGTTCATTTATTTAAATTTTAAGTTAATGGCAATTAATTAAAATATTGTATAATATTTACAAAATTATTTTATTGAGGGAGTTAATATCTGTTTCATCATTTGTGTGTTAATAATATGAATTTGGGGAGATTCTCTTCATAATATAAACTATTTAAAGATTTATTTGTGTTATATTTTACTTATTATCTCCCGAATTGTTAATACAGTTGTGTTATTTATAAATTTTCTTGTTTATTATAGACTATTTTCTTTTAGATACATACATTTTCCAAAACAAAGTTGGTTTTTTTTTATTTTATTTATTTGTGTTAATATGTATATGTTACTATGTTGTTTTTGTACAATAATTTGTTAAGAGGGCAATTTAAAAATTATTAATTGTATATTTTCTATTTATATAGTTTTATTTTATTTTTTATTTTTTCATTTTTTACATCTGAGAATTTGTGTTTTATTTTTATATTCATACATGTATACATATATTTGAAAAAGAATAATCCATTTGTTTCACTTTAAGTTTCTCTTTAAATTTGTGAAAAATTTTCCATGTTTTCTTAGGGTTGGGTTGTGTGACATAGTTCAAAATTTGGGCAATAAAACCATCTAGAAAGAGCGTTTTAAAGGATGGAGGCGTCGTAATCAATTCTGAAAGATCAACGTTTGTTTTATTTGTAAACGGGGTTTTGATTATTTGTTTATTTTTAAGTTTCATTTGCAGAATCCATTTTGAAGTTTGAAAAACGAGGGAAACGATGCGGACAAACAAGTAATTTAAAAGGAATATTTTGATACAGCTGTTCTTTACAGGCTTATATTCTGCTGTGACTTCTTGTTCCACAGTCTTACTCTTAGCTGGGAATCTTTGTTCCTCAGGCTTATTGGATGCTGGGAGTTCTTGTGGCTTTTCAGGCTTAAGTTCTGCTGGGACTCTTTGTTCCGCAGGCGTACACTTAGCTGAAATTTCTTGTTTCTCGGGCTTACAATCTGCTGAGAGTTCTTGCTCCTCAAGCTTACATTTTGCCGGAATTTTCTGTTTGTGCTCTATGAGCTTGGACGTGGTGTTGCTAGAAGTCGGAGCATTTAAGAATATAAAAGTAGATGGAGGTGTTAGGATAGTATGGTCAGGAGTCTTTGTCGAATCATCAGATCCGGCCCGTAGACAAACGGATTCAAATGTTGACTGTTGGATGCGATCTTTGGCCAATACCTCCTCTATTTGGGGGGCCTCTAGATCGTCCTGCCTCTGATTTTTGTCCCTATTATCTCTAATGCCAATTTCATCCGTAGACGACACCTTGTAAGGTGAGGCATTTTCTACCTTCCTGTTTATATCATTAGCTTCTAATAACGATTGTTTAGATCTTTGGCTGTTTAATGTTCCTATATAAATTTGTGATTGGTGTACCCTACTCGTTTTGTTTATTACTCCACTTCTCCAGACGTTTGCGGTAGAAGTGAGCGGAGCTCTAAAATCTCTTTTATTCGATGGAGAGTCGTTTAGACTTTTAAAATGAGACTGTATCCTACATTCTGCTTGAGAATGATCAAATATTTTACAATAAGTGCATTCAATGCGTTGAACCTCTGTCTTCATTTGTTGGGGACCAACATTTAGAGAGTTTGTATTGCGGTAACAAGTCCAGGAAGTATGTCCAGCCTTATTGCACGATTGGCAAATTTCTGGTTGGCTATATTTGGAATTATAAGATAAATTAAGAAGGTTTCTATCGCCTAGTCGTGGGGCCTGCTCGAGAGCGTAATTTGTTGCTGCTCTAAGACTTGGGGTACCTCGTGCTTTCACTAAGAGTTTTAAATGGGAATCCCTAAGACCATCTTCAAAAGTATGCAAGGCGAGCTTTTTATTTTCTTCGAGGATATATGTTCGCACCGCAGGATCGACAGTGCTTTCGAACGTGGCTTTGTTCAGCAGATGCAGGAGGTGTGCGAGTCTGTTTCCAAACTCCTTCACATCTTCCTTGCTATCTTGCTTGGCTTTCACCAGACTGTTTTGTGCCGCTGACCTTGAGGTGAGAATTTTAAATTCTCCCTTTAATTCGGAAGCAAGATCATTCCAGGTTGAAATGACCTTGTACCGGATGTGGTCGTATGCTGGCCCCTGTAGTCTGGTTTTCACCACGCTTAGGAAGAAAGCATGCTGACTGTCGTCCTGTGCCTGTGAAAAAATAATATCTCCGCAAGAAACAAAATTATCCAATTCGTCCGGGTTTCCGTTAAACACCGGTACGAAATCCAAAATATCTTTCAATCCGATAATAACCTTCATTATTGGTTACATAATAGTTTCGCGCGCTTCAAATATTCGATTCGGGTATTATTTTGGGCGAAATATTCCTTCGGAAAATTCATCCTACCAAATACAAGTGTAACAAAGGCGAATAGTGAGAAGAGAGTTTTTCGAACTCAACTGAAGCGAAAAGAGAAGAAAACTAAAGGGAAAAGAGTAGAAATGCTTTCAAACCCAAATATGTCGATATATATATAGGAAATTTCGAAAATACTAAAGGTAAGGAGAAGATCTTTATTGACCCGAAGTAAAACAATCTTAATATCGAAAGATCCTGTGAAAGAAGCCAATGGTAAAAAAAGAGAGGACATTTTTCGAGCCCAAAGTGAAACGAGCCTGCAAGTGGAAAGATCCTGGATAGGGGAAAGTGATCCTAAGGAATTTTGATCTAAACAGATGAAAGGAAAAAGACCAACAGACAGATAAGGGTGAGCGCGTTAAAATCGAGAATTTCCTGTTAGAAAGTATGGAAAATATTCATCAAGTAAATTAAATCCTTAAGAAACTTATTTAATGAATGTAAATATGTGCAAATGTATAGGTATATGTAAAAATGTAAGTAAAATTTTATGTATATTTAAATTTTTCTTGGGGTTTTTGTTATTATTGTAAACCATTCAAGTGATTACGTTAAAAAAATGCTGTTTATAAAATAAAATTTTCAAAATTTGCTCTTCTTGATATCCCCTTTGATTAATTTTTCACAATTTAATTTGTTTTCGTGATTTCTATACGTCCCTTTTTTTTTTTAATGAACTTTTTAAATGTGTATTGTGGGTTTTGTTTGTCCCCTTGCAAATGTGTTAACAAAGAAAAATCGATATAAATACCTGTGATCTTCTTTTGTTGTGTTGGCCGGTACTGTTGCAGGCTTCGTTGATGAGTATTGGACTCTTGCTTCGTTGAAGATTAGCTTAGTTGTTGTTGGTCTCCTGAAGTCATCGCTGTGATTGCTGTTGTTGGGTGTATTTTGCTGATGCTGACTACTACAGCAGTATTGACTGCTCGTACTGTTGCGATGTCTGGTTTTGTTAGCTCCTCCGCTTGTTAGGGAATGTTTTACGCTTCCTCGCTGATGATGTAGTTGTTGAAGTTGTTGAAGGTCACTATTGTCTCGCTCCAACTAAATGTTAGCATCCAGTCACTAACACGCTCGTTCCTTATTTTATTGTAAAAGGATGTTGTCGTATTTCCTTCGCATAGGGGATGGTTATCCCATTCATGATCTCCGTCTAGATACCACTGCTTTTGTTTATACCATGCCTTGTGCAGTATTTCTAACACCTCAAGTCCAATCCGCTGCCGTCAGTCTTTTTTGTAGGGGATGAATGAATCAGTCCGATCCACTGCTCAATTCATTTTGTATTTTATTGGTAGGGGATGTTGGGATCCCAAACCGCTGCCACCATTTTGTAGTACGGTTCGCTTCCGTGCTTCTCGATCAACGAGGAAGAGAAGCGAACGATTGTTGAATTCGAGTCCTGGGAATCGGCCAGGCCCAATAAAAATACTTTTTTATTTTATGATATTTGTATTTTTATTTGTATATTCATTTTCTGGCGTCCTTACACCTAGAACGCCAATTGAGACTGATCCTCGAATCTGAAATTCATCACCCTTATAAAGAGAAACAAATCGAAATTTGTATCTCGAAAATACACAATTTCCTACAAAAATTCCGATTTTGGAATCCTGAGTGAGATGCTCAGTGTTTATTTAAGATAAGGATTCAGTTTCCTGAATTCCTATGAAACTATTGTGCAGATGTGGATATGTAAATGAATTCGGGTTTTTGTTTGTTCACTTTGATGGATTTTACCAAATTGAGATAACGTATCTCTGGTTTTTGAATTTAGATGATGCCGTGGGGCGAATATAGAACAATAAACGAATATTAGATTCGTTTATTGGGAATTTGATTTTAATTTAAGATTTTGGATTTAATTATGCCGTGGAAGCAGCTAATAAGCGATAAACGAATGTTTGATTCGTTTATTGCGAATTTTGGTTTATGTTTGGGTTTTTTCGGGTTTTGATCGGATTTTGAGTTTTGTAGTACAATAGCTGGGATTTGGATGTGGAAATGGAGGAAAAAAGGTGGTAGGGCTTTTCAGAGCACTACAGCACCACTGCCGTTTACTCGAAAACTTGTAAATAAAATCTACTATATTATGATATGCACACAAAATTAAATTCATTCATATTGTTACAGGCACTGGCTAAACCGATATTTTTATTGTAAATTGTAATTAGGTATAATATAGGCAAAGAAAGCAAAAATCGGTCGTTTAGAAAGGAGTCGAATTTTTCTTCGGCGACATTATCTTTATTTAAGTGTATCCTGCAAAAAGCAATGTTGATTAAAATCCTAGTATACGCAATATAAGTAAAAAACAACAGCAAGCCAACCTAATAAAAGGCCGTTTCAAAATTATAGTAATTACGAGAACGAAATACGAAAGTTAGGACGCCAATCCGCTTAAATTTAGTTTTTTAAAAAAGCCCCAGTTCATTTTCATTAGTTTAGAAAACGCTGTTCATTTTTTCCTTGCCTGCCTGGTTCCTAAATTCCATGCCAGGCAAACAAAAAATTTTAATTCCAAATTTGATAAAATTTCGCAAACGTTTTAAATACTTTAAAAGTTTTCAACATTACAAAAGATTTACTCATATAAATTAAAGTGCAAACCGTATAGCAGTAAAATTATACAAATTCAATTTCTCCTTTACATTTCCATTTCTTTACTTCTTTTTAATCAAATTGGTATACAAAAAGTGAATTCATTTTTCCCAAATAACAATCGGAACGATAAAACAAGAACAAATAGTGATTAAAGAAGCAAATGATTTTTATTTTTTTTTATATGTAAAAACGTTTTATCTTACGCGTACGCTACATCGATCGCTTTCATATAATAAACATTGTAAGCCCCATCAGGGTATTGATTGACACGCAACTACCGGTAATTGCACATACGACTCCTCCGACTATCGCTCGACGCATTTTAATTAATAAAACCGTTTCGGGGGTATTCAAGATTCCATCACTCCACTTGACTTCACTTCCAACCTTCGCACGACCTGTTTCGACTTGTGAGAACCATTGTTTTGGGACGTTCGTCGGTTCTCTCAACTTCCTGCGACGTCTTTTAGCCTCATTGGCCTTTTCCCCATCTCTCGCGTCATCTGGCGATTATTCCAGCATCCTAACTTAACCATTTCTCTTCGTTGGCGATTTTCCTGCACCTTTCTTCGCGTCCTCTTACGTCTTTCATTTCCGTTTCGCGTCACTACCCATAATGGTCAACACGCGGAACACCATAGCCAGAAAGGCCCAGGAACAACCCGAGCCCCTTGAATTCCACGACGCCTCCAGCGTCGATTTTCCCACTGAGCAAGTCGATGCTGACCTAGACTTGCCCGTACAATCTACTCCCCTGGCACCACCGGTTGCCCCCAGTGTCGTTAACCGACCCCAACCTACTTCTTCTAAGACACTCCCGACCTCATCTAACACCCCTGGTGCCGGCCAATTGGTGGATTCTGGCATTATATTGCCCACATCTCGTGCCGGCACCTCACAACAAGCTCATAGGCAATCAGAGCCCCAAGAGTTCCACGATGCTTCCGGCCTCGGGAATGGGACTCGTCACCCAAATATAGGGCTTCCCCCCTTCGATGAGGAGGACCCAGACCTTTGGTTTGCAGTGGCAGACCGCATCTTCCACGCCTCAGCCTTGCACGACGAACAACTTCGTGCAGTCGAGCTGTTGAAAGTGCTTGACCGCACTCAGCGACCACATGTTGCCCACATAATAAGGTCGGCCGGCCGCAACCCGTATAGCAACATGCGTGAAGCTCTGCTCGACGCTTTGGACGAGCCTGGAAGTGTGCGGCAACAACGTTTAGCCGCTGTAACCAACCTTTCGGGGATGCGACCATCTCTTTTCCTGACCCATTTACGCTCTATAGCGGGGACCAGGATTGGGGACGACCTGATAAGGCCTCACTTTTTGAGGTGTCTTCCCCAACATGCCCGTTCGGCACTTATAGCCCAACCCAATCAGAGTTTGGGCTATTTATCCAAAATTGCGGACGCAATTATGGAAAGCTCAGATCAGTATTCTGAGCCTCCTGCGTACCAGGTAGCGGCGGTTTCTCAACACGCCGCCCAGCCTACACGGCACCCTCGTCTGCCTTTCACAACCCCTCAATTGGCCCCAGTTCTCCATCCTCCTCAAAACCAATTACCACATAGAAGGCCCGCCTCAACCAATTTCCCTCAGGGGAATCCAGAGGCAGGCCCCAACGTTTTTAACCAAAGAAGTTCGCCACCTCATTTAACTCCTGCTGACCTTCGGGCGCTTCAAACCTCACTCCTCCGCGAGATAAGTCAATTTCGCGCGGAGGTGAGGAACAATCCACGAAGCGCCCAGAATCGAGCCATGCCGAGCCGTCCCCTTAATCGGCAAAATTACTCTCAAAATGCCCCACAGAGGGCCAATATCCCTCAAAATGGCCCTCACCGGGCCAATTCTCAGCGAGCTCCGGCTCAACCTCCCCGTAACGGCAGTCCCACTAGGCAGAATATAGCTGATAATGCCGTTACTCTGCCTTGGTGCGCCAATCACCAACGATATGGCGATCGCGCATTCAATTGCAAGGCGCCTTGTGGTTGGACACAACCTTCCACCAACCAAAGGCGCTCTTTAAACTAATTCTGCCGACCGACCACCTCGCGCAATCGGCCGGCACCCATACGATAAGTCGCCTAACCATCCGGGATCCTAAACTGAATATCGCTTTTACTGTCGATACCGGCGCCGATATTTCAGTCCTCCCGCGATCGTTTGCTCCGCGTAACCGCGTGCCAGCCGCACTTAAATTGTCAGCTGCAAATAATACGCCGATACTTACGTACGGACGTAAAAAGCTGACACTTCAATTGGGTCTTTGTCGTCCGATCACTTGGCGTTTCGTCATTGCGGACGTAAATGAACCCCTGATAGGTTCCGACCTATTAGATGCACATAATCTGTTGGTCGATTCGACCCATAACAAACTTGTGGCTCCAACCGCACCCCCCTTGCCCATGACGGCATCTCCAGCGGCAACTTCAGGGGCCACAGAGTGCATAGACCCATTTCAGGTTATGGTACAAGAATTTGTTAGTACAACAATTCCTCTACCTAACCAACGCCGACACAAAGCCACGGTGTTTCATCACATAGAAACACGTGGTCCCCCGGTGAGCCAGCGTCCACGTCGACTGGCTCCTGAAAAATTACGTGCGGCGCGCGCGGAGTTCGAACAGATGATCAAATTAGGTATCTGCCAACCGTCGGACAGTCCCTGGGCAAGCCCACTCCACTTAGTGAAGAAACGTTCTGGTGAGTGGCGCCCATGTGGCGATTACAGGCTGTTGAATGCAGCAACTGTCCCGGACAGATATCCTATTGCACACCTCTACGATTTTTCGTACAAGTTACGAGGGTGCAATGTCTTCACCACCCTGGACCTCACCAGGGCATACCATCAAATTCCGGTGGCACCAGAAGACATCCCCAAGACCGCAGTCATTACACCTTTCGGACTCTTCGAGTTCAAAGTGATGACTTTCGGCCTCAGGAATGCCGCACAGACATTCCAACGTTATATCGACACGGCTTTACGTGGTCTTAATTGCTGCCATGCTTATCTTGATGACATTCTCATCGCCTCCAAAGACCACGCCGAACATAAACGCCACTTACGTCAGGTCCTAGAGCGCCTCCGTGAATTCGGTCTTGTCATCAACCCAGATAAGTGTCAATACGCCAAGGAGCAAATCACCTATCTGGGTTATGTCGTTGACAACCAGGGCATTCGCCCACTACCAGACCGTGTGGAGGCCCTCATGAAGTATCCCCGACCTACTAACGTGAGTGAGCTTCGTCGATTTTTGGGCATGCTTAACTTCTACCGCCCAACACTAAAGAACGCTGCCCAAGTTCAAGCTCCCTTAAATGAGTTCCTAAAAGGAGCTAAGCGCAATGATAAGCGCCCCATTAATTGGACAGAAGTCTCTGATAGAGCATTCCAACTGTCCAAAGAACAATTGGCAAATGCCACCTTACTCCGATACCCTCTCGAGGGAGTGGCACTTTCTATCCAATGCGACGCATCGGATACCGCAATCGGAGCCGTCCTTGAACAGGACATTGAAGGCCGCCCGGAACCACTTGGTTTCTTTTCAAGGAAGCTGAGTCCCACCGAGCGTCGTTACAGCGCCTACGACCGAGAATTACTCGCGATCTACAGCGCTGTTAAGTACTTCCGTCATATGATAGAAGGTCGCTCACTCTCTATCTTAACAGACCATAAGCCATTGGTCTACGCGTTCCGGAAGAAGTCGGGAAATGCCTCCCCCCGACAAGAGCGTCAATTAGACCTCATTGGGCAATATTCTACGGAGATAAGGCATATCTCCGGTAAACAGAATGTCACGGCGGACGCCCTTTCTCGAATCGATACGATTCATTTGCGTACCGCCTTGAATAACACTGACCTTGCCCTAGCTCAAGAGGAGGACGAACAGCTCAAGTCCCTCCTAACTGCCGATACGGCACTAGAGCTCAAGAAAATTACCCTTCGCGACCCTTTGGGCGAAATCTGATGTGATGTCTCCACTGGAACCGCTAGACCTTACATTCCCGAGAAACTCCGTAAGGGCGTGTTCCAGGTTTACCACAACCCAGCCCACCCCAGCGGCCGAGCAACAGCCGCTGCTGTCCGTCGCAAATTCATTTGGCCCCGGATGAACAAAGACCTCACCGGTTGGGCCCGTGCTTGTCTCCAGTGTCAGCGCTGCAAGGTAGCGCGACATAATGTACTGGAGCCAGCGCAATTCAAGCTTCCCACGGCACGCTTCGCCCATGTCCACATAGACATAGTGGGACCGCTTACTCCATCAAGAGGATTTTCTTATATCCTCACTATGATGGATCGCTGCACGCGATGGCCAGAGGCGACACCTCTCCGGGCAGTTACTGCCGAATCAGTCGCCAAGGCCTTTTACTCAACTTGGGTCACACGCTTCGGTGTACCAACCACCATAACTTCGGACCGAGGTCCACAATTTGAGGCGACAATTTTTAGGCAGCTAACAAATCTTCTCGGCTGCCAAAGAAGTCGTACCACCGCCTACCACCCGCAATCAAATGGGATGATAGAGCGCTGGCACAGATCTCTAAAAGCCTCACTCATGTGTCATAATGACACACAATGGTTTGATACCCTACCAACCGTCCTCCTCGGCCTGAGGACAAGTATTAAGGAGGACCTGGGTGCTTCGGCAGCAGAGCTTACCTACGGTACCAACCTCCTTCTTCCAGGAGAACTTTTCCTGAATGGCGAAACACCGCGTGACCAACTTCGCGAATTGGGACATCTCCGTGACCTGCTACGTAAGGTTAGGGCAACCCCTGTAACCAGGCACGGCTCCAAAAAACTTTTCGTCCACCCTGAACTGCACAGCTGCACGCACGTCTTTGTCAGGGTGGATAGGGTCAAAAAACCTCTCGACCCACCGTATGATGGCCCATTCAAAGTCTTCCGCCGTATCAGTGACCGCGTCTTCGAGATCGACATTAGAGGCAAGCGATCCACGGTCAGCGTCGAAAGACTTAAGCCCTGTTTTCTGGAAGCTTCCGCTCCAGAACCACCCCCATCTGCTGACACCACTCCTACTCCACCAACACAACCTCCCCGTACTCGCGCTCAAGCGCGCGCCCATAACCAACTAACCACCTCCTAACCTGCCTTACCTGTTTCGTGACTACGTCACTGGGGAGGGAGTGATGTGGGGCTTTTCAGGGCCCGAAGAGCCATACATCATTCGATCCCCACTATTCCAGGCGAACCGACTCACCTCTAAGACGAACTTCAGCAAGGTTGCGTAACCTGGCTACGGCATTTACCCCCAGCCAAATCGCTGGAATTAATACAGTTACCCAATCGGATAACTGTTATGCATATCCGTTAGGCAGCTTACCTATTCTGTGGGGGGTTTTCCTTCCAAACCCCTTTTTCTCCATCACCATCCCTGAAAAACATTAAGTCCACGGCAAAGCTTATCACTTAGCCGTGGCATCGAAAATTTTTCCTCGGGCAGGCATTGATTTCTAAAAAAAAACATTAAGTCCACGGCAAAGCTTATCACTTAGCCGTGGCATCGAAAATTTTTCCTCGGGCAGGCATCGATTCCTAAAAAAAACATTAAGTCCACGGCAAAGATTATCACATTGCCGTGGCATTTGAAATCCCATCCTTAGGCATACATTCTACCCAGGGCATCTCGTTTCCACAGCCTTATGCTATGGAAACAACATCAACAAAGAGTTCCTTGTTGACTCGTTTTCTTGTTTGCCCATGGCACTCCTTGCATGCGGCTATTAGGTCCCATTGGTTTGCCACCGCCGACAAGGTTTCGGCTGAGGCAAACCAAACATTTCCCTAATTACCAGCAATAGCTGGTTTCCTATTATCGGTCCCCACCGATCAGGGACCGCAAACAAGCAACGAATTGGATGCAGCCAGCAAGTGTTTACTTTCAACATCTGGCAATGGCTGCACCCTATATTCGTTGCAATATCTAAACATCGCATTGGCACCACAGAATGCTATGCATACACAATTCCCTAATAACGGCCGCCACCCGTCGGCGGACCAAAGGAAATTCACATCGTCAACCGAAATGTTGATTTATGGCCTCCCATAGGATGACCAGATCTTCGGTTCGTGTCTTTTTCACCCCAGATGTTCATTGTTTGCATTCGTGGAAGATGCAGTAGCGATGTTGGCATCCATCCACGGTCGCCGGACGATCGTATGCGAGGCATGCACACATATGCATAATGTATGCCTTTTCCCCGGTCCAATCACGATTAACTACCTCGAGTTAATCGTGTAGCTCCCCCCCTTTTGCAGTTTCCCTTTAGGTGTCCCTTTTCTTATTGTGAGCGTCAAATGGCAGTCAGATTTTATCCACCCAGGTAGAGAGACGTGTCGCGATCGTTGCGTGTCGGAGTGTCGTAAATATTTAATGTTAAAGTTTCAAGTAACTTACATGTCAATCACCAAGAACAGTGTCGTAAATATTTAATGTTAAAGTTTCAAGTAACTTACATGTCAATCACCAAGAACAGTGTCGTAAATATTTAATGTTAAAGTTTCAAGCAACTTACATGTCAATCACCAAGAACAGTGTCGTAAATACTTAATGTTAAAGTTTCAAGTAACTTACATGTCAATCACCAAGAACAGTGTCGTAAATTCTTAATGTTAAAGTTTAGACTAACTTACATGTCAGTAACCAAGAACAGTAGCGCGTAAATTTAAAAACCACAACTAAGTTACACATCAGTGTCCAGAGCAGTTTGGTGTAAACGAGTAATATCGACACTTGATCAGTAAGCTGATCCAACAATTAGTACAAATGTAAATTAGGTTCTTCAACGTTAATTGAAAATAAAGTTTTACCAGGCCACCCAACAACCAGTGTGTTTTTATTTCATCATTATTATCGTGGAGAACAGTGTTTGGCAGAACAATTTCCTGCGTAACATCGGTGGTGTTTTTGGTGGAACCCGCATCCTTGCCGATGCTAATAAAAATACCCACAGGATCTCATCAGTCGATGTTAAAATCCACTACGGGGGCCTCAACGCGAAAATTGGAAAGGAAAATATCTTTCAACCAATTATAGGTAAAGAAAGCCTACACGATGTTCCAAATGATAATGGAATGCGAACTATCACGTTCGCAGCGTCAAAAAAATCTGGTGATGAAAAGCTCCTCGATAGTATAGTGGTTAGTATACTCGCCTGTCACGCGGGAGACCGGGGGTCGATTCCCCGTCGGGAAGCCTCTGGCGCAAGACTAATGACCTTGCCCGGAAAAAAACAAATCATTATGGAAAATTTAACAAGCCTCAGGACTTGCTAAATAAGGCCAAGACCGGTTCCTGGTTGTAGTGCCGATGATGGTGATGATGATGAAAAGCACGATGTTCAAGCAAAAGCAAATTCATTAAGCCACAGGGATATCACCCGACGGCGTAACGCGTAACCAAATAGACCACTTCCTCATTGACAAAAGACACCGGTGCCAGCTGCTGCGCAACTAGTATACATGCGAATGTACTAGATTTCTCCAGTACATTCCAGCACATTTAATTGCCAATCCGCAACATTCCGCCCGCCTTCGCCAATTATTGGCGAATCATTTTGTTCCAGGGGACGGTGGCTAGGGGCCGGGAGTGTGCGGTCTGCTGGTGGCGGTTGGTCTTGGTCGAATTTTTTTACACAAATGCGCGCACCATAAGGGGATTTTTTAGTACCCTTAAATGTAACAGCACAGTGCGAGCGGAAGGAGAGGAAGTGGATAAGGAATGGAGGTATCGATGTACATTGGTCTTAAATGCATATTACAACTACGAGAAAACACATGATCAGGTAGAGTATTCCACATTCGTGTGGTTCGGTTAGAGAATGACTATATGTTGAGACAGCTAATCTTATCCAACACAACCTTGAACCTGTCCCAACTTCACACCTTCCTTTCTGTTCTTAGAGTCGAAGTTGTCACTGATCGAAGTATTCGAATTTGCTGACGGATTCACAAAAAGAAGGGAAGATTGAATGGGGAAAAGGAAAACGTGCTCCAAACTGTAATCTCAATTTTTATAAAGTACCGCGCATCAATCCGTAAATTGTTTAGCGACAAATTTGCTTATCAGAACAAGTGTTATTCGAATGTACAAAAGAATTTGTACTTTTGATAGTAAGTCATTAAATTCAATCACTGCCAAATCTGGACTTTTGTTTATGGAAAATCAACAAGCCCAAACCACCCGAACAATCAAAAAGATAAACTAACATAAACTGTTACACACTACATTTAACTTCTCAAATACTAAATTTCTGATATTCACATGTATAATGATGACGATGAATCAACTTAGAATAAAAAACTTTTGGGAAAACAACGACTCGGCGGCAGGTATGCTGAATCAGATTGTCTCTACACGTAGCCCCTCTGTTTATGTAGCCTTGCCGCCGAGTCATAATGAGAACCACAATAATGACAACACCTTCAAAGCCCGCCAACAAAACTCCCCTTTTGTTGACAAAAATAATCCATTACCTTCAATAGACCAAAATTTCACGGTAGTACAATTGAAATTTGAATGTCTACCACAATAACATACCATAATTGTAACTACTAATAAAAGATTTGCAACCAAAAGTTATCTGCTTGCAAGAAACCCATCTCCCATTCGATCGGCATCACATTGTTTGATAATATATTGCAGTGCATGTGGGGACGACTATTTCATAGCACCCGTTGGATAGTATAATGCCAGTTGGTTGGATAATATATTGCAGTGTATGTGGGGACGACTATTTCGTAGCACCCGTTGGATTCGATAACATAGGGTTTGCTGTGGCGTCGTTTCGACATCTACACTTAGTGGCTCCCAATCACCACTCGATGGTCACCATAGGGTCGTCGGGTTTCCGTTGATAGACACATATCAAATATAAATTGGGTTTACCTGTCTCTGTCCACAGCTCCGACTTCCAATTTCTCCTCACAGCCAGCACCCGAACAAACGAAAAGGAAATTGACTTGCACAAGATAACAAATGTTTGCTTTATTATTGACAACGATATTTTCACAAGGTCGTAATCTCCAAACTTTGCAAATACTTAATAACAATTTAATTATTATCTCTTACTGGTTCACGTGTCTTCTTTTTTCTTATTTTCTCGTAAAAACGTTTTTCCTTCCTTTTTCAACTGTTTTTACTGCGGCTAAACAACTGTCTCCAAAAAATCAACCCAACGGAATCCGAACAAAAAACAGCATTCAACTCTTAAAAATCAACGAAACGGAACTCAAAACCGTATTCATCAAAACATTAACTTGTTGTTCCCTTCCCACGTACACAAAAGACCTCTCTCTCTCTCTCTCTCTCTCTCTCTCTCAACATCCACTCCGAATACAGAATTCGAACTTGCCCACGATCCACACTCGAACTGGGGCGTGTTCGAATACTCACATGTGGATCGTGCGCTTTTTCCACCACCTTACCATCAAACTATATTAAAACAAAATTATATTAAAAACAATCTAATGATGGGGGTGGCGGAAACCGCACGCAACAAGATCCATCTTAAACAATATTCGCCATATTTCCAAAATGCTGACTCTGTGTTAACTTCCAAACAAGGTGTAGGCATCCTCATTCATAACTTTATCCCCCATTCACGTATTACCATTAACTATTTACCCTCCTCACCTGCCCGTAATAACTTTCCTCTTAATCACGTCATAACTGCTCGCCCTACACCACATTCTGCTCCTATCTCTTGTCCCTCCCCCCTTTCGACCTCAAAACTGGTGCGAAGTATACCAACTTCCACAGATCACACACCCTTAATCCATGCATTCCACATCCACATTTCACCCTTGCCCTTCACCCCCTTCCACCCGACCAATTATTGATCCACCCTTACCACCAACTGTTAAAATCACACAACAATCCATCAATTCATTTGATAGTCGCCTACGCCTTATCTAAACTTAGGAACAAATTGACCTACGAAAATGTCCGCCTCTATCTTTCGTACCTCCATGACAAATCTGATTCAGTCTGCCATGAAGGTAAAACGAAAACCAGCGTCGCGGTTTCCATTCATCAGGAAGGCCTACCTACCGACTTTCCTAGCCTTCGCAACCTGTTTATGAAATCCCACAGAAATTTCAACATGCTCCCACAAATAGTGTCGAAAGATCTCTCGACTTTTCATCTATATATTCACAAGAAAATGACCTCTTCCAATAAGGGCGTCTTTTTAACCCTAATCAACCGCTCTCCCAACACCCCCCTAAGACTCACAATAATATCCACCTAAATATCTACTATCAAATTGTCAGAACCCTCCGCTCTAAAACGCAATCGATTCTGCAAAATGCTCACACTATCCCTTTGGATGTACAGTATTAAGGAATGTCTCTTTGTAGACGTTCTCACCGACTCAAGCCTCCGTCAAATAAGTAATGTGCCAAATCATATGAAGAGGCAACTTGACCTTGTGTTTACATAGGACACCTATAATTCCTCAGTTGCCCTTAGCCCTCACGCCCTCTCAACCATCGACAATTACCACGCCGTGCTTCTCGTATCCCTTTATCGTGACAGCTTATCCCTAACATCACCAATCCTCGTCAACTTTTCCTACAACTTCCGCGAGGCTAACTTTCGCCTATTAAATGAGCATCTTAGCAGAATCGCATTTTGCTTTGATCGCCTAGAGGCAGAAGAAGCTACTGCCACTCTCTATAAGGAAATCTACAATGCCATTTCCTTATATGTCCCTTATTCTCGACATATAACATCGGTATCATCGCCTCCATGGTATAATCCGTACTCTTCAGATCAAGAAGAATAATTTGTGGAACATTTTACTAAGAACACGCTCTTCCCTGGACTACTCCAACGTTATCGGTTCCTTTTATAAATTCGCGCGAGCTTTACAATTCCCTTTACTACAATTATCTTACAAAAACACAAAACAACCTGATCAATGACTCCATATCTTTTTTCACTTTATTAACTACAAACCTAAATCCGACGCCTATCCCAACTTCCTTCCCCATGACACGTTTACTTCAACCAACTCACAAAATACTGCCAATCTTTTCGATTCTTTCTTTAAAAAATCTTTCACGGGCAACCCTTTCGAGGCTAACCCGTCTTACTTCAAAGACCTGCCCGAATTCTCCCTTGGCCCCTTAATCTGTCAAATTATTCAGCATCACCTACTATTACTATTTATTGGCTTGTAGGAACCCGGAAGTTCATGACCTCACCGACCCGACTCCGGCATCGTTCCCTGTCTTGTGCACTCAGCTTCCACGCTTGACCAGCCGATCCGATCTCTTCAAGGTCAAACCTAACATTGTCCTCCCATCTCCGTCGCAGCCGTCCTGTCGGTGACTCCCGTTGGTCTATCGTCAAGAATTCTACGCACGGTCATATCGTTGCCCATTCTCGCCACATGTCAGGTCCATCTTAATCTTCACGACCTGATTACTCTCACTATTGTAGGTTTGAGGTATAGCTCTTCCAATTTGTGGTTGTAGAGTTTCCTCCATTGTCCTGCCTCCTCGTCATATTTACCGCCAAAGATACTTCTTAGAACTTTATTCTCGAATACGCGGAATTTGTTTTCTTCCCGTTTTGTGAGAGCCCATGTTTCGCATCCGTTCTATACGAATCGGCATGATTATGGTTCTATAGACCCGGAGCTTTATCTTACGTAATATCAGTTTGGATTTCAGCAGTTCACTGACTGCGTGCCAACTAGCGATGCCGGAATGCAGTCTTTTCTTAATTTCCTTCGACATTTCGTTACTGGCCGTCAGTATCGATCCCAGATATTTAAATACATTAACTTGTTCAAATATCTTGCCTCTGACAATTATGTGTGTTCCCTGAGGTCCACCTGCTCTCGCCGTAATCATGTATTTTATTTTGTCTTCATTTATCTCTAGGCCCACCTCTTCTGCCGCTTGCATGATGATTTCAAATTTTACTTACAGTTTCTAGATTATTGCCCAGAACGGCGATGCCATCCCCATATGCGACCACTTGTGTGACCCTGTTCAGGGATGATCCGGCCACGCTGTCGGCTTGTACCTTCCTGATGACATACTCGAGCACAAGGTTAAAAAGACAAGGTGATAGACCATCTCCCTGTTTTAGTCCGTTCCGGATTTCAAATGGGTCTGAGAGGTGGTTATCTATTCTAACTCGAGCACAAGGTTAAAAAGACATGGTGAGAGGGAATCTCCCTGTTATAGTCCGTCACGGATTTCAAATGGTTCTGAGAGGTAGTTTTCTATTCTAACTCGCCCTTTGTTGTGAATGAGGGCGACATATTTTTTCGGGACTTCCATCACAATTATAATATGGCAAAATCGTTGCATTGCATTGAGCAGGTTTTCAAAGGGCTGCTTCCATCTTGTCACGATTTTGTTATTTTCTGTGACCAGACAGCCGTTTGCGTCTCGAACTATTTTGGCTCTCCCTCGGTGGCCTTTTCTAATTAAATTTATGCCGGCATACATACCTCTGATGTTCTTTACCCTGGCATTTTCTAGAATTTTTTCTATCCGAGTCTTCTCCCATTTGCGTTTTTTTCATTTGAAGAGTCTTATTGTCTCATTCCGAATTGTGGCATATCTTTCTGCGTTGACTTCATCATATCTTTCTAAGTGAATCACTCTGAGGCGTTTACGTTGTACGACGTTCCCCCTGCATTCGTGGTCAAACCAAAGTTTGAACTTAATTGTTTTCTTAAATCCTAATACCATTTGGGCTGTTTGTTTGATTTTGTCTCTGATCGATGCTAATTTAGTGTCCACACTATTGGCTTCTTCTTCCTCACCGCTCCCATTCTCTAGGATGGTAAATCTATTCGTTAGTTCGTTTGATATTTAGCCCTTTTGCGTAGGTCTTTTAGTTTATCAATGTCGAACTTTGTGCTCGTGTCCCGTGACTGCCCATGTGGGTTTGCTGCGAGCCGACTCCTAATTTTGCCCATCACTAGATATTTAATTTCCGTACTGCAATTGTCCACTAACAAAGGTATTTTGTTAGTGGGCCGGGGAAATGACGTCAGGAACAATTTGGTCTCCTGGCCTGCAGTGACACTATTTGTCGTTGGCTGGTACAATAACTATAAAAATGTGTTTAATTGGAAATGTTTACCCCGATTCGTAATCCCAAAAATTATCATCCAGACAACGAAATTAATTCGATAATAGATTACTTTTAGGAACTATTGTATTTTATTTTAATTGATTGAACTGATTTATACTGATTACAAATGAATAACGAACTGTAGCCGTGAAGCAGCTAACGGAGAAGAAGTAATTTCGACGAGAGTTCGTTTTGTGTAAGTGTAAGTTTTGTTTCTGTTGTTATGATAGCTGTTTGCTGACATTTGTTGATTAGTTGTCATTGACGGTATTCAGTTGCGAATCCACTGACTGCATTCAGTTGAATCCGCAACACTAGAAGATGATCAGAGTCGCAACCTATACGCTAGTTGCAGCTGGATCAAGCCCATTAAAATACTAGTATATAGAAGGTGTGCTAATGAAAGTGTTTAGAAAACAAAAACGCTTATTGCCTTAAAGTAAATGCAAATATGCCGCAATAGAGAAGAAGCTGTTAAGAACTTTCAACCGTATTTATTTAGACGAAAATTCCACATAGTTATAGATCTATTTGGCTTCACAAATCGACGATAAATCAGAGAAGATAGTTGAGACTATCCAAACTATCCTTACACATTGAGAGGCCATAGTACACGATGACCTGAAGCTATCATCATCATTATCGGCACTACAAGCGGGAGCCGGTCTTGGCCTTATTTGGCAAGTCCTGAGGCTTGTTAAATTTTCCATGATAATTTGCTTTTCCGGGCGAGGTCATTAGTCTTGCGCCAGACCTGAGGCAATGATCCCTTCCAAATTAATTGTTCCCAAGCCATCTGCAGTGTGCGCTAGAATGCTCCCACAATCAAGCTTACTTGACGTAGGAGGCGGCTGAGTGCTGACGCTTTAAAAACACGGGAGTCGATAAATCGACCATATTGTTGTTTAGATTTGCTATTGAGAGTTCCATGAGGTGTGTTTGTATGACACATTTGCATTTGCATTAATGGACTTGGACTTTCCACGGTTGGGTTTGTAGATTAAAGCAGCGAATGGCGGTTTGGGAGCGATTGTTTGGTAGGTGGTTCAACTCTGTTCATCGTAAGGGCTAACCCCTGTCGTAATATATACTATGTTTGGAAGGCTATAAGTGGTATACCAAGGGAAGTAAGCATATGATCTGGCAACCGAAAATAGGGGAGTAAGAGGTCTAGGACGATGAATTTTAACTATAAAAAATATTTTTTATGTCCAATATTCATCATTGTTTTTAATCGGAAACACTTTCTCAAGCTTTAAACATATTTTTATTAAAATGCTATTTTATTAATTCGTGGGTACGACTGAGAAAATTATTTATCCGTGTTTTTTTTTTTTTTTAAATATTTGCAAAATGTTTCTCCACAGAACAATATTAGATTTTTTTCATTTAGACTATTTTTAAAAATTCTGCAACCATTTTAGTGACAGAATTTTTCATCTTCGCATTAATAATATTTCAATAAGCCACAGTTTTCTGTAAAATTAAAATTTTGGAGAAATCCTACGTTTTTCTGTTAACTTTGATAAAGGGGATTATCCATATTTTAATTTCGGATGCCTTCGGGATACAGTTCTTCTCACTGCTTTCCGGGCTTTTTTAAAGTGTTTCCTTGAAGCATCATCTACAATTAGGTGGAAAACTGTTTTTTTGTGTAATTACACTGATATAAAAATTTGATTAAAAAAAACGCCTGAATAAATCGTTTTAAAAAAAGGAATTTTCTTCGATGACTTATAATAAATACTTTGTGGGTATATTTTTGTAGATATGGGTCTGTTATGTGTCAGCAAGGCACTGGTTTACACAAACCTTCCTTCCACGTCCCGTTCCAAATCTGACTTCGTGTGTAAATGAATTAATGATATACTCGAACACGACGCAAATGTTAATTCTTTCTTTATTCCTTTATTTCTATGTTACTTAACTTACGGGTACAATTGATTTTAACTCCTTATGGTGTAAATAATAATGGTGTTTGGAATTAATGATAGTTCCTAGTAGATACATGAACGGTGCACTTTATAAATCAAATGAAATTAATATGTTCTTGGTTGTTAAACGAACGGTGCACTTTATAAAAATAAATGAACTTAATATGTTCTTAGCTGTTCCACGAACGGTGCACTTTATAAATTAAATGAACTCAATATTGTTCCTAGTTGTTCCATTAACGGTGCACTTTATAAATTAAATGAACTTAAACCACTCCGTCAACGAATCTCGATCTTTCGATTATTCTGATATAAACCTCCACGATTTTGAACCTCGCTTGCCTACGCACCATGAAAGACTTGTAGCGTTCTACGAACGCACAATTCTACGCAGGTAAGGTTCCTATCTTCAAAGAACTTACTTACCTGAGAGCGTTGCACGCGCCCACAGACGCGTGCCCCAAAGTCCCACCATAGGGCCTGCAACTCGCAGCCAACGTTGAGACCGACACCAAAAAGCAAGGAACTGAACGTTCCCAAAGCTTTTAATGCCAAGCTCAACATTCGTAAGTCATCATACCTGAAACAAAAAAGAAACATTCAATCCGCCTGCGCCCAGGAACATTCCATTGAATCGGCAATTTCAAACGTCTATGCAATGCAAATTAGCCGACCAACGATGCACGTGCGGGTAGCTGCCATAAAGACCACCAAATCTATCGGCAAAACAAAAAAACGGCAACCGTAATTATCTCAACGAGATAATTCAAATTGTATGAGGTTGAAAACCTACAAGGAAACTACTCCGATCCCACGGTGTCTGTTTGTATTTCACACCCATCAGAAAGAGCTAATGGATTTCGGGTGTATTGACAAAAGTCAAACAAAAACCATGAACCATGCATCCATGCAAATTGCAGGATATCTTTCGGCCTTCGCGCCAGATGTGTTATGTAAATAAGGCGGCATACAATTGACAACCGTCGAACTGAATTTCGACCACCACCACGGATGGTGATAATGATGTTCGATGATGAGCGAGTTTCTTCTTTCAGGAATGAAAAATCACCCCTGGGACGTGATAACATGCTGCTAACAGAAATTCGGAAGTTCTGTTAGCAGAGCAAGTAGGAAAATTTTTCCATGTAGATACAGATACCAGTTTGGAATCTGGATATCTGTGTGGGCAGACAGGCAGTGAGATTTTGATCGTCAACGCGACGAGGAGGACGTGAGGATCGAGAATTCTGCCGAACTGCCACCGACGGCAACATTAAAAATTAAGTGTTCAGTTTTTTTTAATTCGCGAATTGACTTTTTTTAATCGGACGCGGCACAGTAAAAGGAGCGAACGGTCGAGTGTGTGTATCGGCTTACGTGTGTGTCGAGGCTCGCAAAAACTAAAGATACGTGTAATTGACTACAAACAAAAAAAACAATAAATAGAGTTTAAAGCAAGTGCTCCGTGTTTCATTTAGTGTGCTGTGGCGTGCCGTTGGCGACTCTCTGCTTCTTGCGAACCGTGTTCGGCGGAACACTGCACCAATTGTAGACAGGTTCAACCGCCAAAGACTCACTACTTGGACCATCGCTGAAAACAGAACTGCTCTCTTCTTTCTTCGGTCATGACTCGTATCGACTCCCAAGGATGTGCACTATCCATGGTGGCCGATCACTCACACATCCTCCTTTATGTCCAATCGTAGCGCCGCCGATCCCTAGCGATGATCATATTCATCTTTTTTGCAATTCCTAATATTCTTTTTTGGTGTTTCTTGTAAGGCCACTAGCGCAAACTTACTGTGGCTGCGCACACGGATACCAATTCGTATCGTGCATGCGTATGTAGAGGCATGGCCGCAGCTGGTGCGGGCACTTTGATTTGGCATAAATACTGTCTACATGACCAGCTACGGCGTACAACATTATGGCTGATCGTGTATTGAAATTCCATTGAATATTACCCACAAAAAAAAACCTAAATCTGTCTGTGCTTTTTTTCCTTAAACGAGAAGGAAATATTTTTGATTTTAAAATAACCAATTTAGATGCGTTGTTCTTTTATGGTCGTCAGCTGCTTACTGCCTCTAACAAAAATTTTATTGTCAATGAAAACAAAAATTGAAAAATGTCTTTCAGAAAAAAAAAGAATAAAATAAAATAAACGATAAACGTAACTAAAACAAAAATAATCCTTAATACAAATCAACAAAATAACAGCTTCGTCCACCTCACTGAACTGGGCTCTTCAGTAAAGGCTCAAGAGACTGCCGCATCACTGATGTCATTACTCCCTCAGTAGTTATAATCCGTATTTTTGAATTGATGCGGCGATGCTGATGCCAATGTTCCTTATCGCCGAGTATTGAAATTAAAAACAACTTTTCACCATTGTGGGATTTCGGCACATTGTCAAGGACAATTCCTCCAGAACAGGAAAGGATATCTAAAAGAAAAATTACTGCGCACTAAATATTAAGAAGATTTTACTCTACCTTTCATTTCACTAGGAACGGGCTTGATTGATGGAGTCATAAGAAATGTGCACCCATTGAACAGTTGTGCTTTTTTTCCAGCCTCTAATGAATCCTTCAGTACAAACTGATGGCGTTTCTGAAATTGGCTATCATCGAAAATGTATGCTTCCATGGGTACATCAATTCTTTTAGTTTTTAGAACTTCGTTAAGCCAATCTATTTTTACAACTGGTATTCCTCTGGCGATTGCAACCATCAGTTTGTAAGTACGATTTCCGTTCTGCATAACTAAAACGTCGCATTCCTTAGGATCCGTTGTATATAACCAAAGAGCTAAAAAAAAAAGTCATTTCATGAAATTGTGCTGAGGAATTTTTATATCCTTACGTCCTGCGTGTTGTTCGAGAATCGTCTGATATCTAAGATCACACATAGTTATCGCGATTTTAATTTTACCCCTTGGTATGGAGTTCTTTCTGGGCTTATCTGGAAGTTCTATTGAAGTCTGTGATGTTGATTTTGTTTTAGTATCATCTTTCAATACCTAAAAGGAATATGAATGAATCTGAGTGGTTACAAATAATTAACATGAAAACTAGAATAAATTCTCACTGTTAGATTATGTTGCTTTGTTTTGGAGTTTTTGGAACTAGCTGCTGCTTTGGTATCTTCTGTCTGTCTGGCGCCATCAGCAGTATCTGGATTTAAATCGTATTCATTATGAGAGAGAGGATTTCCAACTGGGATATTTTACGTTTATATATATATATATTCAAAATATAGTTTTGAAAATCTTTTCTTGCAGCAGTTGGGAGTTATGTAGTTTTATTCGGATCCATTTAAATATGTTTCTTTCTTAAAGCTAAATAATAAAATATTATCTTAGTTTCTGATAGTTTTATTGATTTTATTGAATATTGGATGAATATGATAAGCATCCTATTCACCCAGAAACACGAAAACACTTTTTTTTAAAAACGTTTTAAAAATGAGTAACAAAAAGTTTATTATTTTCTCAACAAAATTAACTAAACTGAACGAGAAATAAAAAAGAAGTGAATTGTTAATTTACTAAAAGCAGTTGAATCACACAACAAAGTACAAAACCAAATAGTCAACAATTGGTAAGAACAAAAAGTAAGTAGACAAAACCACACTTTAAGATGAGTAAGTATACACAAACTATTATACTTCCATTTCCTATGGAGTCTGAACGCAATTTTTTAACAGGCTCCTTCAGAAATTATTTACATAAACTCGATTTTTATTTTGTATTTTTCAATTTCTTATACAAGGTGGCGCAGAGGAGCTTGCCGATTTGAATGAGGCGCAATGAAGCGACGGTTGATCCGAAGAAGGTGGGAATGGGCAGATTCGAAAATGCAGTGTATAAAGGGACCCGGCGTGGTTTTGTCACTGTTAAAAGCAATGCCGAAAATCGGTCTCCGCTCCGAACATCATAATCACCGGCATCAAATATGCCGCAAATCTACAGTGACCGAAATCCCGACATGGCATGACAGAATTTTCAACAAACGAAAACCCAAAATCACTCTTGCCTCAGCTTAATCATAATTCATCTCCCCATTTCCAACACATTCATCAATCGAAACCTTCATCAGTCCTTCCTATTCTTCTTCTGACTCGGTATTGGTTTTCTGTGTGATTTCAATGGAAGACGAATTTCACGTCGATCTTTGCAACATCCGTGGCCTAAGATGCTATTTCTTCAGCAAACGTTGCATTTAGCGAGACTCAGGTAATAACTGATGCAAATATTTCTGATTTTACTATACCCGGTTATGACTTAGTGCCTCTGTTCTTTCCACATCGTGGTCTAGCCACATACATACGAAATGATATTTCTTATCAGCTTCTGCCACAATATGGGCTCTGCTCCAAGCCAGAATTCAATTTCTAGTGGCTAAAACTTCACGTTCGTAAGCATATCATACATTACTGCTTTCTTTACATAAGCCCAAACTTGGATAGAAACGCATCCTTTAACGAATTTGATGCTCTATCTGATTCTATCGGTAAGATCTTGACCCTATATCCCCACACTGAAATCGTTATTGTGGGTGATTTCAATGTGCATAACTCTCAGTGGCTTCGTCACTCCGGACATACAACACCTGAGGGTCAGTATGTTCAGCTCCTTGCTGATTCAAATTATTTAACGCAACGCGTCAATGAGCCAACACGGTTACCAGATATAGATGATCATTCCGCCAACACATTGGATCTGTTTCTCACCTCTCGCCCAAACATATACACAATTGCAATTTCTTCGCCCCTGGGCACTTCAGACCATTGTGTCGTGTCAGCTAAATTTCCTCTAACCAACAGCAACGCTAAAGAGAAAGCTCTCAAAAGAACAGTATGGTTCTATGAAAAAGCCAACTGGGAAGGTCTGAACGAGTTTTTTGGGAAGTTAAATTGGTCGTTATTTTTCTTCAATAACAATGTTGACTCTATAGCGGACACTATGACAGATGCGAACGATTCCGCTTGGCATGCGAAGCTTTATTGCACACAAAGTAAGGAGTATCAAACCCAAGAGAAATATGTGGTTCGATTCCGGGTGCAGAGAAGCCATTAAGGCTAAAGAGTTGAGCTTTCGGTTGTATAAATCAAACAATACTGAGGAAAACCGGAAAAGATTTAAGAGAGCTAGAAATGACTGCAATGCGTATATTCAACGCGCAAAGTTCTTGCATGACCAGAAAGTGACACAAAAAATACTGCACTCTCCCACAGGTAGTAGAAACTTCTGGGCATTTGTGAAGAACATTCAAAACTCGGTCTCCTTATCCATTCCTTCGATAATAGTCGATGAGAGACCAGTCACCAGTGCAATAGAGAAAGCGAGTCTACTTGCTGCACATTTTGCAGCCAACTCGACGCTGCCTGATACCACATCAGTTCGGCCTCAACTTGAGCATAAGCACCACACCATGAGCCACATTCGCTTCCGAGCCCGTACTGTTGCCCGGGCACTCAAGGAGCTAAACGGAAACAAATCCCCTGATCCTGATGGCATTCCCCCCAATTCTCTTGAAGAGATGTTCTTCTTCACTCTCTAAACCACCGCGGAAACCCTTCCATTTGTCTTATTTGTACTGGCCGTTTCCCAAATAGATAGAAGTCAGCGAACATTCAGCCAATTCCCAAAAAGGGCGACCAATCATCCCTTTCTTCTTATCGACCCATAGCACTAACTTCTATTATCTCGAAGGTAATAGAATCACTGATTAACCGTTGACTTTCGAAATATCTGGAATCAATGATCTTCTCAATGACCGCCAATACGGCTTTCGTAGCAACAGGTCCACAGGCGTACCTTACAGAAAAGTGGAGCCATTCCATACACTACTTCGGAGAAAGCGAGGTTGTTGCTCTGGATATCTCGAAAGCCTTCGACAGAGTTTGGCATCCAGCCCTTTTATCACAATGACATTCCTATGGAGTGGACAATTCCTTGATCCAATGGATAAGAGATTATCTTTCTGGCCTTTCAATCCAAGTGGTTCTTGATGGTGTCAAATCTGCTTCCGATCAAATTAATGCAGGTGTTCCCCAAGGTTCGGTACTCTCACTCACTCTCTTCCTCATCTTTATAAATGATCTTTTGTCCATTACCCACAACCCAATCCACTCGTTTGCTGCTGGTAGCACATTGAGTTTCTCATACTCATAAGAACATTCCCCACCAAACTCTTAGAACGTCAATACCAATCAGCAGGTCATGCTTAATACATTGAATTCCGACCTTAACAAGATATACCTAACCGAGTAGAGTTCAATGCCTTAAAAACTTATTTTTGTCTCCTGTCGTCAAAGGCGAACACCAAAGTAAATACACTCTCGATGAACGGCACTTGCATCGACGAAGCCAAGGAACTATCAATCCTCGGCACACGAATTAATTCGACTCTTAATTGGAGCGACCACATACATAGCTGCGAAAAGTGCAGCCAAAGGTATGAGGTTGCTTAAGAGATGCAAAAAATACTTCACTCCATCAACCCTGGCCAATATTTACGAAGCATATATTCGTCCCAAAATTGAGTTCAACTCCCATATTTGGTCAGGGACATCCATAACTGCACTACACGTATTCGATTGGCTGCAAAAACGAGTAATGAAACTTATTGGGGACCCATCTGTGAGTCGCGCAATTCCGTCGTTAGAACAAAGGACTGGCAACACCACCAGCCTCGACAAAACCCATCAAATAATCACGGACAAAATTCGCAATGTCCATAAAGAATGAATAAAAATGGAAAACATATCTGAACCATTATTGTATGTGCTTAACAGTCGCAGTCGATTCGCGTATCCCCCGTCAACCTTAGTCAATTTCTACCAATACAGTATCGACTCGTACCAAGACTCGGTTCGATCTCCTACGTCGTAAATAATCACATGACAAAAAGTAAACCGTGTTGATATTATGTGCAACAGGGAGAGTACCCACGAAACCATCGTTATCGAGCATCGAATGTAAACCGTAGGATGTCTCAAATGTCAGCTGTATTACAATTCGATTCTGACAACAAAATTCGACCCTCATCAATCGGTCGCACGATCTAGTCAATTCAAGCCAGCTGCAGATGCTATGATCTTCGAAGGCCTTCTATATGAGGCGTTACGTTTCGCTGCGCACCCATCATCTCTCCGAACCAACACGGCTTCCTCTCAGGTAGGTCCATTACTACTAACCTTGTCGAATTGACACCCCACACACTCCTTGCCATAGAAAACGGCGATGAGGTCGATGTAGTCGCTACCGACTTTAGCAAGGCCTTCGACAAAATCTCCCATAACCTCATTCTCTTCAAGCTATCTTCCCTCAGTTTCGAACCGCTGCTGATTAAGTGGGTCTCATCCTATCTCAGTTATCGAACCTGCCGCGTGCGATTTAGATTTACCCTCTCCGATCCTTTTTCCCAACCTCAGGTGTCCCCTAGGGCAGTCATCTCGGCCCCCTCCTATTTATCCTAACCACAAAGACATAGGCTCTTGCATTAATCACTCCTTCATCTCGCTTTACGCGGATGATTCCAAATTTTTCAAAACAATCCGCTCTCTCCTGGACTCCTCACTTCTCCAATCGGATCTTGACAGCTTCTCGACTTGGTGCCAAAATAACTGCCTAGAAATGAATATCGCCAAATGTCACACAATCGCCTTCTCTCGGAAGAGTTCCCCCACTCACCCACGCTCCTACCCCTTACTGAACCAACCGATAACATCGGTTAAATTGATTCGCGATCTGGGCGTCCTATGCGACAAGGAGCTCAAATTTACCGCACATATTGATCACATAATCCTCAAGGCCAACGTCGCCCTTGGGTTTGTCAAACGCTGGTCGAAGGAATTCTTTAACACCTATGTCACCCGCTCACTCTACACAACTTTTGTCCGGCCACTACTCGAATACGGTAGTCAGGTCTGGTCCCCGTATCAAGTGACTCACATTCACAGGATTGAGGGTGTTCAACGTCGTTTCTTGCGCTTTGCCCTCCGCGGACTAAACTGGGAAAATCCGCTGATTCTACCACCGTACACCAGCCGGCTCCGTCTAATCAATCTAAACACACTTGAAGAGCGGAGAATCCATGCCGATATCATCTTTGTCCATCGCCTTCTGCCTGGCTCAATCAATTGCCCGAGCTTGCTCACCACTTTAACATTGCATACAAACCCCCGTAACGTACGTAACCCTCGACTGTTTTACGTGCCCGCTCATCACACTTCTTGCGGCGCTAACGAACCCATCTCGCGTATGCTACGACAGGCCAACTCTTCCCCCACCTCCTTCGATTTCAACATCTCCACTCCCGCTCTTAAACGACGTCTCAGAATAAACCCGTCCTAAATTCGCCCCCCCCCCCCCCCCCCCCCCCAATAACCCCTGTACCCAGCAACCCTCTCATCTCCCACCATTAAACTAGTTCTCCCCCACACCTTTCCACAGCCCCCCCCCCCCCCCCCTTCACCCACGCCACCGTATCAATTCGTACCCATGCCCCCCACTGTCGCACAAAGGCCGCGTTTACCACCCCCACATACACTCGCTCTTCCCTGACCTCCTACCTATCCTATCGACCAGTAATCTTCAACTTCCTGGTTGTCTTCTCCTTTTTTTCGATTGAAAAATTGGATATGGTCTTAACAACTACTCTAGATTTTAAGATAGTCTGTGAGGCTTTGTGTTAAGTTAATTTTAAGCTTGCAGTAAGCTAAATAAAAATGTGGGTTCGCCTTCAATCAATCAATCTTGGTCCGCACCCTTAATATAAACATTCCGGATCACAGAAAAGTGGATCCCCGGTCATGTGTACAAAAACGTGATTCTGAGTTGCGTTGTTTCTTGTCTTGGCCACACGCAGTATCCATACAGTCGTCGGACCATCAAATTCTGCATCCATTCCTTAAAACACATCATAAATAGACAATTCGTTTCGGTTCTTGCTACGCTGTCGCTTGTATGTGTGCGTCTGCAGTCAATTATCTGTGTAACATTCTAGTAGTCGTGTCCATCGAACCCAAGAGGACCTGGTGCTGCCGACAAGAAGCCATGATTTTGAATTTAGTTCAAGCATCTGATAGACATCAGCCAGAGAAGAGTTCGCGTCAGTTGCGGTTCTAATTGAGTTACAAATTGACATGGGTGCCACTTTAGTGTGAAGTGTAGATAATGAACTAAATTACCGTGTATCACAAGTGTTCGTACTATTGTCCTGTTAACTTATGTCTCTTGAGGTTCGCTGCAGTTCGCCCCAAGTGCCCCAAGTCTACCTGGTATCCCACATTCACCACATGGCACCTCATCTCTGTTGCATTTTCCCGATATCGCTTATCACACAGCACCATAGCAATGGCGACATTACATCATTCGGTATTAAACCCTCTTCGATATCCGGTCAGTCCGTGTAGAAAGCCCAATCCAGTGCAAACGGACAAACTCCCCCCCATCGCATCACCTAACCTTACATCATCATATCAAAGAAGAAGAAACTGACTCCGGTATGGGCGACAACGATCAAGACATCAATGCTAGAGATGATGACGATGACACTCATGAGCATCACCGGCGAGTGCATCCACCAGACCCGGCAATCAGTTTCTCTACAACCAATATCGTCGACGGTCGATTTGGACCCCCGCAGAAGTTATTGTCAACACAAACAGCACTGCCGAATAAGCAACTACCAACAATGTCAAACAGCACTGTGGCGAACTACATATTTATACCGTTCGAAGTCACTCGCTTACTTGAGCGGTCTGCCTATACCCGCCTAACTCCTCCAGCAGACATCGTAGAGTTTAGTCGCCAGCAACACCGACATCAACAACAAGCTGTTGCGGCTAATACTGCCATGACGCTCAAACGGGCTAGCTTCTTCAACTATTTCAATCCGGCGAGTTATCCACGAATCATTGAGGAAATTATACGACGAAGTGCAAAGCCAAACTGCAGAAGAAAATTCGGTGATGTGTTTCGGTGACCCTCACAGGTATTACATTTATGTTTATGCTTTCCAGATCCTCATACAACCTTATTGGACGACAAAATGTGCACTTCGCAACATTTATTGAGTCTTCCTTACTTTGCCACCATTGAATACGACACTGACGTCTGCGGATTTGCTGACACCCGTTTCAGCACAGGACTCATCTGAGGACTACTGCCCGCTGGGTATTTTTACAGCCACCATAATGGAGGAGAAGAAATGTATACACGTTTGTTTCGGAATAACCTCAGGAATAGCGTTTAACGATTGTAGTAAGAACAATGATTCAAACGTGCGCTATGAAACTGTTGGGATGTCTACACTTAAGCTGTGATTGCGACACCAATGACCTGATATACCGCTTTGATGATTTTTGCGATTTCTGTTCGGTGATGGATCTTAGGATATCTTAAAATCATTATTCGTGTGTGGACCAAATTTTTCTCAGAGAAAATTAATTAATGGTTCTAAAGCAAAATTCCCATTGAAATCATTCACCGAAGTAAGTGGTATTTTATTATATTCCGGACCAAAAAGGGTGGAACTGTGCGGAACGAAGTCGTGGCACCGACATGGGCGCAGGGTTCTACTTCGCCCTCACAAACATCACTATTAGGACATCGGTTCCGCCATTAACCGATCACCAATGATTAAGTCCACAACGCAGCAATACACACATATGCCGGCCGAGAGAAATAAAACACTAGTGTTGGTTGGTGATCACCACTTTAAATTTAATTTTATTGTTTGTCCTTTAATTTCTGTACTTTAATTGGAAACGCAACACACAGCTCATTACAATGTTCAAATACAGGCGAACGTCTTAGAACACGATAGACTTCAACATAACACTACTGACTCGTACTGCACCTCGGGGGTGTTACTTTGCGACTCTGGAATTTACGTCTCTTCGGCGCGTCACGGGGAGCGGGAGCGGCAACCAGATCTCGTAATAAAAATCATGGTGGTACACATGTATGTGTGTACATTGGTTCGTTCATGGGACAAAGCCATGGGAACGAATCTAAGACAGAGAAAGGGAAAAGATGCATCCATGAGATGTGAGTTCGGCTAAGCAAACAAGCCGAATCTCATTGGATGCTAATTGGGTTTGTGTTTGCTTATGCCGCTGCTGATGAGAAGCAGATCTCGAAATATGAGAAGACAAAGGGAACGTTTGGGTCTTTGTCTGAGATGTGCATTGCGGCTGAATAAATAGGCGGCAATGCAATGTGGAAATGTGCTAATGGGTTTTAGCTAGATTACCCGGAAATGGTGTTTATGGCATCGCTGGTAAGGGTAGGTATTGAATTCCTATTTGCATTTGCTTATGCTGTAGGATTTAATTGGTGCCAAGAGACGCGAGATGCGTATATTTGTTTTGGTCCCTTGGGTGTAGGTCGCCAGCCAATGTGTATGTATGGTGATTTATGATACACTTGGTGAGGACGGGAAATCAGCGACGCAATATTTATGGTCCCTGTTATGATGGTTACATTGTATGTAAACCAAATGATTTTGTTTTCAGGAATTCGTCTAGGGGAATTTGCCTGGCACCGAAGGTGCCGGATTGGGTTTGGGTTTCCTGATAAGTTAGGGAAGAATTCTTACAGGGAATTTGTATGCGAAGAGATGCATGAAAGGTAAGGATTCTTTATAGGGACTTTTACATAAATAAATTTGGTCAATTTGATGCGTGAAGCATTTAAGGTGCTAATGCGATTGCATTCGCGAACACTTATGCAGATTGGGATGAAGTTATGGGGGTTTTCAGGTAAGTGGGCCGTGGGGTTTGGCGGAACCGCCACAGAACTACAGGTGCGTATGATGTATGAAAAAACGATATAGAAAAGAATTTGTCAATAAATAAAATTAATAATCACGAACATAATTATTTTTCCATGTAATTTTACACGAAGCAATACAAATATCACAATATCACTAACTTCTCTCCGCGCTCCCTACTTTGTTGAAGAGTGTGTCACCTCCATTTGGATTTTTACGTGACATTATTTACCGTATAACTTTAGTTGTTGAAAGTAGGTGCCCTAATATTCTCGATATCACTTAATCAACCCCATGAATATGTTTGTGCACAAGGATGAACAGACGGACGTCCTTAGATCCTTTAAAATTAAGAAATCTGCTTTGATAGATTGCAATTCAAACATTGTTCTGAAGCAATGAAAGAATACCAAGCTTGGTCCACCACCGCTTTATATAATGGATATTATCCAACCATCTGGAAAATTGACGAGTCCACCCCATCACCAAAAGGGATAAGGACAAGAACAATCCAGCCAGTTGTCCTCGATTAACTTGCTTCCAAATAAAGCGGTGCTAAACTGTTGTGACGAAAATGCTATCTTCCGGAAACATAGTTTGATTTTAGATCGTAACATGACACAGTTCATGCCGCGACAGAACTTGTTTCGGCCATACAGTGGAACAAGACAAAAGCAACAACGAACAGGGACCTGTTTGGTTGACTTTAAAAAAGCTTCCGACACAGTATGGTTAGAATAGTTTGTATATCAGTTATCAAATCTGGGTATACTCGAATATTTGTTATACACTATTCTTCATATGATAATGGGTAAACAGTTTGTGGTGAAATATAGAGATATAATCTCTACCTTTCACATCAAGAATGGCTTCAGCAGAAAGGAGTGAATTCTCCCATTCTTGTTAACGTGTATACTAGTGATCTAGTGGATTCGCTCGATCATGCCATTTCATACGTCGACGATATTGTGGTGGACAGATTTGGATAAAAGATTGATGTCATCAGAGACTATCATTTTTATAGAGCCCGTGTCCAGGGCATCGAGAGATACAAAACAGAATTGGAAAAATGTTTCCGTTATATAACGCAATCATTTGTGGCGTTTCCCATTAACGCCACTGCTTGCCTTTTCCAGGTACGACAAAAGGACGGCTCCCTAGAGCACCAAAAGCCTGGAAAACGTGTACTTACCTTTCCATAGTTGTACAAACTATCACCGGAAATGCTTTAAATCAATAATTCTCGCAGAGGTAAAACCTATTAGCATCAAAGGGTATTTTCCACAAGGGCTGCACCATCAAGCAACCAACATTGCCCGAATCATATCGGTCGCCAAACCAATCGACCAAGCGAATGCATTGGCACCAACACGCATGCCCCTGAAATTAAATGCGGTTGCGACACTACGTAACCACCAAAAATCCTCAAACTTGTCCATGCACACTAATAGAAAGTATGTTTTCACGCATGTGCATGGCAAGACATCTCAGCAGACCCATCGGTCGACGGTGCGGGCGACAATACGCGGTAGCACAACTCACTACCGGCGCCCGAAGGAAATCGAATTCTCGCCAATGTAAATACACATGCGAGAGTTCGACCCTTTCAAGACGCCACCGACTGGTGCATGATCAGCATAAATGCTGTACGCAGTCGCTGATCATGTAAACACCAGTTCATGATTGTGGCCCAGCTGCAACCACTTCGTGTAACATTTCCTTTTATGGAATTATAATGTCCACGGTTCGCATGGTCATGGGCACACCGCATCTGTGTGCGTGCACATCCTCACCGTGACCAAGGTATGAAAGATCATCCCCTATTGGTCATCGAAACGATGGATGGATTTTGGTATTCTGTCGTTTCGGTGGTAATAATCAATTGCGATACAGATTCCGTGGAGGGAAGTCAGCCCTCCACGTTAAACAAAAAAAAAAACGAGTCGATTGTCAACAGCGAGTGGAGATCTTGAAATAGTAAATTTGAATTTGTTTTATGGAACTGTGCCCGAGTAGGACCAAATTCGTGTCGTGAACTTTTTAATTTAACAAATTAATAAATAAGTGTGCACCACTAATTAATGTACATCAACCGGTGATCAAACCTTTTAATTTGCTTTTCAACTTACATCAACCGGTGCTTGAACTCTTTAATTTCATAGAGTTCATTAAAAAGTTGAATGTAATAATAAAGTGAGTTAACGAAACTTAGCAACAGACAGATTGACTACATAGAGCATATTGAGAATCGAATGTAATCTAGGAGAAGTGACTACATAAAGTTTTGTAAAAAGTGAATGTAATAATAAAGTGAAATAACGAAACTTAGCAATAAACAGATTGTGTGCATGGAGTTCATTAAAATGTTGAGCGTAATATCAAGGTGAATTAATGAAACTTAGCAATAAATAGATTGGCTACATAAATTATATTGAAAATTAAATGTCGTTGCTCAACTGAACTTGCTAAATGCGTTCCGCCCCTCAGACATTTTCCCGCGATACCCGTCAATCTGCGAATGCGCATCAGTTAACGTTGAAAGCGGACTTTAGGCATACAAATAAACATAGAGAGTCATTCTTTAGCCGAACCACACGAATGTGGAATGTTCTGCCTGATCATGTGTTTCCTGGCCGTTGTGATGGCCAGACATTCAAGACCAATATACACCGACACCTCCTTTACTTATCCACTTCCTCTCCATCCGCTCGCACTGTTCTCTGACATTTAAGTGTCAGTGTGCTCCGCGTGTTAAGTGTATCAGTGACGACATAGATAAAGATGCTGTACATGAGGTCAGTGATGCACTTAAACCAAAAAAACGCCAACCGATTCTGAACTCGGATAACCTCCAGCGATAATGCAATTCATTGTCCCACATTTCGTCTCAATCAATATAGCGTAAAAAACAAGTAATTGCATACAAACATTTATTAGGTCAATTTGCAATTGCGGATGTTGAACTGTGACGCAAACCGATGGAGGTATATCGGCTGACGCCGCTTTTCAACGAGGTGACGAGAAGGTATGAAGAAATTAGGAGGCAGTCTGACTTTGGTCGGGAAAGGGAAATTTGGTAGTGAACTTAGAAGGAAGCGAAAGTTACAAGAGAGTCGAGGAGTAAATTGTAAATGGAATAAAGAATAAGCAGTAAATATTAGTTGGTGTAACATAAGAATGAATAAAGTGGAATACCAGAACATTATTTGGAGTAAATTGTAAATGGAACAAAGAATAAACAGTAAATATTAGTTGGTGTAACATAAGAATGAATAAAGTGAATTGCCAGAACTTTATTTGGAGTACATTGTAAATGGAATAAAGAATGAATTAAGTGGAGTACCAGAACATTATTTGAAGTAAATTGTAAATGGAATAAAGAATAAGCAGTAAATATTAGTTGGTGTAACATAAGAATGAATTAAGTGGAATACCAGAACATTATTTGGAGTAAATTGTAAATGGAACAAAGAATAAGCAGTAAATATTAGTTGGTGTAACATAAGAATGAATAAAGTGAATTGCCAGAACTTTATTTGGAGTAAACTGTAAATGGAATAAAGAATGAATTAAGTGGAATACCAGAACATTATTTGAAGTAAATTGTAAATGGAATAAAGAATAAGCAGTAAATATTAGTTGGTGTAACATAAGAATGAATTAAGTGGAATACCACTACATTATTTGGAGTAAATTGTAAATGGAATAAAGAATAAGCAATAAATATTAGTTGGTGTAACATATGAATGAATTAAGTAGAATACCAGAACTTTATTTGGAGTGAATTGTAAGTTGATTAGAGAAGGTGAAGTAAAAGCTAATTAATGTTAACTGAAGGACGAATCAAGTGCAAACTAAGCTTGTACTTGAAGAAAATTGTGTATAGACTAACGAAAAGGTAATAGATGTTAATTGTTGCAACAGAAGGACGAATAATTAGAAAAGGTTATATAAGTAATGAAAACAATAAAAGTGAATGAAGAACAGAGTGACTCCGAGTTTTGTTTTTTTTAATAATTTTTGGTGTGTAAAGGAAGATTTGATCGCCATTCGCTGTTTGCGAATATTGGTGGACGGTGTTTATATTCGTATTGGTGAAACCCTAATGTTACAAGATGCCGTTACCAGTCGAGCGTCAATAGAGCCTCCAGAGCGAGCCCGATTATGCGGATACTACATAATGAGGCGAATGGACCATTTTTTATCGTTGCAAAATTTCCTTAGCAGTAGGAATTTGCTATCAAGATCGTGAATATCGCTCAGGTGAGTTTTTCGCCAACAAAGAGTCTGTATTAAAGAGGTGTTCTGAAGCTACTTCTAAAATGGCACCAAATTATAGAACAAAGGAATGTAAATTAAAACCAAAGCGGGCAAACCGAGCCATGTTAAACAACGTTTTAAAAGAAAAGCAATAATAATGGATTTCTTTTTTCCCATACATTATATAATATGAGGATTGCGTCATCAACTAGATCTTATTAATTTACAAGTGACCCTTCAACAAGATGTATATGTTTATATCAGAACTGGGCTTAATACAGAACGGATATTTTCTGGAACTCCTTTTCAGCTCGTGTTTCCAGATTGCTGCAATTTGCGGCTGTTCCAAAAAATGCCAACAGTTACACGCTAGAATCTGTTTTTAGAACTTAGACAATAACTGGAATATGACCATACATACTTAGACAATAACTGGAATATTACGTAAAAACTGTAAGCTTTCCTCTCCCAAAAAAAAAGGTGGGAAGAGCACCTCAAAAGTTACATACTAACGTACATTCATTAGATAATAATATCGTGTAGAAGCCGACGCATAATTCATCATGTCAAAAACAATACGTCAAACTTACCTCTTTTTATCGGAGCTTCCTCAATAGAGCCTTTACTGGACGAACGACTAAATCCAGAATTCGTTTCCTTGGTGTTCGAAGAGGAAGTTGTCGTATTTCTTGTTCTGCTATTGTTTCGAGTTAGACGAGGAGTATCATCCGTTTTCTTCTCTTTTGTTTTCGACGGATTTTCAGACTCAGTTTTCATTTTCTTACTTTTTACAACTTCGATTTCTTTTACTTGTGCCAAAGATCTTTTTGGCGCCGATGACTTATCTTTTTTTGGCCTGTCTTTTTCCTTCTCTTTATTAGCATCTTTCCCGTTACCTGAATCTGAGTCTTTGTTGCGTTTCGACTTGACGACAGGTTTACCACTTTCTGATTTTTGATCAGATGGTTTTGGTTGCTGATTGGCAGTTTTATCTTTAGGTGGTTTCTTTTCAATTTCCTTGCTGTGATGCCTGGAACTCCGTGAGGTAGTGGGATTTTTTGCACCACTCTGGTGTTTTTCCGTCTCTTCTAATTTTGACTTGGATTCGTTTTTATTATCGGATTCCACAGCTGCTCCTGGGAACTCAGAGTGTCTTAATCGTCTAACTAAAACCCTTAATTTATAGAACTTACTTAGTTTTACGTTGTTTTTAGCGAAGTCGTGTGTTGTTGATAGAGGTTTCTGAGTTTCACTCTTAGTTCGTTTCCTTCTATGCTTTTCCGACACATCCGATTTGGGTTTGGTTTTGTCTGCTTTACCAGTTTCTGCTGGTTTTCCTGGCAACTCAGAGAGTTTTGATCGTTGAACTGCAATCTTAACTCTATAAAACTTACTTAGTTGTACTTTGTTTTTGATGGCGTCTTTCGATGAGAGTGGGGTTGTTTCAGTACTTTCCTTTTTAGAGCTCGTCCTTTTCCTACCGCGAGGTTTTACTAAGGGTTCTTCATCATGTTTCAATTTTGAGGGAGAACTGGCTGTCGGTGTCGCTCGCTTAGATCTTGAATTGCTGTCTTCATTGGGTACCAATAATTGACCGAAAGAGTCGTAGGTTTCATTTCCTGATGATGCGCCTTCATCAGTCTCGGTGTATAAAGGTTTGCGCCTTTCTGCATTTATTTTCTTCCACTTTTGTTCAGCCACTTTCTGCAGATTTTCATCAGAGGGCAAGGCCGTTTTTAAGAAGTCTGGAGTTTGCAAAAAGTCGTCCACATTCACAATTGGTTGCTTACGTGAATATCGTTTAGACGATGAAGTGGGATTCGTATTCACATCAATAAGTGGCGAGTCGGTACCATTGTTTCCTGTGCATGAATTCATATCGGATACGGGATCGGGATCTACAGGCTCAGGATTGCTTTCCGCGGGTGCAGGCTCGAGATTTTTACTGTTCGGTTCAGAGTCTTTAGTGTCGGATTTCTCTAAATTTCGTATGGACTCACGCATCTTTTCTACTAGTTCCGGTGCAACAATTTCATCCATTTCATCATCATCAGAGTCGAGTAGTTTGTTAACTCGCGCTCTAATGGATGTGCGTTTTTGAACTGATTCTTCTGCATTGATGGGTACAAAGACTTGCGTTGGTGGAAGGTCATCAATATTGTTTTGTTGAGGAAGTGTCAGCCGTGAAACTGGTTTTATATTGAGTTTATTACTAGAATACGTTTTTGGTGAGGCAAACTTGAAATCGCATGAAGATATTGTTGATGGCTTTGACGTGATGGGGGATGTGAGCTTTTCATTCGTTCGGGGTATGAACACCTGAGTTGGAGCAAGGTCTACACATGGTGGTGCATTTTTTGTTGAACAGGCAGCCCGTGGTAAAGGCTTTATAAAAATTTGGGTTTTTTCTTGGATACCCATTGTTTCTTCTTTTTCTGTACTTATGTCATCTTGCTCGTCATCGAAAGAATGTTGAGTCACAGACTCAAGTTGTGGAATTATAATTTTAGTCTCCAGTTCTTTAGCATCACACGGTGGCACACTTGTATATGGCTGAGCATTGTCTTCTTGTAAAGTCGATAGTCTTTTATCTTGTTGCTCAATAAGCGAATGTTGAGTCATCAACTCAAGTTCTTTCAAATCTTCATCACTTATTATTGTAATTTCCAATTCATTAATCTCACACTGTGGCTCATTTGTACTTGGCAAAGGGCCGTCTTTTTGTAAAGCAGCTTCTTTTTCAAAGCACAAGGCCTGTTCCTTACCTGCCTCATCGACCAGTGGAATGTGTGTCCCTGTAGGTATATCTGCTAGTATATCATCGGATGTGTTGCTGAAGTCATCTAAACTACCATCAAAATCCTGAGTGCTTATTCTAAATTGGCTAGACAAGAGCAAATCATCTAGTTCAAACTCATTGTCAGCAGGTAGTTCACCAATTTCTTGGGTCTCGGGAATAAAAACTTCATCATCATTGCGTTCAGTTGCAGCAGGGGTCGTTTCTAAGGATGTATTCGATTTATTTACTGGGCATTGTGTTTCAGGCACGAAGAATTCAGAACTGGCTGTAGAGCTATTGACTGATCTTAATTGGTGTCTATTTGTGAATGTGGATGACACAGATTCGTCCACATCAACAGATAAATTATGTGATGTATTCCCCATAGGGGTAATGCATTGCGTCTCAGGTACATAAAAACTATCAAATCCATCAGTGGTTCTCTGATCATCTAAAACTACTTTCTTATTGTATTTTTTTATTGCAGGTGTTGATGAGGAAGAGATGCTGTCTTCCACCAGGTGATTGATACTGCAGTTGTGATGTTGGGCGAAGTTTCCCATTGCGTCGGAGTTGTGTACACCTGTATATCCCAATTGGTCCTGCGAACATAGATATTAAATAATAAACCAAGAGAATAGACTGAAAAGTACCTGCAAGAAAAGACGTAGTGTTGCCTTTTTATTTCCAAACTGAAGGGATACTGATTCTAGCAGTGGTGTCATTTTGCACTCATCGACTCGGGCGCCTTCTATAAATGTTCCGCATTTTGAGCGGATATCCATCAATTTAGGTACATTCTGTGTAAAGTCTAGTAAACAATGTTTTATATCCACAAACTAAACAATACAGAAAATAATGTATTAAACGAAAAGCGATTTAGCACACAATGAGTCGCTAACCTCATCATCAATTTCTATGTCATGTTTATAAGTTTCGTTCCTTGCGCCTACTATGTACATATGTCCTGCCACCATGCTGAATTTCTGCTCGCCAATTTCGAGAAGTCCTAGCTGTCTCGAACACACTGAAAAGAAATGGAGTAATAATTCTTATTGGGGTTATCAGAACCATTGCGCTGTTTATAAGATTTTACTGATATTTATCCGAATATATTCCAACACAATTCTAAAACTAAACTAGAGAAGCCAATATATATATTGTCCTTAAACTACATATCCCGCTTTTAAATAACAAACGAATATAGTGACAGCGGCAATGACAGTTCGTTTATTGAGGCTTTATTTTGGCTTACATGTCACGTATAATCTATTACCTTTCTTTGCGCCTAATCCTGCGGCCGGTCATCTGGTTTTCTCATTTCACTTAATACTAAAGGAAAGGACTCCTCATTCGTATTGTCTAAATTCAAATTATTCTATAAGGAACTTGAGTATAAATCTAATATAGTTAATACCCCGTATGCAATGGTTGGAACCGGTCTTGGAGGGATCGTGCTATCTTGGGTTCTATGATGCGAAAATCAAGTTGGCAAACTTCCATTTGTTCTTTTTCATTAGAAGGCTGAAAAAAAGTTGCCACATCATATGCCCTAGAAATTAAAATAATAGAAAGAAATTATAACACAAAGTGACAGATGTGAGTTTTCCCCTGTTTAACGTTGATGAGCAATTTTTTGAATAAGATTATAGGGAGTATAAATGTTAGGTTGAAGTGGTACGCGTTTCGTTGGCCGCCGATGGACGGTCACAACGAACAATGGCTGTCGCAAAGGAGAGAAAGCAGCGCGGTCAATGCAGAAGAGCACGTCACCAATTGAACTTCGCAGCACAAACAGTAAGATACCTCGAACACATAATAAAATACAACACAGTAAAGGACTAGTAAAAGATAATTTAACTTTTATTTCCTATCATTCAAATTGTACAGCCTTGTGTTATTTCTCTCGACTGTTGCTGGCGATGATTACTCCGATAATGTGAGCGCGGTGAAGGTTGGTTGCAGACTGACTAATTGGCATAACTGCCAATTCAAAAGGCGACGCTATGACATCATCGTGGTAACAATGATGGCCGGTTGGTGCCAGCTGCTGCGCAACTAGTATACATGCGAATGTACTAGATTTCTCCAGTACATTCCAGCACATTTAATTGCCAATCCGCAACATTCCGCCCGCCTTCGCCAATTATTGACGAATCATTTTGTTCCAGGGGACGGTGGCTAGGGGCCGGGAGTGTGCGGTCTGCTGGTGGCGGTTGGTCTTGGTCGGCTGTCCACTTTCACGTGGATGATCGGTGAGAGGGGGCCGCCAGCCCCGAGGAGCGCTGGAGGCTTCAGGGTCGGGGATGGCCCGTATGATCGATGGCGACAGGAACATCTTTCCCATCGCTGATGTCCGTTGCCTTTTGTGGTCGCGGGACCGGCCAGTTGATCTGGGTTAGAGTTGTAAGGTCGCAACCCACGATCAATGACCACGTGATGACTGGTGATGGGCCTCGCTATGTCGAGACAGGTGGTGGTGCCACGTACTGCGCACGTTGGCGCCCGTCTGGAGTGAGTGGCCGGCGGGATGCGGCCGTTGGGGGTGTGTGCTGTAACGTGGAGTCGGGTGCGGTGTCTAACCTGGCACTGTCCGCGTGTCCTGGTGGAATGGCAGTCACGGGCCAAGTGCCTCCCGGGGTCGTCGCAATGCAGCCTCTGTGGATGCACAGAGGGGCGTGCTTTCTTGCTGGAGTTCGAGAGACCGCTAGTTGCTGGGGAGCGCCGCCCGCCAAGCGGGGCATTGCGCGCTCCTGGTCCTGTTGTGGTGGCTACAGGTGGTAGCGGTTGGCCTGGGTAGCTTTGGACCTGGACAGGAGCTTGACCACGCGGTGTCCTGGGTGTGGTGGGATGCCTTGAAGTGTTCGAGTGGGTAAGCTCCTGGTTCCTCGATTGCCCCTTGCCCCTGCAATGGTTCACCGGGCGGGGGGTATGTCTTGTAGTTGGGTCGCGCAAGTGGTCGGTGGCTGGTAGTTGAATGGGCTTCGTATGTGGCCACTGGGGCCGATGCCGGCGAGACGTCCTTTGAGTTCTCTGATGGAAGCCGCGGCCGTCAGTCGGAAGGGCGACCAGTTCCTTTGGGTCGGAGTTGTAAATTCGCAACCCACGAGGAATGGCCATATGATGGCTGGTGACAGGCCTTGTCACCTTTGCGCTGGATGATGTGGTGGGTGCTGAGCCTGTTAGCACCCACCCCAGTTCAGTGGCCTGCGCGACGAGGCCGGAACGTTGGTCCTTCCTTATGCCTTCGAGGATGATGTTGGGGTATATGTCTGCCCCAAGGATGATGTCCACCTTCTCGGCGGAGGTGATGTTCGGATCTGCAAGTTCCAGATCCGCCACGAACGAGAGATCCCCTGTCGTTGATTATGGTGGTGGTGTATACACTGAGAGCCCTGACAGGATGAAGGGCCTTAGTGTCCATTGGCTCGAGCCGTGGAGGCGAGGAGTGACGTTGATGGCAGTTTGAGCCCTTGTGGCAAGGCCACGAGTGCCCCCGACACCGTAGGTGGGGACGGGTGATACTTGACGTCGGAGGTGCAACCTTCGAAGGTGCCACTGGAGCAGGGGTCCAGCAGAGCACGGACTTCAATCCTCTGTTCGGTCTCCGAGGTCACGATGACTCTGGCTGTTGGCAGCAACGCGGAATGCTGTGAAGGGGTGCTGATTGTATGTGCGCAGGCCCCTTCCTGGCGGTCGGTCCGTGGGGCGGATCCTTTGGCTCGTTGCGGCGGTGATGTTGTCCCGTCGATGGCGGTAGACCGGACATGCAGCAGGGTGTCATGTCTCCGCTGGCATCGACGGCACGTCTTGCTGGAGTGGCAGTCGCGCAGGCGGTGGCGACCCAAGCAGTTGGTGCAAAGGTTTCTTTTGTGTGCGAAGGACTTCCGACGGCCGGGTGTGAGTGATCGGAAGCCCTTGCAAGCGTAAATGGAGTGTGAGGCCCTGCAGAATGTGCAAGCGCCCTGTTGCTTTACGGGTGTCGGCGGTGTTTTGTGCATCGGGACACTGGGCTGGTTAGTCATCGGGCCGGCTACTGTTGCTGGAACAGTCGAATTCGTGGAAGGCATTGGCGTTGGATCTGACACGGATCCTATGTACGCCGTGCCCACTGCTTGCTCTGGAGTCCGTGTGATGGTAGCCAGTTCCTCTGGGTCGGAGTTGTAAGTTCGCAACCCACGAGGAACGGCCATATCATGTTGTGCCCCACAATGCGTGCGCGGCATCGTCTTCTGTGGGGGCTTCGGCTGGTCGATCATCGGGACCTTGAATAGGTTGGGCTTTGGGCAGGCGGCACTCTGGTCGGCGGCCTGCTCACTCTTATCCACTGTTCTGGGGTGCGGTTCCGTTTCTGATGGCTTGATGTCGGCCATTGGCAGCACGCTAGGGTGAAGGCGATTGGTGCTGTTGACCATGGTTGAGGAGGCTGACTTGAGCGCGTACTGAGCCTCGAGGAGCTTCGTCTGTTCCTCCAGGTATATTTCTTCGGTTTCGCCGAAACAATCCTCCGCGAAGTATGTGTGTTGTAGATGGTCCGGTGTCGCCGTGACGAAGATGTCGTGGTGCCGTTTGGAGAAGGCTTCCCATTCGGCGCGGAGTGCATGTTTGGTTGCCTCGATTGCTGTCGGACTTGGTTGTCCCTTTTCCTGTATGTTGAGGAAAGTGCCGGAGATGGTGGGCTGTGACGCGAATTGAGCGGCTATGAGTTCCTTAATCGTGGTCGGTTGTTGTACGAGAGCTGATGTTGAAGGCACTTTGGTTTGAACTCTCGTTATAGAAAGTTCCTCGTCCTGCTTTCGTTTTGCGGCAACAGCGGTTTCCGACTCGTATTGGTGATGAGCACGTGTATGATCTCTGCCGACCGAGGAATGTTGTCGGTCTAGATCTTTGGTGTTCCGCCGACCGAGGGATGTCGTCGGGGCGCCGTTGTGTTGCTTCGTCGATGTCTTTGCCAGCATTCGCTTCTGCACTGGGCGCAGCTTCGGTAGATCGGTTTCTCCCTTTACTATAGGGTGATCGTGTCGGCGATTTGTTCTTTCAATTCCTTGGAGGTGGCAATGATCTCGTCCGCCCTCTTCTGGTGGCAGCGGTTCTAATATAAGATCATGATCGGCCGCTTGCCCCGCACTCCCTTGTTTAAGTGGCTCCTCATTCTCATTGAGCGATTCACCTAACAAAGGTGATTCAGAAAACAAATATTTAAGGGGTGATCTATAGCTGGCATGGAATGAAGGATATAGCGTCTTGTCTCTGCCCAGCAACTTCGCCTCTTGGTCTGGGGGAGCATTTTCCTTATTATCGAGAAGACATGAAGTTGAGTCGTTAGCTTGTAAAATAAGATCACATGCAATCCCCTCTAACAAGATCGGAGTAATTTCGGCACTGTTAAGCAACTCATCGGACGGGTTGTCTACCAAAGCTTCTTTGTCATTAATATCATTAAACCCAACAACCACTGCACCCGGTCTCTCTCGGCTGTCGTCTAGTACATCGGAAAATTCGAATTTGTCTTTTGCCTTTTGGCATTTGTCGGAATCAAATATTAAATTTAAACCTAACTCATGGATAGCACTAGCGTTTAAGCGTCGTTTTATTTGACTTACTTGGCTTGTGGGAGTGGAACACTTCGCTGAGAAGTCAACTGCAATGTTTTGGGAATCCTTCTTGACCATAGCTGCATCGACTGTTCCCTTTTTCACTGTTAATAAACCGGGTTCGTCGGTACCGTCAACCGGTTCTAATGTGTTGTTTAGATCAATGTTGATGTCCCCATTAAGAGGGGATGTTTCACAGTCGTTATCCCTAGTAATTTCAGTCGTCCTTGATTTGTGTCGAGTCAGGTTACAATGTCTATGTGCCGCGAACTGTGCGGCGATGATGTAAATCCAGATCGGCACTGGATCCGTTTCGAAGGACCAGAAAATGTTAGGTTGAAGTGGTACGCGTTTCGTTGGCCGCCGATGGACGGTCACAACGAACAATGGCTGTCGCAAAGGAGAGCAGCGCGGTCAATGCAGAAGAGCACGTCACCAATTGAACTACGCAGCACAAACAGTAAGATACCTCGAACACATAATAGAATACAACACAGTAAAGGACTAGTAAAAGATAACTTAACTTTTATTTCCTATCATTCAAATTGTACAGCCTTGTGTTATTTCTCTCGACTGTTGCTGGCGATGATTACTCCGATAATGTGAGCGCGGTGAAGGTTGGTTGCAGACTGACTAATTGGCATAACTGCCAATTCAAAAGGCGACGCTATGACATCATCGTGGTGACAATGATGGCCAGTTGGCAACAGTTACAGATCACACTAACATGTACAGAAACGCAACAATAAACGCACTCCACAGGCAAAAGAGCAGACTGCTATCGGAATTAAAACAATTACACAGACAGTTTACAGACAGACAAGACCAGGAGATAATATCACTGAAATCCCGATTAAAAAACCTCCAACAATTAATTAAAGCTAATTATAGATTAGCAACAAATTTGTATTGGAACAACAGAATTCGAGCTATAAAAACTAATAACCCGAATATGTTCCCACAAATAAATAAAATATTCAGGAGAAATAATCAAAATGAGATTCAGTGTCTCCAAATTCCACGTACTGATGTAAACAAGCAGCTGCTAACCAACATTGGCATAGATACGGAGAACGCTATCCTCAATAGTGAGCTCTTCGTGATCGAAGATCCTTTGGAAAAGGTGAACGCTGTGGGACCTGTCTTTCAGGACATGTACAAGGTGAATGAAAGCATTCACCGAAATCACGACCTGGAGGACAGAGTTCTACTCAATCACCTGCACCTCCGGAATGAAATTTCACTTTGGCAATCCGAGAATCCGGGTTTTACCGAATTCAGGGAAGATAATCTGTCAATTGACATTAATGCCAATGGTGTAGTGGCTAATGGCCTTCTAATAACAAGGGAAGGAATCCAGAGTATCTTCGACTCATTAAGAAGCAAAAAGTCAGTGGGAATAGATGGAGTACCTAACATCGTACTCAAGAACCTGCCCCCAATGGCAATAGATATATACACGGTCCTGTTTAACAACGCGTTGAATAATGCATATTATCCCGCGCGTTGGAAAACGGCTATCATTCAGCCCATCCCAAAAAAGGGCAAAGACTGTACAAACCCAATGAACATGCGTTCGATAAGTTTACTCCCAAGCATCAGTAAAGTATTTGAAAAAACCATCAACAAAGCTCTGGTAAAATGGGTAGACGACAACAGCATTATTCCAAATAACCAGTTTGGCTTTAGGGCGGGTCATGAAACCACACATGCCGCAGCTAAACTGGTCTCCGACATACAATGGAATAAATGTAGGAACCAATGCACAGGGGCCTGTCTGATCGACTTGGAGAAAGCCTTTGATACCGTCTGGATCGAAGGGTTGTATTACAAACTGGTCAGACATGGCATACATAAGCCTTTACTATATGTACTTTACGATATGTTAAAGGACAGGAGGTTCGTGGTCAAAAGTGGTAATGTGACCTCTAATAAAACGTATAATATCAAGAATGGCTTGCAACAGGGCGCGGTACTCTCTCCGATTCTTTTTAACATTTACATTAGCGACTTATTAGAAGCACTTCCGCAGGCTATTGCGTACGCAGACGATCTCATAATTTACAGAACAGCTCCGAAAGTTGCGATCATAAATAGGTTAATACAGCGAGACTTCAACAAAGTGCAGCGCTATTGCAATGACTGGAAACTTAAGATCAACATCCAGAAATGTGAAGCCATCATATTTAGAACTCCATTATATAAAGCCACGTACGACACAAGGAAAAACTGGCGAAAGCTACTTATCGTGGGACCGCATGGAGATAAACTGGAAACCAAGAGTTTAGTTAAATACCTGGACATCTGGCTAGACCAATATCTGTATTTCAGCAGACATGTAGAGGCTGCTTTGCTCAAAGCGAGGAAAACTTTTGCTATGACAAGGAGGCTATTTCACAGTAGCCAACTTGACAGCAGGGTAAAAGTCATATGCTACATGACGCTAATCAGGCCAATGCTCATATATGGTTGCCCAGTATGGTTCAACATAGGTCCAAATTTGATGGAAAAGATTCGGGTGTTCGAAAGAAAGTGTCTCAGAAGTTGTCTCAGATTATATCGGACACCGGAATCGGACTATAAAAAGTATTATTCAAATGAGACTTTATATAATGAAGCGTACATAAATAGGGTGGATAATTTTATGATTAAATTAATCAGAGGACATATTGCGAGAGCAATAAGCTCGTCCAATGACCTAATTTTCGGGGCCTATTATCCAAACACCTTGTACTATGAGAGCGTGCGTCGCAACGGCTTTGTTCCACCAGAGGCGTACCTTGACTTGGATATGAAAGGGCTTATACAGGATAGATCCGGAATTCCGCTGATCTATCATGTAAGTAGATCATCTGCAGACGGGCGATTGTGCTACGACCGGGAAGTAGCGCGCACCGAAGAAGAGCTCCTGCGCTTCAGTAGGGCTATTTCCCACAGAGACCGGGACGATAGTATTAGACAGCGTCAACAGTTCTGGTGGTTGAATGGCATATAAAGACCTGGGTACCAAAGTCGGTAAAGAATCATACTATCATCAGCCAGCTTACATAGACTTAGCTTTTCTAGAATTAGGGTAGTATAAGATTTAAGTTAAGTTAGGTTGTGCTTTTACATAAAAAAAAAAAAAAAATTATTAGGTAAGTTAAGTAAGTTAAATTTTAAGAAAAGAAAACAAAAAAATTGACAAAGTTTTTCAAATTTTTCTTTGTATTTCAACTAATTATCAGTACAGCCACAAAGTTCTGTCGCCGAAAGGCAAATTATACAAATGTTAAGTAATGTTTAGCTTAGAGCGTCTGCGAAGGACCAGTAAGTTATTATATAAGATAATTAAGCTAGAATTTAAGCATTTTTTGTCTAGCCTTTAATTTAGAAATTAAGAATATAAAAAGAAAAATAAAAAATGTTGTAAAAATGAAAAAAAAAAAAAAAAAAAAATGATGGCCAGTTGGTGCCAGCTGCTGCGCAACTAGTATACATGCGAATGTACTAGATTTCTCCAGTACATTCCAGCACATTTAATTCCCAATCCGCAACATTCCGCCCGCCTTCGCCAATTATTGGCGAATCATTTTGTTCCAGGGGACGGTGGCTAGGGGCCGGGAGTGTGCGGTCTGCTGGTGGCGGTTGGTCTTGGTCGAATTTTTTTACACAAATGCGCGCACCATAAGGGGATTTTTTAGTACCCTTAAATGTAACAGCACAGTGCGAGCGGAAGGAGAGGAAGTGGATAAGGAATGGAGGTATCGATGTACATTGGTCTTAAATGCATATTACAACTACGAGAAAACACATGATCAGGTAGAGTATTCCACATTCGTGTGGTTCGGTTAGAGAATGACTATATGTTGAGACAGCTAATCTTATCCAACACAACCTTGAACCTGTCCCAACTTCACACCTTCCTTTCTGTTCTTAGAGTCGAAGTTGTCACTGATCGAAGTATTCGAATTTGCTGACGGATTCACAAAAAGAAGGGAAGATTGAATGGGGAAAAGGAAAACGTGCTCCAAACTGTAATCTCAATTTTTATAAAGTACCACGCATCAATCCGTAAATTGTTTAGCGACAAATTTGCTTATCAGAACAAGTGTTATTCGAATGTACAAAAGAATTTGTACTTTTGATAGTAAGTCAATAAATTCAATCACTGCCAACTCGGGACTTTTTTTTATGGAAAATCAACGAGCCCAAACCACGCCAAAATTAAAATTCCTACACTGTATTTATTTGTGCGCCTTAAGTTGACTTTCAACGTGAATTGATGCGCATTCTCAGATTGACGGTGTTGCGGATTAGCAACTGAATGTACTGGAGGAAACTAGTACGTTCACCATCTGCCTGCCACATGACAACTGTCATCGAGCTGACTACGCGTCATCGAAGAAAAGGGACGTCACCCAGGCGACACAGGATTTGAATGAGCGCAACGGTCGCTTCGTTCAGTCGACTACCAACCGCCAACGCGTGACCAGCGCCGTGAAGATAAAAGACCACGAAACCACAACCATTTTCTCCTGTTTCTGCCTCCCCTGTTTCTAATGACTTTCGTATAGTAACTTGAACCAAATCCATTCACATCTGTTGCTAAAACGAAAAGAGAAAAACCGAAACAACAAACGGCGCTTCGCTAGCGCTGCCTCAGTCTCTCTCTGAGTGGACTGTATTTTCCGGCACTGGCCGGCCAACGATGCTTTCTCCTCAAATTTGAGGAATTGTACCTCCAGAGCCGGACTCTTCTCTGGATGAAACGGGCGTTTTAGTCTTGCCCAGTACAAATCGAAAGTGAAAACGACCGAACGAAAGAAGACAAACCAACCGACCAAAGAAAATCTCGACGAAGCGAAAAAAACAGGTTGCAATAATATCTAGGGAATACTTTGCTTATTCCCTATAGTTTATTGCTGAATATTTACAATAAAATCTGTCTCTTTACACTAGTCTTGAACAAGACTGATTGGGCAGGAGTTCCTTTGACGACTCCCACTGCTTCATTTTTTTTTTTTTTTTATAAAACGCTGTCTTTATTGACCATTAAAAGTTTAGTTACATAAGTTTACAGCTAACTTAATTAAGTTGTGACAAATTTACTTACAATGCCTAGAACATTTTTCCAAGTAATATTTAAATTGAGGTCTTACGTCTAAGGAGATCTATAAGATACAATTTATTAGTATGACTCCTGGAAAGGTCATGAAAACCAGGATGGATTGTCAATGTTTACAATAAATATTCTTAAAACTACTTATCTCTACTTAAATCTAGCTTATATCTAAGGTAGTTAAATAAATTCACATATAGTCATTTAGAACAAATTTGACTAGTCTTAAGATTAAGTTGAGATTCCATACTTTACATACCCTAAGGAGGGAAAGGAGCGGCAGAGGGAGGTCTCTCCACCGACTGCTCGTTAAAGGAAAGAACCCGAGAAAAGGGTTGAATGTTTGAGTATTTGAAGTGGTTAGGATCGGTTACCCTGTTATGGTAGATGATTTCGTTCGCATCATTTACTAATCTTCCTGCGTAGAAGAGAGCCTTTAAATGGAGTGCATGAAGATAGGGATTTGATGCATTGTGGCTGGGGAGGCTAAGGGAATTGATGAGAGGGTTTGGATTGGCTGACAGGTTTTCAATGAATCTTATCGACAATTCCAGGAACCTTCTATCCAATCTCTCCAGGCCGACGGAGTGGTATAGCGTAAGGCTTCCGATATATTTGTGGGAGTCGCGCTGTCGACGTAGCCCTGTGATTAGTCTAAAACACTTCCTTTCGAAGATACGAAGTTTTTCCATTTGAGAGGGAGAGATATGGAACCAGATGGGACAAGCGTAAGTAAGTGTGGGCCTGATGATTTGTTTATAAAGTAGAAGTTTGACTTGTTGAGAGAGACCATCTGCCTTCCACATTACTTTCCGACAAAGGTTCAGCTGTGTCCCCGCTTTGCGGATGACATTGTTTATGTGAGTCGTGAAAGAGAGATTATTTTCGAAAGTAATGCCCAAGTATTTTAGAGATTTAGATGGTTTTATGAGGGTGTTGCAGAGGTTGAGTTGGATTTTTGAATGGTTACGTACCGTGTTATTGGTACAGTGAACGTTTCTACCTTTAAATACAACCAGTTGAGTTTTGTTGGGGTTTAGGCGGATCTTCCATTTAAGGAAGTAGGAGGAAAGAATTTGGAGGAATTCATTTACGCGGTTTCTGGCAGATAATACGAGCCTGCTGCTGGAGTAGACAAGGGTATCGTCTGCGTAGTTGAGGATTCGAGTATTCGGTGAGACGGGTTGAGGAATATCAGATGTGTATAGTAAATATAAGAGGGGGCCCAGAATGGATCCTTGGGGGACTCCTGCTGTTATTGAGTACGTCTGGGAAAGGGTGGAATTTATCTTGACCATGAATTTCCTATTTGATAGGTACGAGTAGAGAAACTTGGAAGTGTGATTGTTGAGACGATACGTGGAATGTAATTTGTACAGAAGACCCGCAGTCCACACGCAGTCGAAAGCCTTGGATATGTCAAGGGAGATACACACAGTGGGGCACTGGTCGTTAAGAGCCATAGTGATGTCGTGAGTAAACTTGAGGAGAGCGTGACATGTTGAGTGCTGTGCACGAAAACCGAATTGAAAATCAGGGAGTAATGAGTTAGTTTCCGCGAAGGAGAGTAGGTAATGGTGAATTTTTAATTCAAGTAATTTGCTTAAATTATTAAGTAGTGAGATGGGTCGAAAATTGGCCGCCATCAGGGATGCGCCTGATTTTTTAATGGGGATGACTATGGCAGTTTTCCAAGACTCCGGTATGTGACCAGCATTTATTATGTGGTTTAGCAGGGTCATGATGTATAGTCGATTTGAAGGGTTGAGGTTTTTGAAAAGCACATGTGGAATTTTGTCCAAGCCGGTTGAGTTTTTATTGCCACGAGAAGATATCATTTGGTTAAATTCCTGCGGTTGCAAAAAGAAGTTTGTATCGGTGGGTTGAGATGCTCTATTGTCATTATTAAATTCAGTTATGAATGGAGTGAATGATGAGATTAGTTCATGGGATGTATAACGATTGACCACTTCCTCAAACTCGGAGTTGCCTAGGCTATCATTTTGTCTATGCACTTGGGAGAAGTGTTCCGCTAAATAGTTTGCTATTTCAGAATCAGAGTACAGAATATTATTTCTAGGACCAATTAGTCTGTCTATTGAGGTGTGTATTTTTCGTCCTGTAAGGCGATTGATGTTTTTGTAAAGATTACGATCGGGTCTGATACTATTTAAAGTGGAGATGTAGTTCTGCTCTACGAAAGCATTTAACTGCTGGTTAATGAGGGTAGACAGTAATTGAACCTGTACTTTGAGGAGGGGACAAAATCTTCGAAATAGTTTTCGGCGGAGCTTTTTTTTTAATGAGATGAGTTTGAGGGTGAGATATGGAAGTGGTTTACCTACGAAGGAGTGTGGCATCCTTGTAGGGGTATTAGAATACAGGGCTTGCTGTAAGATCCCTTCCATCTTACAAGCTGCTTCTTCAATTTCGTTAGGATCCAAGTTATTCGTATCTGTGATGGGAAGCGTTTGAAACATATCGCCAACGGATTTGTTGACCTTTCTCCAGTTAGTTCTGGAGAAATTATGGACTGGGTTGAGAGATTGAAGCGGATTTAAGGGGCCAAGGTCAATTACCGAGTGGATGGAGGCATGATCAGAGGGGAAGAAGTGCGACACAGTAGGGGGAGATACAGAGCGTAGGATCGCAGATTTTAAGAAGAAGTCTATAGTTGATTGAGTAGAGCTGGAGCAATGAGTAGGTTCCGTAGGGGAGTCGATATAGACGTAGGGGTGGAGAGGTAGGAAAGCAAGCAACTGTTTGCCAAATTTATTGCAAGCGGTGTCGTTGAAGGCGGTATGACGGGCATTCCAGTCGCCTCCGATGATGAATGAGTGGGGGTGGGATTGACGGAATATTTCATCGAAGTCTGAAGATGGGAAGTTAGGGTACCTCTTGGGTTGTAAATAGATGGCTACTAGAACCAAGACTTTGTTGTTGTCACAAAGCAGTTTGACAGCGGTGTATTCGACACAGGAGATGTTTCTAAATTTGACTTCACTGAATTGGAATCTTTTATGAATAAGGATACCGGTACCTCCTCTTGCACCGTCAATTCGAGGAGTTGAAACAAGTTGGTAATTTGGAATAGAAATGCGAGAGTTGGGTTTGAGCCAGGTTTCACAAAGAAGAAGGACGTCTGGAGAAAACTCCTTCACTAGCAGTCGGAGGTGATGCCTCCGTATGTTTGACGAAATGGAATCTACATTGAGGGCAACTACACTTAACTTAGACATTTTGGGATAATATATGTGAGGTTATAAGAGAAAGTATCTGACCTTTTTTTTCGAAGTTACTTAATCCATTTAGCGTCGGTAAGAGAGCTTGCAACTCTCGGATGTATCCCATGATGTCGAGTCCTAGGTTTGTTCCTGGTTGTGATGAGGGTGCGTTGTTTCCTCTGGTAATTTCCGCATAGGATTTCGATTTCGTTGTTGTAGTAACTGTTGCTGTTGGTTGCTTAAGTTGGCCAGTGATGTTTTTGGTTGGAGGCACTCTCTGCTTCAGTAAACGTAGCTTGTGCGGGCATTTTGTGAAGTTTGCTGGATGCGGTCCACCACAATTGCAGCATTCAACTGACACTTCCTTTACAGAAATGGAGCCATCCGGATTTTCCGTGTGTATACGTTCTGGGTCCTCACCCGGTGGCTTGACTTTGCATTGGTTTGGTTCATGCTCCTGTGCACATTTTACGCATCGTCTTGGTAGATGACACGAAGATGAAAGATGACCTGACTGCTGACAGCGCTTGCAGTGGAGAAGCTCCTGCTTGTGAGGTATCTCTATCTGAATTTTGTGGGTGAACAGATATTTGATCTGTTTTAGTTTGTTAGTGTCTTCGGTTGGTGCCAATTGGATGATCCGTAGGTTGAATATGTTGCTCGCCCTCATGTGAGGAGTTTGGTAGTAGTCGACTTTGGATATTTTCAAGTCAGGACTTAGTCTCGTCAATTCCGCGCTTATTTCTTCATTAGTCCAAGCAGGGTCGATGTGCCGTATTATAAACGTTTTCGGTTTGAGATCCGCCCTGAGGAAGGTGAAGAACTCCAGTTTATTCGAGATAAGCGCTTTTTCAGCTAGCGCGTGGTCTTTTAAAGAGGAGAGTGTTACGGACACGTTGTCACCTCTCGATCTGGTGGTAAAATTCCGGTGCCCCAGGGCGCTCTCCAGAAGCTGAATAACTTGCTTGATGTTATTTACCTTTTTGATGTTGATTTGTGGGGGCCTTTCGTTCTTTGGAACTCTTCCATTGGCAGCGGCGTTATTTATTTGGGGTTTCGGTTGTTGTTGACTTCCAGACATTTTTTGGATACTGGAGATATTTGGTGTTGGCTTGGCAGCTGGTGCTGATAGATGAGACGGTTGCTCCTCCATGTCAGACTCGTCCAGCATTTCAGGAAAATTTGCAGAGCTGCTTTCCAATTCGTCGATTCTCTTGGTTAATTCCTTGATGAGCTTCTCCTGGGCCTTGATGTGATCCAGGGCCTGCTGGAGTCTTTGATCCTGTGTTAAGGTCATGTTTTGAATATTGTCCAAGACAGCTGGCGTCTTTTTAGGGGGGTTGCGGAGAAAGTCGATAGCCTTTCTTTTTCGCTTTATTAAATATTCTTGGGCTGGTGCATTACTGCACAGCATATACGGCACTTTGAATTTTATTTCGAATTATATTTCGATTAGCACTTTGAATTTACTTTGAATTGAATTTTCACTTTGAATTATACTTTCACTACTGTGCTCAGATACAGATGATAGGACCAACTGTGACCACTGCTTCAGCGCCGCGCTCGCCTTTTATTGCCAGCAGCTGTCTCCTCGTTCGCTTGGTTTCGATAAATCACTCGTTTCCTGTTGAGCGACTGGTATACAGCTGTCTGCCATGCTCCTCCTTCTTGAGTGCTTGTGCGACGACGTCGAGTGCTTGTGCGCTGGTGCCCAGTGGTTGTGTGTCGATGCTGAGTGTTTTGTGTGCCGGTGTCGAGTGCTTGTGCGCCGGGAAGTATGCATCGCCAACAGTCTCCCCCGCAGTGCGAAGCACTTCAACGTGTGGCGGCGATGTTGTCGCTGGAACCAGCACTACTACGCGGCGGGTTGGCCTTCGTAGTGTTCCCCATGTCGTCCTCACGTCCAGAACTCTGATCCTTCCATCGGGTCCGGGATATACCGCTTGCACTTCCCCACGGGGCCAGGTATTGCGGGGCAGCGATGAGTCCACTACCAGGACTATATCTCCGACTTGTGGGTCGGTGGTATCTTGGCCGGAGATTCTTCTTGGCCTCAATGTCGGCAGGTATTCTTTTACCCATCTTTGCCAGAAGTGGTCCGTCAGTCGCTGCGCCGTTCTCCAGTTCGTCCTACCGACGAGGTCGTGGTCGTCAAACTCATCAGGTGCCATCGCACCACAAGAGCGCCCTAGCAGGAAATGGTTCGGTGTGAGGCTCTCTTCGTCGTTCGGGTCCGTGCTGACGTGGGTCAGTGGGCGTGAGTTGACGACGTGTTCTGCTTCGGTCATCAGGGTGTACAGCACCTCTTCTGGCGGCGTCCTGGAGTGTAGAGTGGCGGTCAAGGCCGTTTTTACCGATCGCACGAGCCTCTCCCATGCTCCCCCCATATTGGGGCATCTTGGTGGTATGAACTTCCATCTGATGATATGCCCGTTATTGGACTTCTCCAGCTCCTTGCTTGCCCCGGTGAAGTTGGTCCTGTTGTCGCTCCAGATGGTCCTCGGAGTCCCTCTTCTTGCGGCCATCCGTCGCAGGGCCATGATCATGGAACTGGCGCTGAGAGAATTGGCCAGCTCCAGGTGTACGGCTCTCGTGGTTAGGCATGTAAACAGCACTCCCCAGCGCTTCTCGATCCTTCTTCCGATAGCGACCTGCATTGGTCCGAAGTAGTCCACCGCGGCGGCAGTGAACGGGTGTTGGTGGTGGTGCAGTCGTTCGATCGGTAGGTCTCCCGTGGGTGGCACTTGAGGGGTGCATTTGTGGACTCTGCACCATTGGCATCGGTGTATCACTCCTTTTGTGGATGCTCGTAGCCCTAAGATCCAGTATCTCTGCCGAAGCTCGTTCATCACCGTTGCGGTGTTGCCGTGAGCGAACCTCTTGTGATAGTGGTCGATCAAGAGGCGACTCAGACGATGTTTCCCGTCCAGCACAATGGGATTTGTTCTCCAGCCGTCGATCGTTATTTTTCTCGTCCGGGACCTCAGCTTCATCACTCCATTTTCGTCGAGGTAAACATCTATTTTGCGCAGCCGACTCGAGCTTTCCGGTGGTCTTCCTTCTCGCAGGCGGGCCACGTCTCCTGCGAAACTGTCCTGTTGGCTCATTCTGACCAGTTGCTCTTCGGCCCTGTCCAGATGTTTTTGACGAAGGGGTGCGAATGTCTTCCTCTCGGCTTTGGAACATGTGGGTGTTTGTTGCCTTCGGGACTTCGGTGTTTTGGCTGATATTCGCCGCTCTCTCTTCTCTTTTAGCGTGTCTATAAATTGAAACACGCGTGCTGTGGTTCTCAGCAGACGCAGCCAGTCGGAAAATCGTTCCGGGTTCGGTGTGGATGGTTCGACCACTCTCGCCGCGGCTACCACTTGGGGGCTCTTTTCTTCTCCAGTGACTGTCGCCGGGCTCGCCTCGAAGTGCCGGTTTGGCCACTTGTCTTCTTCCTCGTACAGAAACGCGGGTCCCTTGAACCATCTCGCTGTGCTGCTGAACTCGTTTGGTATCCCTCTGGTAGCGTCGTCCGCTGGGTTTTCCTTCGTCGGCACCCATCTCCAGTCCCGTGGTCCTGTCAGCTCTTCGATTTCCGCCAATCAATGGGCCACGAAAGTCTTGAACTTGCGTGGCTCCGATTTTATCCACTGCAGTACTGTGCTGGAGTCGGTCCAATACCATTTCTCCGATATTTGGAGCCTAAGCTCCTTCTCTATTGTGGCCGCTAATCTGCTTCCCAACAAGGCAGCCTGTAACTCTAGTCGGGGCATGGACACTGGTTTTGTCGGAGTTACCCGGGCTTTACCGGCGATCAGGGTCACGCTCACTCTTCCATCGGGTTCCACCGTCCTCCAATAAACTGCGGCTGCGTATGCCTCTTCGCTGGCATCGCTGAAAGTGTGCAGCTGACCTTCTTCCTGACTGCTCGACAGGCACCGAGGAATCCTCAGACCTTTGAGGATGGACGTCTCTTTTAAGTAGGTGGTTCAAGCGGTCCTCTGTTCCTCTGGGATCTCATCATCCCATCCGATTTTGGCGCGCCAGACGTCTTGGATCAGCTTCTTCCCCTGTATGAGCACTGGCGTTGCGAACCCCAGTGGGTCGAAGGTTGACATCACCGCGCTCGTGACTTCCCTCTTGGTAGGCATTCTTCTCCCGGTGAGGACTTGTGGGCGGGTGTTCCGGAACTCTACGTTGAAAGCCAGGACGTCCTCCGTCATCATCCATCTGAGCCCGAGGGTCTTCTCTTCCTTCGATAATTCCACGGCTTCTGACTGGGGCTGCTCCTGAAAACCTGAGAAAATTTGGGGTTGATTACTACTCCACCCTTTGAGTCGGAATCCCGCTTTAGCATGGATCCTCTCCACCGCCTTTGCCACGTCCCTGGCTTCTTCTACCGTCGCAAAACTCTGTAGGTAGTCGTCCATGTAGTGGTTTTCACGGATGGCTTGCGCCGCTCCCGGATGTTCCTTCTCGAAATCCTTTGCGTTCTTGTTCATCACATAGATCGCGGTTGATGGTGATGAGGTGGCTCCGAACACTACGGACGTCATACGATATTCTTCCGGTTTGCTTCTTGTGTCTCCGTTGCGCCAAAGAAACCTTAGGCAGTCGCGGTCGGCTTCGCGCATCTGGATTTGGAGGAACATTTCCTTGATGTCAGCGACGACGGCGATTGGTCTTTCTCGAAATCTGACCAGCACCCCCACGATCGATTGGAGGAGGTCCGGTCCGGGGAGTAGAGCGTCGTTAAGGCTCTTGCCGTCGAACTTGGCTGCTGCGTCGAGTACTATCCGCGGTTTTTTCTTCGTTGGGTGTATTACTGCAAAGTGCGGGAGGTAGAAGGTCCTTCCGGCGATGGAGTTCGCCGGCGCTTTTTCTGCATACCCGTTCTCTAGCAAATTGTCTATTTGCTCCAGGTACATCTTCTTCAGGTCCTCGTCTTGGCCCAGTTTCCTCTCGATATTCAGAAGGCGTCGATAGGCCTGGCTATAGTTGTTGGGCAGCATCTCATCGTCGCTTCTCCATAGAAGGCCCGTTTCGTATCTTCCGTTTGGCAGTCGTCTCGTGGTTTTTTCCAGAACCTCTATGGCCCTTCGGTCGGCGTCGTTCTTGGGGCGTCGTGGTTGCACTCCCAATGCCTCGATTTCGAAATGGCGTCTAACGAGCGATTCTGTCTCGTCTTCCTTAGTCCTGCCATAGTTGACGAAACTCACCGGCGCGCTGCTCCTGGCCTCGCACCCGTGCAGAACCCATCCCAGACAGGTAAGCGAAGCGACTGGTTCGGTGCGTCTCCCCTTCCTCAGACTCCTTGTGACTATCAGGCCCCAGTTGTCCTGGCCGATGAGCAATTTAGGTTCCTGTTGGGTGTAGGTCAGTTGGTCTCCGAGGTCTCGTAGATGCTCGCATCTCTCAATCGTCTCCTTCTTCACCTCCTGCTTCGAAAGTTTAAAGTTAGGAAGGGTTCTTACCTCGATCGAGTATCCGGTCCGGCCATGGGCTCCTTTGACTCGCACATGGACTCTTTGCGAGTCGTTCCTCCTGATGCCCAGTTCCCCGACTGTCTCCAAAACGAGCGTTTCTCGCCTGCCTTTCGCACCGATCTTATCGGCGACCGACGAGTCCAGTAATGAAATAGTGGATCCCTCGTCAAGCAGAGCCAATACTCGAGCCGACCCCTTGGGTCCGTAAACGTCCACTGGAACCATCTTCAGGTAGGCTTTGGTGCTACTGATTGTGCGCATGGAGGTGACCACCTCTCCTCTAGTTTGCTCGTGGTCGTGGCCTGATGGCGAGGTGTCCTGGTATGACCTTCTTCCTCTTCTGGGTGCTATTCCTGGTGGAAGTTCGTCCGGGTGGAGGATGACGTGGTGTTCCCTTGAACATCTATCGCACGGTGGTGCCCTGCAGTCTGCCTTTCGGTGTTTGGAGCAAAGGCATTTAAAACAAAGCTTTGCCGTTTTTGCCAGATTCCATTTTTCCCGATTACTGGCCTTCTTGAACGTGGGGCATCTGGGGGTGTCGTGGTCCTTCAGACAAACCGGACACTCTGGTTTGATTCCGTTCCCGGGTGCATCATTCTCTCGAACGGCGTGGATCGATCTCCTTCCTGAATTGCGTCGTCCTTGGGATGATGCTCGTTGATGGTAGCCTCCTCTCGGCTCCCATGATACTTCTGGTGGGGCGAAATTGGCACACATGTCTGCCTCTACCTTCATGAAGTCGCTGAAAACCCTCAGCTCCGGCTGGTCCTCTCCTCCATGGCTGTTGTAGTACGCGAACCACCTGCACCTCATGGATGACGGGATCATTGTCGCCAGTTCTCTTACCACCTCGGGTGCGTTTAGAAACTGCTGCTTGCCCAGCGCTCTGATGGTGGCCACGGAGTTCATAACCCGGCTGGCGAAGACTCCAATATCGCTCGGGTCTTCGGTGACCCGAGGCAGGGCTCTCAGCTTTGTCAGCTCCGCTACGGCCAACGCTCCCGGCCTTCCAAAGCGAGCCTCTAGTCCTTCCATTACCTCTTGGGGGTCCTCGGCGATAAACAGGAGGCTTCTGACAGCCTCTCTTGCTCTTCCTTTTAGAGCTCTCCGGAGACGCGCCAAGTTCTGCGCGTGGGTGAATCCGACGGAGGTATCAACAAACGATCTCCTGAAAGCCAGCCACTCTTCGCTGGCGCCGTTGAAGTCAGGTAGTTCCACCATTTGCCTCGAGGTACTTGCTCCGGGGTGTGTTTGCAAGAGCCTGGCTATGGTCTGGGTCAGATCCTGGATCTCGCTCCTTCCTTGATCGCAGTGTGGTGACCTGTCTTCTTGGGCTAGCTCCTCCTGTCTTTCTCCGGGCGGTCTCGGCAGTTCGTCCCATTGATTGATGGGGTTCCGCTGGTACTCGTCCTCGTCTTCATCAGCCTCGCTCTGGCTCGCCTCGTCCTCGGAGTCTATCCTCCGCAATTCGAGCTTCTCCCGGGCCACCTTCGCTTTCGCCTGGGCCACCTTCGCCCTCGCCTCTTCCGCCTTCGCCTTCGCCTCTTCCGCCTTCGCCTTCGCTTCGGCCGCCTCCAGTTCTCGCATGGAGACTTCTAAACTGGCTGCGGCATCAGCTCGCCTCGACGACTTCATCGAGCTTCCTCTTGAGCTAGTGCTACGCGTTCCGCGCCACGCTTCGACCTTGGCACGGTTGTCTAGGGCCCTGTCTTCTCTGGCTACGCTGGTCTTCTGGGTTAACGCTTCGTACGTTAACTTGGTCCCCCGCCTGGGGGTGTGGGGTTCGGATTGGATCCCCCTTGCTTCGGCCGATCTCGTTATCGGCATCTTCATCGTCTCTTCGGTCACGTGCGCTGATCCCCTTCTTCTGGCGAGCGCTCCGACAGGTCCATCATATTCCCCTCCAAGTCATGTGGGAGATTCTTCTCCTGTGGCGCTTGCTCCTTGTCCTCCCGTAGGGAACGGCAGCGTCCTCTTCGCCTTAGCCGATCTCGTTATCGGCATCGTCGTCTTATCGCCGAGATCCGGCTCAAAGGACCAAAAATGTTGCTAAAACGAAAAGAGAAAAACCGAAACAACAAACGGCGCTTCGCTAGCGCTGCCTCAGTCTCTCTCTGAGTGGACTGTATTTTCCGGCACTGGCCGGCCAACGATGCTTTCTCCTCAAATTTGAGGAATTGTACCTCCAGAGCCGGACTCTTCTCTGGATGAAACGGGCGTTTTAGTCTTGCCCAGTACAAATCGAAAGTGAAAACGACCGAACGAAAGAAGACAAACCAACCGACCAAAGAAAATCTCGACGAAGCGAAAAAAACAGGTTGCAATAATATCTAGGGAATACTTTGCTTATTCCCTATAGTTTATTGCTGAATATTTACAATAAAATCTGTCTCTTTACACTAGTCTTGAACAAGACTGATTGGGCAGGAGTTCCTTTGACGACTCCCACTGCTTCAGTTTTTTTTTTTTATAAAACGCTGTCTTTATTGACCATTAAAAGTTTAGTTACATAAGTTTACAGCTAACTTAACTAAGTTGTGACAATTTTACTTACAATGTCTAGAACATTTTTCCAAGTAATATTTAATTTGAGGTCTTACGTCTAAGGAGGTCTATTCCAGATACAATTTATTAGTAGGACTCCTGGAAAGGTCATGAAAACCAGGATGGATTGTCAATGTTTACAATAAATATTCTTAAAACTACTTATCTCTATTTAAATCTAGCTTATATCTAAGGTAGTTAAATAAATTCACATATAGTCATTTAGAACAAATTAGCCTTGTCTTAAGCTTAAGTTGAGATTTCGTACTGTACATACCCTAAGGAGGGAAGGGAGCGGCAGAGGGAGGTCTCTCCACCGACTGCTCGTTAAAGGAAAGAACCCGAGAAAAGGGTTGAATGTTTGAGTATTTGAAGTGGTTAGGATCGGTTACCCTGTTATGGTAGATGATTTCGTTCGGATCATTTACTAATCTTCCTGCGTAGAAGAGAGCCTTTAAATGGAGTGCATGAAGATAGGGATTTGATGCATTGTGGCTGGGGAGGCTAAGGGAATTGATGAGAGGGTTTGGATTGGCTGACAGGTTTTCAATGAATCTTATCGACAATTCCAGGAACCTTCTATCCAATCTCTCCAGGCCGACGGAGTGGTATAGCGTAAGGCTTCCGATATATTTGTGGGAGTCGCGCTGTCGACGTAGCCCTGTGATTAGTCTGAAACACTTCCTTTCGAAGATACGAAGTTTTTCCATTTGAGAGGGAGATATATGGAACCAGATGGGACAAGCGTAAGTAAGTGTGGGCCTGATGATTTGTTTATAAAGTAGAAGTTTGACTTGTTGAGAGAGACCATCTGCCTTCCACATTACTTTCCGACAAAGGTTCAGCTGTATCCCCGCTTTGCGGATGACATTGTTTATGTGAGTCGTGAAAGAGAGATTAGTTTCGAAAGTAATGCCCAAGTATTTTAGTGATTTAGATGGTTTTATGAGGGTGCCACTGCTTCAGCGCCGCGCTCGCCTTTTATTGCCAGCAGCTGTCTCCTCGTTCGCTTGGTTTCGATAAATCACTCGTTTCCTGTTGAGCGACTGGTATACAGCTGTCTGCCATGCTCCTCCTTCTTGAGTGCTTGTGCGACGACGTCGAGTGCTTGTGCGCTGGTGCCCAGTGGTTGTGTGTCGATGCTGAGTGTTTTGTGTGCCGGTGTCGAGTGCTTGTGCGCCGGGAAGTATGCATCGCCAACAACATCAATACATGGGTTGTGCAATACCAAATAAAGAACCAACTGCACGAGTGTACCCATCTCTTTGTTCTTCATTCTCCGTTCGTCCCGCGAACATTAGCGCCCCTCCCTCTCAATGCACGCATTGTATTGTGCAGCCAAAGTCAAACGGTCCTTGCTATTGGAAGCAGCCCACCGGTCCTGGACGCTGCTTCATCATCGGCTTTCCTCACCTCACTTGGACGCTTCACCCATCGGACGCCTTTTCCCCGGACGCACCACCAAGAAGAGGGCAAGCAGTTCCACCCACTACTTCGCCGAACATGGGAATTGAAGTTCCTACACAGATGGGTATCAAAAATGTCTGAGGAGGTGGAACACATTGAGCAAGTTCAGTTGAGCAATGTCCGTGATAATACCTATAAAAAAGAGATAGGCACGATACGCTGCGCTCTTGTTCGAACGACGGAATGATTATGTTTTTGTAGAGCATTTTTTATTTTTTATTTTAAATACGTTGATGTTAAGTTAAATGTTAATTCGATGGATATGTGAATACTCTCATTGACGACTTCTGTTATTTTTAAAGTTCCAGTCTCTCCATCTGTTGTTAATCAATGGTCCGTATTTAGCGTATAAATATTTTTATCATACATAAACCACCTTCCAATTAATCGGTAGCAATTCAAAGATGAACGCCGCGAATGTGCAACTTAAAAACTTTACTAGACAACCGATCACCATTATCTACAGTTGAGAGAATCACCGCAGCCTGCTCAAGAGAGATGCGTCAGTACAGACCATATACTAACTTGTCTCAAAGATTTTGTTGAGGATGGGAGAGTATAATCTTAATCTTGTTTATTTGAGCATAAGAAAATTACGCTCCAAACTGTGTCAACTATAAATATATGAAAAAAAAAAAAAATCGTATCTAATAACCTTAATATTTTTATCAGGAACTTAATACGAGATTTACAATTTGGATTTAAGAGAGCACGAGTTAAGATATTAGATGTTTCCCAACACTGAAACATCCCAGTAAAAAACGAGATCGGAAAAGTTTCCTTTTTTTTTGTTTTCTTTTTATTTTCATTAATTTTATATTTCATTTTGTTTACATTTGATTTAATTATTCGTCTTACTCATTGTTAGAACCCCAAAAGATTCCCCAAGGAAACACTTGACACGGAATTAATCATAAATATCAAAATTAACAAAGTTTATTGAGTGTCCAGTACCAAGTTTTAATGTATTCCATGTAGTCACTTTTCTTATTACGAGGTACGAGGGCAGGTCTATAAGTCTGTAGCGTTTCTAACATATACACACACAATACACAAGCAAATAGTGAAGAACACCGAACGAAAATCGAATAAGAAAATGCATCAGAGCCGTATACCATAGCGATAACATAACAATCCCACATCAGTTGAGTGTACTTGAGTTTAGAAATCGAATTCGTACACGCGGCCATGGCCTGGTTGGTTCCATTTTTTAGTGATTCTAACCGCCACAGCGTCAGCCCGAATCACATGTTCCTCACTATCGTCGCAAACGCTTTAAGTCTTTAGAAAATGAGGACAATTTTCTTTATTTTCTCTTTCAGCTGACCTAATAATGTCGTACAATACTGTCCAGTTATCGCCTCTCCCTTTTCCAAATATTCAATGAAGATAATACCACGTTCATCTCAAAACACAGTATCCATAACCTTTCCAGCTGACTTCGTCGCCTTTGGCTTCTTTGAAGCCCATTCGCCTTTAACATTCCACTGTTTTGATTGTTATTCATCGTCTTGGGAGTATAGTGGTGTATCCATCTGGGCAGAAACTCATCTGGGTTGCGACACATGTGCTTCAAAAATTCTCAACTGAGAGCAAATGCGGCAGCCATCTCGGAGCTTTTTTGTTACCCAATTTATCATGCAACATTGGAACATGAAACAAATTGAAAATTGACAGATATCTAGTGAGAAATGATGCTTACTAAAAACAGACCATTAGCGATGCTCCGATCGGCATCGTATGCGTTTCTAAGGACCCACGTATCAATTTTCGTTTCTCATTTCGGCATTATATTCTGTTTAATATCAATTACTATTTATTGCTCTATAGAAACTCGAATGTTCATGCCCTCACTGACTCGGCTACGTCATCGCTCCCTGGCCTGTGCTTTCCGTTTTTCCCTACGTCTTCGTTTTGCCAAGTCGGTGTTTTATTGATGATGTGTTCCGTATGGTAGTGTCGGCTCATCACACCGATGCCTACCGGGTTTTTCGTGGGAATGTTTTGTACATATTACTATTTATTGGTCTATAGGAACCCGGAAGTTCATGACCTCTATTAAATATTGTTAAGAATATCTAATTTGTAAACCTTTGTATGGAATGTACAATGTACATACGTATGCGTAAAACCCTACAACATACAGCGACGCGCCCTATAGTCAACTCCATATAGCTATGCTACATACGTATAGCCATACTCGCTGGTCTCCAGTCAGTCGCTTCCAAGCAGTCGCACGGTAAAGTTCGCTCGCGTACCCATCAAGATCTTTTGTATTTCCACCTTATGCTTTTTTATTTACAATAAACTGTTTTGCTCATAGTACTCTGCGTGCATTATTTCTATCAAATATCAATAATGAACAAAATATCTCACTACATTACATTCAAGTTTCAATATATTCTATCTAGTCACTTTTCTTATTATTAACGTTCGTTTTCTCACTACACCATAACATTCAAGTTTTAATATATTCTATGTAGTCATCATCATCATCATCATCGGCACTACAACCGGGATCCGGTCTTGACCTTATTTAGTAAGTCTCCACTGGTTCCGAATCCACACTGATAATAATGACGATGAACGAGCTATCGGGTCTTGTAGGATAGAGGAGAGTATCTTATAGGTGGTACTCAGCAATGTTATGCCCCTATAGTTGCTGCACACTGTGATATCTCCCTTCTTATGTATGGGGCAAATTATCCCACGACGCCAATCTTCCGACATATCCTCTTGCTTCCATACGTGCACCACGATCTCATGAATTACGTGATGTAACGTTGTCCCTCCTTGTTTGATCAACTCAACTGGTATGCCACCAGCTCCGGGTGCTTTATATGATTTGAGCTGCCCTATGGCTTTTAATCATTCCTCAATGCTTGGTAGCGGCACCATTTGGTCTTGATCTTGCATTGGTGGAGCCTCCAATTCTTCTGTGAGCTGACCCTTTAGTAATTCATTGAAGTGCACTTCCCAACGCTCCAACGTGATCAGATTACCCTCTTTATCCTTGCAGTAAGTGCAGCTGGGTGTGTACTGCGTCATATCGCTGATTACTTGGTAGAACTTCTACGCCTGGCGCGGACCTCGCTCTCTACTTTTCTTTATTTCATAAACTACATTTTTTTCCCAAGCACTTTTCTTCAGATCTTCTGAGCTCTTTGTATTTCTCCTCGCGTACCCGCGTCCCATGAGTCTGCTGCATTTTCCGATATGCAGCATTCTTACGTTCAGTCGCTAGTTTGCACTCATCATCAAAACTAGTCGCAACGATCTCTACGACTAGTACCTAATTTGTGTCCATTTCTCTTCTACGCCCGGAATTCTGAAGAGAACCGAAGAGAACATCTAACATTGGTCAAAGGGTAGTGGAGTGTGGGGGTATAAGTTGCGGTGCCTGGTACGACACGGATTCCTTATGTTCCCAACGACGTTGCTCCGATGAGGATAGTCCACCCAGGAAGACAGGAACAATAGCAAACACACTGATGTTGGTTGATTGTATAAATGTTTTTGTTTTATTTGATTTTGTTGCGCCATCGCGGCTGAGTTTTTAATTAACATTTTGATAAGTAGAACGTTCTTGGGCACTCGAGGTGCGTTAGCCTGTTACACGAAAAAAAGCTAAAGATACATTTTTATCGCAATATAAATACAATTTAAATCGCTATAACTTTACACTTCTTCTGTTTCGTTAGAAAGTCTCCGATTTCCGACTGTTAATTTAGTTATATTATGGAATCTTCGCGGACGAGCGTGTGCATAAGCATGCACACGTGGCGGTGATAGCGTCCCGACTTCCTCCTGTTGTTGTATTCCAGAATACTACCCTTATTCGCTTTAACACTAATCTCATGTCCTTTCTAACACAACCTTTAAAACTACATCCGCACATATCTCACATTCTCATTTAATACAATTCATAAACAGACACAATATTCTATATCCAGTCACTTACAGCACATTTAAAAACGTGCCCCTTTTCATAACAAGCACATTTTTCACTTCAAAACATAGCCACTTTGATTTTCGTTCAAAGTTTATTCAAAATTATAAACAGAGACTTCTGGATTGTTTTGTTCATTTTATACGACACAGTTAGTTGGAACCAAATGTTCTATAAAAACAGGAAAATTTATATTGTAAGGGTAGTTCAGAAGAGAGCTCAGCTTGAGATAGCTGAGTTCAAATAAAATAAAATAAATAAAAACTAACTATAATTAATTTAATAAATATATAACCCCCACGCTCTTCCCTCGAAAGAGGAAGCACGGCGCTGGAGACGTAACACTGTCAAGCTTCTTAATCGACTGAACCGAAAAGGGAAGAAATTGGATGATTAATTTTTCGCACTTGACAACCAAAAGAGAACATACTTCTGCTCTCTCATTGCCACGTTCTTCGATGTGTGGTAGGTTACATCGGTAAACTGATGATCGAAGAGAGCGGGACAATGAGAGAACAGAAACACGCTGTAATTACCTTGGGGTGGATTTGGTTGTATGTGCATGAATCAATGTAGTTCTGAGCGGAAGCCATTGACCTAATTCGGTAGTATGGTGAGTTCAGAGTACATTGATCTGTATGAAGACAGAAGAGAGGAAAATTAAGCTGATGCTATTCACCTGCAAAAAGAGAGCATTGATCCCCAGTGAATGAAGTGTCTGGAGAAAAGCCGAAGTAACGCTAGGAAAATATTATCACGTGATTCAATCGAATGTTTTGATAATTTTCCCCAGCGGTTCTGCAATGATGCGACAACTTCGTCCGGCTGGATTTGGTTGTCGCTAATCGACATGAACACGAGTTGCCGTATGGCAAAAAAGGGAAGCTAAACTCATTTATGCATTGTCTGCGTGGAACAATGAGTTTAGCTATGTGTCCTTGGTGGTAACATGCTTTGCAGGTGAACAGGTAAGTAGGGGAAAATGGGGTTGGTTTGACGCGCTGTAAGGCGGTCGAAATAGGATGGGATTGGCCGGGAATGATGGGTGGTTCTCCGTGTAGTTTAGAGAAACCCCCACAGGAGCACGAATTTGGTGTAGTGCAATCCTTTAACTACATTGGGTCAATAGTATCAGCCGATAACAATATGGAAGAAGAAATACGCGAACGGATGATCAAATCTAACAATGCCTACTATGGTCTATCAACGCTCTTTAAACCCCGAAATTTATCCAGAACATACAAGCTACTACTGTACAAGACCATGGTCTTACCAGTACTTATGTATGGATCCGAGACCTGGGTGCTCAATAAAAGCCACTCTGAACTCTTAGCCGCGTTCGAGAGGAAGGTGTGGCGGTTCTTTAATACATTCCCAAAGAACCGCCCATCCTCTTAAATTAACCACCTTCCAAACCCATAATACTTACCTGCATTCGAGCAGCTTAAGCTGTCTTTCAAATAACTTTCACCTGAAAGTTAAACCTCATTAAGGCATGCATCACATTGAATTTTTCCGTTTATGAACCGTACCATATCTCCATCGGCTCGGCTTGTCAGCAATTATAATAGATAAATACTAGCTGGCCAGCGTGATTGTTGACATAGCTGTGGCCGATGGTTTCTTGCTACGGTTCATATCCATTTATTGCCCCAGTCCCAAGGTTCGCAACACTTGCGACCAATTTCCCTTGTCGGTTTTCTACCGATCATGGGATTTGGGCACTAATATTATTGACGTTAGACAATCATACCCCAGATCATGCCGAACGATGCTCCGGCCTGTAAAACAAACAAAAGCTACCATAGCCTAGGCCATAGGCGAGCAAACCATCGGAGACGCTACAACCACGAGTTGTACGCGATCTACCTTAAAGCTAATGTTGTAAGAAAAATCAAGCTCGTTAGATTCCATTGGGCGGGACACCTAGCTCGAAGGAGCGAAGAGGGGCCTGCCCACAAAGTTCTTTGTGGCAGGATGTGTGGAAGGAAACAGCGCGGCAGACCTTGTCTGCGATGGAGGGATGCCTTAGACCAGGACGCCCAGACCCTGGGAGTGCCAAACCGGATGAAATCGGGACCGGTGGAGAGACTTGCTAAATAAGGCCAAGACCAGATCCCAGTTGTAGTGCCGATGATGATGATTTAATAATTTAGCTTATAATCCTAAAACACAAATGTGGGTTCAGAATATTACGAAGGGTATCACAAGCAACCGTCCGTTGTTATAGAGCAAGGATGGTCAACAATATTTGGAGCCGAGGACGAATTTAAAAATGTTTATGAACGTAATGACTGTATATGGTACATGTTTATTGCTAAACAGCGTTTACGAGCGCATTTGCGCACGTGGTCGCGGGGTTTGTGACCCCTGACGTAGAGCATTATGTATAACGATATACCCAGACAATGTGCCACAAGGAGTAAGAATAATTGGGCATGTAGATGATTTAGCAATAGAGATGTCCGCAGATATCAGAAATATCATTGCCTGAAGGAAACCGTTACGGATCTAAAGAATCCACTTTGCAAGTTGACACACTTACTTCGAAAGAACGTAGATCCCGTAAACGCCGCAAATATTGGCGAAAAAAAAGAATCAGTGAGCTGAATTTCCACTTGACTGCAGAAATTAGGTTATTGGATGTTTCCGATACTATTTATTCTTTTACTGGGGCATGACGACCACACATGATGCTTGTAATGTGAAGGCCCCCATATAACGCATCATATGAGATGCACATTACTCTAGCAAAAACAACAGTACACGTTGAGTACAAAAAGAAAAATCATGATCCGAAACAGATGACTTATGATGCAGAAAAATGTAGCAGGTGTAGCAAGATGAACGGAGTAACACCCCAAAGGAATACACAGACAGAAGGCCTGGATTGTGTGCTGAACGGAGTAACACCCCTAAGGAATACACAGGCAGAAGGTGTGCTGGTGAAGGTGGTTTTAGTCGGTTAAAATCCAGAGATCGATCTACTTGCTGTTAATTTAAGTGAAATTCTCGCTCCTCTGCGCTTCTCTTTTATTATTATACCAGTAAAATGTTGAATGTACAGTAATCTCTAATCATCTACTTTACAGTCGTCGTTACATTTTTCAGAACTTCTTAACCCTATTCTGGAATCTCGCCGCCAGGAACCAACTATCAAACACACTAGACATTAGCAAATATAAAGCAATAATCTCCTTATGAACTAACCATCGTGATGTTGTTTCCATTTAACAGTATCTGATCTAGTTTCGTGATCCTCCGACCTTCGGGTGTATTTTCATATTCCGTGACATCTTCGAGAAGCATATTTACGAAATCATCGAACCCGAGTAACGTACCGACCATTTCCTTATCATTTTTCATGATTATATGGATCCGAGACCCAATGCACTTGTCCACCAATTCTAGAATAGATTCGGAGAGTAGTTATTTTGAAAATGCTAATAAATGTCATACCCAGTGGCAGAAGGGTTGAAGAATTTGAATTTGGAGCCAACGCCATTGCTTATATTTCGGCTTGAATTAATAACAAGTACTTTAATCAGCGCAGATTTATGTCGCCAACACTACCGGGAAGCACAATTAGATGTCAAGAAATCGTAAACAAATGCATCACATGTTTCATGAGTGTTGCTGGGGAGCATTTATTCAATACTAATTTTTGAATGGAGTAGAATGTAACTAATCTTCGAATGTAATAGAATTTGAATTTCGCCTTTTTGATTCGAAAATAGTAAAAAAATATTATCATCATTAATAAGTTGGGAGATTAACTACTAAAAATTTTTTTTTTTTGCCCAAACCCTTCTTTATTCATAAACATAATCTCCTTCAAGTGCGATACAATCATTCTAACGTTTTTCTAGATTTTCTATACGAAATATCTAGAACGATTTGTCTTTGGCTTTGAAATAGGCTTCAGTTGTAGCGATTACTTTATTATTACAGCCGAATATCTTTCTCTGGAGCATTTTTCGAGCTCTGCAAAAAGCCAGTAGCTACTGGGATACTAATCTGGGAAATATAATTATAGAAGCATTTGGAAGAACAATTTGAGCAGTTTGTCCGTTTTCAACGAGTTATTACTTAGTGCATGGTTTTGTCTTGGTTCCATTGTGAACAAATGTGGCGCCCATTAAAAAAAAATGTTGATGGGAAATAGTGTAGCGAGCGTAGGGTTCGCTGAATTAATTATTTTTAATAAATAAGAGCCGTTAAATTGATTTTAAATTAATGTAACACTTTATTAGTCCGTTAATAACAACCGTTACTTTTACCGTACACAACGATTTCTTGACTTATCGCTTCCGTACTTATCGCGTCTTTTACTGCTTACTTCTTACTTCTTACTTCCTGATCTGCGTGCGACATATTTATATCGTTTCCTCATTCTGATTCGGCGTTTCGTTTCCGTTCGTTCAACAGCCTTGAATTTTCTACTGTTCCTAGTCTCCAGTTTTCTAGTACTTTCTAGAATATTCTAGTACTTTGTTTTGGACTTTATAGAATATTCTAGTACTGATTGTCATATGCGCCACACTACCCTCCGCCTAGATTAGTTCGTCCCGAACTAAGTTCACTGGTCTTCTGGGTTAACAAAAAGTCGCCAGTCGGTCACGATGTACCACTTTCATTTTGGCGTTCGGTCTTCGCTGAATCCTATAGACAACGTCGTTAATTCTTGTGAGAATCTTATACGGTCCTTCCCAATGTTGCTGCAAGTTCGGAGACCTTCCTTTTGGCCGATGGGGGTTATAAAGCCACACGTTATCGCCTGCATTAAATCCGGATGCGTTGGCTCGAACGTCGTACCTTGTTTTCATCCTGTCACTTGATACCTTGATTTGCTTTCGAACCAAATGATGAATCTCATCGAGGCGATTTCTCCATCCGGCTACGTAGTCTTCGGTCTTATCTATGGCGTCTGGATATATTCCGAATCGCAGATCGGCTGGTAATCGCATCTCTCGTCCAAATATAATTCTTGCTGGAGAATGGCCCGTCGTATCGTGATTAGCCGATCTATAACTGATGAGAAAGGTTTATACATATTTGTCCCAATCTCGTTGGTGATCACTAACGACCTTCGATAAATACTCTTTCATTGTTCGGTTGAACCTTTCGACCATTCCGTCTGACTGTGGATGTGGGGGTGTGGTCCTGGTTTTCCTTACGCCCAGTGCCGCACAGATGCCTTGAAATATCTTGATTCGAAGTTTCGGCCCTGATCGGAAAGAAGCTCACAGGGGACTCCATATCTGCTGATCCAATTATTGATAAGCCAGTAGAAGCGACATCGTGATTTTGAAAGTGTCTTATTAACTCCCAGATGCCCACCGGAGGCCCCGTCGTGCATTTCTGTTAGTACATCTTTCACTTTTGATGGTGGGACTAGAATCTGCATTCGATGGGATTTTCCGCCCGCGGCTTCCCATTTACGCTTTAGAATTCCATCTTCCACCAGCAAGGAATTCCACTGTGCCCAATATACCTTAAATGCCTCACTCTTGTCGGAAATATTGTTCCAAGTTGCCCGCTCGTTCTTTTCTTTGTGTTCCAGGATTAGCGACATATCTTCATCTTGAAGTTGAGCTGCGCGTATAGCATCATTCGTCCACCCATCTAGTACTTCTACTTGTACATTTCGCAGGTCGTACGCCTCTTCTTTCTCTTCCGCTCTATAATAATGTTTACAATCTGACTTACATGGTCTTCTTGATAGAGCATCAGCGTTATTATGCACCTTCCCTTGACGGTGGGAAATTTGGAAATCGTACGTTTGAAGTCGTTCGATCCATCGAGCTGTTTGTCCTTCCGGATTCTTAAAATTTAACAACCATTTCAGGGCGGCATGATCCGTCCGAAGGTGGAATCGACGCCCGTAGAGGTATTTATGGAAATTCTTAACGGCTTCTACGACAGCCAGCAGTTCCTTTCTTGTTGCGCAGTAATTTCTCTCTGGCTTAGATAGAACTCGACTATAATATGCGACAACTCTCTCTTTACCATCGACTTCCTGTGACAACACAGCTCCGATTCCTGTGTTACTTCCATCAGTATCCAATATAAATGGGCAATCCGCTCTTGGTAATGCCAATGTTGGTGTCTTACATAACTCGGCCTTCAATGTGTTGAATGCTGCCTCACACTTTTCTGTCCAATTGAATTTCTTGTCTTTACCCGTTAGTTCATGTAGGGTTCTAGCCACGTTGGCAAAACCTTTAACAAACCGTCGGTAATATGTGGCTAGTCCCATAAACCTTCTTAACTTTTGCTTATCTTCTGGAGTAGGCCACTCTTGGACAGCTGCTATCTTATCAGGATCCGTTTGAACTCCTGAAGATGAAACGATGTGTCCCAGGAATTTTGCTCTCCTTTGGAAGAGTTCACATTTCTTCGAATTGAGCTTTAAGTTGGCCTGTCTTAGTCGTTCGAAGACGGAGCGCAGATTATTGATGTGTTCTGGTAGATTCCTTCCAACAACGATGATATCGTCCAAGTACACAAGACACGTCTTCCATGTAAGTCCCCGTAGAACACTTTCCATTTATCGTTCAAACGTTGCTGGAGCATTACACAAACCAAAAGGCATCACGTTGAATTGATAAAGTCCGTTTCCGGTAGTAAACGCTGTCTTCTCCTTGTCCTCCTCCTTCACTTCCACTTGCCAGGAACCGCTTTTTAGGTCCAGTGTTGAAAACCACTGAGCTCCAGAAAGGGTATCTAGTGTGCCGTCAATTCGAGGAAGTGGGTAACTGTCGTTCTTCGTAACGTCGTTTAACCGGCGGTAGTCGACATTAAATCTAGTTATCCTGTAGCGGTTCCGCCAAACCCCACGGTACACTTACCTTAAAAACCCCCATAATCATCACCCAAGACGCATAAGTCTTCGCCAATGCATTCGCATTCGGCACCTAAAAATGCTGCACTCATTTAAGAGATCAAATCTATGATCTTTAAGTCCCTGTAAAGAAAACTTACCTTCATGCATTCTCTTCGCATACCACTGCTCTTTAAGATTTCTTTATTAGCTTACCAGGAATTCCCAATCAATTTCGGCATCTACCTCGCCAGTCAAATTTCCTTAGATGAATTACGGTAAACAAAATAATTCGGTTTACATACATTGTAACCTTCATGACAGGGATCATAAATATTGCGCCGTCTATTTTCCGAACTTCGCCAAGTAAATTTCTTTACGTACACATCAGCCGGCGACCTTTTTCTTCCAGCAATAAAATTTCCTAACTCGCACTATGTGCAAATCGAAGATTGCTGTTCCTACACAGGTTTCCTGCGATACCATAGACAATTCATATCGTTTGTGGTATCCGAATCACATTTTCTATTTAATGAGCGGCTGCTATTTATCTAGCCGACCCTCATTACCGAACTATGCATCAGGCCATATTTCCCTTGTCCTTAAATTCACCGAATCTTTTCCCTCACGACCTAGATGCCTAAGCAAATACAAATCCATTAGCATCCGACGAGATGCGATTCGTTTGTTTCAACAAACACACATCTCTTGGATGCCCATTATGCCCCGTCCTTGAGTTTCAGGTATGTTTTCATGGCCGAATCCTTGTACAGAACCAAGTACACACACGTGTGTATCGTAACGATCTCCTCTAAGAGATCCGGTTATCACCACCGTAAAAGTTAATACATCCGCAATTTGTTCTAACAGCGATTTAATATCAGTGAGTCGCCTTCCATCCGTCAGTGCGAGCACATCTTTTTCTTGGTGTTATCATCCCCCGTAGGGTGTGCATCGGAGTCTGCATCCCTGCGGGACGAGCCCCTTGCGCGAGTCGAGTTTTAGACTAAGTGTTTTTCCTTATCTTTGTATGTGTTTAGTAAACGCACATTAATCCCGTGTCAACCAAACTTTAAAAAGAACAATCAATAAACAACAAGTAACAATTAAATACTGTGTTTTTTTGTTTGTGTTTTTTTAGACTTCTCTCGGGAGAGGCGAACCTATAGCGCCGAATGGGCGCCCCGAGATGCCATCAAATAACTGTTGCATTTAACTCTTCTCCTGTGGTGCAGCTTCCCCTTGTGTTTTAATATTCCGGTTGAAGTTCCTGAGCGTTTTCCTTTGTACTTGTCACTTGTGCGTCCAGGGTTTCGATCTCTCGGTGGTGTAATAGTGTTTTCGGTTAATGACGGAACCGATGAACCTTCTAGTTCTGGTAGAGACGAAGTAGAACTCTGCGCCCCTGCTGGTGCCATGATTCGCTAACTACATTCCCATCCTTCTTCTTGACGAGCACTACCGGCGAAGCCCATGGGCTCGATGATTTCTCGATGACTCCTTGCTCTTCCATCTCTCGAATCATGTTGCCTACTTCTGATTGTTTGGCCAACGGTAGTCGACGAGGTGGCTGTCTTATACGTCTTGACTCACTCGTGTCAATGCGATGTTTAACTATACCGATGCGTCCGAATTTATCATTTCCTGTCACAAAAATATCAGAAAAATCGTTCAGGAGTGATTTAACGCTTGCCTTTTTTCTGTCTGTTAATCCGATTTTCTGGGACATCAACTTATTAACCATAGAGGATGCACCAGAGGGCTGTTGAATTGAATGGTCGTTTCCCCTTGTCTGAATTGAGCTTATCATTGATACGGGTGCACATTCTGCGATTACCTCTCCTTTTCTTATTGTGACCGGCTCCTCGGACGCATTTAGTACTCTGACAGGTACGATGTGCTTCTCCGCGTCGATAAGGGCTTTCCCAACAAGGATGTTCCCCTTACGCTGATTTTGTGCAGCTTCGGTGATGTAAAATCGATTGTCACCGGGATCACTCTCGAGACTGGTCCAAATTACCGAGTCTGAACGAGCTGAGATCTCATCCTCCTCACGCACATAACAGTTCAGTCTTCGCAATTGTTCGTCCTATAGTGTAATGGCAACCTCCAAGTTACCAACTCGCAGTGTTCTTTGCCCGATATCTAGAACAACTTGATGCTCCTTCATGAAATCCATTCCAAGAATGCATTCGTCCGTAATATCGGCAACCAAAAATAGGTGGGAGATGGAAATATTGCCCAGCACTATTATGCTCTCCACTTCTCCGTATACTGTAGAACATTCTCTTGTGGCAGTCTTCAAAGCGTATTTTCTATTTTTATTAAGGGTTATTTTGCCGACGACATTCGGCCGAATTATGGATCTCGTTGCTCCAGTGTCGATTGTCACTGTTGTTGTCCTTGCATTAACAATCGTAATTATAACCAAACTTAGGTTATCCCGTTGGAGTTGTGATACAGTTACGATGCTGGGGCTGCACATACCACCAGGCGACTTTCGCCCCGTAAAGTCTGCCCTTACAAGTTTTCCGAGCTATTGACCTCAGGTTGGTCCGTTGATAGTCTTCTCTTATGATTAGCACATGAACAATAATTCCCACTTGATGTTTCATTCATTCGACGACGTTTCCTACAGTCAACAGAGATGTGGCCGACTTCGCCGCATGCCCAACACTTTATATCAGGTCTCGGGATTCTCCGTTGTACATGCCCGATTCTTTGGCAGGAACATTCCTCGACGGACATTTCTCGGACTCTATATGTACTCCTGGTAGCCAGTTTAGCAGATTCATATGCCAATGCGAACGCCAGTATTTCATTAGTCGTCTTCTTTCGCGCCAAACCAAACGGCTTGTTGCAAGTCCCGATCTTGGAGCGCATTTATGAATGCATCTATTGCTACCTCATTCAGAAATTCCTTAGTCATATTTGAATAAGACAAGTTTGCCAATCGCTCAATGTCTGACTGCAACTGTTGAAGATTTTCTCCAGGTTTCTGCGTTCTGCTCCGCAGTTGCATGTGGTAGACCTGCTGCATGTGGTTGTCTCCATACCTAGCTTCAAGGCCGTTTCTTACAGCTTGAAAATCTGTTTGCTTCTCTGCTGGTATGGTTTGTAGCAATTCTGCAGCCGCCCCGCGGAGTGACAAGATTAGTGATGTTGACTTTTGCTCATCCGACCACTTATTATAATTGGCCGCGGCGTCAAACTGACGTATAAATACGGAGAAGGGTCCCGTTCCATCGAAGGTTGGCGGTTGCATCCTTGTATCTTTGTAGTCATGTTGATTGCTAGCCGATGTCTTATTTCTCTCAACGCGCTCAAGTCTCTTTTCGATTCGCGTTATTTCATCGTTGACTTTTTGGTCCAGATTTTCTACTTCGCTTCGAATTTTTGACTAAATTTCTTCCTTAAAGTGTTGAAAATTACGTTTCATCCACTGCGTTTGGGCATCCAATTTTGCATTCAGATCTGCAGCTTGTGTGTCGAAATTTGAAATTGGGGCACAAAAGACTGTTTTAAATGAAAATATCACTGACCCAAACGTCCGTCTAATATTCACATTGTGGTTGATTATGACTCGCAGCCAAAAAAGGTTGCTGACTCCTGCTCTAGACGGCCCAGTATATAAATAACCGATAAACACCTGAGGAATGAGGAAGAAATGTCATCGATGATGTTAGCATTTCAATTCCTTCGGATGTTTGGTCATGAAACGTGCAACAGTAACATTTGTGCCAAAATTATTGAATTTTGAACAAAAACAGTCTCGAATGGAAGCTCAGGAGTCACTAACTGGAGTCAACAAGGATGAAGAACTTTTTAAACGTGTCATAATAAGCGATGAAATATAAGTTTAGGGAAATGATATCGAAACTAAGGATCAATCATCTTAGCGGGGGTTTGGCGGATTTATTGTCTATGGCTTTGAAGGTGATGTGTTCCGCCGAACACTGTTCACTAATGAAAAGCGACACACGGAGCGAATGCCGTCACCAATTAAACACGTGAAATTTATATTTTTAATAATTTTGTTTTATTTCACTCTTTGTCATTTAGATTACATTTACTTTGCTTGTACATTTATTTATTTTTTGTTCTTTTTTATATGCTGTAGAAAAAAAAACAACAAACTTTTACACCACTCGATACGTCTTAATTTTGACAACGTTCTTATTTAATCTTGTCTATCGCGTATAACCTTTTACTTATCGTTTTCCGCACGAAAATTGATCACATAAAAACGTCAGTCTTTCACTATTGTTTCTAGCACGAAGAATTGAACATATATGTAAACGTCACACGTTCGGATACCACGAATATGTCGCGACGAGGATAACCGTGTCAGTCTCTGCGTATACTGTCCGCACTTCATTTAATTATTTTAACGAACAATGAAATTAGCCGATCCACTTTTTTGAGATGTCCTCCATGAGGATCAGTGAGGGTCACGGGCCTGCGCGCGTTGAAAATGCCGGGTGTTAAATGTCGGGTATAAACGTTTCTGTTTCGTTACTACGTTGCGCGGATCAACCTCCTCGGTGCGGTTCTCTAACTGGACTCTCAATGTCGGCTGTGGTAACTTCTCTGGGGATGATTCCATTCACCTCATAGTTTTCTTTTCCTTTTCGCTGGTGGTGACTTTCTCTCAATCGAGAATCTCTCCACCAGGGACGATCGTGCTCACACATACAGACGCGGAGGTTATTGACTGGTTGCTGTGGATCATTCTGTCATCGTCAGAATTTCACACCTCTGATGCATCGGTTATCCACACAATCGAATGTGTGATTTACATTAGATCGTGGGATAATGTTTACTCTGCCCTATGGGAACAGCATTTTCGTTTATTGCTGTTGCTCCGTAATGAGCTTTGTTTAGGCGAAGTACATTGCGGCAGGAACAACGGGTTTGTCGACGGATTGGTTTTCCGGCAATTCGCTTATCGCCGGAGATGGGGTGTTTGTCGACATCTGGCGCAGCTGTGCCAACCGTTTGTGTATATCCATTAATGGATCGATACACAATTTCTGTTGGTGAGTCATGTCTTTCGATCGCCGTCCAGGCGTAGAAAAATTATTCGGGACTTGTGGCCCACGTATCTGTGGATACGTGGGGTTGTTGACACCAAGATAAATGTTACCTTTCGTGTCAGATGGAAAGGAGAACTTTTGACGACACGTGTCTGTGGGCACGTGCAGTTTGGATATAGGTGAGTATGTTCCTTGGTGGAACGACGACATCTCGACCTATAGTGGTTCGTGTGGTTCGTAGAATCGCCACAGAGGCATTCTGGGTCACCAACACTAAAAAACTGGACAAGCACGGTTGAATGTAAAAGTTATGCTCACCGAGTTCTTCGATTTAATAATGTCTCATATTTTCCTGTCATAAGGTTCAATGATCAATAAGGAGTACTATCTACAGGTTCAATGCCTTTTGCGTGAAACCCGATCCGAAAAAACCAAAGCCCAGACGAAACAGTTTATAGCTTCTGCACCATTATACTTGTATTGCTCGGGCAATACGAGTATAATTAATTCATGGGTTCTTGGCTAAAAATAAAATTGTAGCTAGGCCCCAGTCTCCCTATTATTTAAACATATCGTTTTTTCATGATTCCAAATATATAGAGGCAGTGGTGTATTGGGAGGGGAACGCGGTGGAACGACGTTCCCTTACCTTTTTTCAGAATCGGAACGCGTTCCAGTACTTTTTTAGTAGACATTTTTTTAATTGCAAATGTAAATTATTTTTTAAATTGGAGAATTTGAAAAACATTTCGAAAATGCGAGTAAAAACAACAACCACACTAAGACGGAACAATCCATGTTCAATGGATTATATAAAAGAATATCATCGAAACAATTTATTCAAGATTTGACCTTAATGTATGATGTTCTATTCGAGCTATCTATTCTATCAGAAGTATTACAAAAAAGAGAAACTTCAATAGTATACGAGGGTTGCCTCTTATGTTTCGGGAATTGGCAACCCTAGTGTTGCAATCCGGCAATTGACAGCTCTGTCGTAAAGTTGGACATTTTTGAGGTTATACGCACTCAGAACGTTTTGACATACGAGCGCTATTTGTGTTGTTTACAGTAACTTAAAAGATTCATCTCGGCCCAAAAATGGAATTAAATCGTCAACATTTTCGTGCGATTATTTTTTACAACTCAGCAACAGTGCATGGATGAACTTAATTCAATTTTTGGCGATGAAGCTCCATCAAGGACCAGTGTTTATCGATGGTATGGTGAATTCAATCGTGGTCGTAGTTCACTCCAAGATGAATTTCGTGAAGGTCGTCCAAAATCAGTTGTTGTTCCGAAAACCATTGATGCTGTGCGCGAACTGATATTGGAAGATCGTCATGTGACCTATCGTGAGATTGAGACAACCTTAGGCGTTAGTGAGACCAGCATACATTCAATATTGCATAAACATTTGACCGTCAAAAAAATTTGTTCGCGTTGAATCCCACACAATTTGTCAATCGCCCAAAAAAAGGCTCGTGTAAATTGGTCGAAAGAAATGCTCAAAAAATACGGTCGCGGTGCTTCGAAACACGTCTATGACATCGTGACGGGTGATGAATCGTGGATTTACGCGTATAAGCCCGAAAGTAAACAGCAGTCGACTGTCTGGGTGTTTCAAGGTGAGCCAAATCCAACAAAAGTTGTTCGCGCACGAAGCACTTCCAAGCACATGGTCGCCTGGTTTTTCGGAAAAACTGGACATGTCGCAACCGTACCACTAGAACAACGCAGAACAGTCAATTATGAGTGGTACAAAACCATTTGTTTGCCAGTTGTCTTCCAAGAAATCAAGAAAACCAACCGTCGAAGACGGATCACTCTTCACCACGACAATGCGAGATCTCACACATCGGCTGCGACAACTGCATTTTTGAGCTCCCAAAACATCGATTTGATGGGTCATCCGCCGTATAGTCCTGACTTGGCACCGAATGACTTCTTTTTATTCCCGTACGTAAAAAACAAACTGAGAGGTCAACGTATTTCGACACCTGAAGAAGCGGTTGCTGCATTCAGAATGCATGTGTTGGAGATACCTCAATCAGAGTGGCAAAAGTGCTTCGACAATTGGTTCAAACGCATTCAAAAGTGTATAGATCTTCATGGGGAATATTTTGAAAAACAATAAAGTTATTTTCGATGATCAATATTTGTTTTTGTTCTCTAATCCCGAAATATAAAAGGCAACCCTCGTATGCAGACAAATTGATTCGCCGCACAATCATTTATTCAGAACATTTAAAAAATCCTGAGAAAGGAAAGAAGTCGTTGGAAGCAGCTTCTGCTTGTGAAATAATGCAATTATCTTCAATTACGTTAACAGATAATAAAATGGCAAAATTGATTCACAGAAATCAATTCTTAATTAGTATTATTAATAATATGAGGAATAGGCTAAACAGCACATCAGCAAGTTGTTTAGATTCAGACGGAATTTTGACTTCCGACAGTACCGACATTGTTAGAGAATTGCGAATTCTTGAACCAACCGAATGGCCATCTGAATTTAATTTGGAATTTGGAGAAAAGGAAGTAGAATCTCTCTGCCAACGCTTTAATTTACCCTTGGGGAAAACATTAATGCCTTTAGAGATTACTTGGCTTGTGGTGGTCGTAACATTTCAGACGATTTGGAAACTTTAAAAAAATATTCTAAAATTATAGCCTGCAGTTCTTCAGAATGCGAGCGTGGTTTTAGCAGCATGAATTTAATTCTAACGGAAAGAAGATCACGCATTTTAATTGATCATGTTGCAAATTTATTGTTTATTAAACTTCATGGACCATCCTTGGAATTTTGGAATCCAATTTTCTACGTAAAAACCTGGTTGCGTTCTTATCGATCCGCTACTGACCAGCAAACTAAAAGAGCAGGGGCAAATGATAAAAATGTGTGTGATCCTATTTGGGAGTTTTTGTAGTACACCATAGGTGTAGTGTACTACACAATAATAATATCTTTCTGATTTTCATCTTTTTTTGAAAGATGTGTTCGTTAATATTTTGTATAATAAGAATAAGATCAAATAAAAACTTACATGGAAAAAAATAGTTTGCTGAAAATAGGACTTTTTTTTGCTCCCACTATGCGTTCCCTTACTTCTTATTTTACCAATACATCACTGTATAGAGGACGTTAAAAGTACAAGGTTTTGCCACCGTTGACGAGATAAAAGTAGAATCGCTGACAGAGCTTAAGGCCGTATCGAAAAATGATTTGCAGAACTGCTTCTAAGGCTGGAAAGAGCTCTGATAGAAGCGTGAATAAGTAGAAATGTTTTAAGAAAAACAATAATTCCCGTTATATTTTGAACACACCTCGTATAGGTACGCGGCCATATAAAAGATAAACTCGACCATACCAAGCAAATCGCACTGCAAAAGTAGAAAAAAAACCGGTATTTATTGGGTTCGGTCTTTATATACTTTCTGCAGCACCTTGCGGAGTGTCCATGACAATAAAGATATTGTAAAAAGTGTGCTACTGTACATATACAGATTCAACTGTCTGTGATGATATGATGAAAGATATCCCCTGTGGCGGTTCCGCCAAACCCCACTGTCGACTTACCGTAAAACCCCCATAACATTCAGCCAATTTTCCTGTTTAGCCACGACGCACATTTCCAACAAAGATCCCATTAGCATCCGACGAGTTCGGTTTTATTTGGTTTACCGAAATCGTATCCCATGAATGCACGTTATGCCCTTTCTTTGTTCTAGGTTCGTTCTCATCCATGAAAGAACCATGCATACACACCACTGCACTGAAAGAGTGCAGTTCTGTGGCGGCCGCACCCTTAACAGAAAAGTTTTTCTCTCTCTTTTCTTGTTTCTTAACCCTAACCTAGGGTGGAATTCATTTCAGAATTCTATCCTCGCGGAGTCCATTTCCATCCGCCGACCGCCATGGTCGTTGTCCCTTTCGCTCCTCGTCGCGCGCCGGGGACGCGAAAATACTCGAAGTCGTGTTAAGAAGTAATGTTTCCACCGTGTTTACAATTATAAAAAATCAAGTCAATTTAATATTAAGTCAAAGTAATGTAATAAAAAGTCGGTGATCACCTTTCAATTCGTGTGTTTTATTTTCCGTGTTGCAGTGCCTTCGGCGTTCGTAGATGTGTTTACCTAATCGTTCTTTTGGTCGGGTGTTTGTGCTTTTCCCTCGGTTGTACTGGTCGCAACATTTAGAGGAGGTTGTGGGGACGAGGTAGAACTCTCACCCATGCTTGCGTCGCGATCTCGTACCCCCACACCCCTTTTACAACTATCACGTAGGACAAAACAGAAGTATGGTAATGAACTTAAAAAATTTAAGACTACAACGTTTTTTGCACAGCTTGAGTTTAGAAATGTCATGAATGGTGTCTAATGCTGCAAACTACTTAGTCAAGCATGGAAACATATATAACTCATTGAAGTTACGTTGATAAAAAGGGAAAACCTCTATAGGCTAGTTTTCTAAAGCCACATTTTTTGAGCATCTCTATGAAAGGCAAATAATCGATGTGCATCGAGTTTTTGCCTTAACTATTGACGAGCTTGAATATCCGATAATCTTATGCTTTCTTTTTGCAAACGTTGTTTGTTATTTGAACTCAAGTTTTGTATGTTTTCTGAACGATATTAGCATTGGATTTCAGAAATTGTCTAGGTGATTATAAAATGATTAACGGGGGATTGTCACAATCTCGAAAATGGTTGTCGAATATTTTGAAAAATAACTCTTTTCGCAACAGATGATTTGTAATGTTATATTAATTTCGCCAAGGAACCGTTAACCTTTAAAATCGTTAACAAATCGTGTCAATTACCCCCGAAACTAGCTTTGAAACTATTCTCTTCGAGAAATCCATGTATATGTCTCAGTATTGATTCGGAAGTGCCGTTGGTCAGACGTGTGGTGGAAGTGGTCGTTGTTGTCCTCTTTTCGGGTCTAATACCAAGCGATTTAATCAAACCAATGATTTCAATTAACCCTTCAAATCAGTGTTGATGTGATAATTCAAGTTTTCCTAGCGAATTCCTACAAATTTTTGATTGAAATCAATTTGTATCTAGCCCCGGAAGAAATCATTTGCTGGGACCGATAATTCTGAGAAAAAAGAAAACTATTTACTCGAAAACGCATGCCTGGAAAAGTTGATTACTTGTACCATGTGCTGTATATCCTCCACAGCACATGCACATGACACAGCTTGGGGCGAATAGCACACTAAGTGGTGTTCAGTTAGCTCCGAAACGTGATAAGAACGGACCGCAGGAGTAACATCCAGAAGTCATAGATGGTTGGTAAAGTGTCCTTTTTCGAGGCTTTTACCTAAAGAAATTTCCAGTTAGTTTAATTAGATCAATTTTTGTGTCTCGTTGAGTTCGTGGGGCGTGAGGGGGGAATCTGCGGGTGTGAAAATGTGAAGCTTGATATCTTCTTACCGGCTTAAAGTGCTATAAATAATTAATATTAATTGTGGTATATATCGAAGGTTGGCTCTGTGCCTTTTACTAGTGAAACCAAGTTATTTCTGTTCTAGATATGTGAAAGTGCTTAATTAATCTAAAGTTGTGCATCTGAAGCAACTCACAAGGTTTTATTTCTCGTCCCGGGATAAATCAATAATTGAAATAGTCAGAAACGAGAATTCAGGAACAAACGCACCCGTTCATCCCTTAAACAGTGCTGAATGTTAACCGTGAACCATGAGTACAGAGGGTGGTGCTTGTACCAACCCGATACCGATAACTAGTTGCAGCAATACCTCGGCTTTATATAAAGCCCGCAGTGACGGCGGCAGCAATGGTGGTATTGCTACTTGTGCCGCAGAAGGACGAAGAGGATACTTCAATGGAACTGGCAGTCTAGGGAGGATACGTAAGCAGAAAAGCCTAGACACAAGTGACGATGACTTCGATGATTCACAGGTAATTTTGTTGTTGCTATTTTTCAAGTTGCCGTCAAGGAAGGAACAATCACTATGGGGTCAATGGTGGAGGTTTGAGGGACAAAAAGTAAACTGATATGTGTAGAGCTAATTTCTCTCGCGCCAACATTTTAGGAACAAAGAGCAAGGAAGTAATTCCAAATTGTGTGAGGGTTGGAAGAATAATTAAAATGGTGTAGTAATTTCCATGACGTATCTGGAGCAGGCTGCTTCATTTGATTATATGGCGCCAACCATACAAAATTGTTACTTTTTTGCTGCACTGATTCGATGTGCATATAAACCAGTAGCGAAGTAGTTAGCACCTTGTGCTTGTGCCCGGGGGGGACGACTCAATAGGTATAGGTCGCTTATCAATCGGAAATCTACACGCGATTACTTCCGTTACAATAGATGCCCAGGAGGTAATAAAGGTGGTTAACGTAAAAGTGGCTTCAATGGCGAATCGCTTGACCATGACAATGAGGCGAAGCTTATTGTTGGTGTCCCATGGAAACTTAATTGTTATTTGTAGTTTCGAAAATGAATATAGCAGTGGTAGTAGCATTGTCCATTGTCAATACAGAAGGGTGTTCTACAAATGCATTAGGCATTTATTTCTTTGTGGGCGAATGCAGATTCAGCGTAGAATGTCTTTCCAAATAATTCTCCCTTTTCACGGCATTGTCATTTATAGTTTGGAATGGTACTATATTGAATTAGCAAGAAAGTAATTTCGGTTTTATGTTAAGTAATTAAACTTTTTCTGTGTAAAATACTAAAAATAGACAATGACCTTTTGTCATCAATTTTTTTGGTAGATAATTACATTTATGGTATATTTTACAACTAGTACTTAAGAGATTTAGGATAGCAATTCCTTTACAACTATAATATTAAATCTATATAACAACAATAGCACAATTTTAATGAATAGCAAATAATAAATTAAGGGAAAACTACAATAAAAAACCCTTATTTGAATCTTAAGACTAATATTGCACGAGCTTCCTGTTATTTTATATAGTAATGACCTCGATATAATTTTCATAGACAGAGTACATATGTAGTGATTTAGGATAACGCAAGACGGGAAACGAGAACATTGTCAGAAAAAGAACAATTGACGAAGAAGTTTCGATTGATTTTGTCAATAAGGAACTCTACCGGTTTAACGTTGGCGTTTTCATGTAGTTCATGTGTCGAATAATGCCATGGCAAGTTCAGCAACATTTTCAATATTTTATTTTGACACCTTTGCAATTTTATTTTGTGTGTGCGAGCACAATTACACCATACAGGGGCCCCGTACAGGAGTATCGCTTGAAAAATGGTTTTATATATTATAATTTTATTTTCGATGCTAAGCTTTGACTTTCTACACACTAATGGATACATAACTCTTACGCCTTTGTTTATTTTGTCTATCGTGGTAGTGATGTGTTTTTGAAAGATAAGTTTTTTATCTAGAATAATACCTAGATATCTACAGTCTTCGGACCAATCAATATCAACTGCACACATACTGAGTTTAGTGCCATTTGGTAGGTAGCAGTGTTTCCTGCATCTCGAAAACCAGACAGCTTGTGTTTTATTACCATTTATTTTTATTTTCCATTTCCTGTAATATACTGCTAGTTTGTCAAGAGCTGCTTGCAAAGAGTTGTAGACATTAGTGAATAAAGCACCCGAAGAGAAAATAGCCGTATCATCGGCAAACATAGCTACCTGAATGTTTTCACCTAGATATGGTAAATCTGCGACAAACAATGTAAATAATATGGGACCAAGAACCGAGCCTTGGGGTACACCATGGTGGATTTGGTGAGTAGAGGATATGTCGGTTCCTATACTCACAACATATTTTCTCGAACAAAGAAAGCTCTGGATAATTTTGATAAGCGGTATTGGCAGCTTAAGTTTTAGTAGCTTATAAATCAAGGCATCGTGCCATACCGTATCAAAAGCTTTTTCGATGTCTAGAAGAACCAGTCCCGTTGACTCCTTGTCGATGAATTTACCAGCTATGTGGTTTTTAATGCGCAAGACTTGGTGGATTGTGCTGTGACCACTACGGAAACCGAACTGAAAGTTTGGTAAGATGTTATTGTCTTCCACAAAACGATCAATCCTTTCCTTAATGATTTTCTCTAAGAGCTTACTTAGACAGCTAAGTAGACTAATAGGTCTGTAGCTTTCGGGGCTGTTCTTCGGTTTGCCGGGTTTCGGGATAGGTATTACCTTTGCTGTTTTCCAACAGTCCGGAAAATAACAATTCTTAAGATAAGCGTTGAAAATGAACGTTAAATAGTTACTTGCAGCAGGTGGAAGTGCTTTGATTAATTTGTTGTTAATATTATCGAGACCCGTAGCCTTTTTTGATTTCGATTTTTTTATCAATTCTTTAACTTTGCTGATATTAGTTGCGTAAGTACTTTCAGCTGGTGTTTGAGAAAGTACATGGATAGTGTTAGCAACTTCAGCTTCAGTATACGCGTCGCTTAGATGCATAGATATGGAGTGGTTCTTACTAAACGTGTTAGCAAGTAGGTTCGATTTCTCCACTGAAGAAATAAACAACTTGTCGTGAACTTTAAACGGAGGAATACTTGACCCTCTCTTTTTCATAATTTTTGATATTTTCCAGAACGGTTTGCTAGCTTTGTCAAGAGAGGAAAGGTGTTTATTCCAACACTTGTTCCTATATGTTGAGATTTCGTTTTTAATGATATTATTTAAAACTTTAACATTAACTAGAAAACAATCGATTCTATAACGCAGCCATTTTCTTCTTTCAGAGTTTCGTAGCCTAATCAGATGTAAGATATTTTCAGGAAGCGGTGCCTTATCAACTGGAGCAGTGGAACATTTAGGTATCGCAAGATCGGCCGCTCTATTGATAACAGAAACAAAATTGTTACATAGGATATCAATGTGCTCGCTGCAGGTTATAGAATTTAGGCTGGTATCACCTAGAACCAAGTTCGTGTTTATATATGATTTATAACAATTCCAGTTGGCGGCGGAATAGTTGTGGTATAAACTGGTACGATTTACAACTACTGTATGATTCACTGTAAGGCTAATCGGAATGTGGTCTGAACTTAACGCATTTAGAGTTAATGGCACTGTGCAGTAATTTGGAATATTAGTGATATATAGATCAAGAGTTGAGGGGTTCTTGTTAGCACTCGCTGGGATATAGGTGGGGAGAAGTGGATAAAGTATGGAAAAACTTGGGCTGGATTCAGTAACATCTAGTAAAATGTTACCCCAGCAGTTTGCCCTAAGACAATTCCACGACTGATGTCTGCAGTTTAGATCACCACCAATAATTACCTTGTTTCGAGTGTTGACTCTATACAATTTTTGCAAATCCCGCTTAAAGTAAGTAGATTTCTCTAGGTTTCTATTTCCTCCAGGGAAATAGACCGAAAAAAGACTCACCTTGGAGTTGTCACTTAATGTTACATCTATACTAATTTCCTCAATTAACTTAAGGCGCAATGAAGGACGCAAGGAATGTTCTATACATTTTTTCACAACAATGGCGACACCTCCACCACTAGCATGCACCCTGTCTAGGCGATAGCATATGTAATTTTGATGTGAGAAAGAAATGTCTTGTTTGAGCCAGGTTTCTGAAACAAGTGCAATGTCAATATTAAAATTTATCAAGAAACTAAAAAATTCATGCTTTTTGTGTTTGATGCTTCTCGCATTCCAAGTTATGATGTTAAGAGAGTTTCTTAACATGTTTTTTCCGAGTATATGTACTTAATAGCTAATGAAGTAATGACGTTAAATTGGTCAGCTTTGGTTTGACAAGCACTAAGCTTGGTTACAACTTCATTAAGAAGAGAGTTTATCGCGCTGAATGAGAACTGGTTATCATTAGTTAATGTTTCTGACGGATTTTTCTTGGTGTGTGTCGTATCACTGTTGGAAGGTTGCTGGGTTTGATGGAGGCCAGAAGCCCAGGTGGATGAAGGAAGTGAAGGTTGACGCACAGATCGGGGTAGTGGAGGAAAATTATCCATGGATAATCGGTCGGGCAGTGGCTGCTGTTTGTCACTCGGAGGCTGTAGGAACGTTGTATTTCCTGTACCACGTCCACGTGGGGATAATTTGCGGCGAATGTCTATGTACTGCTTTCGGCTTATGCATTCTGGATCGGTGGATTTATGTGGCCCACTACAATTTGCACACTTGATGACCTCATTCGTTTTGCAGTCGGATGTTTTATGGTTTCCCGAACATATTGCACAGAAGCTATTTTTATGACAATGCATCGAGCCGTGACCATAAAGCTGGCAATTGTGACATTGTGTGACCTTACCTGGATTATGTTTTTTAAAGTCCCAGCGAACGATGGTTTTGAACAAGGTGGAGTAGTTCCGTTTTAGTTCGTTTAATTTAACAGTACCGCGTTGAATGTAGACGATGTACAAGTAGTGTTTGTACAGGGCTTTTGTTGACGGATTTAATGTGATAGTTTTAACATCTAGGCACTTAATCCCGAGTGCAATTAGCTCATTTTTCACTACATCGTTGCTAATTAAGTCTAGCCCGGATAACACTACCTTTAATCGACGATTTTCCTTACGCGAGTGGGTGAAAAACTCACATTTTAACCGTACGAGTTCGGTTCTGATTTTATTATATATGTCCATTGTTGGGGCACATATTTTTTGCCCAAGCGAAATGTTTTTGATTAAGTATTTGTCTATCTTAATGTTGCTCAAAATATCACGCACTTGAGCACTAGTTGTTTTTAATACCACAATTGGCGGAACGGTTTCCTTAGGAAGTTCTGCGCACTGTTCGTCATTGGTCGGATCCATTTCAGGAGAGTCTTCCATCAGACTTTGAAGTGGTTGAAAAAAGTTAGTGTTTGAACACATTTTAGATTTTTCTAGAACTTTATTGTTCACTTTTGAAAGTTTATCGGGAGGAGTTTGGCCTCCAATAACGGGATCGTAACGCAACCGTTTGCGCTTAATTTTGTTTAACACACGTGGCCCAGGGGCCATAACTTAACGGTTTTAACACTTGTTCAAATTTTTGTATGCGGAAAACGAGGCAAAGAAAACAAGATAATGATAATTAAATTGTGAAAATTATTGTGAAAATAACGGTTGATTAAGATAAATAGCACGAGCAAAACTGTGAGACAAGTTGTCTGTTTGAAAGTCAGCCAGGTACTGTCCTTTTGTCATCTGTCTTGATTCCGCGCTGGCAGAAATTTTATATCATTTTACAAATCTAAAACAAATGCGATTAAATGTCATCATTCATTAGTGAAAGTTGTTCTATTCAAATAATTTTGCGGACTTCGAAAAAATTGCGATACCACCTTCCAATCTTTGGTCAAGGGGAGTAACAAGCAAATAAGTCGATACAAAACTTAGTGATAAACAATCCGTATCATATTTAAAACTTAAATCTGCCTTAAAAGAAAAAAAAATGTTTGTACAGGGAGTTAGGGACAAATTTATGGTATTAAATACGATTATTTCAAAAACTAATACGCGCTGCGAAAGGAGGGTGGTATCACTCGACTTTTGAATCGTGCAGGTTTTTCTATCATGATATCGCGGTGGTTTTAAAAAAACCTCACAAAACTCAGTGATTCTTACGTTGTCTAAATTAACAACATTCAACCATCACGCCTAATTGTTTTTCACCATCCAGTTGAGGCACCTGCGATTGCATTAGTACAATCTTCAATGGTGTTATATTTTTTCTTATAACAATTGATATAGGTTTTTATTTCATAAAACTTACCCCGGACTGGTCTTGAGTGTTGAGACGTGGGCGGTTTAAGCTGTTGGGGGATGTATGTGAAGCGGGTTTTTCAAATGATAACTCTGTTATTCCTTGTCAATTCTTTAGTTTTCAATTAAATTTACCAATTGTTTATTAACTTTTGTAATTAAGCTTTTTATTTGTTTACACAACCTTTAAACTTTGTTTTTTTTTTTTTTTTTTTTAATCTGAACAATATTTTGTTTCTATTGCCATAATAACATGGTATTGCATATCATAAACTTGGTTTATTGTTTTTTGTATTTAATCTGAACAGTATTTATATTTTTCACAATTACTTCATATCATTCTATTGCATATCATAAACTTGGTCTATTGTTTTTTGTATTTAATCTGAACAATATTTATATTTTTCACAATTACTTCACTGCTGCATAAACCGATTGTTTCTTTTATATGTTTTTATTTATACTTTACTTTAAATCGACTTTATTCATTCTTGGCACCATACCGTATATGCCCACGACCAATTATCAACTCTTTAAACTAATTTAAATATTTTTACGGCACCGAACCGCAAACGTCCACGTTTGATTTTTTCAACTCTCTCGGTTGACTACTAATTTTCAACTGACTCTCAAAGGATCAAGAGTCAACACTCTTCGTGGACACTCATCTCGACGATGTCATTTTAAAAAAAAGTTCAATAAACGTTTATTACGTTAAATAAATGATAAACAAAATAACATTTGTAGTTTTATTTCTATTCATGTTTCAAATGTGCAAAAATGTATGGCCCACCCTTTACAAAACAAACAATTTTGTTACCATTTGGAAAATCATCCACATTTATCCAATCTAAAAGACAGGGGAAAAGGCCTTCCATGAAATTAGTAATCTATGTTATCCAAGGTGATGAAAAAATTAATTAAAAACTTTCAATGTAACGGATTCCCAAATTTTAGTCTCTATTACCAACACAGATTCCAGAGCAAGCGCTTCGCGAAAGATATTTTGAAAAATATTTGGATATCTAAAAATATGGTGAATTAACAGTGGTATTCGATTTATAGAAGGGTTTTTTTTTAGCGTCTGCGATAGTGGCCTGTGAGTAGGGCGTTAGAATATACTCACAGCTAGGCCGGCTTGTCGTAAGAGGCGACTAAAGGCCGAGTGGTAGCCGGGGTACCAATGCCTTCTGCGCCCGGTGAAATACCACCCCATCAAGCTTTAGGCTCTGTGAAGTGGTCGGAGGAAATTCCTGGCCATCTTTCGGAGCTTGGCTGATGGACCGGTTCGAGAAAAGGTTAGTTAGGTGGTAGTTGGTCCCAAGGTGAGATACCACCCCGTCACGCTGTACATTCCGCGATATCGCCGAGAGAAATCTTCGATGGTGTTTCCGATTTGTGGCTGATGGCCCGGACTGACACGGAGATAAGTCATGATGGTACCTTCTGATATAAAGAATTCCGGAGGTAAACTAGTCTCACATTCGGATCTCCGCGGGGGGGGGGGGACAATGTCAGGGGGAACATCATGCAGATATCATCATAAATAATGGAATTTTAAGAGGTTCGTCATCGCATAACCGGGCTCGCTCGCGAGGCTCTGCCCACACTCCACTGGTTACGACATTTTGTAACATCAGGGGCATAGGTTTCACCAATACGAACGTAAACGCCGTCCACCAATATTTGCAAACAACGAAACCTGATATCCTTGCCCTAACTGAAACCTAGGTCGATTCGTCAACTGATTCGACATATCTTCGTTGCTCAGGATACGACTTACATTCGAGATTCCGTTTTAAGGGCTGAGTCTGCGTCTTCGCGCGGTACAATCTGGCTTGTCAGAGGATGGAGGCGTTGGAACCCAATAATATGGGCATCATATGGTTGAGGGTCGTGCTGAGGAATTCCGTTAGATTTCTTTGTTGTCTTTACCGCTCCCCGAATGACGATCGACCAGCGACATTTTTGGAACAGCTTTCACATACCGTCGACTGGATACAGATCAACCACCCAACTTCTGAAATTGTCATCCTTGGCGATTTTAATGTGCACAATTCCAGCTGGTTGTTACATTCTAACAGAACCGACGCGGCTGGTGGAGATGTTTGCTGTAAGCCACAACTTGACTCAACTCGTGGGGGAGCCAACGCGAGTGCCGGATGCCCGAGGCGATTATGCGAACACCCTGGATCTGTTTTTGACATCCGAACCGAGTATTTATACCGTAGAGGTTTCTGTGCCACTGGGAAACCCAGATCACTGCTTGGTATCTGTCGCGCAAGCACTTGCATATTAAGCGAATAACCGGTTTAGGCAGCTTCGCCATGTATGGAAGTATGGGGCTGCTAACTGGGACGATTTGCGAGATTTCTTCGCATCCGTTCAATGGTCGGCGGTGTGCTTCGTAAACTCCGATGTTAACGCTTGTGCGGAGTCGGTATCAGAGATTATTCTTCTGGGGATGGAGATGTATATTCCACATTCCATCAAACGAAGTTCGTCGGATAAACCTTGGTTTGATAAAAAATGCGAGCTGATTACAGCGGCAAAAAATAGAGCTTTTAAGCAATGGTGCTCCAATCCCACCGATGTTAGCAGAACGAATTTTGTTAGAATCAGAAACGCGTGCAACCAGGCGATTATTACCGCGAAGAAGGCTCACAACGACATGGTGATCAATAAGCTCCTTCGGTGCCCAACTGGTTCGCACTCATTCTGATCAAAGGCAAAAGCTGTCAGCGTTAACTTCGCATCCTCCTCTTTCCCTCCGTTGGTGACAGACAGCGGGACGTTAGTCACGAATTCAAAGGATAAAGCTAATGTGTTCACGAATTTATTTTCCGCGAATTCAAACCTCGATCCCGGCCTTTTGGAGCCACCTCGTCGGTACGGTCTTCGATGCGGGATATGAGATTTCGTCCACGCACTATTCAACGCATTCTACGTGAACTGGATTGTAGGAAGGCAACCGGCCCGGACGGAATACCAGCAATAGTCCTTAAGAACTGTGCTCCAGAACTATCACCGGTTCTTGGCAGACTCTTCCATTTATCTTATGCACGGAGGACCTTTCCTGCCTGCTGGAAAATCGCTCGAGTTCAGCTAATCGCAAAGAGTGGAAAAAGTGTCTCCCACAATATTACCGACCGATAGCATTACTGTCTATGTTATCTAAGGTAATGGAAAAGGTCATCAATCCCGAGTTAATAAAGTATTAAGAGTCGCACATTCCACATTCTTGTGGTTCGGCTAAAGAATGACTCTCTATGTTTATTTGTGCGCCTAAAGTCCAGTTTCAACGTGAACCGATGCGCATACACAGATTGACGGGTATCGCGGAAATGTCTGAAGGGGCGGAACGCATTTAGCAAGTTCAGTTGAGCAACGACATTTAATTTTCAATATACTTTATGTAGCCAATCTATTTATTGCTAAGTTTCGTTAATTCACCTTGATATTACCCTCAACATTTTAATGAACTCCATGCAGACAATCTGTTTATTGCTAAGTTTCGTTATTTCGCTTAATTATTACATTCAACTTTTTACAAAACTTTATGTAGTCACTTCTCCTAGATTACATTCGATTCTCAATATGCTCTATGTAGTCAATCTGTCTGTTGCTAAGTTTCGTCAACTCACCTTATTATTACATTCCACTTTTTAATGAGCTCTATGCACACTCTTACACTTTGGATTTTCACTCCGACATTACACTTCGCATAACAAAACAATCTTCCTATTTTCTAACTAGCGGTCACTTTCTTTCTTTCTGACCATCACCAAATTCCTTCAAATATCCACTGACTTCCATTCTGTTTTTACCCCTTCTTGTTACCTTGGGGCCAGCAGCTCCCAATGACGGCAGTGCAAGTTCATTCCCCATCGACCCAATTTCCGATTGCCTTGAAATCCAACGTCAGCCGAAACACATACGCCGGTTTGCGTCACAATTTAACTTTCGTAATTTGCAAAGCGACCCAATAAATTTTATGTGCAATCTCACATTTTTCATTTTATAGTTTGTCAATCCCGAGTTAATAAAGTACTAGGAGTCCAACGGACTTCTAAATGATCGTCAATACGGATTGCTCGGTATACATTTGGATAGCAGACTAAATTGGAGACATCATGTGAAACAAAAAGCTGAACAAATAAAGCTGAAACGTAGACACATGTATTGGTTAATCGGGAATCACTCTCAACTCAATCTCTATTGTAAAAGATTGATCTATCAATCAATCATCAAGCCGACCTGGATATATGGAATCCAATTATGGGGCTGTACAAAGCAATGCAATAGAGATATAATTCAACGAAGCCAGAATAAATTCCTTCGCATCATCAAGTATGCCTACCGTTTTGTGACAAATCAGGAAATTCATGATGACCTAGAGATCAAATGGATTTATGAAGTTATGCAAGAATATGCTGTCAAACACGAAAGACACCTACATAATCATACCAACGTAGAAGCTATTCAGCTCTCGGATATTACCCATGAATTGAGACGACTAAAACGGACGAAACCTCATGAATTAATATGTTAAAATCGAACATACTAAAATCGATTTGGGAGCTGAACACTGGCCCAGTAAACCCTTACACGTTTTACTTAATTAAACTGAATTAAGTACAATTTAAACCTGGTATTAAATTAAATTGTTAATTATTATTATTATTATTATTTATTACGGTGTAATTAATTACACAATAACTTAATTCTAAATAGCGCTAGCTGCTAGGGCTTTCGGCTAATATCGAGTTACTTTAAATTTTGTTATGAAGGTTAGTAAGCGTTAGTAATTCGTATATGTAGTTGATATTCTGTTCTGATGGTTTTGCCAGAATGTTGCTGAAGGGGTCGTTTCCAAATAGTTGGTTTGCGATGGTTTGGACTTTTGGGCAGTCGAATATGATGTGATGTGGAGTAAGTGGGACTTGGTTGTTGCAGTTACTGCATTGTGGGGGGCTGGTTTTTGTAAGGATGTGTTGGTGTGTGATTTTGGTGTGTCCTAGCCGGAGTCGTAGGAAGCATTTTATTTTTCTGTTTGAGACTGTTGTTGGGTAAGTAACGCGTTTGGTGTCCTGTTTAATAGTGCTGTACAGGTGGGTGTAGTGGTGCCATTCTTCTTCCTCCATGTTCTTAAGGGCATTTTTTACCTGTCTTCTTACGTCCGTTTTGTTAGGATAATAGAAGGAGACGAGAGGCGACTTTGTCCCTAGTTTTGCGGCCTTATCGGCTGCTTCATTTCCACTAATGTTACAGTGCCCGGGGGTCCAAAGTAGCTTTATTTTATTAGCTTTCCTAATAATGTTATCTTGGATTTGACGAATGACAGCATTTGTGGAGTTTACGTTGGTTATTGCCTCTAGAGTTGAAAGGCTATCAGTACAGATAATATTTGGGATTTTCTGGATCAGTTTTGTTGCTTCCAAGATTGCCGTTGCTTCCGCTGATAGGATGGAACAAAAGGTGGGAAGTGATCCCATTCTGATTATTTTTTTGCGGTTGTTGACTATAGCAAATGACACATTTGATTCGTTTTTGGAACCATCTGTGAAAAACACGTTCCAGTTTGGATGTTTGTCGATGGTATCCTTGAAAAGTTTTTGATAGATTATCTGATTTGTTGAATGTTTTGGATAATGGGAAAGGTCATCTAAGATTGTATTTCTCGGAATTAACCATGGAGGGTGCTGTGTGCGGTGGGGTTTTGAAATATTTATAGGGATATGTAACTCCTTGGCTATATCGATGGCCCTTTCCAGTCTTGAGCGGTATCTCGACCTTCGTTTTTTTTAAATAAATTTTTCGGATGTCCTGCACTATGGGGGTTGCTATAGACGTTGTAAATTTGTAATCGAGTGTAGCTGATATATATTTTAGTCTGTTTTCTATAGATCGGAGACCGCATTCGACGAGGATGTTTTTAATTGGTGTAGTACGGAATGCTCTGGTACTTGCTCGAGCTGCGGCGTGATAGGGAGATTTTATTGTTTGCAGGTCGTTTTGCTACATTTTCCGTATATCACTAGTCCGTAGTCGAGTTTAGATAGGATGATGGCTTTAGTTATGTTAATAAGGGTGTTAGTATGTGCAGATCCATTCTTATATGCTAAGTATTTTACAATATTTAATCTTGCAGCTAGGCTTTTCTTAAGTGCTAAACAATGTTCTTTAAAATTGTATTTACTGTCAAAGAGGATACCGAGGATTTTCATGGATTGGATTGTAGGGATTGTGTGATTCTGAAAGGGAAGTGTGATGTTTTTGCTGAAGCTGGTTTTTCTATCAATGTGTAACATTTTAGTTTTTTCGAGGGAGATCTTTGCGCCTGATGTTTTACACCAATTAGTGATGTCGTGTAGTATTTCTGAATAGGTAGATTGTACTACGTTGAGATCGTTTACGTTTGTTAGAATAACTAAGTCGTCAGCGTAGAGGCAGTGTTTTATGTTTTTATATTTTACGAGAATGTCGTTAATTCCGTCAAAGGCTATAGCGAATAATAGGACTGATAGTGGAGAACCCTGTGGGATACCGTTTTTTATGTTGTATATTTGTGAGAATGCACCACCTGTTTTGACTCTAAACTTCCTGTTGGAAAGAAAGGACTTGATTATGTAGAACATATTGTTACCAACTCTCCATTGCGCTAATTTATTCAAAATCACATGAGGACCGATCCGGTCGAACGCTTTTTCAAAATCTATGGAGAGAATTGTTGTATGCTTTTTGGTTGATAAAGAAGATGTGATGAAGTTGTCGATATGGAGTAGCGCATCAATCGTCCCACGTCCTTGCTTGAAACCAACCTGTTCAATGCTTATTAGATTGTTTTTCTCCATGAACCAGTTGAGTCGTCTAGCTACAATTTTTTCAAATGTTTTTCCTAGACATGGGAGTAACGATATTGGGCGATATCCTTTTGCCGAGGTGGGTTCGCCCGTGGGTTTTGGTATGGGTACAATTGTGGCTATTTTCCACACTTGTGGAATTACACCTGTTTGGAGTATGTTATTGAATAGATGGAGTATTCGGTGTCTCAGGAGTGGTGGACTGTTTTTTAACATTATGTAATCGACTCGATCATATCCTGGTGTTTTACCTGTGGCGCCGTGTAGGGTTGACTCTAATTCAATTTTATTGATCGGGAGATCTATTAATTTAGAGGATGGGCTTGTGTGAGGGGACGGGCTAATTGTGTCTCTTTTGGCATAGAGAAATGACGGATGAAAGTTTACGTCTTCTGCGTAGTTTGACCATGTTTTGCCGAGATGGTCTGCAATTTGCTGGGGAGATGTGAGAGTGCCTGAGTCGGTGTTCATGCATTTTATTGAGAGGGGGCGATACTGCCCAGTGAGCGTTTTTATATCCGCCCAGATTTTTCTGGGAGTAGAGTTCGGATTTAACTTTTCGGTAAATTTTTGGAAGGCTTTTCTTTTTTCTTCCTTGGCATTTTTGCGAAAAAGAGCATTTAACTTTTTATAATTGATTAGGTTAAAATCAGAGGGGAATCTTCTGAAAATTCTCCAGGCTTCTTGTTTTTTCTTCCTTAGGTTGTCCAATACTGGATTCCACCAGGGAACTACTGCCTTATGGAGTTTTCGACTTGTTTGTGGTATCGAGGCATTTGCTCCTATTCGGATTGCTTTAGTGATTATGGCTGTTTCTTGATTAATATTTTGACTCTCTACATGTTGACTTGCAGGTTGGGTCAAGTATTCCAAGTACAAATTGGGGCCAATTGAGGTGAGGCTAGTGATAAGTCTACATGTGTGAAGGATTTGTGAGTGGAAAAATGTGTGTGGCTACCGTTATTGGGTAGTGCTAGATTTGCGGTCAGTATGTATTTCTCTACGGTTTTCCCCCTTTTATTAGTGGACGAAGATCCCCAGATGGGGCTCCACGCATTAAAATCTCCGAGGAGAAGTATCGGTGTTTGGATGCTATCTGTGATAGTGGTAAGATCGTGTATGGTTATTGGTTGGGATGTGGGGGTGTATGCTGATATTATCGTGAGGCTTCTGCCGATATTTATTTCTACTGCTACGACCGAGATTGCAGAGTGTACTACTATAAGTTTATGTGGGATTGATTTATGTATAAGTATACCTGTACCATGTTTAGAAGCAACATTTTCCGTAAGGTTGTGAAAGAATGCCGCGTATTCTTTGGGTCCTGTTGCCCACGAGTCGTGGCGGATGTGCGTTTCTTGTAGAGCTATGATGGATGGTTTCAGATGTTTGATGAGTATTTGGAGCTCATGCATATTGTTTTTGAGTCCGTTCAGATTCCACTGTAGTATTGTGAGTTTATGGGCATGAATGCTATTGTGTATATTAAATCTGCTGCTGTTGGGGATTTTGTTGTTGTAAGGGTTCAGTCTCCGTGTCTCGAGTGTTGATCCATTCAAGCCGAAGCCCTGTCTGCTTCGGCCCGGGTTGGGATTTTCTCGAGACACAGAGACTGTGCTTTCGTTGGGAGTGTTAGGGTTATATGTGGTTATTGTGAGGGAGTGGGGAGTTTAATAATTCTTGAATGGTGGGTTCATTTATTTTTATGTTAGTGTTTTTGTTAATAGGTATAGGTTCGTTGTTACGGTTAGTTGTTGTGGGTTTTATGATTAGAGATGATTGGTTTTGTATGGCTTTACGGTATTCTCCAGATGTAGAAGGGCAGTTTGAAATGGATGAAGTGTTTGTCGATGTTGGTTGGAGTGTAGTTTTTGTTGGGTATTGTTTTGTAGTTTCTTTTATTGGCGATGATATATGTGTGGCTGTTGTTTTGAGGTGTGCGGCATAGGATTCCTTTGGTTTGTTTGATGGCGTGGGATTTCGTTCCCTATATATCCGTTTCGCTTCGGATAGAAAAATTTTATTTCTTATCTGTATTTCAAGAATGGCCTGGTTTTCTATATATTGGGGGCATGATGGTGATGAAGCAGGGTGAGGGCCTTGGCAGTTGGCACAGTGGGTTCGGGCGCATTTTAAGTCGGGGTGTGGAGGAAGGTTGCAGTTGTTGCACGCTGGGTTTCGCTTGCACCATTTGGCTGTATGTCCAAGTAGTTGGCATTGGCGGCAGCGCATTGGTCTTGGGATATACTCATTTACTTTGTCTTTGTGCCATCCGATTTCTATGTTACTCGGTGGATTGAAGCGGTCAAATGGAAACAACATTAGTCCGGAAGCCCTGATTTCGCCATTTTGCGGTTTTTTAAATTTATGGACACTTACCACTCCTTGAGGTTTCATTTCTTGGACGATGTCTTCTTCCGGAACATTAATTAGGTATGGTGCGTAAACAATACCTTTCGAGAGGTTTAATTTCGGATGCAACTTTATTGTTACCGGACATAGTTGATCGAACCGTTTGGTATTTATAAAACGTAGAGCTGTTGGTTCATCTTTCACTAGTAAAAGAATTGAACCGTCTCTTAGCATGGACACTTTTTCATATTGTGTACTAATTGAGTCTATAGCTCTTTTTAACACGAATACGTTCACTCGGGTCAGAGGTTTTGCCGCGTCATTAGGAACAATTTGTATAAATTTCGGGTTTTTTTCACTTGTCTTTGTTGGTAATTCCGGGAAGTTCGATTCAATAGGACTAAATGCCTGCCTTTTTTTTTTATTGACGGGCACGTCACCCAAGGACGTTTCCTGCAACATACCGAATCTGTTGCCGGTGTGCTGCTTTGGCCCTAAGGCCATTTTTTATTTATTTTTCTTTTACTTTTGCTTTACTTTGGAACCGGTTGATTTAAAATTCATTAACAAAAGCAATTCACTTACAACACGCACAGTACCGTAATAAAATATTCACACGCGGTTTTGTGTTCACAATTCTATCACCGCACAATACGGTTAAAATTTGCGTCCTTACTGTTCGAGAGTTCGTCTGGCAATGTAAATTGTTAAGATTGTACTATTCATATCCAATAAAGGATGTTATTAAAAAAAACAAAAAAAAAAAAAAAATACGGATTCCGTGGCAGGCGGTCCACGGGAGACCTTTTGACACTTATAACCGATATATGGACATCTGCGATTGAACGGCATGGTGAGTCAACGGCGGTCGCAGTGGATATCTCCAAGGCTTTTGTCCGCGTAGGGCACGGGGCATTGCTGAGCAAACTACGTTCATATGGACTTTCCTAACAGCTTTGCGACTGGACGAGGAACTTCCTTGAGAATCGATCGATCGATCGATCGGGGTTGTTGTGGACGGCAAGTGTTCGGATCTGTATCCTGTTAATTCGGGGGTGCCCCAAGGTTCTATTTTTGCTCCAACCTTGTTTTTGCTTCACATAAATGATTTGTTGGAGACAACGGATAACAAAGTGTTCAGTTTTGCGGATGATAGTACGGATTGTTTCCCTCCTTTTCGAGTGTTCGGCCGATTGGTGCATCTGCGTCGCATCAGCTGAGATGTAGACAGATTGACTCTCTGAATCAGGATCTAGATAGGGTCCTGCTGTGGGGAAGGGCCAATCTTGTAGACTACAATGCACCGAAGACACAATATAAAACATTCACAAAGAAAAGTGGATCATCGGTTCCACAGCTGATGATGAATGGCCAGGACCTCAAGGCTGGGGAAAGTTTGAAATTGCTCGGCGTCACGGTCTGTGGGAATGAATCATGGCATGAACACGTGTCGAGTATCGCCAGATCAGCCTCAGGAAAACTGAGCTATCTTTTTAGAGCCAAGAAATATTTTACTCCGGCTCAACTTCTTCTCCTATATAAATCCCAAATTAGACCCGCGCTCGAATATTGCTCTCATGTTTGGAGCTCGGCTCTTAAACATACCCTCGACCTACTTGAGAGCATACAGAGACGAGCGATCCGCCTGATCGGGGACTCGGCGATGACGTCGGGACTACAGTCGCTATCACGTCGAAAGCGCGTAGCCGACCTCTGTCTGTACATATATTATTACGGGTACTGTTCTGCGGAGATTCTTGGTATTGTTCCACGCAATTCGGCTTATATGCGCTCCACAAGACAATCCGACGGATCGCACGCGTTTGTGGTTCATCTCCCGACAGCGCGAACATCCCTGCATCAGAACTCGTTCCGTTACAGAGCGGCGAAGCTATGGAACTCCCTTCCCACGCGAGTGTTCCCGGAACGTTACAACCTGCAACTGTTCAAAAAGAACTGCAACAGTTATTTGATAGCATCTCGGGGCACCTCTCCCGAGAGAAGTCTAATAAAAAAAAATAAAAAAAACGACGCTTGCACAAAAAACAAACAGAAGAACGAATAGATGGTGCCGCAGCTTGGGACGTTCTCAATCTTTTCATTTTCGGTTCATTTTTGTTTTGGTGGTTTGGCTTTTAAATGTTTACCCCATACAATGACTCTACACTACCATGCTTTGGGGCAACTACAAAACCGGCGTTATCAAAATTTCCAAAGCTTTGCTGCTGTTCTCTTCTCTTTCTCTCGTAGTTTACTCTCAGACTGTCAACAACTGCGCATGACTCCTCCCAGGATATTAAGGCCGCAATTTTACGGTGGAGTACAATTATGATATAACACTTCGAATTTAAAAAAACGGAATAATTATGGTTACCTCCTCTTTTCTAATTTACTTAACATCGTTCTCTGTCGACGTATTTCGGTACAATTCGGTTGGTTCACAAATGAGGACCGGAGGCCTCCCTCGCCATTTATCGTACGTACGGCACGAAGCAGAATGTTGTTGATTCCGAGAAGCGGCTTCTAGCCTTTCCCTCACCCTAGTGTACAGGTGTAGAGCCATTTGCTGACCTGGCCGCGGTGAGAAGTGTGCCTGTTTGATGTTGGTTTAATATGTGTATCGCGCTCGTCATTCCTTACATCTCGGAGGGGCGCAGTCACGAAGTAGATGGGAATTAGTCGCCTCCGAAGTTTAACCACCGACGAGTCAGCACGTGCGCTTCTGCCTCGTCATCCATACTATCGGATCAACTGTGCAATCCGTTTAGGGTATCTTAAGTAAACACAAGATACTCAATTGCACTATCGGTTCGCGCATCGTCTTCTGTGGGACCCACAGTAAAAAAAAACTGATCTCCGAGTGCACCCGAGAACATCGGATAGTGTGAAAATATACACGCGCGTGAGGTGCAGTGCGGGAAAATTTCCTACTCTTTCCTTTCCTTGTGTCTGTTTTTTCTCTTTTCACACCTCTGTTGCGTCCCTCAACCATCTATACTCTCGGTTGATTTATAATCTTTGGAAAATTTTTGGTGCTTGGGTGGCGTAATATCCGTCATGGAAAAGATGTGACCTGGATGTCGGCACGGGCCTAGTGGGGCACCTACTAACATAACACCTGTAGTGGTCGCTTTCGCTCATCTATCGCTGATTCCGACATGCATCCTTTTCTCTGGCGGTATTGGTTTTCTGTGTCGGGCCACTTCAATGGAACGGAAATTTCACGTCGATCTTTGTAACATTCACGGCCTAAGATGCAATTTCTCCTCTATGTGTGACCACGTCTCTAACCAGAAACCAGCAATCCGTGCACTTAACGAGATCCAGGTAATAACTGATACAGTTATTTCTCATTTTACTATACCCGATTATAACTAAGTGCCCCTGTTCTTTCCACATCGTGGTCTAGCCACATGCATACGAAGTGAAATTGCGGATACTTCTGCCACAATATGAGCTCTGCTCTAATACGGAATTTAATTTACCGTTCATAAACATATCATACAAGGTGGTGCAAAATTAATCATCCAATTTTGTTTTTGATTTACTTTTTTACTAAATAAAAAAACATGTCTTCGAGTGATGGAAATCTTTATTTGGACCTTTACAATCTTTTCGGTTAAGTGGAAAAGATGATATCCGTCAAGTGGCTGCCGCCAGTGTTGATACAGATTTGTACCCGTTTTATCGCATTTTCCATGACTTTCCGCAAGATTTCGGTGATAACTGTTCGCATTCCTGTCGAATATTCTCCTTAACGGCTGCGGTTGTCTGAGGCTTGTTGGCATAAACTCGCAAATTCAAATATTCCCAAAGAAAGAAGTCTGGGATGGTTCAATAGGGCGATCTTGCGGGTCATGCCAAATCGCTGAAACGGGAGATTACGCGAACAGGAAACGCTTCCTTCACAATATCCATTGTGGCTCGTGCTGTCTGCACGGTTGCATCGTCTTGTTAAAACCACATGTTCACCAAGCCCCACTCAATTCCGGTAGTAAGAAGTCGTTTATCATGGCCATGTAGCGTTCGCCAGTAACAGTGACTGTATTGCCGATGACGCCCTCAAGCAAATATGGCCCAATCACTCCTTCCGTGTGAACGCTGCACCACACAATGGCTCTTCGTGCATCACATCCGGGTTTTCAGTGCCCCAGAAACGAAGATTGTGCTTATTGACGTAACCGCTTAAGTGGAAATGTCTCGTCGCCCATGATGATTTTCGACACAAAATCGTCCTCTTCGTTGCGGAGATTAAGGATGGCTTGACAGTAATTCACACGCGACTGACGGTCAGCAGGCATTAACTGATGCACTGTATGCACTTTGTACGGGAGCATGAACGCATTCACTAAAATTCGATGTAGGATCTGTCTGGTGACGCCAAATTGCGTGGCCCATCGTCTGGTTGATGTTTCTTCGCTCTCAGCGACATCGGCAGCCACAACCGCGATATTCCCGACCGAACGACTAGACCGGTGGCGGCCATGGTCTCCGATGGTTCCAGTCTGTTCGAGTCGAGTAGCTAAGCGCCGGAATGTTTGCCCAGTTGGCGCGGCACGATTGGGAAATCGACGTCGAAATTCCGACCGATTATTGATGAAAAAAATCGACACGATTATTCCACGCTCTTGTGGAGTATAGCGCTCCATTGCTTGTCTGTTTGTTTACTGCAGCTGTCTAGTTCACAAATGTCAAATATGATTGACGTACGACGCCATTTGCAAAAATTATAAGATTTTACGATAGGGTGGTTAATTTTGCGCCACCTTGTACATTACTGTTTTCTTTACAGAGGCCCAAATTTTGATAGAAACGCATCCTTTAACGAATTTGATGCTCTATCTGATTCTATCGATAAGATCTTGACCCTATATCATCATCATCATCATCATCATCGGCACTACAACCGGGGACCGGTCTTGGCCTTATTTAGCAAGTCCTAAGGCTTGTTAAATTTTCCATAATGATTTTTTTTTTTTTTGACCCTATATCCCCACACTGAAATCGTTATTGCGGGTGATTTCAATGTGCACAACTCTCAGTGGCTTCCCCACTTCGGACACACAACACCTGCGGTCAGTATGTTCAGTTCTTTGCTGACTCAAATAATTTAAGTCAACTCGTCAATGAGCCAACGCGGGTACCAGATATAGGTGGTAATTCCAACACACTGGACCTTTCTCACCTCCCACCCGAACAATACACAATTGAAGTTTCTTCGCCCTTGGGCACATCGTGTCAGCTAAGTTTGGTCTAACCAACAGCAACGTTAACGAAAAAGATCGCAAAAGAACAGTATGGTTCTACGAGAAAGCCATCTGGGAAGATTTGAACGAGTTTTTTGAGAAGCTAAAGTGGTCATTATTTTTTCTCAATAACGATGTTAACTCTATAGCGGACACATTGACAGACATGATTCTACGTGGCATGCGAATCTTTATTCCACACATAGTAAAGAGTATCAAACCCAAAAGAGATATGTGGTTCGATTCCGGATGTAGACAAGCCATTAAGGTTAAAGAGTTGAACTGCTGGTGGTATAAATCGAACAATACTGACGAAAACCGAAAGATTCAGGAAAGCTCGATACGCATATTCAACGCGCAAAGTTCTTGCATGACCAGAGAGTGAGACAATAAATACTACACTCTCCCGCAGGTAGTAGAAACTTCTAGGCATTCATGAAAAACATTCAAAACTCGGTCTCCCCATCCACCCACACTGAAGGAGCTGAATGCAAAGAAGACCCCTGGTCCGGTTGGCATTCACCAAATTCTTTTGAAGAGATGTTCCTCTTCACTCGCTAAACCACTGGGGAAACTCTTCCGTTTGTCTTATTTTACTGGCCGTTTCCCAAATAGATGGAAGTCAGTAAACATTCACCCAATTCCCAAAAAAGCGACAAATCGTCCCTCTCTTCTTATCGACCCATAGCAACAACTTCTATTCTCTCGAAGGTAATGATTAACCGTCAACTTTCGAAATATCTGGAATCGAATGACCTCCCCAATGACCGCCAGTATGGCTTTCGTAGCAAGCGGTCCGCAGGAGATTTGATGGGATACCTTATCGAAAAGTGGAGCCTTTCCATCCACTACTTCAGCGAAAGCAAGGTTGTTGCACTGGATATTTCAAAAGCCTTCAATAGAATTCAATCAAACAATATCGGGACACGATGCAAGCAGTACTTTGAAAATCTGCTCAATGTGCGCACCCATCAACCGCAAATACAATTTCCAGACGTACATACAGCCGAGCCCAGGTCCGAGAGCCCTCTTTAACAAATTTGTAGACACAATAAATCAATTGAAAAACAGCAAGGCTCCTGGAGTTGACTGCATACCGGGAGAGCTTATGAGGCATGCAGGAGAGGCAACCGCTCGAAAGATCCACCGACTCATCAAAACAATATGGGATAAGGAAGTCACTCCGGAAGAATGGAAAACCTAAATAGCCTGGTCGGCCTTATTTAGCAAGTCTCTCCACCAGTATCCGGTTCTTATCGGAGACTTGTTAAATTGTCCATAATAATTTCTTTTTCTGGGAACGGTTGTTAACCTTGCGCCAACCTTTCTCAGGATGTCGCTGCATGCATTGGTTAACTATTTGGCGGGTGCCAAAGTAGCTATCCAGGGGTGTCACGAGGAGACTGCATGTCAACTGGGATTGAACAGGGACAAGGATCGTACTGGCCTTCGCCGGTTTGAAAGCAGAGACTTTGCCGTGTACGTTCGCTCCCACCCGCCTCATACTAAATGATACCGGTGTTTATTCAATTACAAATGGTTTTATTCATTGATTGCCTTCGCCTTACGAATGAGGCATATATCTTCGGGATACACGAATAATGTTTTTCCGTGTTATATAATTCTATTGTAAACACATATAAGCAGCACTTTCCAACTTGGATCGAACACAAACGTCTTGGTCAAGCGCCCGAACTCGACTCTCACTTTTTTTTTTGGGCGTCCGATCAAAAGACATTCTTTGTTTGCACTATTCCTTTGTTTATAAACACACAATCGATGTGTTTCTATCACACAACAGATGCGTTTCCCGCCGTATATTTCTCGTTTATTTACCCTGTGTGTGGTTGTGCGCAATATAATTTTATAACCTTGTATTTATACAAGTGTTCCTTTATGGTCACCGATAGCAATGTATCGTTGCAATAGAATTGATCACTATTATTTGAATAGCACAATCTGGTTTCGGTAGGGAGGTGGAAATCTTCAAAAGATACCTCTTGACCGATCCGGAGGCATGCCGGGTTTTTACCGACTAAAACCACCTCCCGCCAGGCTCATATTCCCGTTGATCCCCGCGGAACTTTCTTTTAGATATACCATCGCGGGGCGGGACGGAGTTTACCTGTTACTCCGCTCGTCGCGTCGTAACTGCTGCATCATTTCACAGAGAATACCATTTGTTACGGAACATGCCTGTTTTGAACTAAGCATGTATACTATTACTCCTCCCGGAATAACTGTCCGTCTCATATGTCTCTCCAAAATCGTTCGTGCGGTCTCGAATCTCACGCACTATGTGAGTACGTGTTCCGCATTTTCTATTTTGTCTTCGCAATACAAGCAGTATGGGTGATTCACATGCTTATACTTGTGCAAGTATTGCCGAAAGCATCCATGTCCTGATATTATAGTCAGGTGATAATTCAGCTCGCCATGTTTCCTTTTCACCCATGTTTCTATATGAGGTATCATGGTGTGCGTCCATCTTCCTTTGGTGGAAGAATCCCACCTTCGTTGCCATTCTCTAAGGCTTGAGAGCTCTAATTGTGACCGCATTCTCCGACGATTTATGGCGTTTGAAATAATAGTGAAGAAGAACGTGTGATTCGAACTGACGTTTGAATCACCAAAAATTGAACCTAAGCGTTACCCATCAGGCTACTGGCCGATTTTTAGAATTCGATTATTAAACTCGACTATACTCCACTGATGTGAATTGTTATGTTATCGCTATGGTATACGGCTTTGATTTATTTTCTTATTCGATTTTTCGTTTGGTGCTCTTCACTATTTTGCTTGTGAATTGTGTGTGTATCTGTTAGAGTCGCCACACCACTCCCTTCCCAGTAACTTCGTTACGATCAGCTTCGGTGCGAACGACGAACGAACGAGAGAATGTCGGAGCAAGCGAGTGTGCCTTGGTGCTCTATGCAGAAGTCATGATCGTGTGTGAAGTTCTGTTTACTACGGGAAGTGTGTGCTGCCTGTGCAGATCACGTCGTAGTCACCAATTATAGCGTTTGAAATAATAGTGAAGAAGAACGTGTGATTCGAACTGACGCTATGACAGTTTGAATCACCAAAAATTGAACCTAAGCGTTACCCATCAGGCTACTGACCGATTTTTAGAATTCGATTTTTAAACTCGACTATACTCCACTGATGTGAATTGTTATGTTATCGCTGTGGTATACGGCTCTGATGTATTTTCTTATTCGATTTTTCGTTCGGTGCTCTTCACTATTTTGCTTGTGAATTGTGTGTATCTGTTAGATTCGCCACAGATTCTCTTGAGAGCCCTTATGCAATGCAGCGTTTTCTTTAGCTGCAATGTCAGTTGGCGTCCTCCCGGCCAGAATATTTATAGCATCTTCGGATACCGTTCGGAATGCACAACATACTCTTAGTGACGCCAGTCTATGTGCGGAGTTCACTCCCCCCATGTACGACTTATACTGTGCGGCTCCTGCCCATTAGTGAGCTGCATACATTATAATGGAGGTGTTGACACTGGTTATGAGTTTCCTTATGTGGGGCCGGGGTCCTCCAACATTGGGTAGTCTCGCTAGAACTTTGCATATTCTTGCCGTTTTTTCACTCGTTTTTCTCAGGTGTTCCTTGAAGCTCAACCTGTTGTCAATTTTAACTGCCTCCGTCTTATGTCCAGCTAGTTTCAGTCCGGCTATATCTAGCCAGCATTTAATGCTCTGGATTGCTTGGGAGCAAATATTCTCCAGGTCATCTAGATGTTTAGCTACGGCCACTATTGCCAAATCATCTGCGTACCCAATGATTCTAGCCCCCTCCGGTACATTGACCCTGAGCACACCATCATACATTATATTCCATAACAACGGACCTAATACAGATCCCCGAGGTACGCCCGTTGTTATTTGATATTCCTGTGGTCCCTCATCTGTATCATACAGCAGTCTTCTATTCGAGAGATAGTTTGCTAGTATACGCACCAAGTAGGATGAGACTTATAGATCGCGCAACGCTTCTAGAATCCGATTCCATTTTTAACATCTAGCGTCACCACCGCGCAATATTTCTTTGTACCCCCTAGCCATCGTGCTTCAGCTATCGCGTTGCGAGCGATGTCGCACACCACAGATAGTGCCTTATCGGTTGATCTTCTTTTCCGGAATCCATACTGCGATTCAGAAAACCCCGATGTCCCCTCAGTGAATTGTTCCAGGCGATTGGCAATTACTCGCTCAAGCAGTTTTCCTGTCGTGTCCAACATGCACAACGGACGATAAGATGACGGCGCCTCTGGATTCTTTGGAATAAGCACAAGTCGCTGTTTTTCCATCGTTTGGGAAATTGTCCTGTTTGAAGGCAGATTGTGAAGAGACTGCTGAAAACTTCCGGGTTTTTTGTTAAAGCACTCTTCACTACAGCGTTAGGGATACCACCCAGTCCCGGGGTCTTGTTTTTTTTGACAACCCTTGCAGCCAAGAGCACCTCTTCGGGGGTCACGGGAGGTATCTCTCCTTCAGTGATACTCCACTCCTCTTGCACTCTCAACACCTCATCACACTGTGGGAAGAGAACAGCAACGATTCTTGTCACGTCAGTTTTGCTTTTTTACATTTGACTACTGTTGTTCTGTAGTCTTTTCATGACTATGCTGTAGGCGCAGCCCCGTGGGTTGTTATTTAATTCATCCTTTAGTGAGCAGAACGCGTCATATTTACTTTTGCGGATCACATTCCTCAACTCGTTCCGTTTGTTGACGAATCCCGCATGCAACTGTGGGTGTCCCTTTTATGTTCTCCACATTCTGCCGGCCTTAGATGTGGTATCTGGATTCTATGATCCGCCTGCATATGCATTTGAATTTTCATTCACTTTTGCAGATATCCATTAATGTATTGAATAAGCCGATTAAGCTTAATCAAGATATAGGAGTTCATATGAAGATGACTTCGATTAATGATGGAGGTCGGCTCCAAAGGGGTAGGTATTAGGGAGTGTCAGGAGTGTCGTGTAGAACCCCCCCCCCCCCCCCCCCCCCCCCAACAAGAATATTATTCTTCGAAGAGGAATAATACTCTTAGGGTGCAGATACATGTGTGTACGATTGAGCGCGGGGTTTGTGTTTGTGACGGCTTACAAAAATGTGGTTCTATTTGTCCCTTTAACTTTGTTTTTATATTCGTCGACTTAATGTTTATTTGACTTGGGACTAAATTTTATTGTGTTTTATTTATTATTTTTCGTATCGTCTATAGTTTTACCCTTTATTTATATGTAGATATAAGTGTTAACGTTTTGTTCGATGTATTGTTTTTTTGTTGTTTCGTGAATGTTGGTGAATTCCACGTCTCTAGTGATGTCCATTTTATGATCTCCACATTCTGCAGGCCTTAGTGTGCTCTACATAGCTCACGGAAATTCCTTTATTTAATCGTCATTTGAGTTTTCGTTTGTTTGAGTCCATTTTGAGTGAGTAAGCTGTACCGCTAAATTCACGAAGGTATCCAACATTCACCATATTTCTGGCCCATTGTTCGTACGGGGTTCTTCCTCTGAGGGCACTGATTGGTCATCTGTTCCATATATAGTTGCCGGCACTCACAGCCCGTCCCCAAAAACGTGCCTCTAGATTAAATTGTATGAGGAGGCATCTCGCCATCTTCAGAATTGGATTCTTCCGTTTTGCTACTCCATTCTGCTATAGGGTGTGTGTCGTTGAGTGTTTTCGGTTGATTCCGATTTCCTTAAGAAAGTATTAAATTCGTGATTAACATATTCCTAACCATTATCGGATTAAAGACCGTTTTAAGGTCCTTAAAGGCGTTGAGCACTTCACTTTTGCACTTTATCATGCGAACTACATACCATCGCGACACGCATCGATGAATATCTCAAAATATCGTAACTTACCGATTGATTCTATATTCATCAGCTCGCACACGCTCCTGTGGACCAGCTCCAAAATATCTTTTTCTTTCCGATTTCTGTGGGAATGGAGACATCACCATTTTTCCCAGTATCCACGTGTGGTATTTGAAGTCTTATTTGGAATTGTTAATATTCATTCCGCGCACGGCGTCGTTGTGGTGACTTGTGGAAAAGCTCTTGGTGCTTAAGTGTCGTGTGCTTGTAGAATTTTCTGTCTAGAATTGTAGGAACGTGCAGATGTTGCGCGAGTGTCGGAAGTACACTGACAGGAATAGTTCTTCAAAGAATTTGGTAACATATAGCTACCGGCGTTGAAAGTCTTTATCTTTCCATGTATACTATTCCATGAACTGAGTTCATTTGTTGCCCAATCAATCAATCGGATAATATCCCCAAATCCGCAATTCAGTGCAGAGTAGCACACAACGTTTTGATAAACGTCTTGCCATATAGGGCAAACAACTTCTGAATTTAGTCGTGAGTTCCATAATTTGACACAATTCTACAGGAATAATCATTGCACAAACACGTATAGAGGTTTTGCAACGCTGCAAGTCGTCTCTAGTCAATAAACACATCAAAGTGAATACTATCGGTTACATCCGAGTATTTCAATCTGAGGATCCTATCTAGTTCATCGATTTGAAATAAAGAAAGAAAATGAAAACCTTATTTTAATCCACAAATTTGTATACACTCTGATGGGTTCGATGATGTCCTCTTTATCCAAATCCGTTCGCCAAGTGTGACATACGACGTCAATTGTGATTTGAAGTACCATTTCTTTCTTCTTTTAACTCTTCTACCATCTCTTTTGTGGTCGATGGAATACGAAACGTACGAGGCAATTTATTTTTACCCCATGGCCATCGTGCTGTGTGTCATTTCAAGCGCTCACTTTCTCTCATGCATTTCTTATAGCATCCCTCGATTTTCAACTTCCAGCTCTTGTCCTTGCCAGTGTAGTGTGTAGTATATTGTCGATATTAACAAACAGCCGGAAGCAATCCTGGGCTCTGAATACCGACAAACACAGGAATCTTTCGAACGGAGTCAAATTGGATGCTAAATATTTGATGCGGTTAAAAGGAGTGAATGTTTCTTCCTTGTATGTTAAGTCATGACGACCTTAATGATGCACCGTACTTTAAGAATAAATCCTTTATTTACTTTCATTTATCTTCGTATTTTACTTTCGTTTAGGTCACCCATATCCATGAGAGGTTTAAATCGGACCGCATCGCTATTACGAAACCAGAAGAGGACCGCCGCAGGCGAACTATTATTGTGGAGAAAAAAAATGCCAGCTATGGATTTACCCTACAAAGTTATGGTATCCACTATAAGAAGGAACAAGAAGTTGAGATGATAACGTACGTTGACTATGTGGAATACGATGGCCCTGCTTACAGGGCTGGTATGAGAGAAGGAGATGTCATACTATCCATCAACGGCACTGATATGGAAAAGGCTGATCACAAGACACTCGTGGACTTTATCAAGAACTGCGATACCAGGATGAGAATGGTGGTTCTGTTTGAAGATTGTGTTCGGAAGGTATGCTTTTGTGCGATCGCACATTCGTATTGTGGTCTAGTTTAATATTAGTATATCATTTTAGGTGAACCTTCACATGCGTTACATGCAGCTGCAGAATATTTTACAGAGTAAAATGAACGAGCTGGAAAGAATTTGTCTGCGTGAGAGAGAACTCCTTGAAGGTAAATGGAAAACACACAGTCTTCCTGCGAGAAAAAAAGCAACGACGTCACCAACTGATGGAGATAATGGAGTCTCACCAACGGCAGGAGAAACACAGCCGCCCTTTTATAGACCTACCTTGTCCACTGAAGACGTTGTTAATGTTGGTCGTCACCAAGCATCTACTATTATTCCACCGCCAGCTCAGTTTATGTTGACATATCAGTACTTAGATCCCACATATCGATATGTTTTAAAGCCATCCACATCTAGTAGCAGTGGAGAGTACTTTATTAGCATGGGAGGTAGTGTTCGAAGTCCAAGCGATCAACAGTTTTTTTTCACTCGCTCTGGATCTGCTGATAATCCAACTTTATACGTCAGCCAATCGCAACAGCATCACTTGCAGCAACAACAGCAGCAACAACAGCAGCAACAACAACAGCAACAACCACAAATCCAGCCGCAGGTGCAGCAAACGCAATTAAGACCAAATCCACCGCCCCCACCACCGCGCACTTGCGAGAAACATCAACATCCTCTCACTCAAGAGAAACAACTGCATGCCCAAGTTCAACCGCAACAAGAAAAAGAGACTGCCAAGTCCCACAAAAGTCGTCATTGCCATGGTCATTCGTGCAATCCATGTATTGGGAATTTTGGTCGGAAATCATCGATTGATAAAAACGGCGATAACGTTAGTTTAGATGCTTATGATTTAGCTAGTCCTTGCTGCGATGCTCATTGTGTTCCAACTAGACGTCGGACGCGACATCACAAGGAACACCATCATAAGCACAAGCATCGCGACAAAGAAACAAAAGAAAAACAACAGCGCCCCAAATCACAATCACATACCTCACCAGCAGCTACCAATCGACATCAGCATCACCACCATTCCAACCAACAGCAGCAGGTGCCACAGCAACCAATTCAGCAACAACAACAAACACAGCAGACACAATCACAATCACAACCTCAGCAACATCGATATATACATCAGCACCAGCATTCAACCCATACTTGTGAGGTAAATAAACCTCGTTCGCGTTACTATGACTTAACAGCCGGTCTAGCAAGTCATTGCAGTTTACATTCGTGCACGTCTAGCGAATTCGCCCCAGTCGATAGCTCAGCATCATACACCACATCCATTAGCACCGACACCCTTTACTGGGATCCCCAAAGCGAGAGTACTTCCAGTCGCCAACACTCAACAAAATCCCGACAATCTTATCACCAATCGACTGCTGGTCAACCGCCACCACAACATAGTACATTACCTCCTCAGCAACCACATGGGGTCTACCACCAGCGTTATCACATCACCGCCACCCATATCCAGCCATCTCAAGTATACCCAAATCCACAGTACGTACATAAACCAAAATCTTGGGACAATCTTACCACTAAAGCTATTGGCGGTTATGGATTCGGCTATGGCTACCTGGACACTGTTGACCCTAAACCGCCTATAAAATTTCAAATAGCCCAACAGCGTCACTCGATTCCCAGAAAAAACCCGTACGGCCGCTATTCTACGTACACAGATGTGGAAAACTACGCTCCGCCACCATCGCAGTTTGTTGAAGAACTAACCACTACCACAACAACTATTACAACAACTAAGTCTACCGAAGAACTTATAGCTCCAATCTCATGTACGGGTTCCGATGTTACCATTTGCGACTGCGGAAAGCCTATTGGCGTACAGGCAGTTAGTCCAATGCCACCTCAGTTTCAGAACGCCAAACTCTCTCAACATACTAACTGCCGTTTAGGATACTATTCAAATTTACCCAGGCCCCTAGCTAACGCTGCAACATCCACGGAAGACAACGAACCCCAGGTGCATACCATCTCCGAGATGACTCGCTTGTAAAAGATCCAGCCCTTCAATTCAGTTTTAAACACTTTGGGGAGGTGTGAGAGTTGTATACTTTTCGAAGTTCCTGTGGATGGAATTTAGGTCTTTAACTTCTTAGGAGCACGCCGCGACGCTTCATGGTGTTAAGGTGGATTGGCCTTCTTAGGAGCACACGGAAATGCAGAAAGCAGAAGATATAGCAATAACTTCACGAGCATATTTTTCAGTTTAAAAAGGTAGACTTTAAGTCTTCCGGCAAACAAGGCGGGAATTCGTTCTGGGGATATAAGAACGTGTTTTGGTTTTTATTGAGAGCCTATCTTGGGGTTTATTGAAAGGCCTAAAACGTAACTTACCATCTTGTTACGGTAGATAAAGACGTATTCCAAGATGACTCGCTTTTAAAAAAACCAACCTTTAATTTTAGTCGTAAACACTTTGAAAGTGGTGTACTTCTAGGAGTTACAGTGGGTGGCGTTTTAGTCATTATCTTCTTTGGAGCATGCGGAAATGCAGAAAGCAGAAGAAATATTATTAACTTCACGGGTATGTTTTTCAGTTTAAAAAGGTAGACTTTGAGGTAGGACTTCCGGCAAACAGAGGGCGGTCTTTATTGAGAGTGTATTTTGGCCTTTACTGGAATGCTTAAAACTCAACTTACTCAACATTCTAAATCCGAAGGAACTCTAGGTGCATATCATTTCCGAGATGACTCACTTGTAAAAGAGCCAGCCCTTCAACTTAGTTTTAAACACTTTGGGGAGGTGTGAGAGTTGTATACTTTTTGAAGTTCCTGTGGGTGGAATTTAGGTCATTAACTTCTTAGGAGCACGCCGCGACGCCACATAATGTTAAGATGGATTGTCCTTCTTAGGAGCGCGCGGAAATGCAGAAAGCAGAAGAAATAGTAATAACTTCACGAGCATGGGAATTCCTGCACACGGAAGGCGGAATGTTCGTTCTGTGGATAATTGCATGAGAGCGTATCTTAGCCTTTAGGACATAAATCTTAAATCGGAACAAATCATATGTTTTAAAAATTTTGAGGAGGTAGGACACTTCTGTATTTTTACTATTTTTGTCAGTGTTAAACCTTTTAAGGAGATCGGAGAAATACAGGAAACAGAGGCAATACTAATAATTTCACGAAGATTGTTGTCATTTTAAAAGTCTAGATTTTCACTTAGGACTTTCGGAAAACACAAGGTTGGTGATTTGGAAATATAATGGCATGTCAGCGGATCTTTTTTCAATAAACAGCTTAAAACTCATGTTACCATGTTGATAAGATTGGTAAAAACGTATACTTCTAATTCCGAGACGACTCGCTTATAAAGCAACAAGCCCTTCATTTTAATTTTAAATACTTTGAGGAAGTATATGAGTTATATACCTTTAGGAGTTCCTGTGGGTGGAAATTTGATCCTTACCTTTTTAACAACTCGAAGGAATCAAAAGCAATACTAATGACTTCATGATGATTGTTGTGAGTTTGGAAAGGTAGATTTTCAGTTATCATCATCATCGGCACTACAACCGGGAACCGGTCTTGGCCTTATTTAGCAAGTCCTGAGGATTGTTAAATTTTCCATAATGATTTGTTTTTTCCGAGCAAGGTCATTAGTCTTGCGCCAGAGGTTCCTTGACGGGGAATCGAACTCCGGTCTCCCGGTTGGCAGGCGGATATATTACCCACTATACTATCGAAAAGCCCAGATTTTCAGTTAGGTCTTTCCAAAAATGCAGGGCAGGGTTCCTTCTAGGGATATATTCGTATAAGGATATACTTTAGTCTTTACTGAAACTTGCCATGTTGCTGAGGTGGACAAAGACGTATCCTGTTAATTAGGATATACGAGGGTGGCCTGAAAAGTTTCCGACCTCAACGTGAAGATAGCAGCATTCGTCAATAAAAGTGAATGTAGTTGTGCACTTTTTGACTGTTACTTCCCAAAATTTCAGCCATTTTGGACCCGTAGTTTTTATTTAACAGTCGTTTGAGTGAGTCGACGGGTTTTGTTTTTTTTTTTTTTTTTGGAGCCGATTCCCCCCTTGCAGTCCACTGGTTTGACTGTATTTTTGTTTCGGGTGTATTGTAAAGTGTTGTAAAGATGTATGGCTGTAACGTCAATTGTAATGTGTTGTTGAATTGTAATCGAGCTGCGCCAATGGTAACTACTTTTGTTGGGTGTTATTGTATTTGTAATGGGCTCCTCGATAGTATAGTGTTTAGTATACCCGCCTGTCATGCGGGAGACCGGGGTTCGATTCCCCGTCGGGGAGCCTCTGGCGCAAAACTAATGACCTTGCCCGGAAAAAACAAATCATTATGGAAAACTTAACAAGCCTCAGGACTTGCTAAATAAGGCCAAGACCGGCTCCCGGTTGTAGTGACGATGATGATGATGATTGTATTTGTAATGATATTTTTGCGATATGGTTGCTTCGTCACAAAATATTACGGGCTGCTCCAGTTGTAACACAAATTGAAGTTGAAACAGAATGTAAAGTTGTACAGAGGATATAGACTAATGTTCATGTTGCAGACTGTTAGGGTTACAATTGAAGTTTTATCACAAGATGCAGTCGTGGTCGGAAGAAAACACGTGTTGCAGCAAAAGGTCGAAGCTTTAACAAATGCCCTTAGAGGATGAAGATGCTGGGGTGTTGGGCTGCGCCAGTTGTTACCGTACACGTTGTTGGGGTCTGCTTTGTTATATACATGGTTACTAGTATGGAATTACCTCAATCAGTTGGGGTAAAATCCGCGTTTTTGTTGTTCTTCGTCTCGGTTGTTATTCGTTTACCCCTTGAAGTCGATTTTCACATCGTAATATCTTCCTTTCATCAATCATCTAAAATGTCGAACTTCATCTCTTTTCACTTCACACAGTTACACTTCCTTCAGCCTGGACTCCGCTACGACAGCCGTTTTGCTCTCTCAACCGGTCACACACCGTTACTGACCGGCCGTTTTATACCCTGCAACAGAATGTTAGAAAATTCACCGGTTACCTGGGTACAGCTGTATTGATCTGTGGCGTTTCTAACAGATACACACACAACGCACAAGCAAATAGTGAAGAACACCGAACGAAAATCGAATAAGAAAATGCATCAGAGCCGTATACCATAGCGATAACATAACAAAATCTACATCAGTCGAATGTACTTGAGTTTAGAAATCGAATTCGTACACACGGCGGTGGCCTGGTGGGTTGCGCTTTGGTTTAATTTTTGGTGATACTAACTGTCATAGCGTCAGTTCGAATCACACGTTCTTCACTATCATCCCAAACGCTATAGATCCGCCAGCCCCGCGGAAGCTCAAGCCCGAACAGAGAAACACAAACACGCCTCCAACATAGGTTATCCTCCAACTTATCTTTAAATCGCTTTCACATGCAACGAACAGTGTTTCCACGAATAGTTTACACTTATTATTATATGTCATTATTCAAAGCAAAGTTAATTATTATATTCATTTACTCGTACGTTTACTTATCTTGACTTTACATTTATTAATTAAAAAGAACTCCCGTATCGTTTTTTCTTTGTATTTTCTAATCTTTCTTTGTTTTTTCCTTTGTCTGGGCCAGAACGCACAAGATCTTCGACCTTACGTGTTCACGCACTCAAAGCTACCTTTCGACTCTCCCATCTCTCCGAAGCGAAACGCGCCGCAGTCGTCTCTGCAGAGTCCACAACTCAACGAAATCAGAATCGGGCATACGTACTATTAGAACTCAACGAAAGCAGTATCGTGCACACGCTTGCAATGACAATCCAAAATGTGGGTCGTGGGTCCTAATCTTTCCCTTATTTCTGTATATCCTCAACGATTTAATGATTTAATCTCCCCGCTCGGTGGGATACTGGGGATGGGGGAGGTTGCCACGTAACAGTATAATGGTGTATCCAAGTTTCATCGACAGTAATTAAGGGTGGAACCTCATGTAAATAGCCTGTTTTTCAGGAATTTTGTTTGAAAAATGTAATGCGTAGATTAATTTGCAATTTAAGGCAAAATTTATTTACTTTATAATATTTAAGGAATATATTTTTTTAAGACTAATCGTTAACAATAAAACGGTGCAATGGCGGCTTGAAAACAGCGTCTTGAAAATGCGTCGTGCAGCATACAAGTCACAAAAATGATCTGAAACAAAAAATACAAAATGGGTTCTTTAGTTTATGCAAAAACGCTCAGAATGACGTTCCCCTTTTATTAAAATTTGCAAATTTGCAAAAATGGCGAAGCTTTGAAAAAAAAGGATTTTCTTTTATAAATAATTGTTAATAACAATGTTTTAAATAAAAAATCGGAGCTGAGGCCAAATATCTATAGAATTTCTATACCAAACTTCATAAAGATCGAATGATTAGTTTTTGAGCTACGTTGCACGGCGTGCGAAATTTTGCGTTTCGAGAAAAACGCGTTTAAAGTTTGAGTAACAGAAAAATCGTGAAAAAATTCGTAATTCGTTCTAACTTACCGCAGTGTTTTGCTAATCTGCGATTCCAGGGCTATAGAGTAGACCTTCCTCTTCTTCAAACTGTTCTAATTAAATCGTTTTATCCGCTCCTGCTGTTCAATACGGCGTTTGTTTGAGTGCTCGGCCCAATTATATTGTTTACTTGAAAATAAAGTACAAGGAGTTCTCGGATCACTTTCTAACTTTTTGTCTCGTATTTTTGAGGACATTTCCTATCAATTTAGGCAAAAACAAAAAATGGCTAAAAAATTTCATTTTACATGAGGATCCCCCCTTAATCGGCGCCAAAACTCAGATTTATTACGCCTAAACTGCGCCAACAGAGCATTGGAAATGTTCATTCGAACACGTTTTTGGTCTAACGTCAGTAAACGCGGCACCCAACGCGCGGACAGCTTTCCCATGCCTAAATCTTGTGGTAATCACATTTTTTTGACATTTTCATAGTCTCTGCTATCATCATCATCGGCACTACAACCGAGAACCGGTCTTGGCCTTATTTAGCAATTCCTCAGGCTTCTTAAATTTTCCATAATGATTTGTTATTTTCCGGGCAAGGTCATTAGTCTTGCGCCGGGGGCTCCCCGACGGGGAATCGAACCCCGGTCTCCCGTGTGACAGACGGGTATACTAACCACTATACTATCGAGGAGCCCAGTCTCTGCTATCTCTCTCACTTTAATTCGGCCGTCGTCTAGCACCGTTTGGTGAACTTTAGCGATGTTATCGTCAGTTGTTGCAGTTTTTGGACGTCCAGAACGTTCATCGTCTCCCAGGCTCTCACGGCCATGTTTGAATTCAGCTGCCCAAAATTTCACTGTGGTAAATAATGGTGCAGAGTCCCCATACACAGAGTCCAACTCACTTTTGATTTGCGTAGGCGTATTGCCTTTCAAAAACAAAAATTTAATGACAGCTCGATACTCAATTTTGTCCATTTTCACCAAAACACTCACATCGACTTACTCAAACGACTGTCAAATAAAAACGACGTGCCCAAAATGGCTGAAGTTTTGGTGAGTAACTGTCAAAATATGCACAACTACATTCACTAGCTTTTATTGACCAGTGCTGCTATCTTCACGTTGAGGTCGCAAACTTTTCAGCCCGTCCATGTTCATTTTAAATTGGAATGAATCTCAGGTGCACATCATCTCCTACTCGTTTGTAAAACAGCTAGTTCTTTGTTTTAGTTTGAAGCATTTTGGGGTGGTATAAGAAGTGTATATTTTTAAGAGCTCCTGTAGGTACGATTTTGGTACATTATTAACCCAAATAGTTGCTCCCTTGACGTTTTCGAATTTGAGAAGCGACTGAGGGATTCTTGTAAATATTTCACTGGCTGTAAATATCTCCGTTTTGGCGCAAGGCTAATAACCTTGCCCAGAAAAGCAAATTATTATGGAAAACCTAACAAGCTTCGGGACTTGCTAAATAAGGCCAAGACCGGATCCCGGTTGTAGTGCCAATGATGTCGAGTATGATTAAATCTTCTAAGAAGGTCGGAGAAATGGAGGACTCAGAGCCAATACTAATAATTTCATGAGGCATGTCTTAAGTTTAAGAAGGTACGTTTTCAGTTTTGGAGTTTGAAAAAAAATAAGGTGGAATATTGGTGATATGGCATAAGCATCTTGGTCTTTATTCAATGGTGGAAGTCTTGACTTACCATACTACTAAGTTGGTTAAACACGCATGCCCCTTTTTGTTTTTAAAGGGCCTTTAATTAGGCCTATTTAAATTAAGACACACGTCTTAAATCGGAATTAGTGGTGAAAGAAAAAGGTTGTTTGTGTGGAGGTTCAATCGACAAGTGTGTCCCATTGAATCTTAGAAACAAAAACCGTTCTATTTATAAAATTTAATCTTTCAAATTATTGGTAGGTCGAGTGACCTCGAGTTCTTGGCCTTGTATGGGTTGTAATTTGATGGTTTTTTCTTCTTTTAGATCTTAAACAAATCTATTAGGTGAAAGGGGTCTAGTGGGAAGGGGACAAACTTATCTGGAGAGTTTAGAAAAGAATTGTAATACTTGATTGAAGCAGGAAGCACATCTAAGAATGAATTGTTTTATAAAGTGAAGAATATGGATCTTAGTGGATTGACTTTGATGTAGGTAGACAATTTTTGAAAGGTAGACACTTCCATTGGCCAATCTTGAAATGGTGGCAAATGTGTCAAAACTGATAAGATAAAAAAAAATTCGATCAAAAATTGCGGTAGAGAAAGGCATTGCTGGTTGCGGTAGGAAAAGTATTGTTGTTCATATCAATTGGTAAAAATAAATTTACCAGACCTTTTTAGTAACGTCAAGCATTGAAGACTAAAATAGTGTAAACAGTAATTCCTTCAAAATGTTGAGGATAGGATACAAGAAAAGGAAAAGTAAGTGGCTTTTTGAAGATTGAGGCAATGTCATATACTGAAATGTTTGAGCGACTTAATTAGTGTTTCAGAATTTTTTCAGGTTTGCTTATTCCAACTGACTTAATAATAATAATATAGTACTTGTGTATTATGAATGTCATCATCATCATCGGAACTATAACCGGGATCCCGCCTTGGCCTTATTTAGCAAGTCTCTCCACCGGTATCCGGTCCTTATCCGAGATGTTAAATTGTTCATAATCATTTGTTTTTCCGGACAAGGTATTAGCCTTGCGCCAAGTATTATGAATGTACTCTCTAAATATTATGTATAATACTTGTGTATTATGAATGTACTCTCTTAATGTCTGTCACGACAAAGTCACAAGCTAAAAGAATAACGAAATGTTTTGCTACATAATCACCTTATTTTCCTGGAAAGTATTAAATGGAAAGTTTTAGTAAAAATATCTCTTCGAGCGCCCTCAATCACAAACTAACTCGGTTGTGACACCTGCATGGTTGTGTATAAATTCACCAGTCTGTGCTATTGAATCTCTTAGGTGATACCCTCTCTTCTTATGTTATATATTCTTTTAAGTTGTTGGTAAGTTGTGGGACTTTGAGATCCCTGTCATACCTGGGCTAGAATATGAGAATTTTAGGAAAAGTATCTGGGCTAGGCCAGAAATGGCGATGATAGGACTTAAAAAGTGACTCTTTTCGTAAATCCAAGCTTTCACAAGAGTATTGGTAAGTTGCTGCGTAGCGTAGTTTCTGAATGACAATCATTTAAATGTATCAACTATATCGTGAAGTTTTTGACGTATTTCTAAAGTGGTGACCTTATTTGGGCGACTTGGGTGATTTACATCACATACCATATACCCAATATTTTATTGTTGATAGTGAAGGTGCTCAATTTTCAATTTTTCTATTGTCATAAAATCGCAAAAGTTATTTTATTTAAATGTGTGCCATTCATAAATGATATCATTCAGCAACATTCCATATTGGCAGGATTGTTGTGAAATACTACGTTTACGAAAAATTGCACTTTTTATATATTGGTGGTGTCATTTTTTTCTAGGTCCCCGAATCATAGTTTTTGTTTTTTCTTTTAGATATTGAGTCTTATTAGTAAGGGAAGGGGAACTATTGAAACTGAGGTTTATGGATGAAGAAATATCTGAAAAATTTGGAGAACAATTGTGGCAACAGGTTGTAGGCTGGAAGAATATTTATGGACGAATTCTTTTAAAAACATAACTTCCAACCGGATTGGACCTGATGGACCTTTCAGGATGTAGATCTTAACAGATTGGTTACGTTCTAGGTGGGCAATCTTTGAAAGAAGGACACTCCTATTATTAGACAATACTCCTTAGAAAGTTTTGGGAACTGATGACATGGTAACGAAATTTTGGCTGAGAAGAAGTTTTGGCTGAGAAGAAGTTCTATCTTCATTGATTTTTCATGCGTTTTTCACCTTTCACAGTTCTTAAAACAGATTTATGGGTTTGACGCGTACGACCTTTTCGATTCTTCCACACAAAATATTCTATACCACGACTGTTAGCCAAAATTTCTTTACCATGTCATCAGTTTCCAAAACTTTCTAAGGAGTATTGTCATATCATATGGATGTTTAATTAGCTTCCCGCGTGAGTGTTCCCGGAGCGTTACAACCTGCAACTGTTCAAGAAGTTATTTGGTAGCAACTCGAGGCGTCCGCGCGGCGCTACAGGTTCACCTCTCCTGAGAGAAGTGTAATTAAAAAAAAATGAAACGAACATGTATCAACCAAATATCTCATATTTCAAAACTATAAAACATGGTAAATATAAAACCATGTTTTTCTAAATAATTACCATAGGATCTTGGAAGGTGTTAGGTGAGAAGTTTTAGTAAAAATGCCAACTGAACTTTGTTTTACAGTCGAAACTAGTTTCCATATGCTGACATTTTTTAAATATCCCCATTAGGTATGGGTACTACAATCTTAACCTAAATACTTTATTAGAATTGTTGATAATGATGAATATGTTGGGCTCCTCGATAGTATAGTGGTTAGTATACCCGCCTGTCACGCGGGAGACCGGGGTTCGATTCCCCGTCGGGGAGCCTCTGGCGCAAGATTAATGACCTTACCCGGAAAAAACAAATCATTGTGGAAAATTTAACAATAGGACTTGCTAAATAAGGTCAAGAGCGGTTCCCGGTTGTAGTGCCGATGATGATGATAATGAATATGTTACCTCACTAAACACAGACTTGTTTAGTTTTGCCGCAACAACATAAACATTTCTGAGGTTATTCGGTTACGATTCGTCGGTTTTCGTCATTTGAGTCGCCTTGCTTAATTGGTGATATCTAATAGACGGATGGCTTCAACGTTCACATGAAGGAAATATTTTTCTTCTTCATTGGGATATTCACAGATCATATCCTACATATTTTTTATTTCTCGGTCGGTACGTACTACTTTGTTTGATACTTAGTGTTCACGCATTCGTATTGGTGCTTATGAACTCGTTTTGACCACACTGAATTATGTGACGAATTGACCAATGTGCACAACCCCAGATTAGTACGCCATATAATTATTGTAATTATTGTGTGATGTGCTATATGTTTGCAATGCAGGTCTAACTTGGAATAATTGTCTAGCCAGCCAAAGTATTTGATGTGTTTCAAGCCCGATTTGTTCCACTTTTTTCGTACATGATGTTTCCAATCCAATTTTGTGTCAAGATGAAGACCAAAATATTTTGCTGAATCTGTTTGGGGTATTTGTTGATATATTTTTTCAGGCTACTATTTTTTAGCGTAGGTTCCATATACGTAGCGCTTATGTTCCATATACTGATTTCAACCAATTGAACTCTATTTCTCAGTTCACGGTTCATTTTCTTATATTGCTTAGTGCACATTGGAGTTTTTCCACTGCCCATAGCATCATCAGCAAATATGTCAGTGGATGTGTCATCTGTTGTTGGACTGCATGCCTTATACAACAGGTTCAGAAGTGGAAAAGGGACTATTTAAACTGACAAAGTTTATGGAGGAAGAAATATCTGAAAATTTTGGAGAACAATTGTGGCAACAGGTTTGGGGCTGGAAGAATATTCATGGATTAATTCTGTAAAAAACATAACTTTCAACCGGATTGGGCCTGATGGACCTTTGTTTGGAAGAATCGAAAAGGTCGTACGCGTTAATTGGTAAAAACAAAACCATAAATCTGTTTTAAGAACTGTGAAAAGTGAAAAACGTATGAAAAATTACTAAATTAGAATAAATTGATTGATTGATTTTTATTTAGCTTAATGCAAGCTTAAAATTAACTTAACATAAAAACCTTACAGACTATCTTAAAATCTAGAGTAGTGGTTAAGATCTTATTCAATTATGCAATCGAAAAAAAGGAGAAGAAAACCAGGAAGTTGAAGATTACTGGGCGATAGGGGAGGTAGGAACCCAGGGAAGAACGAGTGTATGTGGGGGTGGTGAACGCGGCCTTTGTGCGACAGTGGGGGGCATGTGATAGAACAACACTGTCCACAGTTGAGCTTCATATCATCGTCAGCATAGAACAGGTAAAGAAAGGGTCCAAAAAATCTTCCCAGTGGTATTCCCATTTGTTTTTCCAAGAATATAGATAAGGTTAAATTTTCGATTATACAGATTTAATTTCAGAAATTGACAATCGTTTTTTATCCAAAAAGTTATTCATCTACGACTCTATCAAATATGTGCGATTTATCAAGGAATACTGCAGGACAATATTTCTATTAAATCGTTGAATTTATCTATCGTCTAGTGCTTTGTTTTTGAACCCAATTTAGAAATCAAATATATCGATTAAAGATTCAATTCGCCTAAGGAGCAGATTTTCATATAGCTTAGGCAAGGTTTGCATCAGAGAATTTGGTCTATGGGAGGCAAATCTGGAGGAAGTAGACTTATCCGGAGGATGTAGACCTATCCGGAGGATGTAGACCTATCCGGAGGATGTAGGCTTATGCAGTTTTTAACATGGCTCTGCAACATTATCTGCTGTTTTAACATGATTATTGCATTTTGTGGCAACTTGGAAGGAGTCTCAACCTCCAGCAGGTATTAAATAGATGCCACCATTATGACAGCTTCTCACAATAGTTCTTTAAATAGATAGTGAGATTTCTTCCCGGTTGTAGTGTCGATGATGATGATGAGATTTCTTCAACACCTAGGAGAGTCTTTGGTTTAAATTCTTATGAAGCTCCTCTGTTATGTCGTACATAGGCAACTCTTTGAATTCTCAATGCAGTTGGTGTTACATCAACATTTAATTAAATGTCCCAAAATTGGAATAGAGCTACTTGTGTGAACAATTCTGCTGAATATTTATTTTCTTGTATCCACCTGCCATTAGTATCCTTTAATAACGGAACTCGAAGGTCATAAAAATGTTCTGATTACCTTCCACAGTAAATACTCTTTGTTCGCCTCGAAACGTCTAATTGCTACTGTAGGAAGATAGAAGCTTTTTAGGAAACAAATTTAAATTCATGTGACAGTACAAAAGAAAAAGCTGCATCAGAGATCACTGATTTACTTGTTTATACTGAGCTTAGTTTGAATATATCAGAGATCTCCTTTTAAGATTTACTTTACAGTGTGCTCGGGCATGCATACTTTTCGAGCTCATTTTGACCCCCTAAAATACGAATTCATACTTGGGGCTTTGAGAGCATATTCTACAAGTGGTATACTACCGATTAAGACAACAACAACAACCAAATTGATGTTTTTTTCATCATCATCATCATCATCGGCACTACAATCGGAATCCGGTCTTGGCCTTATTTAACAAATCTGTCCGCCGGTTCCGATTTCGAGCCGATGTCATGCAGTTTGGCACTCCCAACCTCTGGGCGTCCTGGTCTACGCCATCCCTCCATCGCAGACAAGGTCTCCCGCGCTGTCTCCTTCCATACATCCTGTCACAAACGACTTTCCGGGCAGACTCAACTTCGCTCATTCGAGCTAGGTGTCCCGCCCACCGGAGTCTACCGACCTTGATTTTTCTTACAACATTAGCTTCAAGGTAGATTGCGTACAACTCATGGTTGTAGCGTCTCCGGAGTCGTCCTCCCTCACATACGGGGCCAACAATTCTCCTTAAGACCTTCCTCTCGAACGCCTCTAAGAGTTCAGAATGCCTTTTTTTTTTTTTGTTTTGATTTCAGTGGGAGCAAGGCCTTCATAATAATAATAACCTTGCCCGGAAAAATAAATTATTATGGAAAATGTAATCCCGGTTGTAGTGCCGATGATGGTGATGATACTATCAATTAAGAAAAAAAAATCGATTTTTTGAAGCCCCAACACCAGGATAGGCGTATATTTTATGTTACGTTTTTTTTATAAGGATTCGATGTAGACAATTCCGTGTGCACCTCAGAACACCGTTGTCATCACCTTGTCGCCCGATTTCACTGTCTACGCCTTCTTCGTAGCTCGTTTGCCTTCAGTGCCCCCTATTTTGATTGTTTCTTCGTCTGTCGAGTGCAGTAGTGCATCCATGTTTTATCCACAGTTACCTATCGGCGCAGACACAAATCAGTAAACCGGCGGTAAATAATCAAAACAGTTCCGGAATCAACCACATGATTGCGTTTATTCTCCATCAAGAGTAGACGCAGCATCCATCTTGCCGAAATTTTGTTCGCATCCAATTTTTTGTGTAGCTGTCTAGTGAGTAATGGTGTTTACTAAAAACATGTAATTATCGACGCCATGAATGCTATCGCTTGGGTATTGTAAGGATTTGTTAAAGGAAACTTGAATTAAAGGTTCAACACCTAGGAAACATGAACGACCAACAAGACATACTAAATGAACTGCAAAGTCCTAGGACTTTCAAATAGAAGGTTATATAAAAAAGTAAACTATTTTAGGCCGAGAATGCCACCCTGATCAGAAAGTTCCTCAACTAAATTAAGAGAGTACAAAATACAAGTTTATTCATTTATATTGTCCTTTTCAAAGTACTCTTCATTGACTGCAACATACTTATGCTAACACTTGATACAACCCTAGAAACAGTTTTTATACTCGGTGTTCAGTATAGCCATCAGAACCGGCTTCCACTATCTCCTGTCGGCTACTAAAATGAGTGTTTTTTTTTGACTTAATTGAAGAGAAATAAATCGCAGGGAGCCAAATCATTTGAATTCTGTCGGTGCTGTATAGTATTCGTTCGGATCTTTGTCAAAAACATCATAATGATGATACTGTGCGAATATGCGTTATCATGTTGCAAAATCACAGCCAATGTTTTTGTGATGTCAACAAAACCTTTGTTTTTGCAAAAAACGCAGATCTTCTGGCACCAAGTTTGCTACAACATACGAGAAATACATCACGTTGAGTCGGATTCAGCCTGGAAGTCATGTCTTTCGCTATGTCAACACTAACGCTTTTTGCAAGAACTTCTAATCTTTCGGGTGCAGCACTTACAAAGCCACACTATTAACTAACATGTCTTGAGTAGTTCCATGAGCAATGTTCAAATTCTCTGGTAGCTCTTTGATTACCAATTTACGGTTATTGACCAATATTTCATTCAATCTAACAATGTTTTCGTCGGAGTTCCGTGTTGACGGCGTTCGTAATCTTCGACTTCTGAAACATTTGCCACTAATAAACGACTATTTTTTTTAGAACATCGATATCGACACTCTTTTCTAAAATGTTTAAAGTTCGCAAAATTTAATACAAAGTCGTTGTTGCAAATGTAATTTTTGGAATGAAAATACAATGTTTGGAATGAAAATATGCAGAAAGACAGACGGGCTCAATATGGCGTTGTAGCGCCTATAACAGATAGACACACAATTCACAAGCAAAATAGTGAAGAGCACCGAACGAAAAATCGAACAAGAAAATACATCAGAGCCGTATACCATAGCGATAACAAAAATAATTCACATCAGTGGAGTATAGTCGAGTTTAAAAATTGAATTCTAAACACGGCTAGTAGCCTGATGTGTTACGCTTAGGTTCAATTTTTGGTGATTCTAACTGTCATAGCGTCAGTTCGAATCACACGTTCTTCACTATTATTCCAAACTCTATAGCGTAACTTTTGCAAATGTCATGCTACGATGCTGAAATTTAGTGGAAATGTTTGAAAAATGTACCTACTTAAAACAAAATGAATATAAGGCAATCTGAGTAGTTGAGAGGGCTACACGATGGAAGTTCCGGGAACTTTTTGATCATTGACAGTCAATTAGACGTAGCGCTATCCATTCGCCTCTCCTGAAAGAAGTTTTTAAAACATGAAAAAGAAGAGCTTTGCCGATGAAATTCTAGACCAGGTTTTTAAGAACATATTTCAGGATTTTATATGCTGGGCGTCCCAAAATTTACGCCAGAAGTAATTGTATTAATTTTCATTTACAAATTGTAACTTTTTTATTGATTCAGTATAAGATGAAGATCTAGAGTCGTTTCTAAAATTTGACTTCGGGGTTTTAGGTATACCAAAATTCATGCCAGAAGTAATTGTGTAAGAAAAAAACACTGAATTTCAATTGTAACTTTTTTAATGATTCGGTATAAGATGAAGATCTAGAGTAATTTTTGAAATCATACTTCGGTGTTTTTATCATCATCGGCACTACAACCGGGATCCGGTCTTGGCCTTATTTAGCAAATCTCTCCAGCGGTATTCGGTCCTTATCCGAGACTTGTTAAATTGACCATAATAATTTGTTTTTCCGGGCAAGGTTATTAGCCTTGTGCCAACCTTTCTCAGGATGTCGCTGTGCATGCATTGGTTCACCAAAGTAGCTATTCAGGGGTGTCGCGTGGAAGCTGCATGTCGACTTGGATTGAAGAGGGACAAGGATCGTTGTGAGACTTTGCCTTGTATGTCCCCCCCCCCCCCCCCCCCCCTTCAGGGTTTTAGGTGCCCCAAAAAGGCATGCCAGATACAATTGTGTAAAAAACACCAATTTTCAATTAAAAATTAAAACTCTTTTATTAATTCAAATTAAGATAAAATTCTAGAGTAGTTTTTAAAATCACATTTTAGGACTTATGGCATATATACTCGTCGTCCCAAAATTCACTCGAGAAGTCATTTTGTAAGAAACCACTAATTTTCAATTGCAATTTATAACTTTTTTTTGGTTCAGTATAAAGTTATAACATACACTTTGTATGTAGTATTAGGTGTCCCAAAAGTACCTGTGTAAGAAAAAACAAATTTTCCATTACAAGTTGTAATTTTTTTTATTGATTCAGTATAAAATGAAGGTCTAGAGTAGTTTTTGAAATCATACTTCAGGGTTTTAGGTGGCCCAAAATTCATGCCGGAAGGCATTGTGTAAAAAAAAAACACTAAATTTCAAGTTACAAGTTGTAACTTTTTTATTGATTCAGTATAAGATGAAGTTCTAGAGTAGTTTTTGAAATCATCATCATCATCATCGGCACTACAGCCGGGAGCCGGTCTTGGCCTTATTTAGCAAGTCTCTCCACCGGTATCCGGTCCTTATCCGAGATGTTAAATTGTTCATAATCATTTGTTTTTCCGGACAGGGTTTTAGGTGGCCCAAAATTCATGCCGGAAGTCATTGTGTAAAAAAAAAAAAAAAAAACACTAAATTTCAAGTTACAAGTTGTAACTTTTTTATTGATTCAGTATAAGATGAAGTTCTAGAGTAGTTTTTGAAATCATCATCATCATCATCATCGGCACTACAGCCGGGAGCCGGTCTTGGCCTTATTTAGCAAGTCCTGAGTCTTGTTAAATTTTCCATAATAATTTTTTTTTTCTGGGCAAGGTTATTAGTCTTGCGTCAGAGGCTCCCTGACGGGGAATCGAACTCCGTCCTCCCGCCTTTGAAATCATACTTCACGATTTTATACGTAATATTGTGTGTCCCAAAATTCATTCAGAAAGTAATTTTGTAAGAAAACACAAAATATCGACTACAATTTGGAATTTTTTTTACTGATTCGGTATAAAGTAATAACATACACACGAAATATGCTTCATGGAAACATTAACTGATCATTACTATAAACACATTTCATTATATCGCATGTTGGATGATTTGGTTAACAACAAACAAAAGTTGATGTTACTTTGCTACCTTAACGGTATTTTCCCATGAGTGTCAGATATGTGATGTTACACATTCGCTTTGAACTTCTACACGGCTATTGCGGAAACTTCAAACGATCGTAACGCCTCAGCTCGCCTCGAGATAGCATCATAGTGAGAAATATCAAACAAAAACTCCTGATAGAACTTGCGTATTACATAAATAACCCTTATGGCTCCACTGGTTTTCCCTGGCCATTTTGCAGAAATGCGGCAGAATTTTATTAATACGCCACGCAATTGGTTGTTTTCGAGCCGTGGATGATTGGTATATACCTAAAACTTTCAAAAAAAACCCCAACGCAAAATAAAATATAGCGGCCTTGAATCGTATGATCTCGGCAGCTAATTCTAGTAACTATAACGGGAAACTACAGGCCCAGGAAATAAGTCATGTGATAGTCAAATTATTTCTTGGGATTTATGACATGTTGCACTGTATTGTTAAAAACCGCATATCGTCGACATCTTGCTAATTATATCCTAAAGGACTGGATATCCATCGTGTTCATTAGCAGCCTATTTTACCTAACCTGCAACATTTTCATAGAAGAATGTCCCGATGATATCTGAACCAAAATGTGATACATTTTCCAATTTTTGCGATTAGCCCTTAATATCAAAATGAATTTTATGGTAAATGAACATCCACTTGTCGCAAAATCCATTTACTGAACTCTTTTCGCTATGTGTGAGCTAGTAAGCTTCAGGGTTTGAGTCATATGTTCCTGTACTTAGCGAGGACACGATGTAAAGAGCTTCTCGAAATAATCAATTCTTGGCCATGATGCCCAATTAATAATGCTGGATCCGTAGCTCACACTCTCATGAACTGCTCTGACATTTTGCCTCGAATTACTTGTTGAAGGACGGCCAGAGTACGTAAATTTCTAATTAATTGGTTTTTCTAAACGTTAATGAAGTTAAATCGCTACTCGACATTGTGTACGAAAGATACCAACGGCCCAAACCCTCACTATTTTTAAAGTATTGGTCATCAATGAAAATATGTTGTGCATTTTTAATAATCCTGAATTGTCACATGCAACGTTATTTTGTTTTGTCGTTGACGACGCATCACCGTACAAGTCGCGTAGAATTCAAATCTTGCCTGAACTCTAGGACATCTTTTATAAACTTTTTGGTTGCCGATATTTTGACAAACGATGATCAAAATAACATAAAATTATGTGCGACACAGACTTCAATCATCATCATCATCATCAGCACTACAACCGGGATCCGGTCTTGGCCTTATTTAGAAATTCTCCCCACGGGTATCCGGTCCTTATCCGAGACTTGTTAAATTGTCCATAATAATTTCTTTTTCCGGGCAAGGTTATTAGCCTTGCGCCACACAGACTTCAATACTGGCATGGATGATTTACAGTATTGTACTGAATGTAACACCTACGTCCTGAAACACACTGCCACGCTGCCTGCGGAACTGACTTTGGGTTTTGTTTTTAGCTTGGTCTCTTGTTGCTTTCTGCGTTTTCTCGTCTTGCTCTTACGAGTTCGGGTAACTTATTATTACTTGATGGTAATTATAATATGACAAGTTAGAATGGATGAAGCATGTCTTTATATGTTATGTGCTACGAAATCGTCTGTGTTACTTTTCTATGTGATAAATGGACGATTTTAGTCCTGCTGGACTACATAAGTCCTACATTTTGCATACATTATTGATTTGAAAAAATGGGTCTAGTTTGGTTCTAATTTATGGAAGGTTTAATTCTGGAATGGAAGCACGTAAGGAGCTCTACAATGTCTTTAGTTTGCTCTTCTATATATGTAACGCCAAACGTTGCTCTTCAAGTGATGTTCAAAAATTCGCTGACCGATAAACATAGAGTTTGTGATTCTAAATCAAATTACTTATTTATTTCAGAAACCTTTTCTGTGAGAAAGTATCCAAATAATTTTGTCAAATCCTGATTTTTACTGTGTTTATTTATGTTCCGAACTGTAGACATTCAGAATTTTATAATACATAATATATATTGTATGATACTGTTAATTAAGTAATAAGGCTCCTTAACATATTTATGATTAACCGTTAATGTTCCATACCAGTTACTATTTCACTAGATATATTCAAAGACTTTACCACATCTTTTCGCGAAGTCCAAAGACTATTTCTTCTGCAATCCGTCACCAAATGAAGCTCATTCGCTACTGAATCGGATATTGGTAAAAAGATAAAAGTAAAGTAATCCCTCAATACTCTCCTCAAAGTTGTTTTTCCTCCATGATGTTATTTCAATATCTTTTGCTTTTCTGTCTAATAAGTTATGACCGTCTGGAACCAATGAAACGAATTAGATTTAGAACAAACCTCTCCCTTCCAATATACATATACATAAATAAAACTATTCCAATATTATGCTGTCATTTGGCCGAAAGAAAATGTACACCACGAATTTTTTTTAATCAAATATTCATACGTTTTTTCGCGAAATATAAAGACTGAGTTTTTCGTTTTGTTTTATGTTTATATTTAGTAAGATTGTTTTATTTATTTATCGAATAAGAGAGGTACGCTATTTAAAGTTACTTGTAGAGTGATATATCAAATTCATTAATCAAATATCATTCATATTTTCAAGCCAAATTTGTTATATAAAAAATTTTTGAAGATAAACTACTTATTAGATAAACTTCGTAATCAATTAAAATTCTATATACTGTAATAAAAAACAATTAATAACAATAATAATTTAGAAATAAATCATAATAAAATATGTAATACAAAGCTTTTAGATGAATTTGTTGTTGTTGACAACAATTCAGCATAAGCGGTAAAGAGTGTTCAAAATAAAACGAAGCATTTTTTTCTAAAGTTTTTTCGACTTGAAGAATTTTTGAAGACTTCTGTGCACTGTTGGCACACAGAGTACTTATAAAGATGTTATTGTGGTATTTTTGCTATTAGTTTCGATTAAAACGAATTTATGTTGAAAGACACAGTTTCGCTGTGAATTATATGAATTTACTTTTTTAATTTAGGTTAAAATTTTGTTAAAGTTTTGTATTGTATTGTAAGTTAATCATAATAAAGTGTAAACAAAATTATTATTCAATTTGTGTTTCTTTAGAAGAGTTAAAAGTGGACTGAAGTATACAGGACACGGAAAAATAGAAAGTTGTGACCATGTTACGAGTTACTTCTGGCTTCTTTGTTTTTCTACGGGAAATGTGTTAGAAAAAGTTTTGTGCGCTTGTGTGAAACTGTGGCGGTTCCGCCAAACCCCACGGTCCACTTACCTGAAAAAAACCCCATAACTACTACCCAACTCCCTTAAGTTAGCTAATGCAACAGCATTAGTACCTGTAAATGCTTCACGCAAGTAAATCAACTAATGTTTGGTTTTTATTTATATGTTTTTTTCAGACATTGCCAGACGAACTCTCGAACAGTAAGGACGCAAATTTTGACCGTATTGTGCAGTGAAAGAATTGTGAACACAAAACCGCGTGTGAATATTTTATTACGGTACTGTGCGTGTTGTAAGTGTATTGCTTTTGTTAGTGTACTTTAAATTAACCGGTTCCAAAGTAAAGCAAAAGAAAAGAGAAATAAATAAAAAATGGCCTTAGGGCCAAAGCAGCACACCGGCAACAGATTCGGTATGTTGCAGGAAACGTCCTTGGGTGACGTCCCCGTCAATAAAAAAAAAAACGGCAGGCATTTAGTCCTATTGAATCGAACTTCCCGGAATTACCAACAAAGACAAGTGAAAAAAACCCGAAATTTATACAAATTGTTCCTAATGACGCGACAAAACCTCTGACCGGAGTGAACGTATTCGTGTTAAAAAGAGCTATAGACTCAATTAGTACACAATATGAAAAAGTGTCCATGCTAAGAGACGGTTCAATTCTCTTACTAGTGAAAGATGAACAAACAGCTCTACGTTTTGTAAATACCAAACGGTTCGATCAACTATGTCCGGTAACAATAAAGTTGCATTCGAAATTAAACCTCTCGAAAGGTATTGTTTACGCACCATACCTAATTAATGTTCCGGAAGAAGACATCGTCCAAGAAATGAAACCTCAAGGAGTGGTAAGTGTCCATAAATTTAAAAAATCGCAAAATGGCGAAATCAGGGCCTCCGGACTAATGTTGTTTTCATTTGACCGCTTCAATCCACCGAGCAACATAGAAATCGGATGGCACAAAGCCAAAGTAAATGAGTATATCCCAAGACCAATGCGCTGCCGCCAATGCCAACTACTCGGACATACAGCCAAATGGTGCAAGCGAAACCCAGCGTGCAACAACTGCAACCTTCCTCCACACCCCGACTAAAAAGCGCCCGAACCCACTGTGCCAACTGCCAAGGCCCTCACCCTGCTTCATCACCATCATGCCCCCAATATATAGAAAACCAGGCCATTCTTGAAATACAGATAAGAAATAAAATTTCTCTATCCGAAGCGAAACGGATATATAGGGAACGAAATCCCACGCCATCAAACAAACCAAAGGAATCCTATGCCGCACTTCTCAAAACAACAGCCACACATATAACACCACCAATAAAAGAAACTACAAAACAAAACCCAACAAAAACTACACTCCAACCAACATCGACAAACACTTCATTCATTTCAAACTGCCCTTCTACATCTGCAGAATACCGTAAAGCCATACAAAACCAATCACCTCTAATCATAAAACCCACAACAACCAACCGTAACAACGAACCTATACCTATTAAAAAAAACACTAACATAAAAATTAATGAACCCACCATTCAAGAATTATTAAACTCCCCACTCCCTCACAATAACCACATATAACCCTAACACTCCCAACGAAAGCACAGTCTCTGTGTCTCGAGAAAATCCCAACTCGGGCCGAAGCAGACAGGGCTTCGGCTTGAATGGTTCAACACTCGAGACACGGAGACTGAACCCTTACAACAACAAAATCCCCAACAGCAGCAGGTTTAATATACACAATAGCATTCATGTCCATAAACTCACAATACTACAGTGGAATCTGAACGGACTCAAAAACAATATGCATGAGCTCCAAATACTCATCAAAGATCTGAAACCATCCATCATAGCTCTACAAGAAACGCACATCCGCCACGACTCTCGGGCCACAGGACCCAAAGAATACGCGGCATTCTTTCACAACCTTACGGAAAATGTTGCTTCTAAACATGGTACAGGTATACTTATACATAGATCAATCCCACATAAACTTATAGTAGTAAACTCTGCAATCTCGGTCGTAGCAGTAGAAATAAATATCGGCAGAAACCTCACGATAATATCAGCATACACCCCCACATCCCAACCAATAACGATACACGACCTTACCACTATCACAGATAGCATCCAAACACCGATACTTCTCCTCGGAGATTTTAATGCGTGGAGTCCCATCTGGGGATCTTCGTCCACTAATAAAAGGGGAAAAACCGTAGAGAAATACATACTGGCCGCAAATCTAGCACTACTCAATAACGGTAGCCACACACATTTTTCCACTCACAAATCCTTCACACATGTAGACTTATCACTAGCCTCACCTCGATTGGCCCCAATGTGCACTTGGAATACTTTACCCAACCTGCACGGGAGCGACCACTTTCCAATAATAATAAACATTAACACTAGCATGTGTCCCAAACCCTCCAAACTTCTTCCTAAATTCCAAACCGAACTTGCTAATTGGAGTAAATTTCATAATATAACTACCCAGGCACTAAGTCAACATGTAGAGAGTCAAAATATTAAGCAAGAAACAGCCATAATCACTAAAGCAATCCGAATAGGAGCAAATGCCTCGATACCACAAACAAGTCGAAAACTCCATAAGGCAGTAGTTCCCTGGTGGAATCCAGTATTGGACAACCTAAGGAAGAAAAAACAAGAAGCCTGGAGAATTTTCAAAAGATTCCCCTCTGATTTTAACCTAATCAATTATAAAAAGTTAAATGCTCTTTTTCGCAAAAATGCCAAGGAAGAAAAAAGAAAAGCCTTCCAAACATTTACCGAAAAGTTAAATCCGAACACTACTCCCAGAAAAATCTGGGCGGATATAAAAACGCTCACTGGGCAGTATCGCCCCCTCTCAATAAAATGCATGAACACCGACTCAGGCACTCTCACATCTCCCCAGCAAATTGCAGACCATCTCGGCAAAACATGGTCAAACTACGCAGAAGACGTAAACTTTCATCCGTCATTTCTCTCTGCCAAAAGAGACACAATTAGCCCGTCCCCTCACACAAGCCCATCCTCTAAATTAATAGATCTCCCGATCAATAAAATTGTATTAGAGTCAACCCTACACGGCGCCACAGGTAAAACACCAGGATATGATCGAGTCGATTACATAATGTTAAAAAACAGTCCACCACTCCTGAGACACCGAATACTCCATCTCTTCAATAACATACTCCAAACAGGTGTAATTCCACAAGTGTGGAAAATAGCCACAATTGTACCCATACCAAAACCCACTGGCGAACCGACTTCGGCAAAAGGATATCGCCCAATATCGTTACTCCCATGTCTAGGAAAAACATTTGAAAAAATTGTAGCTAGACGACTCAACTGGTTCATAGAGAAAAACAATCTAATAAGCATTGAACAGGTTGGTTTCAAGCAAGGACGTGGAACGATTGATGCGCTACTCCATATCGACGACTTCATCACATCTTCTTTGTCAACCAAAAAGCATACAACAATTCTCTCCATAGATTTTGAAAAAGCGTTCGACCGGATCGGTCCTCATGTGATTTTGAATAAATTAGCGCAATGGAGAGTTGGTAACAATATGTTCTACATAATCAAGTCCTTTCTTTCTAACAGGAAGTTTAGAGTCAAAACAGGTGGTGCATTCTCACAAATATACAACATAAAAAACGGTATCCCACAGGGTTCTCCACTATCAGTCCTATTATTCGCTATAGCCTTTGACGGAATTAACGACATTCTCGTAAAATATAAAAACATAAAACACTGCCTCTACGCTGACGACCTAGTTATTCTAACAAACGTAAACGATCTCAACGAAGTACAATCTACCTATTCAGAAATACTACACGACATCACTAATTGGTGTAAAACCTCAGGCGCAAAGATCTCCCTCGAAAAAACTAAAATGTTACACATTTGTAGAAAAACCAGCTGCAGCAAAAACATCACACTTCCCTTTCAGAATCACACAGTCCATACAATCCAATCCATGAAAATCCTCGGTATCCTCTTTGACAGTAAATACAATTTTAAAGAACATTGTTTAGCACTTAAGAAAAGCCTAGCTGCAAGATTAAATATTGTAAAATACCTAGCATATAAGAATGGATCTGCACATACTAACACCCTTATTAACATAACTAAAGCCATCATCCTATCTAAAATCGACTACGGACTAATGATATACGGAAAATGTAGCAAAACGAGCCTGCAAACAATAAAATCTCCCTATCACGCCGCAGCTCGAGCAAGTACCAGAGCATTCCGTACTACACCAATTAAAAACATCCTCGTCGAATGCGGTCTCCCATCTACAGAAAACAGACTAAAATATATATCAGCTACACTTGCTTACAAATTTACAATGTCTATAGCAACCCCCATAGTGCAGGACATCCGAAAAATTTATTAAAAAAAACGAAGGTCGAGATACCGCTCAGGACTGGAAAGGGCCATCGATATAGCCAAGGACTTACATATCCCTATAAATATTTCAAAACCTCACCGCACACAGCACCGTCCATGGTTAATTCCGAGAAATACAATCTTAGATGACCTGTCCCATTATCCAAAACATTCAACAAATCAGATAATCTATCAAAAACTTTTCAAGGATACCATCGACAAACATCAAAACTGGAACCTGTTTTTCACAGATGGTTCCAAAAACGAATCAAATGTGTCATTTGCTATAGTCAACGATCGCAAAGAAATAATCAGAATGGGATCACTTCCCACCTTTTGTTCCATCCTATCAGCGGAAGCAACGGCAATTTTGGAAGCAACTAAACTGATCCAGAAAATCCCAACGATTATCTGCACTGATAGCCTTTCAACTCTAAAAGCAATAACCAACGTAAACTCCACAAATGCTGTCATTCGTCAAATCCATGATAACATTATTAAGAAAGCTAATAAAATAAAGCTACTTTGGACCCCCGGGCACTGTAACATTAGTGGAAATGAAGCGGCCGACGCGGCCGCAAAACTAGGGACAAAGTCGCCTCTCGTCTCCTTCTATTATCCTAACAAAACGGACGTAAGAAGACAGGTAAAAAATGCCCTTAAGAACGTGGAGGAAGAGGAATGGCACCACTACACCCACCTGTACAGCACTATTAAACAGGACACCAAACCCGTTACTTACCCAACAACAGTCTCAAACAGAAAAATAAAATGCTTCCTACGACTCCGGCTAGGACACACCAAAATCACACACCAACACATCCTTACAAAAACCAGCCCCCCACAATGCAGTAACTGCAACAACCAAGTCCCACTTACTCCACATCACATCATATTCGACTGCCCAAAAGTCCAAACCATCGCAAGCCAACTATTTGGAAACGACCCCTTCAGCAACATTCTGGCAAAACCATCAGAATAGAATATCAACTACATATACGAATTACTAACACTTACTAACCTTCATAACAAAATTTAAAGTAACTCGATATTAGCCGAGAGCCCTAGCAGCTAGCGCTATTTAGGATTAAGTTATTGTGTAATTAATTACATTGTAATAAATAATAATAATAATAATATTTATATGTTTTTATTGTTTTAATATTAAGTTATTATTTTAACATTAACTTATGCTTTTCCTAAGGAGAGAGAGCCGCTACTGATTTTTTTTTTTTTTTATAAAACGCTGTCTTTATTGACCATTAAAAGTTTAGTTACATAAGTTTACAGCTAACTTAACTAAGTTGTGACAAATTTACTTACAATGCCTAGAACATTTTTCCAAGTAATATTTAAATTGAGGTCTTACGTCTAAGGAGATCTATAAGATACAATTTATTAGTATGACTCCTGGAAAGGTCATGAAAACCAGGATGGATTGTCAATGTTTACAATAAATATTCTTAAAACTACTTATCTCTACTTAAATCTAGCTTATATCTAAGGTAGTTAAATAAATTCACATATAGTCATTTAGAACAAATTTGACTAGTCTTAAGCTTAAGTTGAGAATCCATACTTTACATACCCTAAGGAGGGAAGGGAGCGGCAGAGGGAGCCGCTACTGATGGGTTCTTCATAGTATTTATACCCCGGTCCTGGGGCCACTGTTATCTGCGTCGTGATGAAGATGCGTTTCGATGAATTAGCATAGAGCAAATATTGGTTGTGATAAGGAGGCATTGGGTCTACGTTAATCGTGGTTTTGGGTATTCGATGAACAGGGTAAATATGAATTGTGATATGGACTAATTGTGATATGGGTTGTGATCTGTGTTCTTAAGCATTTGATGAATGGAGTAAATATGAATTGTGATATGAATTAATTGTGGTATGGATTGTGATAAGGTGGTTAGATGATTGTTTGGATTTATATGAAAAGCGAAGATGATTGGGTCGTATGCTTGATGTTTTTAGAGGTGGGTAAGGTATTTGTTGTTGTGATCCCTACAGGTGTTAACTCTCCCCTTTCTTGAAATAAAGCGTCCTCGCTTTGTATGGTGCATGTGGGTTCGTTGTCGGCTTTTTCTTCGTCGTTCCGTATTGGAGTTTCTTTCTTAAATGCTATCTTAAAGTTAGTTATATTTTTTGTTTTTGAGGTAAAAAATATGAGCATAATGAGTGTAATAATTGTAAATGCAATAAAGGTGGTACGTATTGGATGCTCTTTTATAGTTATTAAAAATGTTTTTAGTTCTTGAATATTGGTAAATTTGTTATGTGCATTTGAAGATAATAGTTCCAAAATTTCTATATTTTCATCGGGTTTCATTGAGATTATTTCTTTGACCATATTTTTGGTATTGATATATGTTTTATCGTCAATTGTTACTTTTTCTTCGAAACTAATCAAATTGGAGCCATTTAAAAATTTTCCATTGACAGTGTGTTGTTTATCTAAAAAGATCTGGCCGTTCTTTGATTTCCTCGTTGTTTTCTTTAATATAATGACATGTGGCAGGTTCGTTTGTGAGTAAAGATATGGTACAATTGTCTATGTTATTCAGTTTGATTTGGCATATATAATTCCCTATGAAATTTTTACAATTATTGACATGAATGTATTTGTTTTGACCTGTTTTAGCTATCTTATCTGACATTACTGGTTTTCCATAATTATTTGATAGGGGGTGTATAATGAACAATTGGCTTTTCTGGTTTAGGATGGGATATTTGTATACGATTATGATTGTATCTATATAGTGGTAGATAGTTATTTTTGAATATTCCATCACATGGATTAGTGGAAGATCAGTTTTTTCATGTTTAATTAATTCTAGTATGTTATTTATATCTAATGTATCGAATAGAAAATATCATTTTTTGCGAAGTTAATTGTGTTTGCTACTAGATCTAACTCGTAGTAAATTTCGTTTAGGAATACTTCTAAATCTAGGCTACGCTTGGTTAGTAAAGTTAGTATTCTTTCGAATCTGCTATTAAGTGTCCCTTGGTGATTGTTGGTTTCAATCAGTTCGTTCATCTTTGTGTGTATTTTGATTAGGTCGTCATGGTCCGGTGTACCGGTTATGACTTTTAGCATGAAACCCAGGAAGTTCATGCTCCGCTTACCTCGTTTTGGTTGTGTATATTGTGGTAACAATTGGTAAATGAGAATCTATCCTATGAATGGTTGCTCTGAGGGATGCGGTTGTATTTGTGTCCGATGCTGTGACCAAGTCCCTACCATTTCTATATGGCTCTAGAATTGTAGTGAAGTTAAAAATATGAAACAAGTATTCAGTGTTTTCGAATAGGTATGCAGGGTCGGTTTCTACTAAGACATATTTTTTGTTTTTCAGGCTCATAATGTCAATCAGCTGTGCTAGGCCTATTATCGTTAGAAAGATGGGGATGATCATGATCTTCATCTTGGGCGAGGGTTATTCTCCAACGAATATTGTCCTTGTGGATTTTTTTGTCGAGACTCGTGATTACTGTATCGCCTTTGTCTTCTTTCACTGTATGTTCGAAGTATTGGTCAGCTTTTTTATTTCTGCGTGATCCTTTAACGAAGATTTTATCCTCGGCTCGGTATTGTATGTTAGCTCGTTTTCTATTAAAGTGCGCTAATAGTTTTTGTTATTTTTCCTTGAGTTTGTTCTCAATATCGGGGTATCCTTCTCTATTAAGAAATACATCCTCGGGCTTGTATCCGGTCGTGGAGTGTATAGACTTGTTATATTGTGTTACTGCTTCGAAGAGGTAGTTTTTGGATTCGCCACCTCCTTGTTTTGTAAGTGCTCTGACAATCTCGATTAGCGTGGAGTGGGCTCTTTCGACCTGACTATTGCTGGTAGAGTGGTGTACTGGTGTTCTTGCGTGGATGATGTTGTGTCGGTTATACACGCCTTTTGCCGTTTTCCTTTGGGTCTGGTTCTGCTATGCGTGGGTAGGTTCGGGTTTCTCGTCTTCTCGCTGATGAGAGTTGTGATTGAGTCCCCTCTTGTCGTCGTGAAGGATTGCTCCAGTCCAGCGATGGGATGATTTATAAGGAGTTGTCTTCTTCTACGCGAAATTGGTCCGGGGGATATGTTTTCCAGCCGGTGCTTGTTGTCTTTTTTCCTATAGGATACTCAGTCGCACCGTTTAATTCGCCGAAAGGTCCTCCTGGCAGGATCGCCGGTAAATCAACTAATGTTTGGTTTTTATTTATATGTTTTATCGTTTTAATATTGACTTATTATTTTAACATTAACTTATGCTTTTCCTAAGGAGAGAGAGCCGCTACTGATGGGTTCTTCATAGTATTTATACCCCGGTCCTGGGGCCACTGTTATCTGCGTCGTGATGAAGATGCGTTTCGATGAATTAGCATAGAGCAAATATTGGTTGTGATAAGGAGGCATTGGGTCTACGTTAATCGTGGTTTTGGGTATTCGATGAACAGGGTAAATATGAATTGTGATATGGACTAATTGTGATATGGGTTGTGATCTGTGTTCTTAAGCATTTGATGAATGGAGTAAATATGAATTGTGATATGAATTAATTGTGGTATGGATTGTGATAAGGTGGTTAGATAATTGTTTGGATTTATATGAAAAGGGAAGATGATTGGGTCGTATGCTTGATGTTTTTAGAGGTGGGTAAGGTATTTGTTGTTGTGATCCCTACAGGTGTTAACTCTCCCCTTTCTTGAAATAAAGCGTCCTCGCTTTGTATGGTGCATGTGGGTTCGTTGTCGGCTTTTTCTTCGTCGTTCCGTATTGGAGTTTCTTTCTTAAATGCTATCTTAAAGTTAGTTATATTTTTTGTTTTTGAGGTAAAAAATATGAGCATAATGAGTGTAATAATTGTAAATGCAATAAAGGTGGTACGTATTGGATGCTCTTTTATAGTTATTAAAAATGTTTTTAGTTCTTGAATATTGGTAAATTTGTTATGTGCATTTGAAGATAATAGTTCCAAAATTTCTATATTTTCATCGGGTTTCATTGAGATTATTTCTTTGACCATATTTTTGGTATTGATATATGTTTTATCGTCAATTGTTACTTTTTCTTCGAAACTAATCAAATTGGAGCCATTTAAAAATTTTCCATTGACAGTGTGTTGTTTATCTAAAAAGATCTGGCCGTTCTTTGATTTCTTCGTTGTTTTCTTTAATATAATGACATGTGGCAGGTTCGTTTGTGAGTAAAGATATGGTACAATTGTCTATGTTATTCAGTTTGATTTGGGATATATAATTCCCTATGAAATTTTTACAATTATTGACATGAATGTATTTGTTTTGACCTGTTTTAGCTATCTTATCTGACATTACTGGTTTTCCATAATTATTTGATAGGGGGTGTATAATGAACATTTGCCTTTCCTGTTTAGGATGGGATATTTGTATACGATTATGATTGTATCTATATAGTGGTAGATAGTTATTTTTGAATATTCCATCACATGGATTAGTGGAAGATCAGTTTTTTCATGTTTAATTAATTCTAGTATGTTATTTATATCTAATGTATCGAATAGAAAATATCATTTTTTGCGAAGTTAATTGTGTTTGCTACTAGATCTAACTCGTAGTAAATTTCGTTTAGGAATACTTCTAAATCTAGGCTACGCTTGGTTAGTAAAGTTAGTATTCTTTCGAATCTGCTATTAAGTGTCCCTTGGTGATTGTTGGTTTCAATCAGTTCGTTCATCTTTGTGTGTATTTTGATTAGGTCGTCATGGTCCGGTGTACCGGTTATGACTTTTAGCATGAAACCCAGGAAGTTCATGCTCCGCTTACCTCGTTTTGGTTGTGTATATTGTGGTAACAATTGGTAAATGAGAATCTATCCTATGAATGGTTGCTCTGAGGGATGCGGTTGTATTTGTGTCCGATGCTGTGACCAAGTCCCTACCATTTCTATATGGCTCTAGAATTGTAGTGAAGTTAAAAATATGAAACAAGTATTCAGTGTTTTCGAATAGGTATGCAGGGTCGGTTTCTACTAAGACATATTTTTTGTTTTTCAGGCTCATAATGTCAATCAGCTGTGCTAGGCCTATTATCGTTAGAAAGATGGGGATGATCATGATCTTCATCTTGGGCGAGGGTTATTCTCCAACGAATATTGTCCTTGTGGATTTTTTTGTCGAGACTCGTGATTACTGTATCGCCTTTGTCTTCTTTCACTGTATGTTCGAAGTATTGGTCAGCTTTTTTATTTCTGCGTGATCCTTTAACGAAGATTTTATCCTCGGCTCGGTATTGTATGTTAGCTCGTTTTCTATTAAAGTGCGCTAATAGTTTTTGTTATTTTTCCTTGAGTTTGTTCTCAATATCGGGGTATCCTTCTCTATTAAGAAATACATCCTCGGGCTTGTATCCGGTCGTGGAGTGTATAGACTTGTTATATTGTGTTACTGCTTCGAAGAGGTAGTTTTTGGATTCGCCATCTCCTTGTTTTGTAAGTGCTCTGACAATCTCGATTAGCGTGGAGTGGGCTCTTTCGACCTGACTATTGCTGGTAGAGTGGTGTACTGGTGTTCTTGCGTGGATGATGTTGTGTCGGTTATACACGCCTTTTGCCGTTTTCCTTTGGGTCTGGTTCTGCTATGCGTGGGTAGGTTGGGGTTTCTCGTCTTCTCGCTGATGAGAGTTGTGATTGAGTCCCCTCTTGTCATCGTGAAGGATTGCTCCAGTCCAGCGATGGGATGATTTATAAGGAGTTGTCTTCTTCTACGCGAAATTGGTCCGGGGGATATGTTTTCCAGCCGGTGCTTGTTGTCTTTTTTCCTATAGGATACTCAGTCGCACCGTTTAATTCGCCGAAAGGTCCTCCTGGCAGGATCGCCGGTAAATCAACTAATGTTTGGTTTTTATTTATATGTTTTATCGTTTTAATATTGACTTATTATTTTAACATTAACTTATGCTTTTCCTAAGGAGAGAGAGCCGCTACTGATGGGTTCTTCATAGTATTTATACCCCGGTCCTGGGGCCACTGTTATCTGCGCCGTGATGAAGATGCGTTTCGATGAATTAGCATAGAGCAAATATTGGTTGTGATAAGGAGGCATTGGGTCTACGTTAATCGTGGTTTTGGGTATTCGATGAACAGGGTAAATATGAATTGTGATATGGACTAATTGTGATATGGGTTGTGATCTGTGTTCTTAAGCATTTGATGAATGGAGTAAATATGAATTGTGATATGAATTAATTGTGGTATGGATTGTGATAAGGTGGTTAGATGATTGTTTGGATTTATATGAAAAGGGAAGATGATTGGGTCGTATGCTTGATGTTTTTAGAGGTGGGTAAGGTATTTGTTGTTGTGTTCCTTACAGGTGTCAACTCGCATTATATAGATCAAATATAAAATATAATCTTAAAATCCCTGTAAAGGAAACTTACCTTTTCATGCATCTCTTCGCATACAATTTTCCATAAGATTTCTTTCTTTGCTTATCTGGTATTCTAAACCAATTCTGTACCAGACAAATTCCTGTAAACAAAATGATTCGGATTGCATTCAATGTAACCGTCATGACAGGGACCATAAATATTGCGCCGTCTATTTTCCCAGCCGCGTCATGTGTACAACAAATGCCTTTTCATACACATTGGCTGGCGACCTTTTTTCTCATCAATAAACAACCCAAGCAGCTACATATAATTAGCGCAATAGACGCTGAAACCAAATTCTCCAGCATTTCCTAATGCAAACATGAACCCGGTTTCTACTGCAGCCAGAGATGCCATAAACATCCAATTTGCTTTTAGCACCTTTTTTCTCCCAACGTCGATAATAGCGACGACGCATCGCGTAAACAATGACCCGCATTGCCAACGGCGCATTTGGTAATTTCTCCCTTTTGACTTTACCGCCTGTCTGCTTTCTTTACCCATCGCCCTCGAGCACGTGTAAACCACACAGATCTGAACGATCGCACACATACCACCAAGAGAGACTTTACGTTTCTCTGGTGGTAGGTAAAAACGATATCCTTATCGGAGAGGATATCTACCACGACACCATAAACTCACCCCAAGAAGCGAATCATCGCCGCACGAGATGATTATCGCTGAGTCGATTTCCATTCGCCGGCCGCCGTGGTCGTTACTGACTTCCGCTCTCCGCCCGTGACGGAGAGGCGCAGATACCCGGAGTCATTGGTGTAGTGGATTTTATTCGCCATACATTAAGTCGAGCGGTGTTTTGTCGATTAGTTTTGATTTGAACCAATCGATTTCAGAAGAATAAAACTCATAAATCCAACGATATGAACTTGTATTTAATTTATCATTTCCAGTCCGGTGTTCGATCGAAAGTGAAACAAAATAAAAATTAATTAAGAACTGTATGCGTTTTACTTCCTTTCCTGGTGTGGACGTTGTATCGTGAAGTCCTGTTTGTGCTTTTCCTTTTGTGTCTAGCGAAACAACGGAGTGTTTGTGGGGACGAGGTAGAACTCTCGCCCGTGCGGCGTCGCGACTTCGTACCCCCACAAAACATTCATGTTTTGACTTTTAATTCAAACTCATTAAAATTTAGTTTTACTTTGTTTACTACATTTTAAATAGGGGCTCCAAAAGAAGAAGGATTATAAAAAATGCATAGGTTATAAAAATTCAAGTAGTCATGCAATTCACTTGAAATGATGGTAAAAAAAATTCAAAATAATCATACGATTCGGAATTTTTAGTTTTATGGCAGAGTTAAATCTGTTTGAAATTCAATCACGGAAAGAGCATCGGCTTATGTGTGTGTCAAAAGAAAATTGTACCATGCTTAAGTATAAACGTGCACGAACTTCACTATGCTACACAATGTACTTAAAATCTTTAGAAATAATTATACACATACATGCTTTTTTTTCAAAATGTCAGAATATCCAGACCTTTTCGTAGAAAATTTGACGACCTTGTCCACATTATTACATCAATAGGCATTTGTTTTTCCCTAAAAAATTCTTGAATAACTGTCTTATAGAATGGGAAGTAGCCATTTTTAGTTTACTTAACATTTTTGTGAAGAAGAAAACATTTCTCAACTCTTTCTCTAGCAAGATGTCATCGGTCAATTTTAAGTTATTTTGATATAAGGCAAAAATCCTATTGAAACCTCTACACACTTGTACGGGAGTCTTCCGTTTTTGACCCTTCTCTCTTTCAATCTCTTCGGATCAGACCACCTCAATTTCTTCTTCAGTACAAAACTGAAGAAAACACCCTTCCCAACAACATTCCTCTCTATAATAGAGGATTGCTGGACCCATCCCATAGGGTCTACTGATAACACACCACACACGCGCACGCACAGTACAAGGCGGCACAAACACACACACACACCGACCAAAACCGGGGAAAAAACATATGCGGATATACTGAAGTTTACGGCCACTCATCCGCATTCTCCCATTTCCCTGCCCATTAAGGTGAATAAACTCTTGCGAATTTACCCAACAGTCAATGAGCTTAGGGAGAATGGGAAAACTGCAATGGAGAGCATAACGATTTCAGGGTTGATTTGCTTTCGCATGCAACGAAAGCGAAACCAATAAGGTGACCGCATGACCCAGTTACGTATTTGATTGCTCTCAGAGTGCAGAAACAAAATGCACTCCGAGAAGGGGAAATGGGGTGGGTTAAAAAGTATATTTCTTATACTTTTCATCTGACTCTGGTTTTTTTTATCCCCAGCGAATAGCTGTGTCTGGCGCAAGTCAAAGGACGCCGCGATGGCTTGGGATAATATCGGCGTGGGAAAAAGACTAAAGGAATTCGCGATAACCCAAACCGTTTCGCTATGTAGCAACAGCGTCGCTTACCCACACTTTGCTGTTGCTAACCGGGCATGAGATTTATGATTTCCGATAGGAAATCTCATTTGGTATATTAAATGATCTTGCCATATGGCATGAAAAGGCTGAATTCGGTTATGCATTATCTGCATAGAAGGATGAATTCAGGACAGACGAGAAAGTAATCGTGTACGTGCCGCTTGTGTTTGACCCGCGCAGATATAAAAATAAAGAATTAATAAGTTCATACGAAAATGTTTAATAGTTTACGTGAAAATAAATCAATCCCACAAAAAACAAAAGGACAAACAATAAACAATAAATTTAAATTTCATTAACAGTTTGATTAGCTATGCAATAGTCTCGTTGAGAAAAATAATAATATATCGCATACCTCCGAGATCCCCATTTTTTTCTTTCACTTGATTAAGCATAATCAAGTAAAAACGATAAATTGGTTTCAGTGACATTATAAAGTGCGCTGCTTCACAGCAATAATAACAGTCAAAACAAAGTAACAGAACGAAAAGTGAATCAAAAGTAATCGAAAATAATCGAAAATAAACAAAAATAAAAACAAACAAACAAATTAAAGAATAAAAAAAAAAGGGCATAACAAAATCCTTTCAGTGAGGTGCGACAAAGAAACTATCAATTAAAATATATCACCTCGCAAGCGTGAAAATTGAAACAGACAATATATTGCTCATTAAGCAAGTGGTTTTTAAGGCAGCATTTGGCGCGAGGGCAGAGTCACTGATTCCTACTCGACGATAGCCAAGTTCGAGTCGGCGTACGGAAGAAATGGAGTTCGTGCTTCGTATTGCGGGTCGCCTTTGTTTTTTTTAAATGAAAACAAATTGGAAAGAACCAGTATGAACACGGAGGACGACAAAAACGCAACAACACACAAAAGAAAAGGTACACAGAAAATCTCCATTGTGACGCGAAGTAAAACCGCGAAATTAACAATGGAGAAAAAAGGCCAGCAAATGGAGGAGGACAGAGGGCGCCCCTCCCCCTACAATTTTAATATGTATGGGGCAAACAATTCGTTCGCTTCTCTTGCATCCTCAGAGTCTGGGGATGAAGAAGAGGAAATAACTGAATTGGAGGCGAAACTTGCGATGGCAAGAGCCCGCCTAGAAGAGAGACGCCGAAAGAAAAAAATAGCGGCACTCGAAAAAGAAAAAGACACGGAACAACAACAAAAGCCGAAGCCAAAAGTCGGCCAACAGCAACAGCAACAGCAACAGCAACAGCAACAGCAACAGCAACATCAACAGCAACAATCAACACAAAATCGACCACAGCAAGCAACACAACAGCGGCAAAGCAACAATCAGAACCAAAAAATAAAGATGCCACCGATCAACACCATAGATATTGAGTGTAAGGAATTGGTAAGTCTTTGTAAGCTAGCGATAGGTAACAATTTTGTAGTTAAAAGACTGGCTGGTAATAGGCATGCCATTCAAACCTATGCGGTGGCAGACCACGAAAAAATTAAAGAGGTCTTAAAAAGGGCCACCGCGGAATTCTACTCGTTCGCGCCGAAGCAAACAAAGAGGGTAACGGTTCTATTAAAGGGTGTCGACCCTGAGGTGGAACCGGAGGCTCTGCTCGAGATGCTTCAAAAGTTGAGGCACGACGATCTCGAGTTTATCTCCGTAAAACCGTTCACTACAACCAAGGCAAGAAGGGAAAACCGCAAGCTACCCTTCTTTTTGGTTCAACTAACGCCCAGCAGCAGAATTGGTGGTCTAAGAAAGATTACAGTCTTGGATCATCAAAGTGTCACATGGGACAAGTTAAAAAAAGGCAGAGACATCCTGCAATGTGTCCGCTGCCAAAGGTTTGGTCACGCGGCGGCGAACTGTGAAATGCAGCACCGTTGCGTGAAGTGCGGAAAAGACCATAAGGCAGAAGAGTGCCCTCTGGGAAAAGAAAGGGTAGAAGACAAAGCCCTTCTAAAGTGCGCAGTGTGCCGGAATGAGGGACACCCCGCTAATTATCGAGGATGTCCTAAATTCCGAGAAATAATGGCAAGAAGTGTGATCCGGCAAAAAACCACAGAGCCAGCTCGTACTACAACAATGCCCGTAACATCGCAGCGATCGTACGCACAAGTTGCGTCGGGTGGGAGACCATCAAACCAGGCTACAACATTGGTAGCCACAAATACTCCCACACAGACTGAAACAACATCGCAAGCGGACGTGGTCACGGTTCTGCTTAATCTGCAGAGACAGATGACACAGCTGCAAAACCAAATAAACGAGATCTACTCGTACTTGCCCAATCTAAACAAAAAGTCAATATAAACCCTCTAACCACAACATCAATAAAAGCTCTTGTCGTGAATGTAAATTCACTAATAAGAACTGAGAGAAGAGCCAATCTTTTCAACCTGTTGCAAGTTGAACGGCCGGATGTACTTCTGGCGGGGGAAACAAAGTTAAACCAGAGACACAAGATATGGCATAAAAACTACGATATTATACGAAGAGACCGACCTAACTCCTCTCAAGGGGGGGGTGTCGCAATCTTTATTAGAAAAGGGATCCCTCATAAAGTTATATATAGTGGAGAAGTGCGCAGGTTCCGGGTGCTGGAAGCCTGTATCGTACGCATACCCCTTCAGCAAGGAAGGGGTTTGTATGCGATTGCGGTCTACGCACCTGAGGAGCACCAACATAATCTATTTATAGCAGAGCTCGAGACTCTCTTCCGATGCTTACAATTGCACCTGGGCAAAAATTACTTTATTCTAGGGGGAGATATGAACGCCAAGCATAGAAATTGGGGAAATTATATATCTAATGCCAGAGGAAATCAGTTGGCTGGCTGGTTAGATCAGTTTCATATTGAATATAGAACTGACCTGCTAGCTACCGAATATCCATCGTTCCCTAGAGGTAGATCGTTCTTAGATATCTTGCTAATCGACTCACGACTGAGAATACTTAACACCAATAGACGAAACACAAACTGTTTACGGACAATTGAATACGATAGTGACCACTGTGCATTCACGGCAGTAATGGAGCTTCCGAACGAGCTCGCAGATCTGGAGGAATTCGTGATCCCGCAACCCTATAACTACGGGGCAATGCGATGGCCGCGGTTCACCAGATCATTAACAAGAGAACTTCGTTCGAATGACTTTAATCTGCCAGTAAACAGAAACCTGACTAATGTCGAAATCGACAAATACATTCAACAAATGGACGAAACCGTAAAACGAACAATGGACAAAACAATTCCCAAAACAACAGTTACAGATCACACTAACATGTACAGAAACGCAACAATAAACGCACTCCACAGGCAAAAGAGCAGACTGCTATCGAAATTAAAACAATTACACAGACAGTTTACAGACAGACAAGACCAGGAGATAATATCACTGAAATCCCGATTAAAAAACCTCCAACAATTACTTAAAGCTAATTATAGATTAGCAACAAATTTGTATTGGAACAACAGAATTCGAGCTATAAAAACTAATAACCCGAATATGTTCCCACAAATAAATAAAATATTCAGGAGAAATAATCAAAATGAGATTCAGTGTCTCCAAATCCCACGTACTCAGGTAAACAAGCAGCTGCTAACCAACATTGGCATAGATGCAGAGAACGCTATCCTCAATGGTGAGCTCTTCGTGATCGAAGATCCTTTGGAAAAGGTGAACGCTTTGGGAGCTGTCTTTCAGGAAATGTACAAGGTGAATGAAAGCATTCATCGAAATCACGACCTGGAGGACAGAGTTCTACTCAATCACCTGCACCTCCGGAATGAAATTTCACTTTGGCAATCGGAGAATCCGGGTTTTACCGAATTCAGTGAAGATAATCTGTCAATTGACATTAATGCCAATGGTGTAGTGGCTAATAGCCTTCTAATAACAAGGGAAGGAATCCAGAGTATCTTCGACTCATTAAGAAGCAAAAAGTCAGTGGGAATAGATGGAGTACCTAACATCGTACTCAAGAACCTGCCCCCAATGGCAATAGATATACACACGGTCCTGTTTAACAACGCGTTGAATAATGCATATTATCCCGCGCGTTGGAAAACGGCTATCATTCAGCCCATCCCAAAAAAGGGCAAAGACTGTACAAACCCAAGGAACATGCGTTCGATAAGTTTACTCCCAAGCATCAGTAAAGTATTTGAAAAAATCATTAACAAAGCTCTGCTAAAATGGGTAGACGACAATAGCATTATCCCAAATAACCAGTTTGGCTTTAGGACGGGTCATGAAACCACACATGCCGCAGCTAAACTGGTCTCCGACATACAATGGAATAAATGTAGGAACCAATGCACAGGTGCCTGTCTGATCGACTTGGAGAAAGCCTTTGATACCGTCTGGATCGAAGGGTTGTATTACAAACTGGTCAGACATGGCATACATAAGCCTTTACTATATGTACTTTACGATATGTTAAAGGACAGGAGGTTCGTGGTCAAAAGTGGTAATGTGACCTCTAATAAAACGTATAATATCAAGAATGGCTTGCAACAGGGCGCGGTACTCTCTCCGATTCTTTTTAACATTTATATTAGCGACTTATTAGAAGCACTTCCGCAGGCTATTGCGTACGCAGACGATCTCATAATTTACAGAACAGCTCCGAAAGTTGCGATTATAAATAGGTTAATACAGCGAGACTTCAACAAAGTGCAGCGCTATTGCGATGACTGGAAACTTAAGATCAACTTCCAGAAATGTGAAGCCATCCTATTCAGAACTCCATTATATAAAGCCACGTACGACACAAGGAAAAACTGGCGAAAGCTAGTTATCGTGGGACCGCATGGAGATAAACTGGAAACCAAGAGTTTAGTTAAATACCTGGGCATCTGGCTAGATCAATATCTGTATTTCAACAGACATGTAGAGGCTGCTTTGCTCAAAGCGAGGAAAACTTTTGCTATGACAAGGAGGCTATTTCACAGTAGCCAACTTGACAGCAAGGTAAAAGTCATATGCTACATGACGCTAATCAGGCCAATGCTCATATATGGTTGCCCAGTATGGTTCAACATAGGCCCAAATTTGATGGAAAAGATTCGGGTGTTCGAAAGAAAGTGTCTCAGAAGTTGTCTCAGATTATATCGGACACCGGAATCGGACTATAAAAAGTATTACTCAAATGAGACTTTATATAATGAAGCGTACATAAATAGGGTGGATAATTTTATGATTAAATTAATCAGAGGACATATTGCGAGAGCAATAAGCTCGTCCAATGACCTAATTTTCGGGGCCTATTATCCAAACACCTTGTACTATGAGAGCGTGCGTCGCAACGGCTTTGTTCCACCAGAGGCGTTCCTTGACTTGGATATGAAAGGGCTTATACAGGATAGATCCGGAATTCCGCTGATCTATCATGTAAGTAGATCATCTGTAGACGGGCGATTGTGCTACGACCGGGAAGTAGCGCGCACCGAAGAAGAGCTCCTGCGCTTCAGTAGGGCTATCTCCCACAGAGACCGGGACGATAGTATTAGACAGCGTCAACAGTTCTGGTGGTTGAATGGCATATAAAGACCTGGATACCAAAGTCGGTATAGAATCATACTATCATCAGCTAGCTTACATAGACTTAGCTTTTCTAGAATTAGGGTAGTATAAGATTTAAGTTAAGTTAGGTTAAGTGCTTTTACATAAAAATAAAAAAAAAAAATAAAAAAAAAAAATAAAAAAAAAAAAAATAAAAATAAAAAAAAAATAAATAAATAAAAAAAAAAAAATAAAAAAAAAAATATATATATTAGGTAAGTTAAATTTTAAGAAAAAAAAAACAAAAAAATTGACAAAGTTTTTCAAATTTTTCTTTGTATTTCAACTAATTATCAGTACTGCCACAAAGTTCTGTCGCCGAAAGGCAAATTATACAAATGTTAAGTAATGTTTAGCTTAGAGCGTCTGCGAAGGACCAGTAAGTTATTATATAAGATAATTAAGCTAGAATTTAAGCATTTTTTGTCTAGCCTTTAATTTAGAAATTAAGAATATAAAAAGAAAAATAAAAAATGTTTTAAAAATGAAAAAAAAAAAAAAAAAAAAAAAAAGGATGAATTCAGGTTATGCATCCTTTGGAAGGGTACCTGTGGGGATGACGAGGTCGTGGCACCGGCATGGGTGCGAGTTCTACCTCGTCCCCACAAACACTCCGTTGTGTATCAAGGTTCCGCCAAACCGAATTGTCAAGGGTTAAGTCCAAAACGCAGCAAGACACGCAGATGCCGACCGAGAGAAATAAAACACTAAACACCGGACAAGTAAAAATATAACACACTTTTCTTCTATTATAAAATAAAAACACAAACTTCGAAGACTGCCGCAAATATAATATTCGCATGGAGGTTGCAAACACTTCGACACGACCCCGAGGTATATTACGCATCTCCGCAGCCGGCGGAGAGCGGAAGATCGCGTGACCGTGGTGGTCAGCGGGTGGAATGTGACTCCTCGAGGATAGAACTCTGGCATGAATTCCATCCTAGGTTAGGGTTATGAAAAGGGAAGAGGAAGAAAAACGTTTCTCTTAAGGGTGTGGCCGCCACAGAAATGCACTCTTTCAGTGCAGTGTTGTGTGTGCGTGGTTCTTTAATGGATGAGAACGAACCTAGAACAAAGAAAGGGCATAAAGTGCATTCATGGGATACGATTTCGGTAAAGCAAATAAAACCGAACTCGTCGGATGCTAATGGGATCTTTGTTGGAAATGTGCGTCGCGGCTAAACAAAGAGACGACGATACGATGTGGAAATGTGCTAATTGGTTTTAGCTAGGTTACTGGGGAATGGTGTTTATGGCATCGCTAGTAAGGGTAGGTATTGAATTCCTATTTGCATTTGTTTATGCTGTAGGATTTAATTGATGCCAAGAGACGCGGAATGCGTATTTGCTTTTATCCCTTGGGTGTAAGTCGCCAGCCAATGTATATGTAGTGAACATTGTTGTACACATGGTGCGGCTGGGAAAATAGACGGCGCAATATTTATGGTCCCTGTCATGACGGTTACATTGTATGCAAACCGAACCATTTTGTTTACAGGAATTTGTCTGGTACCGAAGGTGCCGAATTGGTTTGGAATTCCAGATAAGTAAAGCAAGAAATCTTACGGAAAATTGTATGCGAAAAGATGCATGAAAAGGTAAGTTTTCTTTACAGGGACTTTTTAAGATCATAGATTTGATCTACATAATGCGTGAAGCATTTACAGGTGCTAATGCTATTGCATTGCAGAAACTGATGTAGATTGGGTTGTAATAATGGGGGTTCTGCCTGATAAGGTGAAGAAAGAAATCTTGCGGGAAATTGTATATGAAGAGAATGCATGAAAGGTAAGTTTTCTTTGACAGGGACTTTTTAAGATCATAGATTTGATATATATGATGCGTGAAGCATTTTCAGGTACTAATGCGATTGCATTCGTGAAGTTAGGATATTGGCTGAATGTTATGGGGATTTTACGGTAAGTAGAAAGTGGGGTTTGGCGGAACGGCCACATACCTTTTACAGGTGAAATAGGCCGACGAAAGGGATTGGGGTTGGCGTTGTGCGCGGTCAGCGGGCGAAATTGTGATTGTAATTGTGGGTTGGTTCTCAGCGTAATATAGAGAACCCCCACAGAACTACTGCGACTAAGTTTGTGCTTATAAAAATTACATTAAATAATAGTAGGTCTGTGAAAAAATATTTGTGAAAAGTAAAGCTCACCAACCATCATCAACAAACAGCCAGTTGAATAGGGGGTCACAAGGATAAACGCCCCCTGCAACCGGAAACCAGTAGCAACGACGACCGACGAAGAGGTCCGTTCAAAAACTAAGGCCCAAGTAAGTCCCATTCCCTTTACTCGTTTACTATATTATTTAAATTGTTAATATAAAATTATTATATTATACAACAATTTTGGCGCTGTCGGTGACCACCAGCTGAGGTAACAATTTAAATAATATAGTAAGGGAGTAAAGGGAATGGGACTTACTTGGTCCTTAGTTCTTGAAGTTCTTAATTTGTGGCTTCTCCGACGAAATAACTCTTTTAATTTTTTTTGAAGCGCTTTTTTTAAATATACGAAATCGTAAACATTTTTAAATATAAGCAACTGAATTGTAAAAATCTTGACGCGAAATACCTAATCCTTCTATTACTGCTTCATTTTCTACGTCTAACTAAAAAGTTTATATTACAGAAGTCCTTTTTGAGATCGATCGCCATCTAGTGAAAATACGATGTCGACTGTGAAGTCACATTTTTCTTTCAATGCTTTGAATAGCGTCATATATGAAGAAATAATTGTTGTTAAATTTGAATAAAATTAATTTCTTCTGTACTTTAAGTACCCATAAACGATACTTATGTTTATTTATTTCTATTGTGATATTTGTTAAATAAATTTTTTTAGGAGCGCATCTTTTGATGCTGCTGAACGGATAAAAGGCCTTAAAAGAATATCAAAATCTATTCTGTGCGCCAGTTTGTGAAAAAAAGAAATCCCCAAGGCTACACTTTTTCTGTGCTAGTATTAAATCTGTGACCCTCGTTATCATATCTGACAACGAAGACACATAATAATTCATCACGATCACCTCATTTTCATTCAATTTTTTATTCCAATAACCTAATTCCTAGTTCTTTTCTCAAGCTCGCAATCGGCTGTTGCCACCTTTCCTCCCAATACACCGACATGAGTGGTTTTACTGACAGTCCGTGTTGAATTGCCCAAGGCAAATATCTAGATACGTATTCCTTCCTTTGCCTGAATATTAAAAAATAATTCAATCTTGAGGTTGCAATAACTTTATCCTTACTTTGGTCGTAAACGGGCTGCTCCAAAGACAGCCCCTCCATAGCACATAGGTAAACCTGTATTTAATGCTTCCACCCATTTCACGGCCACTTCACCCAGCATGTTTGTGGGCATACCTAAGATCGTATGTATGAGGTCATGACACTCACGGTACCTCGTCATCACATAGGCCAACTGCGCGCTCTCGACAAATCGCACTTCCATTCGTGAATCAGGCGTTACGGCCTTGAGTAGATTCGAAACCTTAGAAAAATGTGTGTATTTAGTCATTTATCAATAATTACGTTATCGTCTAGAAACTTTGCATATGCTCGTCCAAATGTATCTTCGGGAAGATTCCTTAGGCTATCGATGTCTATGGTCTTCGTATTAATTCTCGGCTTTTGTGTCAAAATACGTTGACCTTCTTCTGTACCCTTCATTTGTTTTAAAATAGTATCAAGCGCAGATGTGCCAGTTGTTTCCCCCAAACAGGCGATCATGTCGTGGCTGAAAATACAGGTCAGGTTTGGTGAATAAATGTATTTTGGAAATCCACTTACCGATGTGGGTCAACAAGTGCGACAATTGAAGAGCCGACCGTGAGTATAAGTTTCTGAAAGGGCGTTGCTTCTATACGACTCTTGGCGAACTCTTCAGAGAAATTGTCAAGGTTTTGATTTGATTCTCTCTTGGGTATTTCACATGGATCTAATTTAGAAGTAGCTGATGATTGTGCTTCGGTGGAAAGAGAAGCATGCTGAAGATTTAGAATGGATCGAATAGGTATTCGTAAATGACGTCTATGGAGCATTGTTATAGATCTACAAAACAAAAACAAAATGTAGAAAATTAAATCCGGAAATAAGTTACTATACATTTGTTGGAATCCAAGGTCTTAGCAGGTGTGGTAGTAATCGCAAATTACTATTTCTATACCGTGCACCTATATTCAAATAATTAGAACAAATTCGTTGCTTGGATCGCCTTAGTTCCAAATTATAAAAGTAATGAGAAAACGTTTATAATTAATTGATTAATTTCCCACTAATTGGTAGTAGCACTAATGATCCCATTATTCCTGTAAATACCATAAATCGTGTGATCATTGCGTTTAAATCAACGGGACTGAACTTTTCCTTTTGCAAGATCTCAATGAAGGAGTCGGCCTAATTGTATTCAGCTGGTACCACGTTGAAGCGTTAACTGTGCGATCGTTGAAAAGTCAAATAAATGTTTTGCCCTCGGCAAAATTTAATATCTTGTTATTCGTTGATGTTAGCAAATCGTTGGTATGCACAAGAAATAGAATTGGACCCAATAAAGAACCTTGGAACACCCCAAAATTAATATAAAGAGATCATCTGAAGACTCGCCGTCAACAGAAACCCGATGTAATCAATTTTTATGGAAACTCGTTGTCCAATCGCAAAGTTATTGGGGAAGTATATATAAAAATTATTGGAAGAGTATATATAAAAAAAAATGGAAATATCCAATGCCACTGCTCTTGCCGTTTTTTTTTTCTTGCGCTGATGTGTAGTTTTTTGCATGGATCGCAAACTGCGGAACCCTTAATGTTGATCGTCCGGGTGTTCGTTACATTTTAAGTGTTTTTTTTTTTACTCGATAGCGACAACTTTTTCCATCACCTTGGATAATATAAATTGTGAAGTCAATTGCCCGTAATTTTGTTGTAGACACGTGTGGCGATCCTGCGAACCTCACAAATCACTGTGGGGTTAAATATCTTTTCGCCCAGATAAAGGAACCATACATAGTGGTGTCCTCAACCCGGGAAATTTTGGCCGAGGAAATCACCAAGGCCATAAAAACCATGCGGGTAAATTACACAAAGGGATATGTGGCAGTTACGCCAAACCCTACGGTTCGTTTTCCTAAAATACCCCCATCCCCACAACCCAGTCGGCATAAGCTTTCGCTAATGCAATTCGCAATAGCATCTTAAATGCTTCACGCATTATATAGATCAAATCTACATTCTAAAAAGTCCCTGTGAAAGAAAACTTACCGTTCATGCATTCTCTTTGCATACCAATCCTCTGTAAGATTTCTTTATTAGCTTATCAGAAATTCCTAAAAACATTTTTTTTAACGTGCATATGCACCATAGATTCCCGACCATTAGGCACCCCTGTTCCACCAATGCAATTCCTCCGTACGTGCAGCTCTTTGACCATCGGACAAAAGCAAATACTCTCGTCTTACCCTAGAGCCGTAAAACGAATTTCTTCACATGTAATCATGTATACAAAGATCCCATTAGCATCCGACGAGTTCGGTTTTATTTGCTTTACAGAAATCGTATCCTATGAATGCACGTATGCCATTTCTTTGTTCTAGGTTCGCTCTGATCCATGAAAGAACCATGCATGCATACCACCATGATTATGATTAGCGAGTGATCTCTGGACGAGATGACTATCGCTGAGTCACAATTCAATTTTCCAAGCGGTTGGGTCGCCTGTCATCCACCGTACCGGCGCCGGTACGGTGTGTAAACGATAGACGGAATTCGAGTCGAGTGAGTCGGTTGCGCGTGCGATAGCACATATTAAGTAAAAAGAATTGTTGTGAGTTATCTCTTAAAGTAATATTTCAAATTGTAAAATGTTTCACGTCAAATTGAGTGGAAAGTGCGTGTGTCATTGTTATAAAAATGTTCACCAAGTGAATAAAACATTAACGTAAACGAACCTTGTGTTTCTTTTACCGTGCCGCAGCTTCACTGGGTGTTCCAATGTTCTGTCATTGTTTCCGGTGATCGTGTTTTGTATTCGGCGGTATTTCTGATGGTGGAAGAAGTGAACCAAATACCCATGCTGGTACATACTTCTTCCCCACAGATACCGCAGATGTGTGAAAAGCCTAACGATCCTCGACGTATTTCCGGCCACACTGACAGCAACGTTCGCGTCTGTGTGTGTGGGTGCATCCACACAGTATATCTACGAATGGAAGCGTAGAACAAGATAGGATGCGATCTCTTGGAAAGGAGACATCCCCTGGAACCGAGAGGATTCTAGAGAAAGGTGAATTTAAGAGAGAAGGGAGAACAACCTGATGAGTTTCCTTCGTACAGGAAAGTTTTAGTCTACCAGTAACGTTCACAGGAAAAGGACCCGCTATCGCGAACATGGTAAAGAATGTCGTACAAAACACGAGTGTTGCGCACAAATAAATATAGAAATAAAAAAAATTAATAAAACCAAATTCAGGAAAGAAAAGTAACTTTTATTTTGAACAGTGTTCGGCGGTAAACGCTTATACGAAAACCGCCAAACACTCTTTCCTCTTTCCTTGGATTGGTTGAAAGCGAGTGATTTTCCAACAGGTAAAGCGGTTTTCTGTGTATAATATCAGATTGGCAGCCAAGTAATTGCTGATTTAACACATAGGTGTCTATGGCTATATTTTTTAATGGCTTAATATGGAGTGCAAAAACAAGCACTTTTTTCATATTTTACTTTTTTATTTCCGTAAAGCATAAAATGCAGCGTAAGCTGCTAAAAAGTTTCGTAATATGTATGGTATGATGAAGAAGACTTAAAAGAAAGACAATGCCTGTTCAGTCCCGGTGCGTTTATCGGGCACGAGCGACGACGAAATAAAGAGCAATGCACGAAAATGTTTATTGTAACGAAGAAACTTTATTTCTCGTATGCACACGACTTTGTTGAAAAATGACAATACGGCATTACAAACAAATATTTTCACGAACGAAAACTATTCTTGCCATACACGAAACGAAAAACTAACTAATTTGCATATTTCATGACACTAAAAACTAAATAACAAAAATGGCAGTAACGAACACAAAAAAGTGCTGCCAAGCATGCAGGTAATTACAATTATAACAACTTATTCGATAACAATTATAATTAATAATAAAAATATGAATTAAATTATTGAAAAATAAAGATGTTGAGTCAAGCCGGGCTGCGACAGTGTCGGAATTGGTTTGACAAATTTCATTCCGGAGATTTTTTTTTATTAATTTTGATTATTACACCTCTCTAGGGAGAGCCGAACCTATAGCGCCGAGTGGGCGCCCCGATATGCCACCAAAGATAAACAACGATCAGGTCGACCAGATAAGCTTGATGATGATCAAATTAAAGCCATAATCGAGTCAGATCGCAGAGACATAGCAGAAAAGTTAAATGTGTCACAATAGCTATTGAGATACATTTAGAACGTATGAAACTTGTTAAAAAGAAAGCTTGATATTTGGGTTGCCCATGATTTGAAAGAAATTCATTTAACGAAACTCATCAACGCTCGCAATTTACACTTTAGACGCAATGAATCCGACCCTTTTTTGAAACGAGTCATCACTGGCGATGAAATATGGGTTGTGTACAGTAACGTCAATCGAAAACGATCTTCGTCCTGGCTTGATGAGCCAGCACTATCCGCCTCGAGCTGCTTCCAAGGAATCAAACGATCAATTCGGGTGTGTACGGTCAACAACTGTACAGATTAAATACAGCGATCAACGAAAAACCGCCAGAGTTGGTCCGTCAAAAAGGTGTCATTTTTCACCAGGACAACCTTAGGCCACATACATCTTTGGTCACTCCCCAAAAATTATTGGAACTTCGTTGAGAATTGATGTTACATCCACCATATAGCTTGCTCCATCCGATTACCATTTATTTCCATTTTTGTAAAACTTTCAATGATGAATGTGGAGTTATGAAGTTGCCAGAAAGATGGCAAAAGTCATCGAACAAAGTGGAAAATATATCGTTGATTAAAGTTTATTCGTTGTATTTTAAAAAAAAGTGTTTTATTAATTTCAAAAAATCAGCAAATACTTACTTGCCGACCATATATATATATATATATATATATATATATATATATATATATATATATATATATATATATATATATATATATATATATATATATATATATATATATATATATATATATATATATATATATATATATATATATCTATACGTATTTCTTCCTATATATATATATATATATACTAGTTGACCCGGCAAACTTCGTTTTGCCATATACATTATTTCTAGGGATTGTTTAGGTAGAAAAAAATGACTAACTTATTGAAAGTGTATGAGGATTCGGTATGAGTGGAAAAGGCATGGAGCACTGTCGATGATAACGGAATATAAAAAAAAACAAACCACTAGACATTTATTTTTTAAATTTATTAAATGTATGTACATATCACTAATTATGACAATATTACTAAAAAACAATATCAGTCTCTTAATGCAACAGAAGGTACAATATTTTTTGTTTTCCCATCTTTAGCTAACACAAACAAACTGGATGGTTTGCTCACTCGAGAGCACGCCACGTATAATTGTCCGTGTGAAAAACGTGATGTGCTCAAATCTAAACCACAGACAGACATCGTTTGGCCTTGAGACTTATTGATAGTCATTGCAAATGCCAATCTAATTGGAAATTGAAGGCGTTTAAATTGAATTGGTACATCTGTGGGTATAATAGGGATTCGCGGTAGTAATATATTTTCACCTCGGAATTTTCCATTTAAAATGATGGCTTCAATAACATTTTTCATCAATTTTTTAATAACTAATCGCGTGCCGTTGCACAATTGTGGTGGGTTCAAATTACGAAGCAAAATAACCGGAGATCCAACCTTCAGTTGTAAATTATATGGTGGCATGCCTGGTAAATCCAATGAGTTTAAAAACTTTGTTGGATAATTCACAGCTTCGGTGGTATCGCAAACTGTATCAATAGATTTGTATGACACCAAGTCTCCTGGCAATAAATCTTGTATCTTAAGATTCAATTCGTTGACGTCCACATGTTTTGCTGCTAAAATTGCTCTTTCTGCCAGCCACTCATGATTTGTGTATTGTCTGTGAACTTCGGGAAATATTTGGACAATGAGAGCATCTTGCGAATCAATGATTGTGCAGAAATCGGTCGGTAATTTTATGCATCCAGTTTCATCTGTAGTAACTTTTCCATCGCCGATATCTAATAGTTGTTTTGAGAATGTTTCAGCAGATGGATCTTGAAGCATTTGAACGCGCATATTTACTTTCAGTTGTACTTTTTCAACATTACGCCACAGTGGCGATGATTTTAAGCACGCGTTGATCTCATCAGCGTATGTTGAACGTGGAATGACAGGAAGTGTTTGTCTGAAATCACCTGAAAGGAGTAACAAAGTTCCGCCAAATAGTTTGTCGTTATTTTTTATATCTTTCAATATCCTGTTCAACGCCTCAAGCGAATGTTTGTGCGCCATAGTACATTCATCCCAGATGATAATTTTACACTGTTTCAGTACTGTGGCCATGGAAGATTGTTTTTTTATGTTGCACACTGCGTCTGGGTTATTTTGAAAATTTAGTGGCAGCTTAAATACTGAATGAGCTGTTCTACCTCCATCCAATAAAGTTGCCGCAATGCCAGATGATGCAACAGTCAATGCGATGCCATTATTTGATCGTATTTCGGCGACAATTAACGAAATAAGGAATGTTTTGGCAGTTCCACCTGGTGCATCCAAGAAAAAGAAACCACCTTGTCCTCCCGCAACTGCGAGCATGATACGGTCGTAAATGGCTCTATGTTCGTCATTCATTAGTGGGACATTGCGAGCAACAATCGCTGCCATTTCCGTAGTATTGTATTGTAGTTCACGATTCAATTCAGTGTTATTTAAATCAGATGCATTTCGATTTGGGGAATGCATACCGAAATGACAGAGAGGTAAGTTGGCAATAATAATGCAAAGATCCTCAATAGCAATCAATGCTTCATTGTACATAGTGTCGCTGAATGCTATCGTTAGATCATTGCATCGTGTACGATGTTGATGCAATATATCATCAGTCATTGAATCTTTGTGATGATGATGATGATGATCCCATAATGTCTCTGCTCTGGCCGGAAAACATGTAGTCAACACTATAGCGGACAGTAGACGAATTTGTCTTGCTGTACAGTTCAATCCTGCTTCAGCAAGCATACATTCCCACTGGTTGTCATCTTCCAGTAAACCGAGTGCAAGGCATGCATCTTTATATGTTGGATACTGTTGCTCATTCACTTTACGTATATCTTGAAATGACAATGGGCCAGTGACATTAACCAACAACAGCCGGAGATAAAAGCACTCAGTCTGCCTTGGATTAACTGTAAATACTCGTCCCAAGGTGTTTGATTTGAATACACCGGGACATGCATCAATTGGTGTGCCTTGCTTACGAGGCATCCATTTTTTTGTTGGTGCCCATGTGAAATAACGTGGTACTTCTGAATAGAGTAATGTTCGTGCAAAAGCACCAAAAGCATCCGCACGATTACACAATTCAAAAAATTCGGTGAGTGTAGTTTTTTGTGGATTTATCGCACGATCAATTGCTGTCTCGCTCCTGAAATATACGCGCGGGCCGTTTTCAAGATGGACGGCTAAATGAATGACTGCTGGATCTCGTTCGTGAATTGGAAAACCAAAGATACGCCAAACAGCTTCATTGGAACTGACGTACCGGCCAATTTGGTAAAGCGTTATTTCATCGTTGTTATTCACCGGAGGAACATTCACATTGGTATTTTCAACGCGAAATACAGCCATATCACTGCCTTTATTTACATACTTGCAAATGTATTTGATGCTCTTCACTGAACTGCAGAACTCGACATTAATATGAGCATTGAATGTTTTGCTCAGCAAAGGCGAATATGGGACCACCCAACGGTTATCAATGTCAATGTCTATGTTATTGATCTTTTTAACAAAAGATTGTCCTCCATTATCGGGATTTCTTCGACGATATATTGGATATCCATCAACATTTGTGATCGTATCGTCAGTGAATTTTTTTGGAAAACTTTTAGTACATTTCCCGTCTGCCATGCAAGGCGATGAACGATTCATATTGCCACATGGGCCATGAATCATATTTGCAGTAACAATATCAAACAGCATTTGATCAGTAGACGGATCTGGAAATTCCGCAGAAATTATACTGTCGATTTCTTCAGGACGTATTTTATCGATTAACCATACCAAAATGTGTGCATGAGGTAATCCGCGCTTTTGCCATTCAACGGAATACATCCAGCAACGTGTGGGACCAAATACATGTAACTTTGTAATGAAATCAATTAGAGACTTCAATTTTTGTCTGAAAACACCTGCTGTAATGTCATGACGGTGTATTGCGCTTTGGCCAGGCAATAGTAAGGATGTGAACTCCGGCCGTTTTGGATTACATGTGAAGGTGATGAATAAACACGGCCGTCCATATTCTCGCACGTAAGTCAAGGCGTCTTGTATATATTCTTGCATATGACGTGGACTGTCTATGTACGATGATGGTAGAATGACAGAATTACCAATTTGGGCCGCATCGGCGTTGTTGACAATAGCGTCTCGCAGGTGAATGTACTCTTCCGCACGTAGCTTTTGTTGATTAAATCGCCTATCGTAGTCGTTCGCTCTCTATCTTCACATACATGTCGACCATGAATTGTTGACAAAGCTCACGGCATCGTAGAATAACGTTGTCCTGATCACGTCTAATCATCAACCGATACGCATAATAATCCTTCGAACTAACATTCTTGATTGTTTCAGTTCCTGTTGCGGGATCTCGTTGTTTAATATTTACGCAATACCCGTCTTGGCCTTTCCAGAACATTAGCGGATATTGGAGAGCGTCATATGAGCGGTGTGTATCAGCAATGAACTGTAGATTATTATTTCTTCTACGAATCACGATTTCCCGCGTAGCTGTACGATCGCCGACCATGATTCCAGCAACATCATCAAGAACAGGTGTGTAGCGATTCTAACAGATACACACAATTCACAAGCAAAAATAGTGAAGAACACCGAACGAAAAAAATCGAATAAGAAAAATACATCAGAACCGTATACCAAGCGATAAATAAAAAAAATAATTCACACCAGTGGAATATACTCGAGTTTGGAAATCAAATTCAAAACACGGTCAGTAGCCTGGTGTGTAACGCTTAGGTACATTTTTTTTTCGTGATTCGAGCTGTAATAGCGTCAGTTCGAATCACACGATCTTCTTCACTATTATTTCAAACGCTATAATTGGTGACCCCGACGTGATCTTGTACACACAGCATACACTTCCCATAGTAAAGCAGAACTTCACACAAGGTCACGACTTCCGCATAGAGCCCAGCCTCCGACGTTTTCTCGTTTCTCTCTCGTTCGTCCGTCGTCCGCATACGAATCTGATCGTAACGAAGTTACTGCGGCGGGAGTGTGTAGCGATTCTAACAGATACACACAATTCACAAGCAAAAATAGTGAAGAACACCGAACGAAAAAAATCGAATAAGAAAAATACATCAGAACCGTATACCAAGCGATAAATAAAAAAAATAATTCACACCAGTGGAATATACTCGAGTTTGGTAATCAAATTCAAAACACGGCCTGGTGTGTAACGCTTAGGTAGATTTTTTTTTCGTGATTCGAGCTGTAATAGCGTCAGTTCGAATCACACGATCTTCTTCACTATTATTTCAAACGCTATAGGTGCATTAAATCTACGAATGTGCTCTCCACCAGATGTTTTATCAGGATTGATTACAATAGCGTGATTATCACTTTGTAATTTGTGCATGTGTGATTTGAATATCTTTAACAATTCATTGTGCTCATTCAATAGAGCATCCAGGTCGCCGATGATACGCCTGGCAAAACGGGTATAACAATAGCCTATGCACCAACACCCAGCCGACACACCCACCCCAAACGGTTATAACAATGACCCAGACACCAGCCCCCAAACTGGCATAACAACAGCCGGAACACCGCCCAAAACGGTTATAATAATAGCCGATGCACTTACACAGTTATCGACCGAGGTTGAAAATTAATAAATTATTAATATTTATTAAACAATTGCACTTGTGAGCATAAAAAATAGATAAAAACCTATTCTTAGTCCTACCGAATATATATACAAAACTTCATTAAAATCGGTTGAGCCGTTTTGGAGGAGTTCGAGGACAAAAACTGTGACAAGAGAATTTATATATATATATATATATATATATATATATATATATATATATATATATATATATATATATATATATATATATGTTCAGTGTCGAGATAGGTTCCTCGACGTGACAGCAAAATCCTTGTGGCGTTGTTGCCCAGCAAATCTCTAACAAAATGTGTCGCCATGGACACAGGAAATAGTTTGGCGTTATAGTCCAGCAATAGCAATCAATTAAAACACATTAACATTTAAAAATGCACTAAATTAACTTTTATTCGACATAAAAACGTCCAGACATAAAAACAGGTGCTGAAGGCACCGTATACACGTTCAATTAACCAACGTTAAAATATATACTGTCAGAAAAACAGTACAACAAAAATAAAAACTGTGTCAAAACAGTAACGATGTAAACGGTTAATGAATAGACAATTATTGCTCGTCTATTCAGCAATTGGTGGCGTTCAGTGCCAGCATGATTTGCCGTAATGGTATAATGTGAAATTATACATGTTGCGGAACTGCAACAATATATATATATATATATATATATATATATATATATATATATATATATATATATATATATATATATATATATATATATATGTATATATATATCCTTATATATATATATATATATATATTATTATTATTATTATTATTATTATTATTATTATTATTTATTGTTTGAACCGCGAATTGGTGCGATCCGTCGGATTGTCTTGTAGAGCACATATACACCGAATTGCGCGGAGCAATACCACGAATCTCCAAAGAACTGTACCTGTGATAATATATGTAAAACAGATAGAGGTCGGCTAAGCGCCTTCAGCGTGACAGTGACTGTAGTTCCGATGACAGCATCTTGTCACTGTATGCTCTCGACTAGATCGAGGGTATGTTTCGGAGCAGAGGTCCAAACATGAGAGCAATATTCGAGCGCGGGTCTAATTTGGGATTTATAAGGGAGAAAAATTATTTTTTTGAAAAATATGCTCCCGCCTCTTCAGTTTTTGAATTGTTATTTAGTTGTGGCTGTTTTAATACGGCTCCTATCCCTTGTAAGATTGCATCTATATATATATATATGTATTGCTGAGTTTATGTCAAGCTTTGAGAAATATTTGCACTTTCTTGTTTTTATTACCAAATCTTCAATTAACGGAAATGGTTGTGATTGAGGGACTATTATCTTATTTAAGTCTCTAAAATCTATGCATAGTCTTGATATTTTATTTTCATCTCTTTTATATGCTAATGTAACTGGAGCAGCAAAAGGACTGTATGACTCTTCTATTAGGTTTCTTTTAAGTAATTCTGATATTTGTTATTCTATTTCTTTTTTATCTTCAATTGTGCATCGATAAGGCCTTTTGCTACAATATTTATCTACTATGAGATCTATTCTGGCTTCGTAATCTTTTACTACACCCATATCATATTTGCCTTTTGCAAATATATTTTTATATTTATCCATGAGATTTTTTATTATATCTTCTTTATAATGACTCAAGTGATTTGTTAAGATTTTGAAGTTGTCTAAATCGACGTATTCATTGAAGTTTATTCGATATTTTTGTTTTTATGTGGGATCAGAGCTTCTCTGTTTTATCTCTAGTTTTTCATTTTGTATTAGCTTGAGTTTTTTTATACAATCTAATCCTATTAGGAAATCATATTTAAAGTTTTCATTATTAATTACGAATACGTCTATGTATTCTTCTATATTTAATATTTTTGCTTCGATTTTTATCAATTCTTCTGATTTATACACACCATTAATCATTCTTAAGTTAACTCTTTGCTTTACATCAATTCTTTTTTGTTTCAAATGAACTAGTTTTGAATTTATAAATGAAACATTGGAGCCTGAATCATAAACAGCGGATACTTCTAAAATATTGTTTAATCTTATCTTAAGTCTAATTAATGGTGGAATTATTAGTTTTTTGGATCATTATCACTTGGTTCTGCTTCTAATACTGAGTTGTTAACATGTTTTATTTTGTGTTTTTTCTCTTTAAACCAGCAGTCAGCTTCAGGATGGAAGCGTGTGCCCTTACCTTTATTTTTACAAGTTTTGCATGGTATTTTTTCTGTCATTTCTTTATTACCGTAATTTTTAATCTTTTTTATTTCTGAATTTTTCTTGTGGACTAAGTGTTCCAATCTACCTATTTCATTATCGGTCTTTCTTAATTTTTCTCTATTAATTCTATCGGCTACAAAATTTGGCAGGCCCGTGGCAATTAAATCAATTAATGTTCCGTTATCAATAGATAGTCTTACTTCTAATAAGAGTTTTTCTTTTTTTATTGCGTAATCTAATAAAGAGCCCGTTTGATATTAAAATTGCAGCGCATATCTTATTGAAAACTAGCCTTTGTCTCCAAATGTATCACGAAACTTATTTTTCCAATCTTCCCAGTTTGCTTGAATGGTTAGTTTCAGAAGTGTGCAACCATACCAATCTGCTGCACCTTTTTCCTAAATGATTTTGGACAAAATAACTTCGTTGCCCTCCTGCGCTTAAAAATTTTGTTCCAGCTGGTAATGAGTCTTTCGGTTTTGTTTCTAGCTATCCAATAATATTGTAGCGAGCTTAGGGTTCGCTGGATTAATTATTTTAAAATAAATAAGAGCCGTTAAATCGATTTTGAATTAATATAACACTTTATTAGTCCGTAATACAACCGTTACTTATACCGTACACATAACGATTTCTTTACTTATCGCTTCCGTACTTATCGCGTCTTTTACTGCTTACTTCTCACTCGAGACGTATCGCTTGCTTCACTGTCTTACTTATCTCTAACTTATTCTTCCGCTCTGCGTGCGACGTATTTATACCGTTTTCCTCATTCTGATTTGGTGTATCGTTTCCGTCCGTTCCATAGTCTTGAATGTTCTATTCCAGTTTTCCAGTACTTCCTAAAATAATCTAGTACTTTGTTTCGGACTTTCTCGAAGATTCCAGTACTGATTGTCATATGCGTCACACTAGCCTCCGCCTAGATTAGTTCGTCCTGGTCCCTGGGTTAACAAAAGTCGCCAGTTGGTCACGATGTACCACTTTCATCTTGGCGTTCGGTCTTCGCTGAATCCTATAGACAACGTCGTTAATTCTTGTGAGAATCTTATACGGTCCTTCCCAATGTTGCTGCAACTTCGGAGACCTTCCTTTTTGCCGATGAGGGTTATAAAGCCATACGTTATCGCCTGCATTAAATCCGGATGCGTTGGCTCGAACGTCGTACCTTGTTTTCATCCTGTCACTGGATACCTTGATATGCTTTCGAACCAAATGATGGATCTCATCGAGGCGATTTCTCCATTCGGCTACGTAGTCTTCGGTCTTGTCTATGGCGTTTGGATGTATTCCGAATCGCAGATCGGCTGGAAATCGTATCTCCCGTTAGAGTTGTGATACAGTTACGATGCTGGGGCTGCAAATTCCACCAGGCGACTTTCGCCCCGTAAAGTCTGCCCTTACAAGTTTCCCGAGCTATTGACCTCAGGTTGGTCCGTTGATAGTCTCCTCTTATGATTAGCGCATGAACAACAATTCTCACTTGATGTTTCATTCATTCGTCGACGTTTCCTACAGTCAACAGAGATGTGGCCGACTTCGCCGCATGTCCAACACTTCATGTCAGTTCTCGGGGTTCTCCGTTGTACATGCCCGATTCTTTGGCAGGAACATTCTTGGACGGACGTTTCTCGAACTCTATATGTACTCCTGGTAGCCAGTTTAGCAGATTCATATGCCAATGCGAACGCCAGTATTTCATTAGTCGTCTTCTTTCCTGCCAAACGAACGGCCTGTTGCAAGTCCCGATCTTGGAGTGCGTTTATAAATGCATCCATTGCTACCTCGTTCAGAAATTCTTTAGTCATATTTGTATAAGCCAAGTTTGCCAATCGCTCAATGTCTGCCTGCAACTGTTGAAGATTTTCTCCCGGTTTCTGCGTTCTGCTCCGCAGTTGCATGCGGTAGACCTGCTGCATGTGGTTGTCGCCATACCTAGCTTCAAGGCCGTCTCTTATCGCTTGGAAATCTGTTTGCTTCTCTGCTGGTATGGTTTGTAGCAATTCTGCAGCCGCCCCGCGGAGTGACAGGATTAGTGATGTTGACTTTTGCTCATCCGACCACTTATTATAATTGGCCGCGGCGTCAAACTGACCTATAAATACGGAGAAGGGTCCCGTTCCATCGAAGGTTGACGGTTGCATCCTTGTATCTTTGTAGTCATGTTGATTGCCTGGCGATGTCTTATTTCTCTCAACACAATCAAGTCTCTTTTCGATTCGTATTATTTCATCGGTGACTTTCTTGAATTCAGCTTCGTTTTTTAGATCTAGATTTTCTACTTCGTTTCGAATTTCGTCCTTAAAGTGTTGAAAATTACATTTCATCCATTGTGTTTGGGCATCCAACTTTGCATTGACACCTGCAGCTTGGGCGTCCAATTTTGAATTTACGGCGTCGAATTTTGAATTTTGGGCGTCGAATTTTGCATTAACATCTGTAGCTTGTGCGTCCAATTTTATCATCATCATCCTGAACATCTCCGAAATGTCCAACTGTGGCGAACTCTTCTCCGTTACATTGGCACCATCTTGACTCGCTGTTTCTTCTCCATCCGGGCAGTCTTGCACAATCGCGAAAACATATGTGTCGACATCAATACCCTCTTTCTCCATTGCTGCTTGCAGACGCTGTCGAAGAATTTGCTTCTGTCCTCTGCTATCCAGATTCCGCTCCTCAAGTTCCTTCTTCAACTCAGGAACGCGAAGATCCTCCAAATGTCGATCTGACATCGTCACAACACACTTTCACACACTTATTCACTTAAACAATAATTAATCCCACTTCTGACACCAATTGTAGCGAGCTTAGGGTTCGCTGGATTAATTATTTTAAAATAAATAAGAGCCGTTAAATCGATTTTGAATTAATATAACACTTTATTAGTCCGTAATACAACCGTTACTTATACCGTACACTTAACGATTTCTTTACTTATCGCTTCCGTACTTATCGCGTCTTTTACTGCTTACTTCTCACTCGAGACATATCGCTTGCTTCACTGTCTTACTTATCTCTAACTTATTCTTCCGCTCTGCGTGCGACGTATTTATACCGTTTTTCCTCATTCTGATTTGGTGTATCGTTTCCGTCCGTTCCATAGTCTTGAATGTTCTATTCCAGTTTTCCAGTACTTCCCAAAATAATCTAGTACTTTGTTTCGGACTTTCTCGAAGATTCCAGTACTGATTGTCATATGCGTCACAATATCAACATTGTAGCCTTCTCCGAGGAAGCTGTTGGCATGAAATTCCATACGGGTGCCACGTCAAATGTCACCAAGGGCTATTATACACGCGTTTTGTCTGTGTGTCGTTAGTGACGTATCTTGTTTTTCGAGCACTTCCTTTAAAAAATCCAAGTGAATATGTATTATTTTTCGCCACAACTGCTCACTGAATGTATATTTATTCTGGTAATGTCGTGTCGCCTGGTGTTTTTTAGGAAGGCGAACCGTGGGGTTTGGCGGAAACGCCACAGACCCACACCACGGTACCTGATATAGAAACATGGGTGAACAGGAAACATGGTGAGCTAAATCACCACCCGACTCAGTTAATATCAGGCCATGGATGCTTTCGGCAATACTTGCACAAGTATAACCATGTGAATCACCCAGACTGCTTGTATTGCGAAGGCAAAATAGAAAATGCGTAACATGTACTCACAGAGTGCGTGAGATTCAAGACCGCATGAACGATTTTGGAGGGACATATGAGACGGACAGTTACTCCGGGAGGATTAATAGAATACATGCTGCGTTCTAAACAGGCATGGTCCGTAGCAAATGATGTTCTATGTGACATGATGCAGCAGTTGCGACGCGACGAGCGGAGGAACAGGTAAACTCCGTCCCGCCCCGCGATGGAATATCTAAAAGGTTCCGCGGGGATCGACGAGAATATGTGCCTAGCGGGAGGTGGTTTTAGTCGGTAAAAGTCCGGCATGCTTCTGGATCGGCCAGAGGCATCTTTTGAAGATTTCCACCTTCCTACCAAAAAAAAGACACTTACAAAAACACAGTTTATGCCAAGACAAAATCTGGGTTTCTTATTATACTTAAGACGGATAGATTTTGTATCATTTTTCACCTACTGTTCCCCTTTATTTGTAGACCTCCTCTGCACAAACCCATTACACACTATTTATTAATTTAGCTAACCCCATGTCCTTTTATATACACCAGGATCTTATGAATGTGAGTGAGCCTGATGCTCGCAAGACAGGCAAAAGACAGGCACAACGATAAAAGACATATGGGTAGAAATGTATATGGGTCGTCGTTGACACCGTTTCTACTTCTATCCCAATAAGTTACCCCATGGGTTGTCATCAATGTGGGGGTAAAAGTTCCACTTTCGGCTTTGTTATCACTGGAGCAAACGATCACCTTGTGGAATGCACTTGCCGTGGATGCCATTCTAAAGTTCGAAACATTTTACTTCTGTAAACGATCGCTGCCTCGAGACACACTGATTTTATTGGGCATCTTGTCGATGGTTCTTTCTACATCACTATAATCGCGACTATCGTAATGCAATGAAACGACACATCATTAATAAAGGCGGATCAATTAGCGAAGAAGCAGCAAAAAGATAAACGTCAAGGAACTTCAACGGCGAGCAATGAACTTCCCGATTGGGTCAATTCTAAAACCAGTCGAATGAGTTTTAAACTACGTTATTTATTTCATTCGATACTATTACTAAAACACAAATCGGATAACTCAAGTCTGGAGTCAGGTTTAATTGATTTAAACTGTTGATGATGCACATTATTTATCGTCTTTAATTTCCGTTCTCGCGAACAATCGCCTTCAATAGTACTTTTTTTCAGATCGACTTTTCGTTTATTGTATACAAAATTTTGGAACTGTCTTGGAAAGTTCTTAAACACAGCGTTTTTGTTTGCGCGAGACAAATGAACAAAAGAAAATAATACACTGCGTAGACGTTATCGGACGCGCCACAACACTAGCGTCTTCACTCCACCCTCGACTCACGTTTTTCGTTTTACGTGGAGGCCTGACTTGCCTCCACGGAATTTGTTGGACGATTAAAGATATCGAAAGATAATTTCATCTTTCGTTTGACGACACAAGAGGATGATTCTCCTTGTATCGGTCACAGCACAAGGGCGCGAGACACACACGATGATCGCTTCTGCTGCTCATCATGTGTGTCCACAAGTATGCGGACCGTGGGTTAACCGAATCCACAAGATTGCAGCTGGTGCAAATATTTCGATATAGGGGTTGAAGTGTTTGCACGATCAGCGACTGCGTAAGGCATTTATGCTGATCGTGCACATGTTGGTGGCATCTCGACGTAGTCGAATTCTCGATGGTAATTTTCCATTTTGAGAAATCGACTTGCTTGAGCGGTCAGATGCCCTCATGTATTTGTTGGTCGGATGACCGATCGATGTGGGCATGTATGCAAAGAGAAATAAAATATTTCTTGTATGCGTGCGGCTGGCGGGTTGGGGTATATCTCATGGATATTGTTCTGCAATATTGGTTGATAGATGGTGCAACCAAATTTCTCTTACGTGTGGAGGATGCCTGTTACATGATGGAAATCGAACCGAGACATGTTCAATGGATTGGTTCGGTTCATGTTGGTTGCGTGGTGATGCAACCGAATTGCCCATAAGGAAGATGCCTGTGGGTGCTGAGGGATTTAGCATCAGCAAATATTGTGATTTATGCGTTTTAAGGCTTTATGGTTTAACAATAAACAGGTGAGTACTTGCTTTCCAGGTTTGCATGCCCTAGGTGGGAGTTTTTACATGGGGTAATGGGAAGATGATTGGTGGCGTTCAAGGGAACCGCCACAGACATACTTTTCTTTATCTCCCAAATATGAATTTAGAGATTATGGTAAACCAATAAAGAATTAATAGATTTTTTACTTTAAAATTAATTAATATAAAGTTGATAGATTTTTTAGTTGTGGGCATCTCTAAGGTATCATTACTGTATATTGTATGTACGAGTAAATAAAGACATACATGATCCGCAAAATTTCCTTAAATCACATTTGTTAAGCTGTAGTTAAATTAAATGCCCATAAGATATTGATTTGCATTGCATTCATTGGTCTATTGAAAACACCGTACCTGGTAAGTTTACCTGCATTTTCATATACAATCCACACCAGGAGTACCAAAGTGACGATCTGGTTGTCGTCTGCAGTTGCATCCGCTCTGTGTAACAAGAAACCTGAATAACTTTTTTCAATGACAAAATTGTATAATGACTCTCGCATTTATCATAAGAAGAGAGCAATGTCTGTGTTAAAAATCATTGACTGGAATGTTGTTGAAATAAAGATCTTGCCCATATATAATGATATTGTATAACACAAACAAAAAGCCATAAACCATCAGAATTAATTCTTCATTATAGAAAGATCAACTGAGGTATTATTGCCATTGGTTTTTGGCCGAAATATTGCCAGTACATGACTTGTACTATGGAGGATTCCTAAAGCATCTTTTTCTTAGCTCACATACCCACACCAACTCTCGCATTCGAGTTTACATACTTGAATGCCTTTCACAATGGTAAGATAACGATAACAATTGCAGATTTGATGGTTTATAATACCTTTCAAATAGTTCTTCCTCTAAACCTCATCTTGTACATCGTTAAAAGATGGCACAAACAATTTTGCTAATCGATAAAAATTGATCAGTAAAAGTGCTCCAATTAGGAGAATCAAGTAATACGGGTTTTACAGGTTTATATTTTATTGAGGCTTTCGGAAGAAATATTTTCATTCCTGTGATTAGATCATTACCCCGTGACAGAAATAAATCCTCTTTTACAACGTTCTTTAATTGATTTGAATTTACAATACCGATTGCTAATTAACTATATATTTTGCTGGAAAAGGTACAAAATGTATGATAGTCTGGTTGTGCATTGACGCGTTTTATATCTACGTAATTGATTTCACTTCACATTGATTTATTTTTTGGTCCAACCTATCATAAATGTAAAGTAAGCATGTTACTAATCTTATCAACGTATATAAGTAAAAGTACAGTGGGAACATTCCCCGCTTTCCGTCCCCAAATGACGTGCTGGTTTGAAGCACCTAGAATCGCCATAAATAAAATCTTAAGTGTGCATCATTAAGGACGCGGACAAATAAATAATTGCAGTAATTACAAATTGAGGTATTAATAGTTGAATCACGCCTCGATTCACTATTAAGAATAACCTAACGCTATTAATTGTATTTGCTTTTGCTTACTAAAAACAGTCTTTTGTGCAAAATTCTTTCCAATATTTATTTATTATTCTCTGTTTTCGCAATTTTTGGATTTTAAAACTAATTCGATAATATATTGATTTGATTTAATGAGATTTTTGTTTTGATTTCAGTGGGAGCAAGGCCTTCATTTTGGCGCAAGGCTAATAACCTTGCCCGGAAAAACAAATTATTATGGAAAATTTAACAAGCCTCAGACTTGTTATATAAGGCCAAGACCGGATCCCGGTCAACTTTAATTGAAAACCTAAAATCATTAGGAACGACGTTTAAAATGTTCGATTTTGTGAATGAGATTTTCTTAATAAAGGGATCACACTTAAGTGACATTTTCAAATAGTAGACAGACAAACGATGTGTAAGGGGATCGGGTCACGTAGGAATTGGAGAATACTTTAGACCAATATTTCACATAATGGAGAGTTAAGTGGGCTTGAAGAATTATCTCATCAATATGTGAGAGGACATTTAGTTTATGGTCATAGTTATGGTTTTATTTTGTTCAAGACATTAACGGGAAGAAGAAAAAGTAAATAAAAATCAAATGCTAAGCTTTTCTTAAGTCCCGAAACCGAAAATTTGTCGAGATCCGTGGGGGTTCTCTAAATACATGGAGAACCAACCCACTATTTCCGCCTAATTTCGACCGCCAACAGCGTGTCAAACCAATCCCAATTTCTCCTACTTAGCTAATCTCCTGAAAAGCACGTTGCAATAACGGACACATAGCTGAATTCTGTTACCTTTCTGCCATACGACAACTCCAGTCCTCTAACCATGAGATTTCCACCGGAAATTCCAATCCATGTGGTTAGCAACAAGTCGAATCAAACGACGCTGTTGCATAATCATGCAACGGCTTGGGTAATTATCGAAGTCCATAACATGTCTCCCACGTTAATATTACCCTAGCCAAAGTAGCGTCACTTCGACTTTTCCCAGACACTCTATCCGTTGGGGATCAATGATCTCTTTTCGCGGGTGAATAACACCAGCCACATCTCCCTCTCCTCCATAATTCTGTCTCCCTACAGGTCAATCCACGCTGAGGTCTCCACATTCACCGAATTGGGTCAGTGGGCTGCCTTCAGAGCTGCATTGATTCATGCACATACAACCAAACCCACCCCGAGATCATAGTACTTTGTGTTGCTGTTCTCTCATTCTCCCATGTTCGTCGACTATCGAATCCCTAATTGGGATTAGTCGTTATTTAACTACCGTAGCGTGTGCACGCTGGTGCACACGCTCGAGTCAGAACCTAAGAGACGTGTTGTCAGACAAACGTAGTGTCCCGTTAGTCAATTGAGAAAAAGAAACGCGTCGCCTTTCAAAATAGACTGTTTACAATTACATATTTGCCACGCATTGAAGGATAAAAAAAGAACAAATTTAAAAAGTGTAAATTCGAAATAAAAAGAAGAAATAAAAACGAATTAAACTACACCAGTGCATTTCATTTCTTTCCTTTTGGTGCTGGAATTTTCGGTGAAAATAATGGGAAAGAAATCGTTGGTGGGTGATAGAGACTCCGTGCCCCTGACCGGCACACATACTTCTACCCCCACGTATCTATTTGTAAGAGGGCAGAATCAAGTGACGAAGATGTGGTCTCAAAAAACTTGATAATGTTAGCATTAAGAAAGATGTAACAACGCTTGATATCAATGTGGTTTATAAATAGTTAGTATAAAATGCGTCGGACCTAAATTACTGCCTTCGGGGATACCGGAATGGCCACAACAAGACTACTTTAGACAAGATTTGCAACATACACAACAATTTACTAATACTATTTATTGGCCTGTAGAAACCCGGAAGTTCATGATCTCATCGACTCGGCTGCGCCATCGTTCCCTGTCCTGTGCACTCTCCTTCCACGCTTAACTAGCTGATCCGATCTTCTCAAGGTCAAAGCTTACATTGTCCTCCATCTCAATCGCGCCCGTCCTGCCAGTCTCTTTTCCGTTGGTCTACCACCAAGAGTTCTGCGCACGGTCCTATCGTTGCCCATTCGCGCCACGTGTCCGGCCCATCTTAATCTTTGCGATTTGATTGCTCTCACTGTTGTAGGTTTGTGGTATAGCTCTTCCCATTCGTGGTTGTGGAGTTTCCTCCATTGAGCTGCCTCTTCGTCATATTTGCCGCCAAAGATACCCCTTAGCACTTTATTCTCGAATACGCGGAATTTGTTTTCTTCCCGTTTAGTGAGAGCCCATGTTTCGCATCCGTATAGAACAACCGGCATCATTATGGTTCTATAAACACGGAGCTTTATATTACGATATGGCGGTTGGGATTTCAGCAGTTTACTGGCTGTGTGCCAACTAGCGTTGCCGGAATGCAGTTTTTTGTTAATTTCCTTCGACATTTCGTTACTGGGTGTCAGTATCGTTCCCAGATATTTAAAGTCTTTAACTTTTTCAAATATCTTGCCTCTGACATTTATATGTGTTCCCTGAGGTCCACCTGCTCTCGCCGTAATCATGTATTTTGTTTTGTCTGCATATTTCTAGGCCCGCTTCTTCTGCCGCTTCCATGATGATTTCATAGTTTTTACTTACAGTTTCTAGATTATCGCCCAAAACGGCGATGTCATCCGCATATGCGAGCACTTGTGTGACCCCGTTCAGGGATGATCCGGCCATGTTGTTGTGTTGTACCTCTCTGATGACATACTCGAGGACAAGGTTAAAAAGACATGGTGAGAGGCCACCTCCCTCTTTTAGCCCGTCTCGGAATTCAAATGGTTCTGAGAGGTGGTTTTCTATTCTAACTCGCCCTTTGTTTTCGTTCATTCACATTGAGGGCGGCATATTTTTTCGGGATTCCCGGCTAACTACAATATGGTAGAGTCTTTACCTTGCGACTGAGTCGTAGGCTTTTTTGTAGTCAACGAACAGTTGGTGAACCGTCTCTCCGTATTCCCACTTCTTTTCCAGCAGTTCCCTTATTGTGATCTTCTGGTGGCTTGTTGAGCGCATTGGTAGTCTCTCAGTATTTCTTCTGCGTATGGTGTGATTCTCGCCAGTATGACATTGGTTAGTATTTTGTATGTGGTTGGGAGAAATGATATTCCTCTATAATTTTCGCAGTCAGATCTGTCCCCTCTTTTTGAAAATAAGGACGACTATTGAGGTTTCCCATTCTTCCGGAGTGACTTTCTTATGCCATATTGTTTAGATTTTTTTTTGTTTTGTTTTTTTACACTAACGCGCGCACAAAAGGGGATTTTGAAGTACCCATAAATGTCAGAGCATAGTGCGAGCGGATGGAGAGGAAGTGGATAAGGAAAGGAGGTGTCGATGTATATTGGTCTTTAATGTCTGGACATCACAACGGCCAGGAAACACATGATCAGGCAGAACATTCCACATTCGTGTGGTTCGGCCAAAGAATGACTCTCTATGTTTATTTGTGCGCCTAAAGTCCGCTTTCAACGTGAACTGATGCGCATTCACAGATTGACGGGTATCGCGGGAAAATGTCTGAAGGGGCGGGACACATTCAGCAAGTTCAGTTGAACAACGACCCTGATAATACCTATAGAAAAGAGATTGGTATGATACGTTGCGCCTGTGTTCTAACGACGGAATTGATGTACTTACGGCTGAGTCCTCAATAAGTTTCACTGCTCGTTTTTGCATCCTGTCGAACGCGTGTAGTGCAGCTTTGAATGCGCCTGACCAAATATGGGAATTGAACTCCATTTTTGGACGAATATACGCCTTGTAAATAGTGGCCAGGTTGGATGGAGTGAAGTATATTTTGCATCTCTTAAGGAACCCCATACATTTGCCTGCACTTTTCGCAGTTTCAAATATGTGGTCATTGGATTGATAGTTCCTTGGCTTCGTCGATGCAAGTGCCGTTCATAGACAGTATATTTACTTTGGGGCTCATCTTTGACGACAAGAGGCAGCACTGAGTTTTTAGGGCATTGAATTTTACTCGGTTAGATAATCCCCACTGATATATCTTGTTGAGGTCTAAATTCAATGTATCAAGCATAAGTTTGTGGGGAGGAAGCATTGTGCCTAGCATGGACACTCCGTTGACTTCCTCCTCCATCATAATTACACTGTCACGCATCGAATACCGCTACAAAACGTTCACCAGACAAGTAGGAATGACGGTGGGTCTACGACACGCAGCGGACACAGCACAGGAATGTAAAACAAGCGAAACTCCACAACAGGAAAAGGAAATAAAACACGGAAGGTTTCACTGAATTGAATTGAGTTTATTGTTCATGTTCAGGGGTATTTTGAACTTACTAATAATTGTCAATTGGCCGAACACGTAATTACGCGACTTTACTGCGCTGTACAAAATGTATTGGGAAATGTCTCGTTTATAAAAGGCACAACACTACGACAACGACTCCGAGGAAATCCGCCGTACCAGCGCCGGTACGGCGGATGGCGAGCGACCCGACCGCTTGGAAGATTGAAATGCGACTCAAAAATTCAATTCGAGGGCTAAGGAAATTCTGGGTGCATTCGCTTTCACTATGGTGATAAGCAGATCTCATTAGAGGAGATCGTCATTGTACACATTTATATGTCTACGTCGGTTCTTTTCATGGGTCGAAGCCATGAAGGGGCATAATAAGCATCCAGGAGATGTGTGTTCGTTGAAACAAACAAAACGAATTTCGTGGCATGCTAATGAGTTTCTGTTTGTTCAGTGCCGCTAGTCATGAGAAACAGATCCAGAAATATAAGAAGATAAAGGAATTTATGGCCTGAGAGTTCAACTGAGTAAACATTAGATGGTAGGTGCATTCGGGATACTACGATGATTGAATTATTTGCGTATCGCCAGAATGCTTGATAAAGGACAGCGGTCTTGTTTACTCATGGTGTGAGTTAGGAAAATAGGCTTCAGCGTCGATTGCGCTAATTGTATGCAGCTACTGGTTGTTTATCGCTGGCTAAAAGGGTCGACAACCGATGTGTGCATAGATAGTTTTTATGTACACATATTGAGGCTGGGAATAGCCAACTCAAGGGTAAGATGCCCTGATATGCGGTCATGTGATATGCGAACCAATGAATTTTATTACAAGGAATTTATGATAAGGAAAGTAAGAACTCTTACAGGGGATTTGTAAGCGAAGGGATGCTTGAAAAGTTAAGAATTCTTTTGCAGGTACTTTTACGTTGTTAATTTGATCAATATAATGCGTGAAGCATTTAAGATGCTAATGCGAATTGCATTAGCGAAAGCTTATGCAGACTGGGTTGTGGTTATGGGGGTTTTTCAGGTAAGTAGGCAGTGGGGTTTGGCGGAACCGCCACAAGTTGCTGGTTGGTAGTAATGTTCGAAGAGTTTGGACGGGAGTATTCGTATGAGTATGAGAAACTCAACATGCTATTATCAGCAAACGAGTGAATTGGGTTGTGAGTAATTGACAAGAGACCATTTATGAAGATCAGGAAGAGAGTGGGTGAGAGTACCGAACCCTGGGGAACACTTGCATTAATTTGATGGGAGATATATTTGACACCATTAAGAACCACTTGGATTGAACGGCCAGAAAGATAGTATCTTATCCATTGGATCAGGGAATTGTCCATTCCATATGAATGTAATTTTGACAGAAGGGCTGGATGCCAAACTCTGTCGAAGGCTTTTGAAATATCCAACCTTCTACTACTACTTTTACCAAGGTAGTGGATGGAATGGCTCCACTTTTCGGTAAGGTGCACCATTAGATCTCCTGTGGACCTGTTGCTACGAAAGCTATATTGGCGGTCATTGAGGAGGTCATTTGATTCCAGATATTTCGAAAGTTGACGGTTGATAAGTGATTCCATTACCTTGGAGAGAATAGAAGTTAGTGCTATGGGTCGATAAGAAGAAAGGGATGATTTGTCGCCCTTTTTGGGAATTGGCTGAATGTTCACTGACTTCCATCTATTTGGGAAACGACCAGTAGAATAAGACAAATGGAAGAGTTTTCGCAGTGGTTTAGAGAGTGAAGAGGAACATCTCTTCAAGAGGATCGGGGGAATGCCGTCCGGACCAGCGGATTTGTGTGCGCTTAGCTCTTTGATTGTGCGAGCAACAGTACGCGTTCGGAGGCGAATCTGGGTCATGGTGTGCTGCTTATGCTCAAGTTGAGGTGGAACTGATGTGGTATCAGGCAGCGTTGAGTTGGCTGCAAAATGTACACCAAGTAGATTCGCCTTCTCTATTGCAGTGGTGACTGGTTTGTCATCGACTATAAGCGATGGAAAGGATGAAGAGGCTGAGTTTTGAATGTTTTTCACGAATGCCAGAAGTTTCTACTACCTGTGGGAGAGTGTAGTATTTTTTGTCTCACTCTCTGGTCATGCAAGAACTTGACGCGTTGAAAATACGCATTGCAGTCATTCCTAGCTCTCTTAAATCTTTTCCGGTTTTCCTCAGTATTGTTTGATTTATACAACCGGAAGCTCAACTCTTTAGCCTTAATGGCTTCTCTGCAGCCGGAATCGAACCACATATTTCTCTTGGGTTTGATACTCTTTACTCTGTGTGAAATAAAGGTCCACATGCCAAGTAGAATCGTGTCTGTAAACGTGTCCGCTATAGAGTCAAACTCGTTATTGAGGAAAAATAACGACCAATTTAACCTCCCAAAAAAGTCGTTCAGACCTTCCCAGTTGGCTTTCTCGTAGAACCATACTGTTCTTTTTGGGCTTTCTCATTAAAGTTACTGTTGGTTAGAGGAAATGTAGCAGACACAGTGGTCTGAAGTGCCCAAGAGCGAAAAAACTTCAATTGTGTATTTGTTTGGATGGGAGGCGAGAAACAGGTCCAGTGTGTTGGCGGAATGACCATATATATCTGGTACCCGTGTTGGCTCATTGACAAGTTGAGTTAAACTATTTGAATCAGCAAAAAGCTGGACATATTGACCGTCAGGTGTCGTGTGTCCGGAGTGACGAAGCCATTGAGAGTTATGCACATTAAAATCACCCGCAATAACGATTTCAGTGTGCGGATATAAGGTTAAGATCCTATCGATAGAATCAGACAGATCATCAAATTCGTTAAAAGATGCTTTTTTATCCAAGTTTGGGCTTCTGTAAAGAAAGCAGTAATGTATGATATACTTACGAACGCGAAGTTTTAGCCAAGAGAAATTAAATTCTGGGTTGGAACAGAGCCCATATTATAGCAGAAGCTGCTAAACAATATCATTTCATATGTATGCGGCTATACCACGATGTGGAAAGAACAGAGACACCAAGTTATATCCAGATAGATTGAAATCGGAAATATCTGTATGAGTTGATGGATCTTTCTAGCTGTTGCCTCTCCTTCATGCTTCACAAGCTCTGCCGGTATGCGGTCGACTCTGGGAGCCTTGTTGATTTTCAATTACACGACTATTTGCTATCCAGAAATCCATTTGTTTAACTTCAGCCTTCAGCCATACATCCGAAACTTAGTCGAAATTTTCTCCCTACGATATCGCGCAATGTACAGCGTGACGGGGTGGTATTGTAGGGAGGAGAAGTATTATGTCGGACACGGGCACACGGTTCACTTCTTCCCCATCAATCATTGTCACTAAAAGTTTCGACAATGTTCCGCCAATCACTGTCAGAAAAATGTTCATCAAACGCGGAAGGATAACGATAACATCCCGGAACTGCGGCACAGAAGACGAAAGTACAATAACACACACTGGTTCCACAGCACGAAATGAAACGCACTGATTAGATGTTATGACAAAATGTTCTTTTTATTTTAATTAATTTAGCTAGTGTTTATAAAATATGGGGACATCAGCAACGACTATGGAGACCAGAGCAAAGAGTGCACCGATCAACCGCAATTTAGAGTTCGACAAGTTCGAAATACGACTCCGGGTATTGACGCGTGACCGTGGCAGTCAGCAGATGGAAATTGACTCCGCGATATCTTGCTCGTGCAGAGCTCACTCGCTATGGTGATCATGGTGGTATGTGTACATGGTTCTTTCATGGATGAGAACGAACCTAGAACAAAGAAAGGGCATAAAGTGCATTCATGGGATACGATTTCGGTAAAGCAAATAAAACCGAAATCGTCGGATGCTAATGGGTTCTTTGTTGGAACATGTGCGTCGCGACTAAACAAAGAGACGACGATGCGATGTGGACATGGTTACTGGGAAATAGTGTTTATGGCATCGCTAGTAAGGGTAGGTATTGAATTCCTATTTGCATTTGTTTATGCTGTAGGATTTAATTGATGCCAAGAGACGCGGAATGCGTATTTGATTTCATCCCTTGGGTGTAAGTCGCCAGCCAATGTATATGTAGGGAACATTGTTCTACACATGGCGCGGTTGGAAAAATAGATGGCGCAATATTTATGGTCCCTGTCATGACGGTTACATTGTATGCAAACCGAATCATTTTGTTTACAGGAATTTGTCTGGTACCGAGGGTGCTGAAATGATTTGGAATTCCAGATAAGCAAAGAAAGAAATCTTACGGAAAACTGTATGCGAGGAGATGCATGAAAAGGTAAGTTTTCTTTACAGGGACTTTACGATTATAGCTTTGATCCAATTAATGCGTGAAGCATTTTCGGGTGCTTAATGCGATTGCATTAGCAAAAACTTATGCGACTTGGGATGAGGTTATGGAGATTTTTAGGTAAGTGCATCGTGGGGTTTGGCGGCACCGCCACAGTATCTCCTATTGGGATCGGCTTACCACCTAAACCAACCTTTTTTCGAACCGGTCCATCAGCTAAGCTTAGAAGGATGGCCACGGATTTCTCCCGACCATTTCACGGAGCATGTAGTTTGATGGGGTGGTGTTTCACCCGGCGACAGGGCGTTGGGACCCCGCCTATCACTCGGCCCTAAGTCGCCTCTTACGACAAACCGGCCTAGTTGTGAATATATTCGAATGCCCTACTTACAAGGCTTTTATTGAACACAAGCGTTTTTTGGGTTATTTATTCACCAACATAGTTCGCTTCGAGGACGTTACATAGCATAGCGATTTTCCAACATTTCGATGCCCTTTCTATAGTATGGAACCTCCAAGCCGATGACTTCCTCATTCGATCGAAAACTCTTTCCTTGGAGCCAACGCTTGAGGTTTGGGAGCAGATAACAGTCGTTGGGGGAAAAGTCTGGAGAATACGCTGGGTGAGCATCCAATTCAAATCGAAACTGGTCCAATTTGGCCATCGCTTTTAAGGACGCATCGCATGGTACGCCATATGGGGACGTTTTTTTTTTTTTTCGTAATTTAACTGGTGCAATAACGCTACATAATACTCTCTTGCGACTGCTCTTCGCTTTTGTAGATAGTCGATGGATACTCTGCAGACTGCCTATTGGACTGAGGCGCATGGTAATGCACCCATGCTTCATAAATCGTCATAAAACGTCGATACGCTATATGTTACTAAGAAGTATGGTTGCTTGTGCTTAGTACTTGAAGCTCTGCACAATTTGCTTGAATATACCCCGGATTTGTGCTGACAAAAGTCACGAGGGTTACGTCCAGGTAATGTCATTCACTTCTCTTGTATTCACGTTTGCCGAATATGACTTCCTATAAAAACAATCAATCTAATGGACTGTTTTCGAATTTACATTAAAGTTATATTGCCCGCCCAATTTAAAGCAAAGTCTACTTAGATCTCTCATGCGGAAGTCTACAGAGGACTTAACAACAGACTAGTCATTTTAGTTACAAAATATTGCTCAGGTAAACGTGCCTAATAAATTGGACCTTGAAGATCTGCTTTGCACCTTGAAATTCAACCATGCGGCCTCGAGTGTGTATTTGGTTGTCTCAAAACGTGTAAGCCGCAAAACAGAAACGCTTGAATTGAATCAGTTTTTCAGTTGAGTAAGCATTTTGCTATTGTCATCGAATGGTTTATTTAGCTGAAACTTCGTTAGCTCGACGATCATTTTATGGTTTTCTCTTCCATCAACGAATATTAACGTAAGTTTGAAATCTAAAAACAAATATCGCAAGACAACAAAGGGTTAACTTTATTGAGCGGATATTTAATGAACTTTTGAAATTTTTAGCGAGAAACTCGCAAAAATATTGCATGTTTTCAGATTTTGAGCCGCACTAACATAACAAATAGTTTTCCGTGATATTATCAAATAAACTGCTGAACGTCATAACTGACATGACTACCTTGCAATTTGTTCTTTTACGTCTTGTATAACCATTTGGTTCCCGTCAATTTCTTATCAAATTATATTTGTTCGTGAGTGTTATACTCATTATTCATCCGCGCAGTATCGGGACTTTGTTATCCTTAAAAGAACGTTTATGCCACAATGCATTCTCACAGACCGTGATGCCAAGCAATTTCATGCTCTCCACAGATTCGAGGGCCTGGCCATTCATCATGAGTTGTGGAGTCGAATGTTGTATATTGTATCTTCGTTGCATTGAAGTCGACTAGATTGGCCTTTCCCCACTGCGGGACCTTATCCAGATCCCGATTCAAAGAGTCGATCTCGGTACATCTCAGCCGATGCGACGTTGATGAACTAATCGGTCGATCACTCGAAAAAGAGGAAACAAGCCTACTATCATCACCATATTTGAGCAGTCGGCTATCCGTTGACCCCAACAAATCATTTATGTGAAAAACAAGATTGGAGTCAAAATAGAACCCCGAGGCACTGTGGAATTAACAGGATACAGATCTGAAGACTCGCCGTCCCCAACAACCCGCATCGACCGATTTTCGAGGAAGCTCTTCGTCCAGTCGGAAAGATGCTGGAAAAGTCCATATGAACAAAGTTTGCTCAGCAATGCTCCGTGCCAGACGCGGCCTTGGAGATATCCAATGCAACCGCTCCTGACTCACCATGCCCCTCAATCGCAGATGTCCATATATCGGTTATAAGTGTCAAAAGGTCTCCCGTGGACCGCTTGCAACAGAATTCGTATTGACGATCATTTGGAAGTCCGTTGCACTCCAAATACTTAATTAACTCGGCATTGATGATTTCCCTCACCTTAGACAACATCGGCAGTAACGCTATCGGTCGCTAATTTTATGGGAGACACATTTTCCCCTTTCTTTGCGATTGGCTGGACTCGAGCCACCTTCCACCAGGTAGAAAATGTCCTCCGTGCATAAGATAAGCGGAAGAGCATAAGAACCGGCGACAGTTCTCAAGGACTACTGCTATTTCGTGCGTGCCGGTTGCCATCTTCCAGTCCACTCCACGTAGAATGCGTAACGAAGACCGTACCGGCGCGAGCCGCAGGTGGTTCAAAAAGACCGAATTCGCGGAAAATAAATTCGCGAAAATATTAGCTTTATCTTTGGCATTTGTGACAAGTGTTCCGCTGTCCGTCACTAACGGGGAAAAAAGTAGGAAGCGAAGTTTTTCCTGACAGCCCTTGCCATTGACCAAAAGGGACGCGGACCAGTCGGGCACTGAAGGAGTTTATTGGTCACTCTGCCGTTGTAAACCTTCTTCGCGGTATCAATCGCCTGGTTGAAGGCGTTTCTGATTCTAACAAAATTCGTTCTGTTAACATCGGTGGGATTGGAGCGCCACTGTTTAAAAGCTCTATTTTCTACCGCTGTAATCTGCTCGCATTTTTATCAAACCAAGGTTTATCAGATGAACTTCGTTTGATGGAATGCGGAATGTAAATCTCCACCCCGTGAAGAATAATCTCTGTCACCGACTCCGCCCATGTGTTAACATCGGAGTCTCCAAAACACAGCTCCGACCAACGAGAGGATGCCAAGAAATCTCGCAAATCGTCCCAGTTAGCAGCCCAATACCTCCTCACAGCAATCTCCATGGTATAAATGCTCGGATCGGATGTCAAAACCAAATCCAGGGTAGTCGCATAATCATATCGGGTATCCGGCACTCGCGTAGGTTCTTCCACGAGTTGGGCTAACAGCGCAAATCTGCGCCAGCCTCCTATCGTCGTCGGTTCTGTCAGAATGCACCAGCCGGAATTGTATACATTAAAATCGTCAAGAACGACAATTTCAGAAGCCAGAAATAAAAGTTAGTCGCCACAATCTGTAGGTTGTTACTTTAATATCACAATTCAAACTAAACTCAATCTAAACTCAAACTTCTTCAACTCTCAAATTCAAACTCTACTGCCAAACTGAAACTGAACTGAACTCAAAAGTGTCTTTACAATACAATTTTTCCTCTTCTTATAGAATATTGTGTTCTAATTGGTTGGAAATTATAACATGAACAAAACAACTTTTAACAAGGTCTCTGTGACTTTTAACATGAATAAAATTTGGACGAAAATCAAAGTTACTATGTTTTGAATGAATAAAAAGGTGCAGGTTATTAAATGTGCTGTAACGCAATATTGTGAATGTTTATGAATGGTATGTATTAAGTGAGAATGTAATATATGTTAAGGGAAGTTTTTAAGGATGTGTAAGGAGAATCAGTGTTAAATTTAATAAAGGGTAGTATTCTGGAATACAACAGGGGTCAAGAACGCAAGACTCCTTCGTATAGGTGAGAGTTCGGGTAATGGCGACCGTCAGGCCTTCTAAAGTGGTTGATGCATCTTCTGGGGAGTTTTCTTTCGAAAACTCGAAGTCTTTCCATTTGGGCCGAAGATATGCAGGACCACGTGGGAAATGCGTATGATATTCCAGATCGGATTAGCTGCTTGTAGCAAAGAAGCTTAACTTTGGTGTCAACTTTGTTGCTCCACTTCAAGATGTTGTGCAGTTGCTTAGACCGACCGAGGCCCCTTTGAAGAATGTGGGTCACATGTTTGATGAATTTCATTTTTGGGGTATAGATGACCCCAAGATATTTCATCCTGTCCTGTGGTCTAATCGTAGTACCTCCTATTTGTATTCGGATATTCTGTGAATATCGAGAAGTAGGTTGAGAGTGTTTACTACTCAGAATTATAGCTACTGCTTTAGATGGGTTGTCGTGATCCTCGAATACAAAATCCATCGCCATTTTATACAAAATCTTATCGGGATTTTGTAACACGGACGCATCGGAATGCAAGAAGAATTTCGAAATGTACTTCGACTGGAGTCGAGTAGTGGAGATTGTGTAGGAAATTTGGGATATGCAGAGCATATGTAGATATGCACTGAGAATAGGCTTTTGTTTGCGTGTGGTAATTGAACATCTGGTTCAATTTACCATGTGTTTGATTTAATTTGAGGATTATGGGGAATTGGATGTATGGGCGATAAACGAACATTTGATTCGTTTATCAGGAATTTTGTTTAATCGGGAATTTAATTGTTGGAAGGGAGAATGGATTTGTGACCTAGTTGAATTTAGGTTTAGGTGGAGGGATTATGGTTAATGTATGTGGGGGGGGGGGGGGGGGGCTTTTCAGAGCACCACATCGTTCAACTTGTCCAATAACGCTGCACAAGAATCTCTTGTCACTGTTCTTCGCCTTTGTAGGTAATCGATGAAGATTATGCCATGCGTATCCCAAAATACAGAGGCAATAACCTTCCGATTATTGATCTTTTGGCCACTTTGACCCGCTTTCGTGGCTTTCCAGCCAATCTGCAGACTGGCTATTGGACTCTGGCGTATGGTAATAGACCCACGTTACATCCATCGTCATAAAACGTCGAAACTCTGCAAAATGCCAAACTTGCCGTTGAATCATCAACGCGCTGTTGTTTTTTATCGGCGATTAGCAAACGCGGCACCAATCGCCCCCATATCTTTTTCATCTCCAAAAGATTGTGCAAAATGTATCCCGGCCGTTCTTTTGAGATGACCACAGCCTCAGATAACTCGCGCAACTTCACTTTGCGATCACTTGACATTGTTATCTCCACGCATTCAAGACCAATGTATATCAGTACTTCCGACCCTTATACTTTTCTTTTGTCTCCAGTAAGCTTTTTCAATTACGCGTACTTCCAAATCCCCTTGCCCCGGAGTTTCATGTTAAATAAAATCGCGTCCGTAGATTTATCGCGTTCGTAGATTTTCTTTTCTCTCCCTTTCATAGGTTAAGCGTAGTTAAGTTAGTTGTAAGTTTTATAAATTTGAATTTTGAGCTTGTACTAAGCTAATAAACAGGCACTTACCGCGCTAAATTAAATTAAAATTAATTACCTGATACTTCTGTGCTATTGTGGTAGATATGTAACAACCACTTAGCTGTATATATTGGGTTGTCCAACATGAACTGTCCGATTTTATAGTAAACAATATTATTTTTCTGTACATTTTTATTTAACCCAAATAGGATCCGTTGGCATCTATAACATTCTTCCAAGGTGATCATAATCATCATCGGCACCTGTGAGTAGGGCGTTAGAATATACTCACAACTAGGCCGGCCTGTCGTAAGAGGCGATTAAAGGCCGAGTGGTAGCCGGGGTTCCAACGACCTGTGCGCCCGGTGAAATACCACCCCATCAAGCTTTAGGCTTCGTGAAATGGTCGGGAGAAATCCCTGGCCATCTTTCGGAGCTTAGCTGATGGACCGGTTCGAGAAAAGGTTGGTGGTGGTCGGTCCCAAGGTGAGATAACACCCCGTCACGCTGTACATTCCGCGATATCGCCGAGAGAAATCTTCGACGGTGTTTCGGATGTGTGACTGATGGCCCGGACTGACACGGGGATAAGTCATGATGGTACCTTCTGATATAAAGAATTCCGGAGGTAAAGTAGTCTCCCATTCGGATCTCCGGGGGGGGGGGACTATGCCAGGGGGAACATCATGCAGATATCATGATAAATAATGGAACTTTAAGAGGTTTGTCATCGCATAACCGGGCTCGCTCTCGAGGCTTGTGGCGGTTCTTGTAAACGCCGCTACTTACCTGCTCAGCCACCACCAGGTAACCATTTCCACGCGAGTTAACGATTCACACAAACCCCAAGATAAGGAAATATCTACACTTGCAGATAACCATGGGAACATAGCGATAAGCCGCACAAGAACGAACCATGGGAACATCAAAGATAAGCCGCACACACACGAACCATGAGAACATCAAAGATAAGCCGCACAAGCAACCGTGGGAGTATCGAGATGTGTCGAACTTAGACTTAGGTATAAATATGAATGAAATTCAGTTAACAGGGCAGTTTATAATCTAGGATAGATAGGTAAAGTTATATTATCCAATAAAGGACTATAAGTCTTTGGAAAATAACCTTGTTTTACTATCCAGTAAATTAACCAAAATATTAACTGGCGATCCTGCCAGGAGGTTAACAAATCAACACATCTTCTTAAATTAAAAGGCACATACGAATGCAGAAATAGGGAGACGATAACCGATAACCTCCGGTGAGCGGACCAACCCACGGACATAAATTAGTATAGCTGATCCAGTTCCGGACAACAGGAAACAAGTTAACGTATTAACTCACACATAATATCTGCATGGCAGATTAAAGTAAATGAAGTTCAAGAAAGTGAAGAGAAGACTACCCCCGCTATCCCGTATTGACGACAATTCGTCCGACGAAGAATCAACTGAAGATTTGAACCAACAATCAACCAGCACCATGGCAAACAACAATAATATAGCAAAAATGGAAGCAGAGATCACCTTTATGAAACAAGGTTTCATCGCAATGCAGCAACAAATGCAAGGCTTGATGACGCAGCTCGAGAATTCTATGTCCCAAGCAAGAATTTCAATCACGGAGTACGAAGATACACCGATTGTACTTAACAAACCCGAAGATGTGCAACTCAAAATGTTCGAGACATTGCCAGAGTTTAATGGTGATGTGAATAAATACACAGCATGGCGGAGGAGAGCTAAAAATTTGATGGACGCCATTACCCCGTTCATGATGTATCCTATTTATGGAGCAGCCCTAAACATAGTGTTTAATAAAATAACTGGAGAAGCTGCAACAGTGTTAGAGAATAATAACACCAAAATCAACTTTAATGCTATAATAGATCGACTGGATGCAACATACAGTGACATTCGCCCATTATTCGTATTGGAAGCTGAAATGAGCAGAATCAGGCAAGGAAGCAAATCCCTAACAGCATACTACGATGAGATCCACCGAGCATTAAACCTGATAGTGACAAAACTACAAGCCGAATACAGAGTCGCAGAAACTAGAAGATCCTTCGTAGAAAAGGCAGAAAAAGATGCAGCCAGGGTATTCATGGATGGACTCAACAATCTCGACGCCCGAAGCGCAGTATTTGCATATAGAAATGCCACCCTATCTGAAGCATACGGCATCGCATTGACTGTTCAACATACAAGTCAATATAGTAACATCGCTCCGAATTTCACGTACAGACATCAAGCACCACACGCAAGTAAACCCAGAGCAATGTCGCATCAGCCCCATCATCATGCGCGACAGCAAGAACAACCTATGGACATCGACTCAACTATCCGAGACATGCGACGATACCCAAATCCATTCAGGCAACAGCCCCATCGACCGCCACCCCTATATCAACATGAGAGTCAACCAACGAAGAGATGGCAACCGCCTTCATTCAACAATCACAAGCAACAACGTATCAACAAGTCACAACAAGCTAAGAACGAAGACGAAGACGACAGCAGCATTTATCCAGAACCGGAACAGCAAACGGTAAATAGTATTAAGACTGAATCTTTAAACTGGTAGACGGGTTGCCCACCCTCATATTAAAAGGTCAAAAAACAGGAAGACAATTCAAAATCCTGATTGACAGTGGCGCAACCCATAATTATATTAATCCCAAATGTGAATTATCTCATAGAATTAAGATTAAACCAATTAGAGATAAGTCAATTCATGGAACTTCATACTTAGACACTAAACGAATTGTGCCGATATTCGACAGAGAAATAACATTTTACGAATTACCAATGGAAAGTTATGATATGATATTAGGATGGGAAGGTATAACAAAGTTAGGCAGGATGATAGATCCCGAGAATATGACATTCAAGTTAGTAAAGGAAGAAAAAGGATCTCGAATTAACTACATAGTAGGCAACGAGAAATATAAAGACGAGATAGAAAGATTAATCAGGGAAAATAATGGCATAGGACCACTACCCTTTACAACTACGATAGAAGCAACAGTTAGAACGAAAAGTGAGGAACCGATATGGACAAAACAATATCCATATCCTATCGCAGACAATGAATTCGTGAACAAAGAAATTCAGAAGCTATTAAAAGAAGGAATAATTAGAAGAAGTGTTTCACCATATAACTCACCTATATGGACAGTACCCGAAAAAGGTTTTGATGAATTAGGCAAACCGAAGAAACGAATGGTCATAGACTTCCATAAATTAAACTCAAATACTATTACTGATCGATACATCATTCCAGACGTAAACATGACCATATTAAACTTAGGAAAGGCAAAATATTTTACCACTCTTGATTTGGAATCAGGATTCCATCAAATCAAAATTGCTGAGAAAGATTGTGAAAAAACAGCTTTCTGCGTTAACGGAGGAAAATACGAATTCGTACGAATGCCTTTCGGTCTAAAGAATGCACCATCAATCTTTCAGAGATGTGTAGATGACATATTACGTGAATTCATAGGTAAATTCGCATATGTGTACATCGATGACGTGTTAATATATTCTTCATCTGAAGAAGAACACATGCAACACATCAGAACAATTTTCGAAGCCTTAAATGAAGCAACATTAAAAGTATCTGCCGAAAAATCGAATTTCTTTCAAACTGAAGTAGAATATATAGGTCATATTATCAAACATAATAGAATTTCTACAAACCCTGAGAAAGTTGAAACAATCAATAAATATCCGATACCAACAACTCTGAAAGAACTAAGAGGATTTTTAGGATTAACAGGGTACTATAGAAAGTTTATAAAAGGATATGCAGCCATAGCCAAACCTTTAACAATTCATTTAAGAGGAAATAATGCACAAGTAGATAAAAACAAAAGTAAGAATACTGAAATTAAATTAGATGAACCAGCCACAAAAGCCATAGATAGTTTGAAAGCACACCTTCGTGAACAGGTAGAATTGTTTCAACCAGATTACAAGAAACCTTTTGAACTGACCACCGATGCATCCAACGTAGCTATTGGAGCTGTACTCAGTCAAAATGGGAAACCGATACATTTTTTATCAAGAACACTCAGTAAAACGGAAGAAAAGTATAGTACTAACGAAAAGGAACTTCTAGCCATAATTTGGGCTTTACAGAAATTGAGAAATTATATTTATGGAGTAGCTGACCTTACGATCTACACAGATCATCAATCTTTAACTTTTGCTATTTCCGATAAAAATCCAAATAATAAATTAATGAGATGGAAAGGAATTATAGAGGACTTTGGAGCAAAACTGGTATATAAACCAGGAAAACAGAATGTAGTCGCTGACGCTTTGTCCAGACAACAGATAAATTCTTCATTATTATCCTCAGAACATTCTACAGATAGCTCAGCAAATGAAAAATTAAAAACACTTACTCAACCATTTAATTCATATGGCGTACAACTAAGGATACTTTACGATAAGGAGAAAAACGAAATTATTACGACGAACCCATTTCCCAAGAAAACCAGATACATAATAAAATTTAATGACGAACGACAACTAACAAACAGGTTAAGAGAAATTTTAGATCCCAATAGAGTGACCGCAGTAAAAATAGGATACGAATTGTTACACAGAATCAAACCAATTTTAACAGAGGTTTTTTCCCACTACAAATTTGTATTAACTCCTAACGAATTAGAAGATGTAACAGATATTAACCAGCAAATGAAAATAATAGAAAATATTCATAACAGAGCTCATAGAGGCTATAAGAATAACGTCCAAGAGATCATGGAAAAATACTATTGGCCAGAAGTTAAAGCTAACTGTAAAACTTTTAACAAAAAATGCACAGCATGTCTATTCGGTAGGTATGAAAGAAACCCAACTAAACAGCCTTTAAGAGATTCAGAAATCCCAGGAAAACCCGGAGAATACATTCATGCTGATTTGTATTTCAACGACAAAAGAACATACTTAACATTAATAGACAAATTCTCGAAATACATAGTTATCAGAGAATGCGACACCAGAGAAAGAATGGACCTAAAGTTAGAGGAATGTCTGACAAACAATTTCCCCACATGCAAACGACTTATGACCGATAACGAACCATGCTTGAATACCGCAATGGTCAAACAAATGTGTATAAAAAGAGCCATTCAAAAAATTGAAACACCGGTGTACCGATCGACAGCAAATGGGCAAGTGGAACGAGCCCACAGTACAATTTCGGAATTGACCCGAATTTTTACAATCCAAAACGGTACTAATACAACCGAGGAAATTTTAACCGCAGTATCAGAAATTAACAACAGTATACATTCGGTTACTGGATTTAAACCGCGAGAAATTCATTTTAACTCGATACACATACAGCCTGAGGAAATTCACGACAAATTACAAAAAGCATCCGAAAAAACTTTAAAAAGACTCAATACCGGAACGAAAGAAAGGACATTCGAAAAAGGAGAGCAAATTTTGGTAAGAATCGCTGGATTAAGAAAGAAGAACAACGCCCGATACATGAAACACATCGTAGACAAGGATTGTGGGGACACAATTTTAACCTCAAGGGGGATAGTAATCCACAAAGACAGCATCAAGAATTACACACTGAAAAAAGATGAAGATGAAATACCTGATATTACTCGTGATTGTCGGCCTAGTAAAATCGGTCATTCAAATCGAAAACCTGAAAGGAAAGAGATACATCCTGACACCAACTGACGACATATTCATCTTCTACAATTATAACTTCCTAGTTCATGTAACAAATCTTACAAACATTTTGAAAAATTATTAAAGACGTTAGACGTAAAAAACTCTCAGAGAAGATTCCTGTTAGAACAGATTCACGACCAACTTCGATTAAGTAGCGGAGACAATCTTGTTAGAAACATTAGACATGAATGGTGTGGCAGGGTTATTGAATGTAGAAGACAAGCAAGTTCGATTAATCAACGTACTTGAATATTCGTATATTAGCATGGCAAGAATAGATGACAGCTTCGTTACAATCTACAAATACGCGGTAATCAAAGAATAATGTGAATTATTCAAACTCACACCAATAGGATTCCTACACGGAAAAATTAAAACAGATAATACGATAGCGTTGTGCAGGGAATATTATGTTAGAATGAAAAATTGCGAAACTTTATTTGGGTAACTTAATTTGCCAGAATAATAAACAGGAAGATAATTGTATAGTTCGTTTAACAAATACAACATCAACATCTGATGAAACAATAGCTAATATAAAATATGAAAACTTACACAAGAGAATTGTAAAACCTATACATAGCAAATTAACTAAAAATTGTATCAATCAAAGAAATACTGTCAAACAATAACAATTTAAGATTTTCAAATATTAACTCGATGTTTAATACCAATCGAAGAGCATCCAACTAAGAGCGCAATCATAATTTTTGTGTTTATTGTACTAATTATAACTGTAGTCATAATCATTCATAAATTTACTAAATGTATTTTAGAATTTAAGAAACAAGAAAAAAATTGAAAAGTTTGTTGAAGCATCTCATAAAGGTCAACAAAGACTCCAAGCGAAAAATCGGGACGATTTTGTTTAACACCGGGGAGAGTTAACGATTCACACAAACCCCAAGATAAGGAAATATCAACACTTGCAGATAACCATGGGAACATAGCGATAAGCCGCACAAGAACGAACCATGGGAACATCAAAGATAAGCCGCACAAGCAACCGTGGGAGTATCGAGATGTGTCGAACTTAGACTTAGGTATAAATATGAATGAAATTCAGTTAACAGGGCAATTTATAATCTAGGATAGATAGGTAACGTTATATTATCCAATAAAGGACTATAAGTCTTTGGAAAATAACCTTGTTTTACTATCCAGTAAATTAACCAAAATATTAACTCGCGCGTCCTATGTCATAAAAAGCGTGTACTTACCTGCATTGGTTATTCAATGTATACCAGGGGACGCCGGCAAAAGCGCGCCGAAGCAGCGTGAAGTCCCACACAATGATGTCGAAGGAACATATCCATTTATGGAAGTGGAAAGTACACGATCGGCAATAATGCCTTACGCACACGTCGATCGTGTAAACATTTCAACCCTTTTGCCGTAGAGATACTCGCACCTGCGCGAACATTTGGAGGGGACTTATGCTATGCCTGCATACTTGCGGATACACATGATGAACAGCAAAAGCAATCATCGTGTGTGTATTTCCACCCCTGTTGTGTAGATCAAAACGCAAAAGGGATATCTTACCATATATGGTCATCGAGGCAAAAAATGAATAATTCGTAATTCTGTTGCTTCGATGGCGATCTTTAATCGCGTTTGGGATTCCGTGGAGGCTAGTCGAGCCTCCACGTTAAACAAAACCAATATCTTTGGAGTCGGAGACAGGATTTTCGCCACTGCGGTACTTGCGCTTGCACCGGTTTAACTCATATGGAACAACTATTATATAACTCTAGTGCACCCTTATGGATTAAGTGGGGATAAGGTACGGTACAACTTTTATATAATACTTTAGTGCACCACATGGATTAAGTGAGAATCACCTTTTATTTAACTTTCATTGTAATAACTCTAGTGCACCCTTATGGATTAAGTGAGAATAAGCTAAGATACAACTTTTATTTTAGTACTTTAGTGCACCCTTATGGTTTAAGAGAGAATAATCTAGAATATAACTTTTATCATAATTACTCTAGTGCACCCTTATGGTTTAACAACAGACGATGAAATATTGTGTCAACATTTTATTAAGTTGTGAATAAAGAAACAAGAATTTAATTAAATATCAAAGGAGAAGAAATCTTTGTATTCATTTCAAGTGTAAAAGTAAATCTAATTAAGTGGTGATCAGTTCAAATTCTATGGATTACTCAACAACACACACTGAAGCATATGGGATGGAGGTAGAACCGGTGCAGTGCGCCTGCACACACATACTTCAGCCCCCATAGGCTCTGCCCACGCTCGACTGATGACGGCATTTTGTAACATCAGGGGCATCGGTTCATCAATACGAATGTAAACGCCGTGCACCAATATTTGCAAACAACGAAACCTGATATCCTTGCCCTAACTGAGACCTAGGTCGATCCGTCAACTGATTCGACATATCTTCGTTGCTCAGGATACGACTTGTATTCGAGATTCCGTTTTAAGAGCGGAGCCTGCGTCTTCGCGCAGTCCGATCTGGCTTGCCAGAGGATGGAGGCGTTGGAACCCGATAATATGGACATCATATGGTTGAGGGTCGTGCTGAGGAATTCCGTTAAAATTCTTTGCTGTCTTTACCGCCCCCCGAATGACGACCGACCGGCGACATTTTTCGAACATTCTAACAGAACCGACGAGGCTGGGAGGCTGGCGGAGATGTTTGCTGTAAGCCACAACTTGACTCAACTCGTGGGGGAGCCAACGCGAGTGCCGGATGCCCGAGGCGATTATGCGAACACCCTGGATCTGTTTTTGACATCCGAACCGAGTATTTATACCGTAGAGGTTTCTGTGCCACTGGGAAACCCAGATCACTGCTTGGTATCTGTCGCGCAAGCACTTGCATATCAAGCGAATAACCGGCCTAGGCAGCTTCGTCATGTATAGAAGTATGGGGCTGCTAACTGGGACGATTTGCGAGATTTCTTCGCATCCCTTCCATGTTCCGAGGTGTGCTTCGTAAACTCTAATGTTAACGCTTGCGAGGAGTCGGTATCAGAGATTATTCTTCTGGGGATGGAGATGTATATTCCACATTCCATCAAACGAAGTTCGTCTGATAAACCTTGCTTTGATAAAAAATGCGAGCTGATTACAGCGGCAAAAAACAGAGCTTTTAAGCAATGGCGCTCTAATCCCACCGATGTTAACAGAACAAATTTTGTTAGAATCAGAAACGCGTGCAACCAGGCGATTGATACCGCGAAGAAGGCTCACAACGACAGGGCGATCAATAAGCTCCTTCGGTACCCAACTGGTTCGCGCTCCTTCTAGTCAATGGCAAAAGCTGTCAGCAGCAACTTCGCATCCTCCTCCTTCCTTCCGTTGGTGACAGACAGCGGGACGTTAGTCACGAATTCAAAGGATAAAGCTAATGCGTTTGCAAATTTATTTTCCGCGAATTCAAATCTCGATCCCGGCCTTTTGGAGCCACCTGTGATCTCGTCGGTATGATCTTCGATGCAGGATGTGGGATTTCGTCCACGCACTATTCAACGCATTCTACGTGAACTGGATTGTAGGAAGTCAACCAGCCCGGGCGGAATACCAGCAATAGTTCTTAAGAACTGTGCTCCAGAACTATCGCCGGTTCTTAGCAGACTCTTCCGCTTATATTATGCACGGAGGACCTTTCATGCCTGATGGAAAATCGCTCGAGTTCAGCCAATCCCAAAGATGGGAAAAAGTGTCTCCCACAAAATTACCGTCCGATAGCATTACTGTCTATTTTATCTAAGGTAATGGAAAAAGTCATCAATACAGAGTTAGTTAAGTATTTGGAGTGCAACGGACTTCTGAATGATCGTCAATACGGATTCCGTGGCAGGCGGTGCACGGCGACCTTTTGACACTTATAACGGATATATGGACATCTGCGATTGAACGGCATGGCGAGTCAAGGGCGGTCGCATTGGATATCTCCAAAGCTTTTGACCGCGTCTGGCACGGGGCATTGCTGAGCAAACTTCGTTCATATGGACTTTCCCAACAGCTTTGCGACTGGACGAGGAGCTTCCTCGAGAATCGATCGATCCGGGTTGTTGTGGACGGCGAGTATTCGGATCTGTATCCTGTTAATTCGGGGGTGCCCCAGGGTTCCATTTTGGCTCTAACCTTGTTCTTGCTTCACATAAATGATTTGTTGGAGACAACGGAAAACAAAGTGTTCAGTTTTGCGGATGACAGTACGCTTGTTTCCTCCTTTTCGAGTGTTCGGCCGATTGGCGCATCTGCGTCGCATCAGCTGAGATGTAGACAGATTGACTCTCTAAATCAGGATCTAGATAGGGTCCTGCAGTGGGGAAGGGCCAATCTCGTCGACTTCAATGCAGCGAAGACACAATATACAACATTCACAAAGAAAAGTGGATCATCGGTTCCACAGCTGATGATGAATGGCCGGGCCCTCGAAGCTGGGGAAAGTTTGAAATTGCTCGGCGTCACGGTCTGTGGGGATGTATCATGACATAAACATTTGGCGGTTGTTAGTCTATCTATTGGGTCGTAAGTGTTGCGCCGAACACTGCTGCTACAAGGAACTCCACAGAACGAAACACCACAACTACAGCACCGAGAATTGTCATGAATAAAACAGAATATAGTTGCACATCCGGGTCCTTTTATTGTCTTAATTTAAAACAAAAACTGTTGTTTAAAACATGCACTTAAATTGCTAAAAACGCGTGGCAAGTGTTCGTTAGTTTTCTCAAAATTCGCGATGAGGAATTATTGGGCACTAGGATCGTACTTAATGATCCTTGCACGCACGTAACTACAGCGAAGCACAACTCGAATGTCCAGAGCAAGGATTTTGGTTCAGCGCGCATCAAAAAACCGAATATATAATTTTAATGTTGCCGTCGGTGGCAGTTCGGAAAAATACTTGTTCCTCACGTCCTCCTAACTTCTTATCCTAACTATCGGCTACTCCTCGGTGGGTTTCTCTCCGACTCTCGATATAGTTGTTCGGTGAAGACTGTTTTCACGTTGACGATTAGAATTGGACTGTCTTGCAAATGCCCACAAGTATCTTGATCCAGATCGTATCTGCATCTTCCCCAGAGACAATTTCCCATTCTGTCCATTAACAGAATCGTCAATGTCTCTGTTATCGGCATGTTAACACATTAATATTTTGTAGTTTCCTGAAAGGGGAAAGTCATTCTTTGCATACATCATTATTATCGCTAGCATTTAATCTCCACGGCCTTCTGTTTGCACAGAACATCTGGCGCCCAGACCGGAGATATTCGGCGATTGTTTGCGTCTGTGGGCGCGTGCAACGTTCTCAGGTAAGTAAGTTCCTTGAAGGTAGGAACCTTACCTGCGCGGAATTGTGCGTTCGTAGAACGCTACAAACACGGGTCGAGTATCGCCAAGCCAGGCTCAGGAAAACTGAGCTAGCTTTTTAGAGCCAAGAAATATTTTACTCCGCCCCAACTTCTTCTATATAAATCCCAAATTAGACCCGCGCACGAATATTGCTCTCATGTTTGGACCTCGGCTCCTAAATATACCCTCGACCTACTTGACAGCATACAGAGACGAGCGATCGTTTTACAGATATTATCACGGGTGCTGTTCTTCGGAGATTCTTGGTATTGTTCCACATAATTCGGCTTATATGCGCTCCACAAGACAATCCGACGGATCGCACCCATTTGTGGTTCATCTCCCGACGGCACGAACATCCCTGCATCAGAACTCGTTCCGTTACAGAGCAGGGAAGCTGTGGAACTCCCTTCCCACGCGAGTGTTTCCGGAGCGTTACAACCTGCAACTGTTCAAAAAGAACTGCAACCGTTATTTAGTGGCATCTCGGTGCGCCCACTACGCGCTATAGGTTCGCCTCTCCCGAGAGAAGTCTAATATATAAAAAAAAAAAAAAAAAAAAAAAAAAAAAAAAAACGATTCGATACATGTTCTTTACGATTTCCGTATGCACCCATCTTCATAAATCGTCATAAAACATCGATACGCTGTATGTCACTAAGAAGTATGGTTGCTTGTGCTTAGTACTTGAAGCTCTGCAGAATTTGCCTGAATATAGCCCGGATTTGTAGTGACAAAAGTCACGGCAATTACGCCCAGGTAACGTCATTCACTTCTCTTGTATTCACATTTGCCGAATATGACTTCCTATAAAAACAATCAATCTAATGGACTGTTTTCGAACTTACATTACAGTTATATTTCCCGCCGAAATTAAAGCAAGGTCAACTTAGATCTCTCATGCGGAAGTCTACAGAGGACTTAACAACAGAATAGTCATTTTAGTTGATCCCGTCTGCTAATTACTTCAACTAATGTATGTGTTTTAAACACTCTACAATTCATTAATAATTCTAAGAAATAACAAGTGTGTTTTGTTTTTCTGAATCTTATTTAATACATCGTCATGAGAATTTTAATTATCAAGCATTTCTGGCTTATACAAAATATTGCTCAGGTAAACGTGCCTAATAAATTGGACCTTGAAGATCTGCTTTGCACCTTGAAATTCAACCATGCGGCGTCGAGTGTGTATTTGGTTGTCTCAAAACGTGTAAGCCGCAAAACAGAAACGCTTGAATTGAATCAGTTTTTCAGTTGAGTAAGCATTTTGCTATTGTCGTCGAATGGTTTATTTAACTGAAACTTCGTTAGCTCGACGATCATTTTATGGTTTTCTCTTCCATCAACGAATATTAACGTAAGTTTGAAATCTAAAAACAAATATCGCAAGACAACAAAGGGTTAACTTTATTGAACGGATATTTAATGAACTTTTGAAATTTTTAGCGAGAAACTCGCAAAAATATTGCATGTTTTCAGATTTTCAGCCGCACTAACATAACAAATAGTTTTCCGTGATATTATCAAATAAATTGCTGAATGTCATAACTGACATGACTACCTTGCAATCTGTTCTTTTACGTTTTGTATAACCATTTGCTTCCCGTCAATTTCTCATCAAATTATATTTGTTCGTGGCTGTTATACTCATAATTCGTCCGGGCGTTACCCGAATTTTGTTATTCTTGAAAGAACGTCTGATAGGGGTGCCCAACGTGTTTCCTCAATCACCTATGGGAGTGGCAACCGGAATTGTAAATTATTGTTGTTGTTTTTTTATTGAAACGCAGTTTGTTTTGATTACTTTATTTTTTATTTAATATATTAACGCAAATAAATTAGTCCTATTCTCAGGAGTTTGTTTTGGCTTTATAGCGTGACGCGCTTACAGTGTGAAAATATTAGCTGTTGGAATTTTAAATTTGGACGTCCAACTAATTGGACACCAACCCCAAACTGACTGAAAATCTGTATACAAAAAAATATCAATGAAATGTTTTCAATCTCTATTATTTCAAATCCATTTCGTCGCCTTCAAAGTAATCCTGTGGGGGTTCTTTAAAACTTACCTGAAGAAGCCCCCATATTTGCAACCCAACTCCCATCTTCCTCGCATACCTGCAACATTTCCTTCTTCAAAGACATGTAATGCACTTAATGCCTTAGATAAAATTCCCTACAAGAATTTTTTCATTCATGCATCCAATGCATTTCCGAAATTCCCTAAAAGAATTCTCAAGCAGTCATAATTCAATGCATCTTATCAATTTTACCTACATACCCGACCTTTTTTTCCAACGATAAAGCAACGCCAAGCAGCTTGCTTGTTCAGCTGCAATAGACTCTACCCATGATATATTCGTCTAACTGACAAACAATCACCAACTTTGTGCTTAGCCACCAAACGAATTCTTCAGCATATACAAATGCACACAAAAGAATTCGTTTCTTCCACCGACACAGATACGATATACAATTTTCATTGTATAAAGTATCCCAATCAATTTTAGGCTTCCCTAATGAGGTACAGAGTATTTACTCAGCTGAACCCTCATCACCAAGCATGCCCTTGGTACTTTTCCTCTTTGTTCTTTGTCTCCAATGCAATCTCGTTTATCCTTTATTTCACCGCATGGATAGACAGCCTGGTCTTCACTATCAACTAAAGCACACCACCTCACCAGCGAGATCCTTTTCCCTCGCTTTCACAACGAGAGAAACAGTTTCTATCTCGAGGAAACTCACCCCATTAGCGAATGCATATCGCTGAGTCGTATTACAACCACAAAACACGCCGGCTGTGTTGTCTTCCGCTCCCCGTAGCGCTGTGGGGATGCGTACATCTAGGAATCACTTTTCCTCCCCAGTTTTCCCTCCGCGGTCGTGAGCTTTAAGTTTGTGAAACAAGTTTCGAGTTCCAAAATCTAACCGTTTCCAACAACAGTGTTTGCAATAAGTTTCGAGTTCCAAAATCTTACCGTTGCCAACAACAGTGTTTGAAATAAGTTTTGTATATAAAACTGTTGTTTATAGTGAGTAAAACTAAATTACAGTGTACACTGACTGGAAATCCGCAAAACTCTATGTGTAATAAGTCAACCAAACAAGCAAACATTTAAATATGCGAATTGTACTCTCAAATAAATTTAAATAAAAATACATAAAAGCGGTGATCACCAGCCACAAAACCAGTGTTTTATTTCTCTTTTTCCGTGAGCAGTTTTCGGCGGAACTCATGATGGAGATAGAAGTGAATCCAGTGCCGTACGCGGCACAACCTACTTCTTCCCCACATTGGGGACCCCTTGGGAAGAACGCCCAACCTTCTCTCTCAAAAACAATAGACAGTCGGTGAAAGTTGTGAGAGTGCGAAATAAAAAATGAGACAATTAAAGGGTACCCAATACCCCAACGCCACCTTTTTGACCACCAGTGACAGTGACGAGTGCTAGTGCAAAAAAATACAAACGAACAATAAAAGGGCAAGTAGAGCCCCACCACAGCTCTAACCAACGTCCCATCGACGCCACCCGACAACAGGACACACGGACAACCGCCAACAGACCGAATAAAGCGCAAATTTTGCAAAAGAAAATTTTTTATTCTTTTAAACAATGATCATACACAAACTAACGGTATTTCAAATAGTTGTTTTTTTTTATACCTCCTTCCGGGAAATCAAATATATCCCTCTTTCGAAGCTAAACTAATAAAGAGAAAACCCATTACTTAGTTAAGACTTAGGTAATATTAATAACCTCCTCTACTACTTAAAGATGGGATAAGTCAAAAATTAACGCAAGAATCACCTGACGTAATTATAAATATATAATTAGTTAAATACTTCATACTGAAAATTAACGTAAATAGTAAACAGTGACGAAATTTCCCTGTTGCAGTACAGCAACAAGCAGAGAACACTAATCCGCTCAGATGTGTCGGTTTATATCCCAATCTACAACAAACTCGTTGCGGTCTTTAACGATCGAAGATTCAAAAATAAAAGGAAAACAGTTGTGCACCAAAACTCCTCAGAGTATGCAACGATAAGGTTGCAACAGAAAACTCTGTGATGGCACTGAATGCTGCTAATTGCTCAACCCATGAAAAGATTCAGCTGACTGATAACGGGCCCCATTGTTGGATATGCTGAATGGAGGAGAATGCAAAATTGTGACTGTTCATGAACAGTTTTTGTTGTTACGGTTTTACACACAGTCCGTTTTAACGTTTCTGGTAACAAGTAACGTTTTTTTTCTCTGGTGCTTTCGGTACCAATATGCGGTGACCGTATATGCGGATGACATCGCCGTTCTGGGCGATAATCTAGAAACTGTAAATAAAAACTGTGAAATCTTCATGCAAGCGGCAGAAGAGGTGAGCCTAGAAATAAATGAAGACAAAACAAAATACACGATTACGCCGAGAGCAGGTGGAACTCAGAGGCAAGATATTTGAAAAAGTTAAAGAACTTAAATATCTGGGAACGATACTGACACCCAGTAACGAAATGTCGAAGGAAATTAACAAAAGACTACACTCCGGCAACGCTTTTCGCTGGTGCTTTCGGTACCTTTTTTTTCTTTGTACAGTTTTGTTTTTAAAATATGATGACGATAGTCTGTTTTTTTGTAATAAAATTAACCAGATCTCGTGATGACGATCTGCGCTTAATTCTTTTGTTTTCTTTGCGATTGAAGTCTTTTGTGCCCAGTGCGGTATTATCTGGACACCTGTGGCGGTTTCATTGAACGCCACTATTTACCTTCCCATCAATTAGTAAGAAAGTGCTTCTTAGAGCACTTAAATTCTATCGAAACAAGTACTATGGCGGTTTTATTCGAACGTCATTACTTACCTTGCAATAAAGCATGCTTCACCACACTGCAACCGCCTACAGGCGTTCTACCTTTACAGGTTTTCCCCCCTATAATATGCATTCAATACTTCTGCGAAACCTACCTGAAGGAGAAATCTATTTATGCACTTACGGCAGCATCGCAAGGCACCATTAATTTCCTAAAGCAATTCAGTTCCATCAATAAGAAACCGACATAACACTAACCACCGCAGGGCGCCGTCAATATTCATTAATGGCAAGAAGCACATGAAACATCCATCTTCCATAAAGGCAATTTGGTTGCATCATCTAGCAACCAGCATTGCCCGAACCATATCAATGAGATATACCCTTACGCGCCAGCCGCACACATGCAGGAGATGTTTTATCTTTTCCTTTTGCATACATGCCTACATCGATCGCTCATCCGACCGACAAATACATGATGGCATACGGCTGACCGCCCAAGGAAGTCGAATTCTCAAAATGGAAAATTACCATCGAGAATTCGACTACGTGGAGATGCCGCCAACATGTGCACGATCAGCATAAATGCTTTACCCAGTCACTGATCGTGTAAACACCTTAATCTCTATGTAGAGATATTTGCACCAGCTGCAACCATGCCGGCTAATGTTCCTCTTGTAGATTTGGTCGATCCACGGTCCGCATACTTGTGGACACACACGATGAGCAGCAGAAGCGACCATCGTGTGTGTGTTTCGCGCCCTTGTGCTGGGACCGATGCAAGGAGAATCATCCCCTTGTGTCGACAAGCCAAAGATGAAATTATCTTTCGAAATAAAATAATCGCGATCTGGATTTCGTGGAGACAAGTCGGTCCTCCACGTTAAATAAACCAATAGAGGAGTCGTATATTAACTGTCGTCGAGAGAGCGGTCGTGTGTCAATAGTCGGAAATCAACCACCATCAGAATCGGTCTAGGGTCACCATCATCTGCGACGCGCGCGAGTCAGTTTCAATAAATCATTAACTAGTTGTATCAATGTAAATTCAGTGTTCTCACGTTTTAGTTCCTGACAATTACTTCATGTATTTTCAATAAAGTATTAACTCGTTGTATCAATGTGAATTCAGTTTTCTCACATTTTAGTTCCTGACAATTACTTCATGTATATTCAAGAAATCATTAACTAGTTTCATCAATTTAAGTTCAGTGTCTCACGTTTAAGTTCCTGACATTTACTTCATGTATATAGAATAAACCATTAACTAGTTTTATTCAAATTGAATTCAATGTGGAAATAAATAAAGAATTTGGAGTCATTTTATTTTTGCGGAGTACCTATAATCGTTCGAGCGACAGCCAGCCATAGTGTCTCAGCCTCCTCGCCAACATTCGAGATCAGAAAGCTAGGGTGGTTTAGTGAACCTGTGCACTCGGTTGCACATAACTAGATCAAACCACTACACACCATCCAGAGGATCGATCACCATTGGATTTCTTATTCGGTGCTTTTGCTGGACTTCATCACCGACAGTTCAATTTGCTGCTTCAACGCCAATATCACATTTGCTTTCCTGGTCAAGTGAAGAACGACCACGGAAAATATATTTGCTGGGCTACAACGCCGAACATTGGATTTTTATATTTGCTTTTCTATCGAGTGAACCTCGTACGAAACATTGGTTTTTTCTTTTTGACACAATCATTGTGGGAACTTGTAAAGACTGTTCACTTCCCAGAACCAACTATTGGAGTTGGCTTGGTTGTCACAAGAGCGTGAACCAACTAATGGAGTTGGATGGATTGCTGTTCCCAAACCAACTAGTGGAGTTGGCTTTTACTGTCACCAGAGCGTGAAACATGGTCCTTCGAGCCGGATGTTGCTCTATTTTGCTGTCTCGTCGAGGAATAGCTCGACGCAGAAACATGGTCCTTCGAGTCGGATCACGTCCGACATACATCAACCAGGAAGAAACTGGACTTGTTTATCAATAGAAGAGGATTTCAACATCCAAGAAAAGAAGTCAGCGCCACAACAAACGGATTCCAACATCCAAGGAAGAAATCGGCGCCACAAAGCGGATTCACGATCCGAACAGCAAATTTAAAGACTACGTCCAAGAAGTTCATCGCCATACAACAAACCTCAACGAGGGAGCCAAGGTAGCTGGCACTTATAATTTTTATATTGGTAATTTAAAAGATCTGAAGTGATATAATAAAAAGTGTTGTGTGGTGTGTTTGATAGAAGTGACTGACTTTCCTCGATATTGTCTACCGCCGGATAGCGGTTGTCGTTTTTAACGAAAAGGAATCATTATTTAACATAACGTACATTATACAAGTAATAATAGTAGAGTGGTGAAACTGGAACAATAACAACTATTAGATATGGACCAGAACAAACGGACGGTACTTGTAACGACCACTTGCTGCCAGTTCGATGACTCGTAGTCCATTGTCATTAGTGTTCTCATGCAAACTATGGGAACCTGCGTAGTGCCTGAAAACCGGCTCCCGACCTATTTTCGCATTCAAATCACCAAGAACGATTTTCACATCGTACCTTGGGCAGGCATTGAGGGTCCGTTCGACGTTCTCGTAGTATTCTTCTTTTTCGTCAACAGGGGAATCCTCTGTAGGTCCGTGAACGTTTATGAAGCTTACGTTCCTAAACCTGCCTCGCACGCGAAGAGTGCATAGCCTTTCGTTTATTGCATTAAAGCCGATGATGGCAGGCTTCAGTTTTTGGCTGACTACTTGAAAAGTAGAGTTTAGAGTGTTTATAATTACCCAAGCTTAATCAGCGATGCCAGAACCATAGAGCAAGCTTTCTATTGGGTGGGCCATACATTTTTCCAAATGGGAACAAAAAGTTCGAGCAAACGGGACCGACAATGAATATTAAACAAACAGGGCGACCACGTTCAAGAAGAAGGTTGAAATTTCCGTACCTCGCAGCATGTGTCAGCGAGTTTTCCAAAGTTTGCGTAGTCGATTGTAGGATTACCAACGACGAGATGGGGCGTTTATTACGTTAAATAAATGATCAACAAAATAACATATGTAGTTTTATCTCTATTCACGTTTCAAATGTACAAACATTTATGGCCCACCCTATACTTCAAGGAAACCATCAATCTCGGCTGTTTTTTGTTTTGTTTTTTGAGCAGTTCCAGCTTCTGGACGATTTAATTGAGCGTCGATGTTGTCACTCAATTGGTGTCGTATGAATCGGCGAACATTTTACATTCCAGGCCACTTTGGTGAATTTCTAGGGACATTAAGGACTCTCTGTTGAGCCCCAAACGTTGAGAATACAAAGGCACACTGAACTCTTAACCGCGTTCGAGAGGAAGGTTTTAAGAAGAATTGTTGGCCCTAATGTGTGGGTGTGGGGGGGGGGGGGGGATTCCAGATACGCTACAACCATGAGTTGTACGCGATCTACCTTGCAGCAAATGTTGTAAGAAAAACCTAGCTTGAATGAGCGAAGAGGAGCCTGCCCGGAAAGTCGTTTGTGGCAGGATGTATGGAAGGAGACTGTGCGACAGACCTTGTCTGCGATGGAGGGATGACGTAGACCAGGACGGCCAGAGCCTGGGAATGCCAAACTGGATGACATCGGCTCGAAATCGGGACTGGTGGAGAGATTTGTTAAATAAGGCCAAGACCGGATCCCGGTTGTAGTGCCGATGATGACGATGATTCTTTATTGGCCTTTGCATGAATCTAAAATTTTATAAAAGTTGTAATACTAATTATTCGTTATATAAACCAGGCGCGATACGGACGGTCGTAGAAAACGCGAAACAACATAAAATGGACATCGTCGCGCTTCAGGAAGTTCGACTCCCACATCAAGTAATCGAAACCAACGGATTTACACTGGTGTGTGGAGGTACCGATACACATAACATCGGAACCGGCTTCATCATAAGCAAGAATATGTGAAATTTATTAATGACCGAATGTCAGTGATAAAAATACAGGTACCATGGTACAATTATGTATTTATAAACATACACGCCCCAACAGAATCTACGGACGAAGAAACGAAGGACACGTTCTACGTGACCCTAGAGGAAGTATTTGATGGGATCTCATCATTCGATGTTAAAATTCTCCTCGGGGACCTCAATGCGAAAATTGGAAACGAAGATATCTTCATGGATGTCACCCGACGGCATAACGCGTAACCAAATAGACCACTTCCTCATAGACAAAAGACACCACTCGAATATCCTTGACGTAAGATCATATAGAGGAGCAGATTGCGACTCCGATCATTTTCTAGTGATGGGCAAAATCAGGAGTCGCCTCGCAGCAATCCCACATGGACATTCACGGGAGACGAGCAAAAAGTTCGACATTGATAAACTAAAAGACCTACGCAAAAGGGCTGAATATCAAGACGAACTAACGAATAGATTTAGCATTCTAGAGAATGGGAGCAGTGAGGAAGAGGAAGCCAATAATGTGGACACTAAATGGACATCGATCAGAGACAGAATCAAACAAACAGCCCAAAAGGTATTAGGATTTAAGAAAACAATTAAGTACAAACCTTGGTTTTACGATGAGTGCAGGGCGAAGATTGAAGAACGTAAACGCCTCAGAGCGACTCACTTAGAAAGATATGATGAAGTCAACGCAGAAAGATACGCGACGATTCGGAGAGAGACAATGAGACTCTGTTACGGACCTAACTCGAGTCCAGGTCCCCCCTAGCATCCACTATTCCCCTTTCGTAAGTTTCCCCTCTCTACCTCTAAAAGGAAAACAAATCGCTAAGTAGCTAATTTGCATAAACTACTTTGTGCAAATTCTACTTGGTAGAAAAATAATAATAAAACGGCGTTGGCGCCGGATAAAAAATTAAACGTCAACGGCAAATGAAAATATAATTGACATTTGACGTTAAACAACAAACTGAAGACTACGTGCAATAAAGATTCGAAATAAAACTTAAACCAAGGGACTGAAGCTGAAGACTATGGTTATAGTACTAGTACAATAAAGATTCGAAATAAAACGTAACCCAACGGACTGAAGCTGAACAGGGGAGCGCGGCTCTCTACGCCCCCTGCAACTTACCAGCCGCCTCTACAGCGCCCGCTCAACGGACGTACAAGAACAAACCCAAAGTAAGTCAATGCAACTACCCTTCACTTACCATAAAAATATAAATACAAATAAAATACCGTAAACTATATTTACCTATATTAAACATATAATTAAAATATATTGATTTAAATTGTTAACATATTCCATAACAACTCTTCAAACACAAAAACCGCGAATGGGAGAAGACTCGGATCGAAAAAATCCTAGATAATTTTAGAGCAAAGTAACATCAGAGGTATGTATGCCGGCATAAATTCAACTAGAAATGGCTACCGGGTGAGAGTCAAAGTAATTCGAGACACAAACGGCTGTCTGGTCACAGAAACAAACAATATCGTGACAAGATGGAAGCAGTACTTTGAAAACCTGTTCAATGTACGCACCCATCAACCACAAATAAACGCACCAGGCGTACATACAGCCGAGCCTCAGATCCCAAAGTCCTCTTTCAACGAAGTTGTAGACGCAATAAATCGATTGAAAAACAACAAGGCTCCCGGAGTCGACTGCATACCGGCAGAGCTTGTTAAGCATGGAGGAGAGGCAACCGCTCGAAAGATCCACCAACTCATCAAAACAGTATGGGATAAGGAAGTCACTCCGGAAGAATGGAAAACCTCAATAGTCTTCCCCATTTTCAAAAAACGCGACAGATCTGACTGCGAAAACTACAGAGGAATATCATTGCTCCCAACCGCATACAAAATATTAACAAATGCCATTCTGGCGAGAATTACACCGTACGCAGAAGAAATACTGGAAGACTACCAATGCGGATTCCATAGGAACCGGTCAACAAGCGACCAAATGTTCACAATAAAGCAACTGCTGGAAAAGACGTGGGAATACGGAGAGCCGGTTCACCAACTATTCGTTGACTTCGAAAAAGCCTACAACTCAGTCGCAAGGCAAAGACTCTACCATATTGTAGTTCAGCTGGGAATCCCGAAAAAATATGCCGCCCTCATTCAAATTTGCATAAACGAGAATAAGGGGCGAGCTAGAATAGAAAACCAACTCTCAGAACCACTGGAAATCCGAGACGGACTAAAACAGGGAGATGGTACATCACCGTGTCTTTTTAAACTTGTGCTCGAGTATGTCATCAGAAATGTACAAGACGACAACATGACCGGAACATCCCCGAACGGGGTCACACAAGTGCTCGCATATGCAGATAACATCGTCGTTCTGGGCGATAATCTAGAAACTGTAAGTAAAAACTGTGAAATCATCATGCAAGCGGCAGAAGAGGTGGGCCTAGAAATAAATGAAGACAAAACAAAATACACGATTACGGCGGGAGCAGGTGGAACTCAGGGAACATATATAAACGTCAGAGGCAAGATATTTGAAAAAGTTAAAGAATTTAAATACCTGGGAACAATACTTCGGCTAGTAACGAAATGTCCAAGGAAATTAACAAAAGACTACACTCCGGGAACGCTAGTTGGCACGCAGTCAGTAAACTGTTGAAATCCAAACTGCTATCACGTAACATAAAGCTCCGTGTCTATAGAACCATTACCATGCCGATTGTTCTATACGGATGCGAAACATGGGCTCTCACAAAACGGGAAGAAAACAAATTCCGCGTGTTCGAGAATAAAGTCCTAACGGATATCTTTGGCGGCAAATATGACGAGTCAGGATAATGGAGGAAACTCCACAACCACGAATTGGAAGAGCTATACCGCAAACCTACAATAGAGAGAGTAACCAAGTCGCGAAGATTAAGATGAGCAGGTCACGAGGCGCGAATGGGAAACGATAGCACCGTACGTAGAATTCTTGACGGTAGACCAACGGGAAAGAGACCGGTAGGAAGGCCGCGACGGAGATGGGAGGACAATGTTAGGTTTGACCTTGAGGAGATCGAATCAGATGGTCGGGCGCGGAAGGAGAGTGCACAGAACAGGGACCGATGGCGGAGTCGAGTCGGTGAAGCCATGAACTTCCTACAGGCCAATAAATAACAATAATAATAAAAATACTAAGTATTGTTTTTAACCTTTGTTTATGAAAAAAAGTTTTTTCCTTTGTCCTCATTTTTTTTTTTTTTTTTTTTTTTTTTTTTTTTTTAAGGGGGTATTCTGGTCTAGCCGCACGAATTTAACGCAAAAAAAAATTGAAAGTAAAAAATTCAAAATTCAAAAAGTTAGCAGCTGATGAACTTTTTTATAACAATACCCACGATTTTTCAAGTTCTACTGAACCGATTTACTTCAAATTTAGTATATGTCTTCTTTATAGGCTTTTCTATTGCATGAACTATCCTCATCCCCAAATTTCAATGTTAACTATTTTTAAAAAATTCGAAACACTAAAAAAAAAGTGGTACGAAAATAAATTTTTTTTCAAGCAGTCGCCATTTTGTTAAAAAAAATTTTTTTTTCAACTTTTTTTAGTTCCAACGATAGAGGCATTTCTGTAAATTTTTTCAGATTGCTAAGAGGGTTGAATCGTGGGTATGGTCGCGTGCCAACTTTTTGAGATCCCCCACTTCATCAGCTGCTAACTTTTTGAATTTTGAATGTTTTACTTTCAATTTTTTTTACTGTATTCTTGAAATATTAATAAACATCCTATAAAAAAATGAATAGTAAAAATATTGATTGCTTTTTTTACAGCACTTCAAAAATTGCGTCTAGACCAGAACAATGCGCTTATTGAGTATAGACACTAGACGATGTCACGGTCGCTTGTACGATTGGCAATACTTGGCGCAGCCTGATTCGGGCCAAGAACTGATAAACAAGTATTCAAAATAGTTCGAATAGTAAAAACCCATGTTGTTTATTACTTATATTCTTTTTAGAACATACACACTTTTATTATTTTCATTTAAATAATTGTAGTACTTGATAAAATTATTTTTAATTAATACAATTTGAGATTTTTGTAATCTAAATTTAATTATCTGTACAAATTTTTATTCGATCGTTCTAGTTTTATTCGAAGACATCGTGTGTATGGCCTCTCAACGTATGCAGCACTCTACAGGAACAATTGATCAAATCGCATTGAAAGGAAAAGCTCTACATTTATATCAATTTAAATATTCACGTCTATCGTGTAATTTAACAATGACTTCGAGTTCAAAAATGTACTTACTGGTAAAAAAGAATAACAATTAAATGTTTATGGCTTTGGTTCTTATCATCAATCAGCAAAGACTCAGTCTTTATATATTTTGCTTAAGTAAGAACCCGAACAGACTCTGCTATACGGGCTCTCCTTTGCTTACTGGAATAAGTGACTCCTTATCCGGAGATTGTTTTCTTCTAAACGTCACGTACGTATAAAGCAAACTAGCTAACACACTGATATTCAATCCGATACAGTTCACCCACGAGAATATGTAGTCACCTCCAATAAACATCCCCAGATAGGTAACGCAAATATTTTTCAAACAACCAACAATTGTAGTCGTCAAAGCCGAGTTATACTGAGTACACAATATTGTACTATACGATAACACGAATCCCATGAAACAGCTTGTGATAAATTGCGTAATAAAAAATATATTATTCCACTGTGGGAAATCGACGGATTTACGGAAGTCTCCGGTAAGCATTGTGACCAGCAACGCAGGCAGGAACATAAACACCGAATTGTAGAACATTAATCCGTATTTTCCCATATCAGCCGTGTCCAATTTCTTCTTCACATAGACACCATTTGCCGCTGTTAGTGCATTTGTTATCATCACGAAAGTGTACCCTTTCATGTTAAAGGAAAGATCATCGCTGGCTGCCAGGAGAGCACCACCAATCATCGCGTAAACGCTGATTTGAACCGCTGTCGACGGTCTTACTCCAAGTATTTTCAATTCAAGCAACATTGTCATTAAAATTGAAAACCGGCGAAGGGCGGCGAACATAGGCAGACTGAGCGCCTGGGTTCCCCCCAATCCGAACATCATATTTCCGAGATATATTAACGGCAATGGAAATATCTTCCTGAATGAATCCTTTGCTATGTCAGGAAATGTCACCATGCGCATTTGTTTGGCCACATACAACACCGCAATACTGGACGTCAGTTGACCCAAACTCAGGAACAAAAACGATGGGAAGTGGTAAGAAGTTAAAACGGTCTTATTAACGACTGTAATCATAAACGATGCCACTCCGTAAAATATTGCACTTCCGATCTTTTTAAAGTAGAGGACTCGATCATCTCGAGCACCTTCCGGTAAGGATGCGCCACAGTGATTCGCCATAATCGCAAAAGTCTAAATCAAATTGAATTCTCTTTCTCGTTGTGTTTAAATCACATTGATATTAATAAGTATTAAATCACGTCAACCCGATGGACGTTCGTATCATATTTTCGCTCATGTACAGAATATTAATTACAACAACTAGTATAAAATAATCTAAATCTGAAATCCCAGATTCCAGACCTTATTCAAACGTTTTCACGGATTCGAGATAACTGAAAGTCAAGTGCTTAACTGGCGAATGCCATCTTGACAGTCTGGTGAGCTGACTATTGACGTTGATACAAATACAAAGAGCTTATGAGCAATCTGGGAGAACAAAGTTGGCCAACTCAATACACCTTTGTACAATAACATTTATTTGGAAAGATTGTTATGAAAACAGATTTACTTACATATTCTTGATTAAATTATTAAAAGGCATTCATAGAATATTTTCCCCTTTCCGGAGGTAAAATATTTAAACAATTTATTTCACTGACACTTTCGAAGAAAAATTTCGTAAACAGCTGATTCCCGATGAGATGCCGGAAGTGTTCAGAAAATTGTTTATAATTTGCAAGGAATTTATCCTCGTGTGATATCGTCTTATGGGTCTTGGATATGTTCACTAAGTACTTAATACATTCACCATTATTGAAATGTAATATATTACAAAAAAGTAATAATTTGAAGCACTAGATACTAGGGCTATCGCGCTAGTAGTTTATTTACATGCCTAATGTGTATTTAATATATTCTCCTCTATAATATTTGCTTACACTTGTAACATCAAAGTTTGACCTCTGATATTATCATTTAATTTGTTTATGTAATCGTAAGATTTGTTTGATTAAATTATTTAGATTTTCTTTTGGGTTAAATTATTTGTACTTTATTAGGCCCCACGTTGGGTGCCAACATGTAACACCTGAGCGTAACCCCAGATGCTAACATTTATTAATTAGTTATCAAGTTTATGTGGTATATTGCTGTAACATTTATTTCAATTTGGAATTACTTACTTCGCCTGCCGGGCATTCCTTTGGTTTGGCAAATAAGGTCTTCTCCTCTTCCTGGGATGGCTGACTTCTTTTGGTTTGGTTTTTTCCTTTTAATTGATACAAGACTTTATCGTTTTTTATTATGTTTTAAACACTTTGACTTTTTCTTTAAAAACAAGAAGACCCGCTGTACAAATGCAAGGGCCGCAGCCTTCTTGTTTATTACTCTACACTGTGAAGAAACTCCTTTGCACGCGCCTTTTTATACCAAATTATCGGTGAGTTAATGCAGATGATTCATTTTCCTCACCTAGAACGTGTAACCTATTCGGAGGTTATTCGCCTGTCGTAGTCCATTCACAATATTCAATAATCATTTACTTGCTCTGCGAAAAATGCAACGACAAAGAATTGAGCAATTCCATGCGGAGGACCAATTATAGGACATTGCCCGTGTGTGCCAATCGTATGATACGATTAATTGCGCCTCACTGCTGTGTTCGCTATTTCGTCGAACTCAGCACTTTTCCGATGCTCAATTATTTCGTCGTCGGTGGCCTTTGACGACACCGCTTGCGATCATATATCGTGTATCACACTTGTAAACATATGTATTTGTAAAATGAAACCGTTTAGGTCCGTGGACAGGTGCTTGCTTGATTTTTGTAACACGAAGCAGAATGCAGTGGCCTTGGGGAGTGGGTCAAGTGTATGATTGATATATGATAATTGGCTTTGGAAGGTGGGCATGAATACCCATTCAACGTATGCGATATGAATTAATTGCCCGTAGAGAAGGCTTTGCTTCTGAATGAATGCTAATTTTAATTCTGTGCATTGTATTGCTTTTGGGAAAGGCGAGTATTGCATTGTATGCAGAATATTTTGAGGATGATGGAATCAAATTAATAAAATATTATAATGTTTGAGGGGGGGTGTAGAGCGAGGTGTAACACACTGCAAATTATAAAAATATTCGTTTGATTAATTATTTATTTATAATGTTCACTATTTTTGCCCATTTATGGACCGGACATGTAGCACGAATAGAAAACGATGGGGCCGTGCGTAGAATTCTGGACGGTAGACCAACGGCAAAGAGCCCGGTAGGACGGCCGCGACTATAGAACCATTATCATGCCGATTGTTCTATACGGATGCGAAACATGGGCTCTCACAAAACGGGAAGAAAACAAATTCCGCGTGTTCGAGAATAAAGTCCTAAGGGATATATTTAGCGGCAAATATGACGAGGCAGGACAATGGAGGAAACGCCACAACCACGAATTGGAAGAGCTATACCGCAAACCTACAATAGAGAGAGTAACCAAGTCGCGAAGATTAAGATGGGCCGGTCACGTGGCGCGAAGGGGCGACGATAGGGCCGTGCGTAGAATTCTTGACGGTAAACTAACGGGAAAGAGACCGGTAGGAAGGTCGCGACAGAGATGGGAGGACAATGTTAGGTTTGACCTTGAGGAGATCGGATCAGATGGTCGGGCGCGGAAGGAGAGTGCACAGAACAGGGATCGATGGCGGAGTCGAGTCGGCGAGGCCATGCACTTCCGGGTTCCTACAGGTCAATAAATAGTAATAGTAGTAATAGCATTATTGACGCATTGGTAAATTGTGCGAATACATCGAAATTCAGCTTGCTGTTTCTAACTTCCGTCACAGCGGTGTACAATTTCATGAAATTATCGTCATTTGTGAGATATTAAACTTGTGTTTTGTGCGCAACAAAAGTGAACCTGACGATGTTGAGGCTATATTTTTAAGTCTGTTTATGTCACTCTATGGTGAATTACCTTAGAAAGAAATCTATTCCCGCGAGTCAGTGGATTTGGCTGTGTAATTTCGTGCAGAACTCCAAGAGTCTGGTAAGGGGGTGGAGTTTACTCACCGTGGGTTGATCACAGTCTTATTAACATAGGAACATACGTTCTTGACTGCCCCTGACCGGGAATACAACTGTGAAGTGGTTGGATCAATAGAAGGTTCGTGCAGGACGCCAAGAGTGTTCTTGACTACCCCTGACTGGGAATACAGCGTGGGTTGATCGCAGTCTTATTAACACAGGAACATACGTTCTTGACTGTCCCTGACCGGGAATACAGCTGTGTAATGGTTGGATCAGTAGAAGATTCGTGCAGGACGCCAGGTGCTGTCGTTCGCTTGCTATAGATTAGTGGCAACTAGAGTTAAACGGTTTTTGATTTGTTTGTTCCGAATACTTTATTTATTTACTTCTATCTGTAATAAAATTTACTGATGGTTCGATCATAGGTTCGGCCTTCTGGAACCTTACTCCTCGCGAAATAGAAATGTGCCGCCTTTTATACTTTTGGTCATTGAAATTTGTCAAAGTTTTTATTGTAAAAATTCCAAGAAGCACAAACAAGGTTTCGTGTGCTTTAATTGGAATAGGGCTCTGGGTAGTGACTAGGAATTTATTTGAATAAATTCCCGGAAGGAGAAATCATGAAATGCATTTAGAGTTAAGCATTTCATGATGTCAGGGTTATTAGGAATTGAATCAATGTGTGACAAACGGATTTTTGGTTAATTTTGTCATGCATATGATTCAGTTGGGGAAACATGATTTGGATTATAGGTAAGGGTGAGGTAATTAGGAATCAGATTAATGTGCGACAAATCAACTTTTGGTTTAATTCGTCCCTCACTGGTTCATTTTGGGATAAGGTTAAGGTTATAGGAAATAATGGGGATTGGATGGGAGTAGTGATTTAGGATCACTACAACGATTTTTTAAAGCAAAAATTTATTGAGCAAAGTCTTTGCAGTAAATTTGGTGCGTATAATGAAATGTCTCCGTCAGAAACATTGACAATGTTGCAGAAGGCTTTCAACGACATTTTATTGGTATAAAATGTTGAAAGTAGATCGAAACGCATTGCAGATCAACCAGATCTAAGGCTATCAAAAACCTCAACTGACGAATAACGTATGAAGGAAATAATGATTTAGTATTTAGTAGAGCGACACAGTCTAGCTTTCAAATAAAAAACTTCAACGCAATGTTTACAACAATAAATCCGTTAAATCCAATTTTCCATCACTTTTTCGGATAATGTAGGCCATATTTCGGCAGCATTGGTCTTTAGATCATTCAATTATTATAAGGGGCTTTCCAATAGGGACTTGACAACTTTGAATTTAATTTGTGAACGCACCCTTTCACTAATCGTCGAACTGTCACTGTTTTTTATTCAGTAAACTCAACATTTTCATCATGGTTAAGTACACGAACGAACAACGTCTACAAATTATAAAAATTTACTACCGAAATTTGGAGTCGGTGACCGCCAACTTTAAGAGCATTAACTCCAATTTTCGGTCGTAATTCTCGCCCTAGTAGACAGGCAATAACAAGTTTAGTGCAAAAATGTGAGTCTACATATTCGTTGTGTGATGTTGCCGTGCCAGTGAGACAACGGGTTGGTCGAAATGTCGAAAATATCGCTGCCGTTCAGGCGTCCGTAGCAAATGATCCAAGTCAGTCAGTTCCACGGCGTTCTCAAGAATTGGGCATCGCCCACACCACTTTATGGCGAACTTTGCGTAAGGATCTAGGTTTACAACCATACAAGATCAAGTTGACTCAAGAATTGAAGCCGATGGACCACTTGAAGCGACGTACGTTCTCCGATTGGGCTCTGGAAAAGATGCGCCAAGATGATGAATTTCATCGCAAAATCATCTTCAGTGATGACGCTCATTTTTGGCTCAATGGGTGCGTCAATAACCAAAACATGCGTTATTGGTCGGGTGAAAATCCACATGTGCTTCATGAATCACCACTTCATCCACAAAAAATAACTGTTTGGTGTGGTTTGCATGCCGGCGGCGTCATTGGGCCATATTTTTTCGTCGACGATAACGATCGTCACGTTACTGTGAATGGCCATCGTTACCGCGCCATGATTACCGATTATTTTTGGCCCGAATTGGAAGGTATGGACTTGAGCGACATGCGATTTCAACAGGACGGTGCCACAAGCCACACAGCACACGATACAATCGATTTATTGAAGAGTAAGTTTGATGAGCGTGTTATCTCAAGAAATGGGCCAGTCGGTTGGCCGCCTCGTTCGTGCGATTTAACGCCTCTAGACTATTTTCTTTGGGGCTACGTCAAGTCATTGGTCTATGCCAACAAGCCGACGACGTTGGAAGAACTCAGAGCCAACATTGAACGCGAAATAGCGGCCGCTCCGGCCGAAATGTGTGGCCGAGTCATCGAAAATCGGGTCCAACAAATCGACCGTTGCAAACGTGCCCGCGGTGGCCATATGAACGAAGTCGAGTTCCATTCATAAATGTTTTGATTGTACTTCAAGCCGATAATAAAGTTTTTGAAATATTTCAAATGGTTTGCGTTTTATTTAAAAAAAAGTTTTCATGTCCGTATTGGAAAACCCGATAGTAAAATTTGTTTAATGTGCGGCCAGATGGGAACCAGGATAAAGTGATTGCTTTCCACCCAGATCGCTGTGCGCCTCATAATTCTCCTTTGTTGGCGTCAGTGGGATGAGATACTTTTCGTGTGTTTGTTTTAGTTGCCTTTTTGTGTCTTGTGCATGTACATTTTGGTTTCAGTTGGTTTATTTGTTATTCCATAAAAAGAACTCCGTATTTTGCAGGAATGAAACAAAGTTTCGTTGTACATATTACGTCTCATGTGTTATCATGGTAAGACATCACGATCCAGTAGCCCTCGTCGCGGTTGTCGTGGTTGGTCCCCAGGAGATCTGCTGGTGGGTCATCTGCATGGGTTGTGGGTCGCACCCTGCGGTCGAACTGCCATGATTTGCATGTCATGTGAGGGTTGCATTGGCAATCTGTGTGTAGGGGTATGTTGGTGTGCTGGCCCATGGGCCTCGCTCTTTGCTTCGATCCGATCGTTGAGAGCAGTTTAATTGTTGAATCCCAGGAGAGACGACTGCTCGATGTGTCGATCGTTCGCGTGAGTTTTGGTTTTAGGGTTTATTCCTCCGCACTAGGGTTCTTGCTGCAATGAAAGAAAACAAATTTGCACCACTTATCTTTTCTCTAACTTTCTTTATTAACTCCTTTTTTTTCTCTTCGTTCTTTACACTTTATTTTATTCTGTACAATAATACATCACTTAATCTATAGTTCACATCGAGTTCGTCTTAAAAGTCTCAATTAGTATTATTCAGCACTTTTATACAATATTTATTACCACCTCTTCTACTGATTATTTTTCTTCTTTTTGTTGTCTTTACAATTACTTCTAGTGTTTAATGATTTCGATTTACTTGTTTTGTTTTTTCAAAGCACTTCCTATCGTTTAGGTGTTTCCCACAATTCTTCCCAACTTCAATGACGACATTTCAACCAGCTTTTCTTTTTTCACATCCACTTCCCTGTTCACTTAAATTAGATCACAATCTCCCTTGATTTCAAACGATTCCCTCGAACTCAACTACACTTCCTGACTCGTATTTCACCCGCTCCCAAAACAACCTTTACGTTCGCTATCTTTATTCTTTCTCCCTGCTATTTTTCTTTTACCCCTACTTTTTACATCGGGGTCAACACCTCCCGATTACGACAATGCAATTTCGCTCCCCATCGACCCACTTCCTGATTAGCAATTTCATTTTGCACTCGCGTTGAAATGCGACGTCAGCCAATATACCTTCATCGGTTTGCGTCACGGTTCAATTTCCGCGTTTGCAAAGTGACCCAATAAATGTTGATGTGCAATTACACTATTTCCATTTCTCAACGGTTGTGGTGAAATGTGGGGCAATTAATTGCATTATCGCTCTGGGGCTCATATGGGTTCAGAATCGGTTGGCATTTTTGGTTAAAGTGCATCAATGACGTTATGTTCAACATCTTTATCTAGGTCGTCATTGATACACTTAACACGTGCGGATTAATGTAGTGCAGATTTTAAAGTCTACAATTATTGTTTGATTGTCAGTCTTCCGTGAGCTCGAATCGGTTAATTTTGAAAATAGTTCACAAAAATTACAAACAATCGGTAGAATTGTGGTGTTGGGTGCGGTCTAGCTTAAGTGAACCATGAAGAAGAAGAGCCAAACTGCAAAACCGCAAAACCACAAATCTAGAAATCATAGGGTCAATTATTTATGAAGTGCGTAATTGGCGATTAGCACAATCACCGATGAAACCAGCACAACGGGTATTCCTGATGATGACGTTGACTCTCAACAGCATCATCAGCCAGTGCCTATACCAGCCCCGGCAATCGAACTCTCTATAACCAACAGCCGCAACGAACGATTCGGACAGTCGCATTAAGTTATAGTCAATGCAAGCACCACTGGCGACGAAGTACGATCAAAACGTCGAACAGCACCGCTGCGAACTACATAGTTATACCGTTCGAAGTCACTCATCAACCTGAGCGGTCTGCCTTTATCCGTGTGACTCCTCCATCAAACAGAATTTAGTCGCTAGTGTTATAATATTTTTTATTTTGGTAAATGTGTCTTGCACGCCCTTTTAAGAAAAGCCAAGGTTATAAAAATACACTAGTCCGTATTGAATCAGAATTAATTCATAATCTCTTCCGCTGATGGTATGCAGATATATAGAAAGGCCACTGACTTCTTATGGTATGCGTTGCTGAACTTCAAGTTGTTATAGATTATTATTATTTGCCTTCGCCAAGTTTTTACATACAGTCTATGTCTTGCTGTTTGGAGCGCCAGTTGTTACCGTTGTTATAGATTTCTTCTCGGGTAGTTGATTCCCTTGTACCTGATGCCGTGTCGTATTGTACCGCAGCAGCGGTAAGTGATACGGGGAACAACTGTGCCGCGCCGAACCAATTACCTCGCCTCCGTTCCAAGTAATAAAACAAAGTCCAGCAACGTCCACCAGGGTATCAAGCTTTCTCGCCACCAGCAACTTCAGTGGTTCACCACTGTCTTTTGGTATTCCAAATTAAGACACAAAACAAAATAAACTGAATTTAATAACAGTCCTTGATGGACAACTTTGACTTTTATTTACTATTTACTTAATCTAGTTTTAACAAACAAAATTCATTAATTCAAAATGTATCCTCCATGGTCGGGTTCTTGACTTAGGACCACTTCAGAACAGGTCAAGGAACAGAATCACACTATAAAAATACTACTCTCTCTCTCTCCCCATCGCTCGCCATCTCGCCACTACTCCGAAAGGTAACCCTATCTGACCGACCTTTCGCAATCGACCCGATGCCGGTTCGTGCCTCAGCTCGTATTTAATTGTAGACCATATAAAAGGATTCAAGAATATAATCAATGATCAATATGGAGTATTGAATGAAACAGAATTTATATTCTTTACTCCATCAGTCAAATCAATAAGAGCATTAAACAAGAATAGAATTCACACTCTTTACTCCCTCTCGGTGGGGTAATGGTGATGGGAGAGGCTATTGCGTAACGCTAGCAACACCTGCATAACCCCCAAGGTTGCGGCGGATACTGCCGTGATACTCGAGCGAGCCAGCTTCCTCAATGATATCAATCCGACTGCTTATCCACTAACCCTGAAAGCCCTTATACGACAACGTGCCAAGCCAAAGATGCAGAAGAGACTTCGACCCGCATGCAATATTACTGGAAGACAACATCTGCACTTCTCAAACGTTATTGAGCTTTCCTCATTTCGCCAACATCGAATACGACTCTGACGTCTGCGGATTATCTGTCGCCCAGTTCAGCACAGGACTCTTCTGAGGACTACTGTCTAGCTGCAGTCGGGAACGTAACACCGTCAACCAACGTTTTGCCTTCAATTTCGGGACCACAATCATCGTCGTCAATTGGAAGTACGACAACATCGGCAAATTCACCTCGGGGTGCGGTGACTCCTCGCTGGCACCAGTACCACCAACGCTGAATGAGGCATCGTTGGAGTACATCCCGACCATCGCAGTATTAATACTGTAGCGAGCTTGGGGTTCGCTGGATTAATTATTTTTAATAAATAATAGCTTACTTACTTCTTACTTCTTCGATCTGCGTACGACGTGTTTATACCGTTTCCTCATTCTGATTCGGCGCTTCGTTTCCGCCCGTTCCATAGCCTCGAATTTTCGACTGCCCATCATCTCCAGTTTTCCAGTACTTTCTAGAATATTCTAGTGCTTTCTTTGTAGAATATTCTAGTACTGATTGTCACAATACGTTAACCGTGCATGGGGGTTCGCGTTAATGCAACAGAAATCTATTGGGCGCCATCGTTGCATTTTGTCGAGGCGCTCCACGTGTAACCTCAGGTAAGACGTATTCTAATACTAGGAGTTTTTTTTTGGGAAAGTAAAAAACATTTTATTCGAAGTATTGGCCATTGCTTTCTACACATTTCGAGCACCTTTCTGACAATTTGTGGATACCACGCCAATAAAACCGGTCGTCTTTTGAGGCAAACCATTCGGAGACCTAATTTTCGACTTCTTCGTAGGAATTGAAATGCTGCTCAGCCAATGCGTGTCCCATCGATGAAAACAAATGGTAGTCGGAAGGAATCTGGTGAATACAGCGGGTGGGGTAACACTTCCCAGCCGAGAGCTTTTATTGTTTCTTTGGGGGGGTTTACTGTATAACTCGGAGCATTATCATGCAACACAATTACCTCTCCGTGACGTGCGGCCAATTCTGTTCGTTTTTCGATCAATACATGGTTCAAATTGATCATTTGTTGTCGGTAGCGTTGCGCATCAACAGTTTCGCCAGATTTTAGTAGTTCATGATACACCACCCCCTTCTGGTCACAGCAAACACAGAGCATTGTCTTTTTCCCGAACCAATCAGGCTTTGCAGTCGATGTTGACACTTCTCCTGGATGTACCCATGATTTTTTGCGTTTAGGATTTTAGAAATAAATCCACTTTTCATCACCCGTCATATTTCGATGCAATAGTGACTTCCTTTCGTGTCGTAGAAGCAACGTTTCACATGCGGTGTTTCGCCTTTCCAACTGGCTGTCATTCAATTCATGTGGCACCCAGTTTCCACACTTTTGGATCTTTCCCATAGCTTTTAACGGTCAGAAATTGTTTGTTGTGCAACATTTAACATTTGTGACATTTGTTTTTGACTTAAAGTGTCATTTTGATCCAATATTGCTTGCAATTCGGCGTCTTCAAACTTTGTTGGTGTTCTTCTACGTTCCTCATTTCGCACATCAAAGTCATTATCTCTGAACCGCTTAAACCATCTTTTGAATGTTGCTTCCGATAGAGCATGATCACCATAAGCCTCGACAAGCATTCGATGCGACTCGTCAGCACTTTTCTTTAAATGAAAACAACAAATTAATTCTTTCCGCAAATCATCATTTTCTGGTACAAAATTCGACATTTTTAACAGGATTAAAAAAAAATGATGTTGTTTGTACAATGGCTTGGTGTGTACTAAATATGTTTGACAGGTGTCATAGCAACCAACTAAAACAAATATAAAGGCTCGTTCACAACAAACGTTCCCTATCGATACATTTGTAGCTTGACGCTCACTTCACACCGGTACACCAGGTAGTATCCGTTACTGAGGCATCAGTCTAAAGGGTTCTCGTTCTTCTGCATTATCAGTTGCCGACATTGTTTGAGTTTCGCAAGCCTTCATTGTCCTCGTATTCTAGCGTTCTTTCCTCCTCGTCACCGGCCTCCCCCTCGCCTTCTTGACTTTAAAGGACTTCGGTCGATATGTGCCTTTCCTTCCGATTGACCCTGTCAGGTTGCGAAATCAGTCCTCTGACTCATGCTGTCAGGTTGGTCAGTCGGTGATGACGACCTAAACCAAAAGTCTTTCCTCCCGAGTGCCCTTTAAGGTTGCAAAATCAGAATCTCGACTGGCCCCTTTCAGGTCTCGGACGCGGTGAGATGACCTCTGCCAATGGTACCTCGATCAGTTGCTGGCCAGCTCATAATTACTGTTGCAGCACAGCAACTTATTTATTATTATTATTATTTATTGGCCTGTAGGAACCCGGAAGTTCATGACCTCACCGACTCGGCTTCGCCATCCTTCCCTGTCCTGGGCACTCTCCTTCCACGCTTGACCATTCGATCCGATCTCCTCAAGGTCAAACCTAACATTGTCCTTCCATCTCCGTCGCGGCCGTCGTATCGGTCTCTTTCCCGTTGGTCTACCGTCAAGAATTCTATGCACGGTCCTATCGTTCCCCATTCGCGCCACGTGTCCGGCCCATCTTAATCTTCGCGACTTGATTACTCTCACTATTGTAGGTTTGCGATATAGTTCTTCCAATTCGTGGTTATGGAGTCTCCTCCATTGTCCCGCCTCCTCGTCATATTTACCTCCAAAGATGCCTCTCAAAACTTTATTCTCGAATATACGGAATTTGTTTTCTTCCCGTTTTGTGAGAGCCCATGTTTCGCATCCATATAGAACAATTGGCATGATTATGGTTCTGTAGACACGGAGCTTTATGTTACGTGATAGCAGTCTGGATTTCAGCAGTTTACTGACTGCGTGCCAACTCGCGTTGCCGGAATGCAGTCTCTTGTTAATTTCCTTCGACATTTCGTTACTGGCCGTCAGTATCGTTCCCAGATATTTAAATTCTTTAACTTTTTCAAAGATCTTACCTCTGACGTTTATATGTGTTCTCTGAGACCCACCTGCTCTCGCCGTAATCATGTATTTTGTTTTGTCTTCATTTATTTCTAGGCCCACCTCTTCTGCCGCTTGCATGATGATTTCACAGTTTTTACTAACAGTCTCTAGATTATCGCCCAGAACGGCGATGTCATCCGCATATGCGAGCACTTGTGTGACCCCGTTCAGGGATGATCCGGCCATGCCGTCGTCTTGTACCTTTCTGATGACATACTCGAGCACAAGGTTAAAGAGACACGGTGATAGACCATCTCCCTGCTTTAGTCCGTCCCGGATTTCAAATGGTTCTGAGAGGTGGTTTTCTATTCTAACTCGCCCTTTGTTTTCGTTCATGCAAATTTGAATGAGCGCGGCATATTTTTTTGGGACTCCCAGCTCAACTAGAATATGGTAGAGTCTCTGCCTTGCGACTGAGTCGTAGGCTTTTTTGAAGTCAACGAACAGTTGGTGAACCGTCTCTCCGTATTCCCACTTCTTTTCCAGCAGTTGTCTTATTGTGAACATTTGGTCGCTTGTTGACCGGTTCCTACGGAATCCACACTGGTAGTCTCCCAGTATCTCTTCTGCGTAAGGTGTGATTCTTGCAGCACAGCAACACACATAAAAATCAAACTGTTCAGACGTTGTGACTATATATAATCTACAACGAACAAATTTGCGATCTAAACAATCGCACACTTCGAAAACAAACGCCTCATGGATCGTGCGCCTAAGAGTGGGCAACTGTAAAGTTGTACCAGAAACTCTGTGATGACACTGAATGCTTTTCGAAGTGCTCTCAGGCTATGGAGAAGATTCAGCTGGCTGATACCAGGCCCGTTATTGTAATCGCTGAAGTCAAGCAGGAGGAGAAATTTTGACTGTTCAGAGACAGTTCTGGTTTACAAACACCTGTTAAGAGAGGAGACGTTTGGTTATGTTGGACGCTCGAGCTAAGATCTTTTAATTACTTTTGTAAAAGAAGTAAAGCCCACAGTTTTGTAAGTTTAACATTGTATCTTATTTATATACACTTGGAACCAAGAAGGAAAAACGACAGCATTGATACCCTTTAAAAAATTAACAACAAAGGTGAAAAATTGCCAATAATGATCAAATTTGAATTGAATTAATTTGTTTCTTGTTTTTATTTCTTTTTGCTGGGTTCCAATGCCACACAATTAGTGACACGGAATTCTCCATGCCAACTAGTTCGAGGCAGCGACGTTGGGCGCCTTTACCAGCTCTCTACTTTAGTCATCGTTAATGGAAATTGCTCGATGGTGCTATCACCTACACTCTACATGAAACGCTCATGTATTTTTAACATAATTATATAATAAAAGATAATTCAGGTATCCATAACTGAATGTTTACAACAATAAATCCGATAAATCCTATTTTCCATCACTTTTGCGGGTAATATAGGCGATATTTCGGAGGTATTGGTCCTTAGATCATGGTATAATTTAACAATTCAAACTACAATATTATACAAAGACTTTACATTTCACCGAGAAATCACTATTGAAAAATACGTAATACCACAAAAAACCATGTTATATAGATGTAGATTTAAAAAAATATTAACTTAAAAGAATAACTTCAAAATAAATTTATTTTATGCCAGAATCTATTACAATAATGATTTGCCCATTAATGGGTAAAGAGAGATGAAAGAAAAAGAGATGGCATTATTGTCAACCATTAGCCGCATCGGAACTGGCACGTGTTGTAGTTTTAAACTATTTTTGTAGACTTCATTTCGTCGTTGAGTTTATTGAAGCAAGTAACAAAGTGAAAATAATTCGTGGAACATGTCTGGAAGTAATCAAATTATTTCTGCCCTAGTATTGGACTATTTACAAACGAAAGATAAAACATTAGCTGAAGTGTTTAAAAAGAAAACGAATGCGGTACATAAACAATTGCCATGTGCTAACCACATTTTTTGAGCAATTTTTTTACAACGTCTGATTTTTCAGGATATCCTCGGAAAAGGATGCCCAAGGCTTGAAGAAATATTACAACACTACCAAAAGACAGGCAGCCGAAAGATTCCACCATTAAAGCGTAAAGCAGACAGTTCAAGCGAAGACAGTGAATCAGATGAGAAGCCACCCACAAAAAAACCGGCTCAAGGTAAGTAATTCCATCTAACGTGGTCATAAAAAAAACAAATAAATATTTGTTTATAGGGTTGAAAACAACTCGGACTAAGAAACAAGCCTCCAGTAGTTCAGAAAGCAGTTCAGAAGATGAGGCGCCGAAGGCGGCCATTGCAAAGCCGATACCGGCACCCAAGAAATCTAAGACAAATTCGTCAAGTGACAGTGAAAGTGAAAACGAGCCACCGGCAACAGTGAAACCACCATCAAAACAACAGGCAAAGAAACCGGAACCAGAAGACTCATCTGAAGACAGTAGTGACGATGAAAAGCCAGCCGTCCAGAAGCCTGGTAAGAAGTTAATCATACAGGCGCCTATAAATAAAGAGTCTTCGAGTGAAGACAGTTCCGATGAAGAAAAACCGGCACAGGCTGTGAAACCACAGCAAATATCCAAGGTCAATTCAGGTCCGAAAAAAGCGTCTTCTAGCAGTGATGACAGCTCCGATGAAGACAATCCTCCAAAAAAACCGGCGCAAGCTGGGAAACCTCAGCAGTTGGCTAAGATTAATTCGGCTCCGAAAAAAACGTCTTCTAGCAGTGATGACAGCTCCGACGAAGAAACACCTGCTGTTAAGAATGTGGTGTCCAACAACAAATCGGCAAGTAAAACTGCTCCTTCATCTAGCGGCAGTGACAGTTCCGATGACGACAAAACGCCTGCTACTAAATCAATTACTACACCCATCAAGACGCCTGCGAAAAAGGCTGACTCGAGTAGTGAAGATGATTCGTCAGATGATGTAAAACCAACAAATAAGCCTGTTGCTCCTAAACCGACGCCGGCCAAAGCAACTAAGCAAGAATCGTCCAGTGACGATAGCTCCGAAGAAGACACCAAACCACCACAAAAGCAAGCCCAACAAACACCAACCAACGCGAAGAAGCCTTTAGGTAAACAAAAAGCGCCACCCAGCAGTGATGACAGCTCCGATGAAGAGGAATTACCTGCAGCCAAAAAACAGTTGCCTACCAACAAACCGGCAGCAAAAGCTGCACAGTCTTCCAGTGACAGTGATAGTTCTGATGACGAGAAGAAGCCGGCAGCAGTTATTAAGAAACCAGAATCCGGTGACGACGATTCATCGGATGAGGAGGACTCTGCACCAGCTAAACCAGTGTCGAAGCCAGCTAAACAAGTTTCGAAGCCGGCTAAACAAGCTCCCTCCAGCAGTGATGACAGTTCAGATGATGAGACAACTGCCGCCAAACCTGTCGTCCAGAAAGGAAAAGCACCCACCTCAAAGCAAACACCGAAAATTGCCAAGAAAGCTGCGTCCTCTAGTGATTCAGATTCTTCAGACGAGGAGCCTGCAGCCCAAAAAGTCACCCCTAAAGTAAATGCGGCATCGAAAAAGAAAGCAGAATCAAGTTCAGACTCTTCTTCAGAGGATGAAAAATCGGCTGCAAAGGCTCCAGTCAAGCCGGCAGTAGGCACTAAAAGGAAAGCACCTTCCAGTTCGGAATCGGATTCCTCAGATGATGATGCAGCTCAAAAGAGTTCAACTAAATTGAATCAGAAAGCCGAGTCTAGTTCCGATGATTCTGATGATGCTCCTCCAGCTAAAAAGATTGCCTTTGAAAAGAATGGGGAAACAATGGCAATGGCAAAAGCAAACTTGGACAAAGTTAAAAAGAAAAACAAAGACTTCCAAAATAATTCCTTCAAGCAAGGCCAAAAGGGAAAGTTTAACGACTCCTTTGATGGAAATAAATCCAAGTATAACAATTTCGTTAAAGCGGGCGAAAATGGAACTGAGGTAAGTAGTATGAAGTTATCTAACAGATTTCAGAAAATGAGTAGCTGAAGGTTATGTTTGATTATGTTGGTAGTTCTGAGCTTCATTAGGTGTTCAGTTTAGTAGTCTTACAGTTAAACTAAGCGTGGGCAGGTTCAACTGATAAGCCTGCGCCAATGTGGCGCGTCGACAATGAACTTGTTGTTTGATCATGAAAGATTGCGGTATCGTTTTCAAGTTTGTGCTCTCCAAGAGCAGTGGTGGTATTACTTGTTACAAGTGAATGTCGCCACAACAATAGATTGCCTTTTAGGAAGAATATAATATCTCTGTGCATTTTTGTTCAAAAGTATTGCAATCCAACTGCAAACAGAAAGGTAGTCTCTTTCAAATTCTTTCCGGTATCTAAAACTTAGAATTTTACAGTTTCCTCCGAATCAGCTAAATCGTAATGAGTAGAAATGTGAACCCATGCGTCGTTTTGGCAGAATTTGTTTAGAAAACAAGATCAAGTAACAGATTTAATGAACCACAAGAGTGAAGAAAAGATAGGGGCACGCGTTATCTTCGTATAGATAATATTCTTTCGGAAAATATGATTAAATTAAATACGAGGGTGAATCAAATATAAATGTTAATTTGTTTTTATACTTTTATTGAATAATGTTACACACTAACTATACTATCAACAACTTACTATTACTATTTATTGGCCTGTACGAACCCGAAAGTTCATGACCTCACCGATCCGACTACGCCGTTGTTCCCTGTCCCGTGCGCCCCCCTTCCACGTTCGATCATCCGATCCGATCTCCTCGAACTCCATCCTAACATTGTCCTCCCATCTCCGTCGCGGCCGTCCTGTCGGTCTCTTTCCCGTTGGCTTACCGTCAAGAATTCTGCACGGTCCTATAGTTGTGCAATCGCGCCACGTGTCCGGCCCATCTTAATCTTCGCGACCTTGATTACTCTCACCATTGTAGGTTTGCGGTAGAGCTCTTCCAATTCGTGGTTGGGGAGATTCCTCCATTGTCATATTTGCCGCCAAAGATACCCCTTAGAACTTTATTCTCAAATCCGCGGAATTTGTTTTCTTCCCGTTTTGCGAGAGCCCATGTTTCGCATCTGTATAGAACAATCGGCATGAGTATGGTTCTATAGACACAGAGCTTTATGTTACGTGATAGCAGTTTCGATTTCAACAGTTTACTGGCTGCGTGCCGACTAGCGTTGCCAGAATGCAGCCTTTTGTTAATTTCCTTCGACATTTCGTTACTGGCCGTCAGTATTGTTCCCAGATATTTAAATTCTTTGACATTTTCAAATATCTTGCCTCTGACGTTTATATGTGTTGCCTGAGTACCACCTGCTGTCGCCATAATCATGTATTTTGTTTTGTCTTCATTTATTTCTAGGCCCACCTCTTCTGCCGCTTGCATGATGATTTCATAGTTTTTACTTACAGTTTCTAGATTATCGCCCAAAACGGCGATGTCATCTGCATATGCGAGCACTTGTGTGACCCCGTTCAGGATGATCCGGTCATGTTGTCGTCTTGTACCCTTCTGATGACGTACTCGAGCACAAGGTTAAAAAGACACGGTGATGTACCATCTCGGTACTGTTTCGGATTTCAAATGGTTCTGAGAGGTGGTTTTCTCTTCTAGCTCGCCCTTTGTTTTCGTTCATGCAAATTTGAATGAGGGCGGTATCTTTTTTTGGGATTCCCAGCTCAACTACAATATGGTAGAGTCTGCCTTGCGACTGAGTCGTAGGTTTTTTTGAAGTCAACGAAAAACTATTGAACCGTCTCTCGGTATTCCCACTTCTTTTCCAGCAGTTGCCTTATTGTGACCATTTGGTCGCTTGTTGACCGGTTCCTACGGAATCCGCACTAGTAGTCTCCCAGTATTTCTTCTGCGTACGGTGTGATTCTCTCCAGTATGACATTTGTTGGTATTTTGTATGTGGTTGGGAGCAATGATATTCCTCTGTAGTTTTTATGGGAATGATATTCCTCTGTAGTTTTCGCAGTCAGATCTGTCGCCTTTTTTGAAAATGGGGACGACTATTGAGGTTTTCCATTATTCCGGAGTGACTTTCTTATCCCATATTATTTTAATCATCTTTCATCTTTCGAGCGGTTGCCTCTCTTCATGCTTCACAAGCTCTGGCGGTATGCAGTCGACTCCGGGAGCCTTATTGTTTTTCAATCGATTTATTTCGTCTACAACTTCGTTGAAGGAGGGCTCTGGGATCTGAGGCTCGGCTGTATGTACGTCTGGTGCGTTTATTATGGTTGATGGGTGCGCACATTGATCAGGTTTTCAAAGTACTGATTCCATCTTGTCACGATATTGTTTGTTTCTGTGACAAGACCAGCCGTTTGTGTCTCGAATTATTTTGGCTCTCCCTCGGTAGCGTGTACACGAAGATATATTTTTCCTCTACTTAAGCTGTGTGATTGTTATGTAAATTGCTCTAGTTTACGGCTTTGATTTGATTTTATCGTTTTTATTTGTAGTATGTTCTTCGCTATGGTTTGTGTAGGGTTCGTTGGATTACTTATTTTAATAAATAAGAACCGTTAAATCGATTTTCTTTGTAAGCCCTTATTAGTCTGTTAATAACAACCGTTACTTGATATTTCGCTAATAATTCGGTGACTCTTCTTTCACAAGAGACTTATCGTTTTAATTCCTACCGCTTCTTTACTTAGCGCTTCCTTCCTGCTTACTCCCCTCCTTGCTCTGCGTGCGACGTATTTATACCGTTTTTCCTCATTCTGATTCGGCGTTTCGTTTCCGTCCGTTCCATAGCTTCGAATTTTCTACTGCTCATAGTCTCCAGTTTTCCGGTACTTTCTAGAATATCCTAGTACTTTGTTTTGGAGGTCTCCCAAATATCACAGCTGATTGTCATATGGGTCACAGTATATTTCCCTCAAATGATCACCAAGTTCACACAATTGAATGTCGAATCTCCGAATGTCCACTGTCATCAATGCTGATGAGTTTCTCATACTCATACGATCATTCCTGACCAAACTCTTCGAACGTCATTACCAATCAGCAGTTTATGCCTGATACATTGAATTCCGATCTCAATAAGATAAATCAATGGGGATTATCTAATCGAGCAGAATCCAATGCCCTAAAAAATCAGTAGCGAACCCCAAAGTAAATATAATGTCGATGAACGGCACTTCCATCGACGACGCCAAGGAACTATCAATCCTCGGCACTCGAATTAATTCGACTCTTAATTGGAGCACCCACATATTTGAAGCTGCGGAAAGTGCGGCCAATTGTATGAGGTTCCTTGAGAGATGCAAAAAATACTTCACTCCATCCAATCTGACCACTATTGACAAGGCGTATATTCGTCCAAAAATGGAGTTCAACTCCCATATTTGGTCAGACGGATTCAAAACTGCATTCCACGTGCTCGATAGGGTGCAAAAACGAGCAGTGAAACTTATTGGGGACCCAGCTGTAAGTCGTTCAATCCCGTCGCTAAAACATAGGCGCAACGTATCAGGCCTGTCTCTTTTCTATAGGTATTATCACAGTCGTTACTCAACTGAACTTTCTGAATCTGTTCCACCTCGTCAGACATTTTCCCGCGATACCCGTCAATCTGAGAATTTGCATCAATTCTCATTGAAAGTCAACATCATTGTCGCCACTACAACCGGGATCCGGTCTTGGCTTTATTTAGTAAGTCTCTTTACCGGTCCCGATTTCGAGCCGATGTCATCCAGTTTGGCACTCCCAGCGTCCTGGTCTACGCCATCCCTCCATCGCAGACAAGGTCTGCTGCCCTGTCTCCTTCCATACATCCTGCCACAGAGGACTTTCCGGGCAGGCTCCTCTTCGCTCATTCAAGCTAGGTGTCCCGCCCACCGGAGTCTACCGAGTTTGATTTTTCTTACAACATTAGCTTCAATGTAGATTGCGTATAATTCATGGTTGTAACGTCTCCGGAATCTATAAATAGATGATATAATGGAATCTTAAATTCCAGACATTTTTCCATCTTCTGCCTAAGGGTGAATATCTGATCAATCGCTGATGTTCCTGGAATGGAGCCACACTGATATAGACCAATGGTGACTTTAGCGTATGGGGCTATCCGATCATGTAGGATAGTGGAGAGTATCTTATAGGCGATACTCAACAATGTTATACCCCTTTAGTTGCTGCACAGTGTGATATCTCCCTTCTTATGTATGAGGCAAATTATTCCACGACGCCAATCTTCCAGCATCTCCCCACGCTCCCATACGTGCACCACGATCTCACGAATTGCGTGATGTAACGCTGTCCCTACTTGTTTGATCAACTCAGCTGGTATGCCATCAGCTCCGGGGGCTTTATTTGATTTGAGTTGTCTTATGGCTTTTACGGTTTCCTCAATGCTTGGTGGCGGCAGCATTTGGTCTTGATCTTGCATTGGTGGAGCCTCCAATTCTTCTGTGAGTTGACCATTTAGCAATTCATTGAAGTGCGCTTCCCATCGCTCCAGAATGCCTTCAGGACCGGTGATCAGATTTCCCTCTTTATCCTTGTAGTAAGTGCAGCGTGGTGTGTAGCGCGTCATACTGCGGATTATTTGGTAGAACTTCCGCGCCTGGTGCGGACCTCGCTCTGTACTTTTCTCTATTTCACAGACAAATTTTTTTTCCCAGGCACTTTTCTTTTGTCTGTGAAGTCTTTTTTCAGATCTTCTGAGCTCTTTGTATTTCTCCTCGCGTACCCGCGTCCTATGAGACTGCTGCATTGCCGGTTTGCAGCATTCTTACGTCCAGTCGCTAGTTTGCCGCTCCGATTTCTACGACTACTACCTAAGATGGAGTTGGCAGTACTAATGACAGTATTCTTAAGGGGTGTCCATTTCTCTTCTACGTCCGGCAAACATAGACAGTCATTTTTTAGCGGAACCACACGAATGTGGAATGCTCTACATGATGATGTGTTTTCTCTTCGTTGTTATGTCCAGACTTTTAAGGCCAATGTACATCGATATCTCTTTTCCCTATCCAATTCCTGTCCTTCCACTCGCACTGTGCTCTGACATTTAAGGGTACTCCAAAATCCCCTTTTGTGCGCGCGTGAGTGTAAAAAAATGCAATAGAGAGCGAATTTAATTGCTGCACAGTTTGCAGCCAATTTAATGCTGTCTGATACATCAGCTCCGCTTAAACTTAAAGACAGATAAAGGGTACACTATAAGTGAGATTCGCTTTAAAACTCATACCGTTACTCGAATACTCAACTAGCCGTTCCATATTCCCTTGCAGATATGCTTCTCTTTGCCCGTTAAAGTACTGCAAAAGTTCTTCATTCTGTTGTATGCAACCAATCAATTCAACCATTTTCCTCTTCCAATCGATCCATGGCATTAACATTTTGATGAAGGTTATGGAGTTATAGTGTGTTGCGACCAACCGAAGAATCTGATTCGAACAATAAAACTCAACCCATCAGACCACGGTCGCATGTACATGATGCAATTTTAGCTCGCTCTTTCAGGTGTGAAAGTTAGCGACGGCACATTGACTAAGGTCCTGTTGTGCTGCAACAACCGGTCTCTCCGTATTCCCACTTCTTTTCCCAGTAGTGCCATACTGTGAACATTTGGTCGCTGGTTGAGCAGTTACTACAGAATCCACACTGGTTGTCTCCTAGTATTCCTTCCCCATAAGGTGTCATTCTCACCAGTATGACATTTATTAGTATTTTATATCAGTATGGAAGCCATTATGTTCGTCTATAGTTTTCACAATCAGATCTCTCACCCTTTTTGAAAAAGGGGTGACTATTAAGGTTTTCCATTCTTCCGAAGTGACTTCCTTATCCCATATTGAATGATTGATGGTCCATTCGAGCGCTTGCTACTGCTCCATGCTTCAAAAGTTCCGTTGGTAAGTAGTTGACTCTGGGGCCTTGTTGTACTCGATTCGTCGTATCTACTATTTCGCTGAGGGATGACTATATGTACGTCTGGTATATTTATTTGTGGTTGATTGGTGCGCACATTAAGCAGGTTTTCAAAATACTGCTTCCACCTTGTCAGTATTGTTTTGTATGACAGAACAGCCATTTGGGTATCGAATTATTTTGATTCTTCCTCGGTACCCCTTTCCAATCGAATTAATGTCGGCATATATTCCTCTTGATGTGCTTTGCTCTGACATTGTCTACAATTTTTTCGATTCGGTTCTTAACTCATTCGCGTTTTTCCCGTTTGAAAAGTCTTTCTGTTTCTTTTCGAATTGTCGGGGATCTTTTTCCGTTGACTTTATCATGCCTTTCTAAATGGATTACTCTAAGGCTTTACGTTACTCGATCTTTGGTCGGCACTCATCGCCCAAACCAAGGTTTGTACATAATTGCTTTCATAAATCCTAATACCTTTTGGGCTGTTTGTTTGATCTGATTGATACCCATTCGATCTCCATATTATTGTTTTCCCTTCCTCACTACTCCCACCCCCTAGCATGCTAAACTTGTTCGTCAGTTCACCTTGATATTCAGCCCTTTGTGGAGATCTTTTAGTTTATCAATGTGGAACTTTTTGCTCACCTCCCCTTAATGACCATGTCGGTTTGCATCTAATTTTGCTTATTCATAGAAAATGGTCGGAGTCGCAATATGTTCCTTTGTACGGTCTTACCTCTATGATGGTTGAATTGTCTTTTGTCTATGAGGAAGTGGTCTGTTACGCGTTACGCATCGAGTAGTGAAATTCAATGGAGACACGTTACACATTCAATTACATTATTACCACACCAGCGAAAAGTAATTACAATATATTCGTCCATAACTGGGCCTCTATTGCCGTATATAATTACCGCTATAAAAAAGGATTCATTAGTATTCAAAGCCAAGCAGTGAAACTTATAAAAACGGCCGATCATAGCATGGCAAGGATTTCCGTTCCTCGTCTACAAGCATAATATTTGTCCTTAAAATTGCTAATCACGGTGCACATTAATTCATACCTAAGGTCAATTTTAAACGGAAGATGGAACACGTCGAATCATTCTTCATTTGAAATATAAGAGCTTGAAACGTTCTATCAAATATTGTGTTCACCCGCAATTATAATCATCGACATTCAAGGTTAATGTACATCACTTCTTCCCAATCATCGCCTTCCTACATTGGGCATTGACATTTTCTGTGCGCCCAACAAAAAAAAAGTGGGGTGGCGGAAGGCCGACTTTAGGGAGACAAGGACAAGTGTGTCCTTCATCTTGTCTCTGGCTTCTGGTCATCTTGCGATAACCAGAATCACCAGCATCCGTGAAGATGTTGGGCTCGGTCTCAAGATATCTGAAAAGAAATGGGAAGGACGTATCTAAGGATAGTGTGGACAGGGTTAGTTCTATTGTTCTCTAACTACTTGAATGGGGGGATGGTGGGAAAGGAATCGTACAAGACCGGTAATAAACGCAGATCACGTCTTTGGCGTCTGATAATCTGCGCTTTGGTCGGTGTGTATCTGGCATTTTCTAGGATTTTTTCGAACCGAGTTTTCTCCCATTCGCGTTTTTTGCATTTGAAAAGTCTCGTTGCCTCTTTCCGAAATGTCGCGTATCTTGCTGCGTTGACTTCATCATACCTTTGTAAGTGGATCACTCTGAGGCGTTTACGTTCTTCGATCTTTGCTCTGCACTCATCGTCAAACGAAGGCATGGACTTAATTGTTTTCTTAATCATTCTTCGCGTTTACGTTCTTCGATCTTTGCTCTGCACTCATCGTCAAACGAAGGCATGGACTTAATTGTTTTCTTAAGTCCTAATACCTTTTGCGCTGTTTGTTTGATTGTGTCTCTGATCGATGTCCATTTAGTGCCCAGATTATTGGTTTTCTATTCTACACTACTCCCATGCTCTAGGATGCTAAATCTATTCGTTAGTTTGTCTTGAGATTCAGCCCTTTTGCGTAGGTATTTTAGTTTATCAATGTCGAACTTTTTGCTGGACGAGCATTATCATAGAGAAGAATGATTTTGTCATGTCTGGAGTAGTAATAGGCGCGTTTTTCCTTGAGTGTTCGGTCGAATCTCATCAGTTATGATCGGTAGAGAACTCCAATGATGGGTTCACTCGCTTTCAGCAATTCATAATACATGACACCATTCTGATCCCACCAAATACACAGCATGATTTTTTTTTCGATGAATATTCGGTTTTGCTGTCGATGTTGAATCATAGCCAGGTGGTCCCCGTGATTTTCTCTTCATTGTAGTGGATCCATTTTTCAACCCCAGTGACTATACGATATAACAAAAAAATGCAAGCAGCATTTTACTTATGCAAAGTCTCCGTTCAAGGTCTCTTGGATTCAGTTCGAATGGAAGGCAATTTCCTTGCTTTTGAATCATCCCTAACGATTTTAAACGATGTGAAATTGCTTGTTGAGTTACATCTAATGTACGTGCAAGTTCGTTTTGCGTTTGGGATGGATCTTCCTCCAATAATGCTTCCAATTCCTTGTCTTCGTACACTTTCGGCCTCCCACTTCGCTCTTTGTCTTCCACGTCAAACTCACCGTTTTTAAACATTTGAAACCATTCAGCAAAGCAGCCTCACTATATGCTTCTACAAGCAATCGATGCGCCTCAACGACAGATTTCTTCAAATTAAAAAAGTAAATCAAAATTTCCCGCAAATGACGCTTATTTGGCATACAACTAGACATTTTAGAGGTTATGTTGTTATCACATGGGGGGGATGGGTGCGAACATACAGGACAAAGTCTCTGATTGCCTTCAACACGTGTTTGGCGTCTGATAATCTGCGCTTTGGTCGGTGTGTATTTGTGCTGTCTTGTACTGTGCGTGCGTGTTTGTAGTGTGCCAGCAGTAGACCCCATGGGATGGGTCCAGGAATCCTCTATAATAAAGGAGAATGTCGTGGTGCGCCCAACAAAAATTTAGCTATTTATATATGTATATGGAAAACAAGCAAAAAATGGCGGTTCCTGTGGTTTAAAAATGCAAAACAAACAGTCTGCTTTGGAAGTTAAGGTTAGAATAATATAATTGTGAAGTTCTCGCGCATAAATTCAATGAGGCTTAGTTCACCCTTAATTTATAATCTTATTTTAAAACTCTTATAGCCATGGCCACATATTTAGTGAGAATGAATGAATTTTACTGTTTTTGTTTATTTAATATTAGTAATTAACACATCGGTTTAATTATTACTTTAAAATGTTAGAACCAAACTTCCACTCCAAATAACATGACAAACGGAAAGTGGACGCCTTCAAGTCAAGAAAAATTCAATGGAGTTAAGAAGAACACACCATTCCGCCGAGTTGTATCTGAGGCAGTTGAAGTAGATCCTCGGGTAAAGGATAACTCTTTCGAGGCTAAGGTGAGTGCCCCAAATTAACCCTAAAATCGAAGATAAGAATACTACAAATTAGCATCTGATTAACGGGTTATATTGTGGCACCTATCGTCAGCTACTCATTTTCTACAAAATATATAATATACCAAATTTATTCTATATTGTTTTTTTCATTTTCTTTTCAATGATGCTAATTTGTGTTATTTTTGTCTTTTTATTTTCTCCTTCACATATCATCTTTATAAAAATACACTTAAAAAAAAAAAAAAAAAAAAAATAAAATAAAAGGAAAATAATGGACATTCGGAGGAAAACAATTTCCAAAATAAACGAGGCAGAGGTGGTGGACGTGGTGGTGGTCGCGGTCGCGGTCGTGGTAGAGGCGGCTTCGAGAAATTCACTAACGACAATCAGCGTAAATCATACGGCGGCAGGGAAGATAACAAAGAAGGAGGTGGCAACTTCCGCAGATCATTCGGAGGTTCAGATGATCGAGAAGGTGGTGGTCGCGGAGGACGTGGAGGACGCGGCAGTCGTGGAGGAAGCAGAGGTGGTTTCAGTCGAGGCGGACGAGGTGGTGGCGGGGGATTTGGAAATAAATCCTTTGGAACTCCGAATTCCCAAGGACAAACTAATAAAAAAATTACATTTGATGATTAAGAATAATTAAACAATTTATGTCGCCCATATAGTGATTCGAAATTGCATTGTAAGAACAATATTCTATAAAGCCATTATTGTATAAGCGATTTTAGATTTTTCATAGCATTAAAGATCGATTAACAATTATTTTTCAGAGAAATGCTTCCGGATCTTGGGGAGCAAGAGCTAATTTGGACTTAAAATACACACGAGGGAAATCGTTCAAACACGAGAAGACCAAGAAAAAACGAGGGAGTTATCGAGGAGGACAAATAGATATGAGCGTTAATTCGATTAAATTCGAATAAATTAAATATAAGTTAATAAATTTAGTTTTTATTTTAAAGATAAAATACATTTTATTATAATCTGAAATTATTTCATCCGTTATTTTGTTTTTCTGTTTTATGCTTATAGAACATAGCTCACACTGTGCTCTGACATTTAAGAGGGTGCTCCAAAGTCCCTTTTTTAGCGCGCATCGTTGTAAAAGAAAAACTTAAGAATCAACGTTTGCAATTGTACTAGGTGTATGCATTCGTTTTTTCCGGTTTCTTTGGTAAAAAAAATACGTAATTTTCTAGGGATATTATTTTTTTTATTCAAAATATTGCCGATATGCTTCTACACATTTCGCCCATCTTTCGGGTAATTTATGAGCAGCATGCCAGAAAAATGGCTTGTCTTTCACGACAAACCATTCGTCGAGCCATTTTCCAACTTCCTCGAAATCACTAAAGTGCTGCTCTGCGAGCACGTGCCCCATTGATACGAAGAGGTGGTAGTCAGATGGCGCCAAGTCTGGAGGGTAGGGCGGATGTAGAAGGAAGTCCAATCCATGCAAGGGGTCTCACTAGTTTTGCTGTAACTCCTGCAATTGCTCGTCTTCATATTTTTGTGGCCTCCCAGAGCGCTCACTGTCTTTCACATTGAAATCACCACTTTTAAATTGTCGGAACCATGTTTCACATATTCTAATTGATGGAGCGTGGTCACCATATGTTTCTACCAGCAAACGATGAATTTCAACAGCCTTTTTGTTTTTATTAAATAAGAAAAGCAATGCGTGCCGCATATGATCCTTTTCAGACACAAAACTCGACATGATCACTGAACGATAAAACAAGGACGCTAGTTTTTGATGGACTCAACTAGTGTGTTTTTGTAGTTAAATCTCAGGCGAACAAAATGACGTATGTGTCAAATTAATACCCTGTGTACTTTTCGCTGCCGCCATTCCTTAGTTAAATCGGAAAAAACTTATTCATACACCTGGTATATACCAACAATTAATGCAGGGAGAGAATTCGGTGCGTAATAAAAAAAAATGCATTTAAATGATTAGTAATCAAAGTCTCACAATGTGAATATTGTGTCTCCATTTCTTAAGTATAAATTATAATTATTTTTGTACACCCTTGAAAGGTTTTTTTTTTATTCTACACACGATTAAACTTTAGACTTTAGTCAGATTTCTATACCTTGTTGTAATATATAGGCCGTAGTCAAATACATTTTACATTACTGCTTTCTTGCTTTTTCTTTTGCATGATTATCCCCTACAAAGTCAGTAAGCGCATAATACATGTTCAAATTAAATTCTGTGTCAATCCAAGACCATTGTAACACCAATGAATATATTGACATCATCAACATTTCATTACTTTATTATTTATTAATAAAATATTAATTATTTTAGCACCGGTAGTATTCTGACGTCCGCCTCAAATGCATTAGATGCACAAATAAGTTTGCGCCGTTTTCTATAAAAAATTAGGAATTTATTGTGAAAGAACGGTACATTACGTTTTTTTTAAGTATTGTCTATTATTAGACATTACTTTTTCCCATCTTGCTGTCAGCATCCGGATACCACGTCGGAAGAACTCTTCATCTTTTGACGATATCCACTAATCGACCCATTTTTTGGTGTCTTCATATATTGTAAAGTACTGCTCGGACAGATCATGTGCCATGGATCGAAATAAGTGACAATCAGAAGGGGCAAGGTCTGATGAATACGACGGGTGGGGTTGTTCCAAATAGTTTTTCACCTGCACCGCAACAGCATTATCATCTATTCTAATCTATTCTATTTATTGGCCTGTAGGAACCCGAAAGTTCATGACCTCACCGACTCGACTCCGCCATTGTTCCCAGTCCTGTGCACTTTCCTTCCACGTTCCACCATCCGATCCGATCTCCTCGAGCTCCAATCTAACATTATCCTCACATCTCCGTCGCGGACGTCCTGTCGGTCTCTTTCCCGTTGGCTTACCGTCAAGAATTCTATGCACGGTCCTATCGATGTCCATTCGCGCCACGTGTCCGGCCTATCTTAATTTTTCGCGACCTGATTACTCTCACTATTGTAAGTTTGCGGTATAGCTCTTCCGATTCGTGGTTGTGGAGTTTCCTCCATTGTCCTGCCTCCTCGTCATATTTGCCGCCAAAGATACCCCTTAGAACTTTATTCTCGAATACGCGGAATTTGTTTTCTTCCCGTTTTGTGAGAGCCCATGTTTCGCATCCGTATAGAGCAATCGGCATGGTTTTGGTTCTATAAACACGGAGCTTTATGTTACGTGATAGCAGTTTGGATTTCAGTAGTTTACTGACTACGTGCCAACTAGCGTTGCCGGAGTGTAGTCTTTTGTTAATTTCCTTCGACATTTCGTTACTGGCCGTCAGTATTGTTCCCAGATATTTAACTTCTTTGACATTTTCAAATATCTTGCCTCTGACGTTTATATGTGTTCCCTGAGTACCACCTGCTCTCGGCGTAATCATATATTTTGTTTTGTCTTCATTTATTTCTAGGCCCACCTCTTCTGCCGCTTGCATGATGATTTCATAGTTTTTACTTACAGTTTCTAGATTATCGCCCGAAACGGCGATGTCATCTGCATATGCGAGTACTTGTGTGACCCCGTTCGAGGATGATCGGGCCATGTTGTCGTTTTGTCCCTTTCTGATGACATACTCGAGGACAAGGTTAAAAAGACATGGTGAGAGGCCATCGTCCTGTTTTAGTCCGTCCCGGGTTTCAAATGGTTCTGAGAGGTGGTTTTCTATTCTAACTCGCCCTTTGTTTTCGTTCATGGAGATTTGAATGAGGGCGGCATACTTTTTCGGGATTCCCACTTCAACTAAAATATGGTAAAGTCTTTGCCTTGCGACTGAGTCGTAGGCTTTTTTGAAGTCAACGAACAGTCGGTGAGCCGTCTCTCCGTATTCCCATTTCTTTTCCAGTAGTTGCCTTATTGTGAACATGTGATCGCTTGTTGACCGGTTCCTACGCAATCCGCATTGGTAATTTCCCAATATTTCTTCTGCGTACGGTGTGATTCTCGCCAGTATGACATTAGACAGTTTATATTATACAGTTAGTATTTTGTATGTGCTTGGGAGCAATGATAGTCCTCTGTAGTTTTCGCAGTTAGATCTGTCACCTTTTTTGAAAATGGGGCCGACTATTGAGGTTTTCCATTCTTCCGTAATGACTTCCTTATCCCATATTGTTTTAATCAGTTGGTGGATCATTCGAGCGGTTGTCTCTCCTCCATTCTTCATAAGCTCTGCCGGTATGCAGTCGACTCCGGGAGCTTTGTTGTTTTTCAATCGATTTATTGCGTCTATAACTTCGTTGGGAGATAGCTTTGGGATCTGAGGCTCGGCTGTATGTACGTCTGGTGCGTTTATTTGTGGTTGATGGGTGCGTATATTGAGTAGGTTTTCAAAGTACTGCTTCCATCTTGTCACGATATTGTTTGTTTCTGTCACCAGACAGCCGTTTGTGTCTCGGATTATTTTGGCTCTCCCTCGGTAACCATTTCTAATTGAATTTATGCCGGCATACATACCTCTGATATTGTTTGTTTTGGTATTTTCTAGGATTTTTTCGAACCGAGTCTTCTCCCATTCGCGTTTTTTGCGTTTGAAAAGTCTCGTTGCCTCTCCGAAATGTCGCGTATCTTGCTGCGTTGACTTCATCATACCTTTGGAAGTTTTCTTAAGGCTTGGACTTAATTGTTTTCTTTCATCATACCTTTGTAAGTGGATCACTCTGAGGCGTTTACGTTCTTCGATCTTTGCTCTGCACTCATCGTCAAACGAAGGCTTGGACTTAATTGTTTTCTTAAGTCCTAATACCTTTTGTGCTGTTTGTTTGATTGTGTCTCTGATCGATGTCCATTTAGTGTCCAGATTATTGGTTTCCTCTTCCACACTACTCCCATGCTCTAGGATGCTAAATCTATTCGTTAGTTTGTCTTGAGATTCAGCCCTTTTGCGTAGGTCTTTTAGTTTACCAATGTCGAACTTTTTGCTGGACGAGCATTATCATAGAGAAGGATAATTTTGTCATGTCTGGAGTAGTAATAGGCGCGTTTTTCCTTGAGTGTTCGGTCGAATCTCATCAGTTATGATCGGTAGAGAACTCCAATGATGGGTTCACTCGCTTTCAGCAATTCATAATACATGACACCATTCTGATCCCACCAAATACACAGCATGATTTTTTTTTCGATGAATATTCGGTTTTGCTGTCGATGTTGAATCATAGCCAGGTGGTCCCCGTGATTTTCTCTTCATTGTAGTGGATCCATTTTTCAACCCCAGTGACTATACGATATAACAAAAAAATGCAAGCAGCATTTTACTTATGCAAAGTCTCCGTTCAAGGTCTCTTGGATTCAGTTCGAATGGAAGGCAATTTCCTTGCTTTTGAATCATCCCTAACGATTTTAAACGATGTGAAATTGCTTGTTGAGTTACATCTAATGTACGTGCAAGTTCGTTTTGCGTTTGGGATGGATCTTCCTCCAATAATGCTTCCAGTTCCTTGTCTTCGTACACTTTCGGCCTTCCACTTCGCTCTTTGTCTTCCACATCAAACTCACCGTTTTTAAACATTTGAAACCACTCACGACAACTTCCTTTACTCAAAACAGCCTCACTATATGCTTCTACAAGCAATCGATGCGCCTCAACGACAGATTTCTTCAAATTAAAAAAGTAAATCAAAATTTCCCGCAAATGACGCTTATTTGGCATAGAACTAGACATTTTTGAGGTTATGTTGTTATCACGTGTTCAAACTCACAATACTACGTTTGACATCTGACAATTTCTACATCATTTTCTTGTGGAGCCATCTTTTGCCAAACGGCGGAAACTTATTTTTACACCTAATAATATGGTGGAAAAGGTCATCAATGCCGAGCTAATTTAGTATTTGGTGTGCACCGAGGCGGTATTGGTTTTCTGTGTAGGGCCATTTCCATTGAGCGGGAATTTCGCGTTGATTTGTGTAACATTCGCGGTCTAAAATGCAATTTCTCTTCTGTGTCTGCCCACGTTTCTAACCAGAAACCAACTATCCTTGCAGTTAGCGAAACCCCGGTAATTACTAATACAGATATTTCAGATTTTAATTTACCTGGATATAACTTAGTGCCACTGTTCTTTCCACATCGTGGTATAGCCACATACATACGAAATGATATTGCTTATCAGCTTCTGCCACAATATGGGCTCTGTTCCAACCCAGAATTTAATTTCTCGTGGCTAAAACTTCACGTTCGTAAGCATATCATACATTACTGCTTTCTTTACAGAAGCCCAAAGTTGGATAAAAAAGCATCTGTTAACGAATTTGATGCTCTGTCTGATTCTATCGATAGGATCTTAACCTTATATCCGCACACTGAAATCGTTATTGCGGGTGATTTTAATGTGCATAACTCTCAATGGCTTCGTCACTACGGGAACACAACACCTGAAGTTCCATATGTCCAGCTTTTTGCTGTTTCAAATAGTTTAACTCAACTTGTCAATCAGCCACCACTGGTATCAGACATAGATGCTCATTTCGCCAACACACGGACCTGTTTCTCACCTCCCACACAAACAAATACATAATTGAAGTTTCTTCGCCCTTGGGCACTTCAGACCACTGTGTCGTGTCAGCTAAATTTCCTCTAACGAACAGCAATGCTAACGAGAAAGCTTCCAAAAGAAAAGTATGGTTCTATGAGAAAGCCAACTGGGAAGGTCTGAACGACTTTTTTAGGAGATTAAATTGGTCGTTATTTTTCCTCAATAACGATGTTGACTCTATAGCGGACACATTGACAGACACGATTCTACTTGGCATGCGAATCTTTATTCCACACAGAGTAAAGAGTATCTGTGGGGTATGGATGATCTGTGCGTCGGCATGGACGCTGATTCTACCATCCACCCGCTACGTGTACAGCTGGAAATTGTTCGCCGGAAATTGTCACCCAGAAACGTTCGACACAAGAGGAATCAAAAGAACACTATTCACCATGGAAAAGGAAATGCAACACAACAAACTCTTCGACATACCGTCCACAAGGAGAAAAAGTTAAACGCACTGTTTTGTTCTTAATAATAATGTTTTTTATTAATAGAGTTTACAATATTTAAAACTGTTGGTAATTAAAAAGGTTTTTGTCTACACTTAAACTACGTTTCCACGAGCACTTGATTTTGGTTTGTTTCCCAAAACGAAATTTTGCAAATCGATTTCAGTTAACACGAATGAGGACTTTTGAAAAGAACGCCTCAAGACAGTGCGACTCGACTGTGTATATCTATGTTCCTCCGCCGCGTGACGGAGGAACGGAGCTCACGCGACCAGCGTGGTCGGTAGATGAAATTCGACTCAACGATACAACAAAGAAAGACATAAAGTGCATTCCTAGGATACGATTTCGGTAAAGCAAATAAAACCGAAATCGTCGGATGCCAATGGAATCTTTGTTGGAACATGTGCGGCTAAACAAAGAGACGATGATCCGATGTGAAAATGTGCTAATTGGTTTTAGCGAGGTTACTGGGAAATGGTGTTTATGGCATTGCTAGAAAGGGTACGTATTGAATACCCATTTGCATCGTTTATGCTTGGATTTCAATTGATGCCAAGGGACGCGGAATGCGTATTTGCTTTGGGTTGCACATTGTGCGAGTCAGGGAATTTTATTGCTGGGAGAAAAACGTCGCCAGCTAAATGTATACATAAAGAAATTTATCGTATACATGAATGAAGCTGGGAATAGGCGACGCCATGATAATTATCTCTGGCTGGAATGGTTACATGATATGTGAACCGGGGTTTTTCTTTTCAGGATAATTTATGATGAGGAAAGTAAGAACTCTTACAGGGGATTTGTAAGCGAAGGAATGCTTGAAAAGGTAAGAATTCTTTTGCAGGTACTTTTGGGTTATAATAATTGGATCTGTTTGATGCGTGAAGCATTTAAGATGCTAAGGCGAATAGCATTAGCGAAAGCTGGTGCAGACTGGTGGTTATGGGGGAAGGCGAGCCGCGGGATCTGGCAGAATCGTCACATATCAAATCCAAGAAAAATATGTGGTTCGACTCCGGGTGCAGAGAAGCCATTAAGGCTAAAGAGTTGAGCTTCCGGTTGTATAAATCAAACAATACTGAGTAAAACCGGAAAAGATTTAAGAGAGCTAGGAATGACTGCAATGCGTATTTTCAACGCGCCAAGTTCCTGCATGACCAGAGAGTGAGACAAAAATACCACACTCTCCCACCGGTAGTAGAAACTTCTGGGCATTCGTGAAAAACATTCAACCCTCTTATCAAAATTACATTCATATGGAGTGGATAATTCCCTGATCCAATGGATAAGAGACTATCTTTCTGGCCGTTCAATCCAAATAGTTCTTGATGGTGTCAAATTAATGCATGTGTTCCTCAGGGTTCGGTACTCTCTTCCTGATCTTTATAAATGATCTCTTGTCAATTACCCACAACCCAATTCAAGTGGTTCTTGATGGTGTCAAATCTGTCCCCCATCAAATTAATGCATGTGTTCCTCAGGGTTCTGTACTCTCACCCACTCTCTTCCTGTTATTTATCTCTTGTCGATTACCCATAATCCAATTCACTCGTTTGCTGATAATAGCATGTTGAGTTTCTCATACTCATACGAACACACCCGTCCAAACTCTTCGAACGTTACTACCAACCAGCAACGTATGCTTGATACATTGAATTTAGACCTCAACAAGATATATCAGTGGGGATTATCTAATCGAGTAGAATTCAATGTGTGGGGCTTGTTCTGCTTATACGCCTGCACGGGCGTGGGGTCCAGCAAAACACCTGTGGCGGGTTATACAAGCTCTACGTCTAAATGCCAGTAATTTGGCCAAAAAACGCCCACATCAACCCCATACTACAGGTGTAAGTACCTAAAGAATCGCCATGGGGCAATAGTGTTCAAAAATGGGCATAATAAGCATTGTTAAAACAGCTTCGCCAATGCAAAATTATTCGATCTTGTGTAAGATCCATGCAATGCATTTCGTAAATCCCTGAAATGGAAACCGCTCTGCATACGTGCAGCATAACCGTTGAAGAACCACCTGCGGCCAGTAAATTCGAACCATGGCATCACATCTTCACGACAAATTGGTTTCGTGATCATGAAACTAAAAGTACACAAGCCATCGCAGAGCGCCAAAAATTCGATGCGTAAAATGTTATAATACACATAGAGTCGCATCATGTACTCCACGTAAGGACACCGCTTATGCACAGGCAACAGTCGCACAAGCGCGCAACAAACGCAAATGCATAACATCACCCAAGCCATCGACGAAGCACAATATGCCCATAAAAGGAGTGTTGAGATGCCTAAAGAGGAAATAAACAACACAAAACACAACGTATTTCCATTGTGGCGTGACACCACCACCAGCATCGTCATGGTGTATGGTCCCCAATTGGTCCAGCACAAAAGCAAGACACCTTTGACTTTATACTGCGTTTATAAAAAGCAAAAAAACCCTGGCGCGAGTTAACGATTCACACAAACCCCAAGATAAGGAAATATCTACACTTGCAGATAACCATGGGAACATTGCGATAAGCCGCACAAGAACGAACCATGAGAACATCAAAGATAAGCCGCACAAGCAACCGTGGGAGTATCGAGATGTGTCGAACTTAGACTTAGGTATAAATATGAATGAAATTCAGTTACCAGGGTAGTTTATAATCTAGGATAGAGACGTTAAGTTTGATTTTATCGAATAAAGGACTGTAGGTCTTTGATAAACAAAAACGTTCGTTCTTTTAATATCCGGTGAAATAACTAATTATTAACCGGCGATCCTGCCAGGAGGTTAACAAATCAACACATCTCCTTAAATTAAAGGCACATACGAATGCAGAAATAGGGAGACGATAACCGATAACCTCCAGTGAGCGGACCAACCCACGGACATAAATTAGTATAGCTGATCCAGTTCCAGACAACAGGGAACAAGTTAATGTATTAACTCACGCATAATATCTGCATGGCAGATTAAAGTAAATGAAGTTCCAGAAAGTGAAAAGAAGACTACCCCCGCTATCCCGTATTGACGACAATCCGTCCGACGAAGAATCAACTGAAGATTTGAACCAAAAATCAACCAGCACCATGACAAACAACAATAATATAGTGAAAATGGAAGCAGAGATGACCTTGACGAAACAAGGTTTCATCGCAATGCAGCAACAAATGCAAGGGTTGATGACGCAGCTCGAGAATTCTATGTCCCAAGCAAGAATTTCAATCACGGAGTACGAAGATACACCGATTGTACTTAACAAACCCGAAAATGTTCGAGACATTGCCAGAGTTTAATGGTGATGTGAATAAATACACAGCATGGCGGAGGAGAGCTAAAAATTTGATGCACGCCATTACCCCGTTCATGAAGTATCCTATTTATGGAGCAGCCCTAAACATAGTGTTTAATAAAATAACTGGAGAAGCTGCAACAGTGTTAGAGAATAATAACACCAAAATCAACTTTAATGCTATAATAGATCGACTGGATGCAACATACAGTGACATTCGCCCATTATTCGTATTGGAAGCTGAGATGAGCAGAATCAGGCAAGGAAGCAAATCCCTAACAGCATACTACGATGAGATCCACCGTGCATTAAACCTGATAGTGACAAAACTACAAGCCGAATACAGAGTCGCAGAAACTAGAAGATCCTTCGTAGAAAAGGCAGAAAAAGATGCAGCCAGGGTATTCATGGACGGACTCAACAATCTCGGCGCCCGAAGCGCAGTACTTGCATATAGAAATGCCACCCTGTCCGAAGCATACGGCATCGCATTGACTGTTCAACATACAAGTCAATATAGTAACATCGCTCCGAATTTCACGTACAGACATCAAGCACCAGACGCAAGTAAATCCAGAGCAATGTCGCATCAGTCCCATCATCGTGTGCAACAGCAAGAACAACCTATGGACATCGACTCAACTATTCGAGACATGCGATGACACCCAAATCCATTCAGGCAACAGCCCCATCGACCGCCACCTCTATATCAACATGAGAGATATTAAAACTCCACAATCGAAAGGGAATTGCTGGCCGTCGTATGGGCGGTAAAGAATTTTAGGTGTTACCTACAGGGCAGGAAATTCACAGTGTACACTGACCTCAAGCCTCTGAAAGGAGAATTTAATCTCAAAGACCCCACCAGTCGACTAACACGTTTCCACCGTAAACTAGCCGGGTACGATTATAAAATCGAATATAAACACGGAAAGTACAACACAAATGCAGACGCCCTCAGCCGTATACAACATGAAAACATTGAATCACAAGCAGATTTGAAACAATCCAAGGAACGCACCTTCCCAAGTCCAGACAACTCTCCAGCTGTTATGTGTAACGTGGTAACCCGGGCACAAAAACGGGCGAAAAAGGATAAATACAAGAAAGAGGAGACCTCGGAGGATACAGGCAGTACAACGCAAAGTGACCCGAATGGTGACTTGGACTCGGAAATCAACCCCGAATTCATCACCAAACCCGAGGAGTGCTTAACCATTTTACGAGATTACCAAGACTCTCCTTTCGGTGGACACCAGGGAGTTAGAAAAACATACAACCGCATTCGTAAAAAATATCGGTGGCGTTACATGCTAAGAGATATCAGAAGATATATCAAGAAATGTAAAAAATGCCAGACGATGAAAACAACACCCCAACTCCGAATGCCAATGGTTATTACCGATGTAGCCGAGAAACCTTTTGATAAAGTATACTTGGACATCGTTGGACCATTAGAAAAATCTAACTCTGGGAACCAATATATACTGGCTTTCCAAGATAACTTGACCAAAATGATGGATTGCTATGCCCTACCAAACGTAGAAGCACAGACAGTGGCTGAAACAGTATTTGATCAGATTATCTCACGATATGGCATCCGCAAACAAATAGTGACAGACCAGGGGACACGCGATCTTTTCAAAAAACTGTGCAAACTCCTTCGAATAAAGAAACTGCAAACAACAGCATACCACCCGCAGTCTAACGGAGCGTTGGAAAGGGCCCACAGGCCGTTGGTGGAATACTTACGTACAGTAGTCGATGAGAGCCCAAATACTTGGGATCAATACCTACGAACGGCCACCTTCGTGTATAACACGAGCACACATGATAGCACCAAGTTAACACCAATGGATTGTCTATATGGCTTCTGCCCAGAGGTCCCCTCTAACTTAAAATGCGAACCCGAGCCCATTTACAACCACGAAAGCTATTACCAACTCCTTAGGTACAAATTGCAAAAAACCTATACGATAGCGAAACGTAACCAATTAGAAAACAAGCATAAATCAAAAGCCTACTATGACCACCAAATCAGATCACACACATTCCATGTGGGGGACCAAGTCTTAATAAAAAACGAAAACCGTAAGGGCAAATTGGCATCTATTTGGAAGGGACCCTTCCTAGTCACTGCTATAAAAGGACCAGTCAATATGGTCATCAAAATGGGGCGAAGATCCGTGGTGATCCACAATAACAGGCTAAAACCATATTTCTAACCCTTCCAACAACCCGTGTACCAACCCTAGACATATGCTATCCCCAGGGTGTATTGTAGTTCAATACTTTATCACTTAAAAATACCAATGGATACACAATATTGACAAAGATGACAAAAAAGTGGTAATAATAAATGTCATATGGACTGAAATACAAAAAAGAAATCACATACAAATAAAACAAAACAAATATTGACCCCCAATGAGGAAGACAATTTATAAATACTAAATTGTAAATAACTATTTAAAAAAAAAAAAAAAAAGTATGTAAATCCTAATTAAGATTTAACGATTTCCAAACCCTAAAACATTAAAAGTTAGAAACAAACAAAAAAAGAAAGCGAATGAAGCTATAAAGAATGCTAAACATTATTACAAGATATACCTATATTTACGCATAGGCAACATGATTTACTAGTGTAAGACGTTTTTAAATATAAATACACTTTTATTAATCTAGCATTAAATGATCAATAACAACAACAACAAAAAAAAAAAGTTAATATTAATGACTTAAGTATATATTAGAAAAATAACTCTTCATTATTAATAAAAAATCGAATTATAATGAGAATATTTACTTTGATCCTTTGTATCTTAATTTGAAACTTATTTACTTTAAAATTTACTTTCATTTTTAATAAAATCTGTAAACAAGATTAACCAAATTAATTAAAACTACATCCAAAAATAAATGGATAAGAAAGATACCCTTATGTTAATTACCAAATAAATCTAGCATTACTTACAAAAAAAAAATATAGTAATAAATATTAATGTACTATATCCTTAAGTATATATAAGAAACATAACGTATCTTTATAATGAAAACTTTAAGTAATTACAAAAATAAATAATAATTGAAATTCTTAATGAATAATTTTAAGAGAACAAACTATCATTAATAATGTTAAACTACATAAGGAAACAATACAATTAATGTTAAACTGGAACAAACATGTAAACTATCACGAATTCAAAATGCCACCGCCCCTTGCTTCTCACTCATTCTAGAAAATTAACCTGTTCCAGATTAATTTTCTTTTCTAAAGGGGGGAGGAATGTAGTGATCCTAAATCACTACTCTCTCCCACGTACCTATAATCCCAATCCACGTGAATCATATGAGCGACAGGTTAAACCAAAAGTTAGTTTGCCGCACATTGATTCAATTCCCGAATACCTTACCCTTACTCATAATTCCAATTGAATCATATGCGCGATAGATTTAAACCACAAGTTAATTTGTTGCGCATTGATTCAATTTCCAAGTACTTTACATCCCAATCCAATTGAATCATATGCGCGACAAAATTAAACGAAAGTCCATTTGTCGTGCATTGATTCAATTCCCTATAATTTGAAATTATGAAATGCGTAATACTAAATGCATTTCATGATTTCTCCTTCCGGGAATTAGTTCAAATAGAGTTCGTGTACACTTCCGGGAATCCTATTCCAATTGAAGCACACACAATTTTGTTTGGGCTTCTTGGAATTTTTAAGTAATATTTTTAACAAATCTCTGTTGCCACAGAGTATAAAAGGGGAGTGCATTTTGGATTCTAGATCATCACGCCGCTGCAGGCGTACCACAGGGCTCCACTCTAGGCCCCATCTTATTCAATATTTACACCTCCGATATTCCCTGCCCTGTGGACGGGAGAGTAAACCAAATATGCTATGCGGATGACGTCCTGGTGTACACGTCAACCAAAGGCCCTAACCTCGCAACAAATCGACTCAACCGTCACTTGGACGAACTGTATCAGTATTACAGTCGATGGAAAATACGACTTAATCCATCCAAAGCAGTAGCCATAATTCTGAGTAGTAAACACTCCCAACCTACTTCTCGATATTCACAGAATATTCGAATAAAAATGGGAGATACTACGATTAGACCACAGGACAAGATGAAATATCTCGGGGTCACTTATACCCCAAAAATGAATTTCATCAAACATGTGACCCACATTCTCCAAAGGGGCCTCGGTCGGTCTAAGCAACTGCACAACATCTTGAAGTGGGAGAACAAAGTTGACACCAAAGTTAAGCTTCTCTGCTATAAGCAGCTAATCCGATCTGGAATATCGTACGCCTTTCCCATATGGTCCTGCATATCTTCGGCTCAAATGGAAAGACTTCGGGTTTTCGAAAGGAAACTCCTCAGAAAATGCACCAATCATTCTAGAAGGCCTGGCGGTCGCCATTACCCCAACTCTCACCTATACGAAGGCGCCTCCATTACCCCTATCGTCGAGTACTTGCTTCAATTAGCATATAAGTACCTCGAAAACATTCAGAAAAGCGAGAACCTACTTGTACGGGACTCTTGCGTTCTTGACCCTTCTCTCTCTCGATCTCTTCGGATCAAACCCCCACAATTTCTTCTTCAGTACAAAACTGAAGAAAGCACCCTTCCCAACAACATTCCCCTCTATAATAGAGGATTCCTGGACCCATCCCATAGGGTCTACTATTAACGAACCACACACACGAACGCACAGTACAAGACGGCACAAACACAAACACACACACCGACCAAAGCGCAGATTATCAGACGCCAAAGACGTGATCTGCGTTCACTACCGCACCCAAGACCTACCGGTCTTGTACGATTTCTTTCCCACCATCCCTCTATACAAGTAGTTAGAGAACACCCGGACTAACACTGTCCACACTATCCTTGGATACCCCCCCTTTTTTCTTCTCTTTGCAGATGCCGCGAGACCGAGCCCAACATCCTCACGGATGTGGGTGATTCTGGTTATCGCAAGATGACCAGAAGTCAGAGACAAGATGAAGGACACATATGTCCTGTCTCGCTAAATTCGGCCTTCTCGCCACAATTTTTTTTTTTTTTTTTTTGATTCTAGATCAGTTGGGATCCAGAGGTCAAGGCGACGGCCAAAATAAAAATCGAACTAATGAAATAAATAAAACATAAATAAAAAAATAATAAATAATCGCTTTTCAATATTGGACCCTTGAAAACAAGGAAGACCATTGAGGTAAGAAAATCAATTTAATAAAATATAACCCTACACCGGTTTACCAGGTGTATGCATACCTTTTTTCCGGTTTAACCCAGTGATGGCACCAGCGAAAAGTAAGCAGCATATTAATTTGAGACGTACATCATTTTATTCGTCTGAGAGTTAACTACAAACACACTCTAGTGGAGTCCGCCAAAAACTAGTGTCTTTGTTTTATCGTTCAGTGGTCATGTCGAGTTTTGTGTCTGAAAAAGAATATTTGCGCCACGCATTGCTTTTCTTATATAATCAAAGGAAAAAGGCTGTTGAAAGTCATCGTTTGCTGGTAGAAACATATGGTGAACATGCACCATCAATTAGAACTTGTGAGACATTGTTTCGACAATTTAAAAGTTGTGATTTCAATGTGAAAGACAGTGAGCGCTCTGGTAGACCACAAAAATATAAAGACGAGCAATTGCAGGAATTACAGCAAAACTAGTGAAACACCTTGAAATCACTTGGATTGGACATCTGTGGGGATGTTATTGGTGGTGGTTGTGTGCCAGCACGGGAACAGGTTCACCAATATTCCCACGCTTGTTCCTCCTCGAGCCGCTCACCAATGATAAATGAAACAACCTCGCTTGTTTTTGACTTAAACTCAACATTCACGTTTATTATATTACCCAAACATAAAATTATAACGGAATTCAACTTAAACACAAAATGGTTATAACTTAAACACAATGCGCAGCTTTAAGGAACCCCCACACATCCTTCTACACCCGCCTCACTCCCAAGACTTAGCCTCCATCTGACTATCACCTCTTCGCATCAATGTGGCACGCGCTCACAGAACAGCACTTCAGCGATTTCGAGGAAGTTGGAAAATGGGTCGACGAATGGTTTGTCGCGTAAGACAAGCTTGTTTTTCTGGCACACTATTCATAAATTACCTGAAAGATGGGCGAAATGTGTAGAAGCCGATGGCCAATATTAAATTAATAGAAAATTACGTATTTTTTTTACCAAAGAAACCGGAAAAAACTTATGGAACAGAGCGCAACAAACAAGACAAAAGTGATGCTCTGCCCGCATTATAGGTAAGCTGCCGGCAATGGAATTTAAAAAAAAAACATTTTCGCTTACATCTTTGTGTTAATGAAGGTACTTAAAAAGAGCTGCTTTCTTATCCAAACACTGCGAACATTTGTCTATACTACAATAATTATTTTACACTTCTGAGCTAGTAAATGTATCGAAGTTTATCAGGAAATGCAATATAGATAGGAAATCAGTAAAGGTGATCAGTCTTATTATCACTGTGTTTATCATGGTGATCATTTTGACATTAAGGTCCAAGTGGCCGAGTAAGATTACGTGCCGACAATGAGTTTGAACTAGAATTGTAATGACATAATTGCGTGAATCGAATCGAAAGTTCAAATAAAAAGTATCAGTGACGTTTGAGAGTTTTGGATTCCAATCTAACTTTTTTTTAATTACGTTAGAAAGTGTCAATTAAGAGAATTTGTTGTTTTTCCACCAAACATTTGTTAACAACTCGCTTTTAAATTTTCACATACAAAAAAAAAGACAAAATGAACGAAAGATTGAAGCCACGGTGGCTCTTAAGAACCGACTTCATTAAATTATTTCTTTCATTTCTAAACTTTCAAGCATTACCACAACCAATCGTATTTGTAATGATGAATGCTTATCATAATGAGGTTCACAGGCTCCATCATAACGCTGATGATCATGTTGCCGAAGAGACTTGTCCGGCATTTCACGTGAGCCAACCTTGCTCTTGGTGAAGACGCTGTTAACGCTCAAGGAAAGACAGATGCTAGTCCAATAGCCAGTACAAGGTGAACACTTGGCTTGTTCGGTTGCTTCAACGGCGTCGTTAAAGAAATCTGAATCTGTGTATCAGGCCATACCTAAGAGTGTGTGATATATAATATAGGGAGGCGAGGAAATAGTTTACCAGGAATTAAAGACAAAACTAACTGCAAGAATATAAGAAAGCAAAAAGCACCGTGAACGAAGAAAACGGCCACAAGAAATTTCTTTTCTCAAGAAAAGTTTTTCTATTAAAATTATATTGTTTTTGATGTATATTGGTTTTATAGTGCGTCGTCATTGTTCCTTCTTAGAAGGCCTAGTGTCTTTCTTCTTGTGCCAATTCTCAATCGGATACTTGTCTCTTTGTTAGTTGCGAATCTTTTTTTCTGTTTGAGCGACATTCGCGATCTCGAAAGTTTAAATGCGATCTTAACGGATAAGAAAATATACAGATAATATATAAGGGACGAAACAAATTTAATTAACACGGTGCACACACGTTTGAGAAATATATACTTTTCAACGCAGCAACCAGAATAACAATACAAAAAAAAAACAAACAAAAATACATTAAAAAATCAAGAAGACTACTGAAATCGAGCCAAAATGGAATACCGGTGCTATAGGTGGAATTCCTCCAAAGTAAGTGACCCCATTAAATTAATTTGGTTCTTTTTCGTTACCTGACTAACATAAGACGTGACTGGTTCAGAAACACAATTCTTTTGACTCGGATTTCACAGGAAAGTGTTGTGGCTACCGAAATACTCGTACATCTTTCCTGCCGATATATGTGCATCATTTAGGTTGAATTTGGGATACAACACAAACGAGTTTCGGGGGGTGTTTCTAAAATCGCCAACGGTCGATACTTTCCACATTGGAATGTGGTCGTTTAGAGAAAATTTGCAAATCGAGAAAACAACTCTCCCATGGAGTGTTGAGTATTATTTGGGAGATATATGATTTTCTATATTGTCTTTAATATGAATTAACGCTAAATGTATGTTTAAATATTGACAAAAAAATGAAGGCACGTGGGTGTAAAAAAATCGTTTATATTTGAGGCCTGTTTTACGTTATTGTAATTACTGCGGGCACTGCACGCTGCTAACTTTCTGAAGGTTTTGGCAGATCTTTACTTGCGCCTTAAGTAGGTTGAACAGTCATCTTAACTTAATGTTTCATTTCCTGTGTATTGAAAACCGCATACGTTGACTAAAAGTGTACTTATGTGTTATCTTAAGAATGAATTAAATGTATACGCATTATTCTTTAATATTGTAAAGTTTTTGTTTATTGTGAAAACTAAAAAGGGATTAAAAATTCCCTGATAAAAGATGCGGGGAGGGCATTTCTGATTTCATGAGAATAAATCTACTGGCCGGTTATTTATTTTACTTTCCTTTTATTAAATGTGACCTACTTCAAAACTGAGCGAATCATGTCATTCACCAAAAACGTCAGAGAAGAATATTAATAAATTTTAAATAACAACTGGCCTCAATTTCTTAGGGTCTATTTTGGTAATATAAATATTTTTAATTGCCAATTATATGCTGTGAATTAACAAAATTGTTAAAGTCATTATTTTATTAAGTTTTTGGCCCTTTTCATATTTAATAGCTTAAGACGCATTTATTTTATAAGAAGCATACATTAAAAATACACACATTCTTAGATAGAGTGCTATTTTCAAAAGATGTCGTTCTTATTTTAATTTACTTACCCAGATGAACGCTATACCTTATAAACAATTACTTTTTTATTTTATTTAAATGTCCGTTAGTGAATAATTATTGGTCTTCCTTCGTTTGCACCATATACTTCCATTTAAGGGTATGAAAAACAGCGTTTTTGTCCGCACGTTATAAAGGTTACAATTGTGAGATGAAGTGAATGGATGAAGCCTGTTTACCACTACATTTTGTGTCATTTTTAATATTATTAGGTACATGTGTAGATTTTAAAGAAATTGTTTGCGAAAACGAGGCTTTTTAAAAAAAAATTGGAACCATGATTTAAAAAGAAATAAATAAAAAGAAACCATGATTTTTTTTTATATACGAGCCATGCTTTTTTTTTTAAACAGGAACCATGCTTTTTTTAAAAATAGGAACCATGCTTTTTTCAAATAGAAACTATGCTTTTTTCCTAGTATTGACCATCACTAGCGACGCCTTTTTGCCAACTTTCGAGCAATTTACGTTTTCCGTGTCGAAAAAATCATCAGTTTTTGATCGAATCCATGAATCGGTCCATTTTTCCATTTCTCTGATATATATGCAGTGCTATTCATCTAATCTCTGCGTCTTCGGCAGGTGGAAGTCAGAATCAGAAGAAGCAATGTCTGAAAAATACGAGCAAGGTAGGATTTCGCACTAAAGCTTTTCCAGGGATATTTTTACTGATTGAACAACTTGAGTCGTGCGTTATCACGTTGAAGAATTACAAGAAAATAATTGGGGATTTTTTATTAGACAATGAATAAACTTTAATCGGTGATATATTTTCCATTTTGATTGATGACCTTTTATCATCTTTCCGTAAACTTCAAGATTGCCCGCTTATAAAATGTCCGGCTTTTACTGAGAAAAAACTGAACCAAGTACGATTTCGTATTCGTAATCATTGAACGTTTTACCGGTGAAGGAGTTCTGCAAAGATCGAAATTAATGGTAAACGGATCTTTTTTGTTTTACACAAACGCCCGCATAAAAGGGGATTTTGGAGACCCTTAAATGTCAGAGCACAAGGCGAGCGGAAGGAGAGGAAGTGGATAGGGGGAGGAGGTATCCATGTACATTGGTCTTAAATGCGTGGATATTACGACAAGGAAACACATGATCAGGTAGAGTATTCCACATTCGTGTGGTTCGGCTGAAGAATGACTATATTTATTTGTGCGCTTGAGGTTTACTTTCAACGTGAACTGATGCGTATTCTCAGATTGGCGGGTATCTCGGGAAAATGTCTGAGAAGGCGGAACACATTGAGCAAGTTCAGTTGAGCAACAACCGTGATAATACCTATAGAAGGGAGATAAACACGATACGTTACCCCTATGTTTTAACGACGGAATTTGTCGACTCACAGCTGGGTCCCCAATAAGTTTCACTGCTTGTTTTTGCATCCTATCGAGCACGCGTAGTGAAGTTTTGGATGCGCATGACCAAATATGGGAGTTGAACTCCATTTTGGGACGAATATACGCCTTGTAAATAGTGGCAAGGTTGGATGGAGTGAAGTATCTTTTGCATCTCTTAAGTAACCCCGTACATTTGCCTGCACTTTTCGCAGCTTCAAATATGTGGTCATTCCAATTAAGAGTCGAATTAATTCGATTGCCGTGGATTGATAGTTCCTTGGCTTCGTCGATAGTACGTGTATGGTCAAGGCTGTATGGTGGATGCGACATCACTTCCCAACCAAGGTCCAATATTTTTTGGTGAGTGGTCAAAGATGTGTGTGATATTGGGTTGTCAAAGTGAAACACATTCTGTCAAAAAGTACTGGGAATTGATCATTTAAAATCCCGCTTAAATAATTCTTTTTGTCGCTAAGTTGGCAAAACTGTCCTCTATCCTGACGTGAGGGTTTCAAGTCAGTTGGAACACGCGGTTCCGATGCTTGTTGATGGTTTTTTTTTTTTTTTTTTTTTTTTTTTTAATACACTAACGCGCGCACAAAGGGGGAATTTGAAATACCCTTAAATGTCAAAGCACAGTGCGAGCGGATGGAGAGGAAGTGGATAAGGAAAGGAGGTGTCGATGTATATTGGTCTTGAATGTCTGGACATCACAACGGCCAGGAAACACATGATCAGGCAGAACATTCCACATTCGTGTGGTTCGGCTAAAGAATGTCTCTCTATGTTTATTTGTGCGCCTAAAGTCCACTTTCAACGTGAACTGATGCGCATTCACAAATTGACGGGTATCGCGGGAAAATGTCTGAAAGGACGGAACACATTCAGCAAGTTCAGTTGGGCAACGACCGTGGTAATACCCATAGAAAAGAGATAGGCATGATACGTTGCGCCTGTGTTCCAACGACGGAATTGAATTTGCATGTCAAACTCGCAAATTCCGGTCTCATCAGCAGTTATAAAGGGTTTTATGAATGTGGCGTCGGAATTGGCCCTTTTTAGCATATGTCAGCGAGCGATTGAGTTTTTGTAGAAAATTCATGAAAAATCGCAAAACACAGTTGAGACAAATTGATAAAATAAAGCGCTGTAAATAAACTAAATAACCGATCACGCTGAATCTTTACGTCAAAATAGTAATTGGTTATGCCAACTTGATGATAAAAAGTTTTTTGACAATGCCTTTAAGAGGGCTTTTTAAATGATCAATTCCCAGTATTTTTGCGTAGAATGTACAACATCCTTGCCATCCACAATTCTGCTCGTTTTTTTTTTTGCCTCCGCCGCATTTAGTTTGTCCAATATATCAGAATTGATCATTTGGTTCCTTGGAGGCAGCTCAAAATACACAATACCTTTATAATGCCACCAAATTGACAGCATGACATTTTTTTGGGGTAAATCAGCTTGTGATGTGGTTTGTGCTTGTTCATTACGCTTGGGCCATGATCGTCTTCTATCGATGTTATCGTAAACAACACATTTTTTATCACTAGTAATGATTCCTTTCCAAAAAGTTTCGATCTCATTGCATTTGAGATGCAAATCGCAGATACTGATGCGTTGTGTTAAATATTTATTTTATTTATTTATTTATTATCAATTAGTAATGTAAAATTACATATCAATAACTTAACCTAATGAGCCTAGCAGCGGGGACTATTGGCTTTGTATTTGTAATTTACAATTTAATCTTAATGCTATTTACAAATTTATTTACAGTTTGTAAATTTGAATTGTATAAATATATGTATTGCGAAATAGTTTGTCTTTCAAGGGTTTCAGGTGAGGACAGTCTTTCAAAATGTGAGTGATTGTAAGTGTTGTGTTGCATTTTGGGCAGATTGGGGCTGTAGCTCGGTGGAGCAGGTGGAGGTGGGTAGCAGCTGTATGGCCTAATCGCAGCCTCACAAAGTTTGTGATTTTGGATTTGGACAAGTTAGTTGGGTAAGAAGGGTGAGTTTTGAAACGGTTTACCATTTTATAGGCATGGTGGTGAGTATCCCAGTTTGTTTAGTTTATTTGTTTTTGTTGATTGCTGATAATTGACAGTAGATCGGCTCTTGTGTAGGTGTTGAATTTATGTACTGGAGCTCTTTTGGCTGAGTTGGCTGCGGCGTCTGCATTTTCGTTACCGCTGATGGCGACGTGACTGGGAGTCCACATTAGTTTTATTTTATTGCAGTATTTAATGATATTATTCCGAATATTGGAAATGATATCATCAGTGTTGTTGGTGTTTCTTATTGAGTTGAGCACCAACAGGCTGTGGGTGCAGATGACATATTTTTCTCTGTGGTTGGTGGCGAATGTTACGGCTTGTAAGATCGCGAAGGCTTCCGCCGTGAAAATGGAGCAAAATTCGGGTAATAGTCCGATTTTCTTTATTGCAAAGGAAGTATAGTTGGTTGTTTTGGATCCATCTGTGAACAGAAAGTGCCATCCATTGGATTTATATTTTGAGGCGACTGACCAGAATAGTACACCGTATATTTCCTTGTTTGTGTTTGGTTTTTTAAATGTTGAGAGTGTTGTTATGATATTATTATTATTTAGAAGCCATGGCGGATAAGTTGCGGAGTATTTGAAAGTTTGTTTAATATCCAATTCCAATTGCTTGGCTTTATCTAAAATGCGGCTGATTGCAGATGGGATTCGGTTAGTGTTTTTGTATCCTATTGTTAGTTTGATGTCTTTGTCAATAATGGAATTTCGCGAAAACGCTAATTTAGCTATTAGTTTTAATGATATGATTTCCATCCGGTCCTCGATTGTTGGGAGCCCAGCTTCAGCCAGTATATTTTTTATTGGTGTCGTTCTGAATGCAAAGGTGCTTCTTCTAGCGGCTTAGTGATAGGTGGGTTTTATTATATTTAGAGTAGTTTTTGGACTATTGCCATAGATATAGATCCCGTAGACTATTTTACTTAAAATTAGAGCTTTAGTAATTTTACATAGAGTGTTGTGTACGTTACTTTTCATGTTGCTTAATTATTTAATAATATTGAGCCTCGCTGCTAATGTTACTTTGAGTTCTGAACAATGTTGTTTCCAGGTATACTTATTGTTAAATGTTATTCCTAGGATTTTGAGGTTGGGGACATTTTGGATTGTTTTGTTGTTTATGTTTAGGTGTATTTGGGGACAAAGTCGTCGTCGGCACACATGAAATAATTTATATTTGTCTACTGAGAGTCTGGCACCTGAAGAATTTGACCATTCTAAGATATCTTTCACTGTTTCAGTAAAAATGTTTTTGCAGAAAGTTAGATCACTGGATTTACTTAAGATGTATATATCATCGGCGTAAATGCAATGATCTAGATGTTTCTGTTTGTGTATTATTGTACTTATGTCGTCAAAGGCGATCATAAATAGTACAACTGACAGTGGGGATTCTTGAGGGATTCCGTTGTGTAATGGAAATGTATTGGAGTAAACGTGGTTGGCTTTACATTGAAATTTTCTATTGCTTAGAAATGATTTAACGTACCTATATATATTGTTGCCAATTCTCCATTTTAACAATTTATTTTGGGCGCCTATTCTGTCGAATGCTTTCTCAAAATCAAGAGAGAGTATTGTGACGTGATTTTTAACGGATAGAGCCTTTGAGGTGTAGCGGTCAATGTGGAGTAAGGCGTCTGTGCAACCTCTATTGGATTTGAAAGCTACTTGGTTGATGGATGTCAATTTCTTTGTTTCCATAAACCAGAGTAGACGTTTGGCTACGATTTTTTCTAATACCTTTGCGGGACAAGGAACTAAGGATATGGGGCGGTAGCCCTCCACCGTATCTTTATCTTTGTTCGGCTTGGGAATAGGTATTAAGACCGCGGTTTTCCATAATTGTGGAATGTGTGATGTTTCAAGTATTTTATTGTATAACTTTATAATTCTTTGTTTTGCATAATGCGAAAGGTTTTTTAACATTGGGTAAAATATTCGATCTCTCCCTGGAGTTTTGCCCTTAGTTATACTGAGTGCTGACTCGAATTCGATAAATGAGATGGGTTGTTCAAAGCGTAGAGCTGCAGAGTTAGGAGTTTGCAAAGATAGTGGATTGTTAACGGATTCAATTTTTTTACGATTAAATTCGGGGTGAAAATTATTGTTGCCTGAGAATTGCGACCAGGTTTTGGCGAAGAGTTGGCTTATTTCCACTGTGTCTGAGATTGTAGTATTTTCGGAATTAAGGGATGAGATAATTGTCGGATTGTGATTACCACTTAAGCTGCTTATTTTATGCCATATTGTGGTTCTGGAGGATGTTGGATTGATTGAGGAAGTGAATTGAAGAAAGCTTTTTGCTTTGCTTTCTTTCATCTTCCTACGAAATTGTGCATTCGCTTTTTTGTATGCAGCAAAATTCACCAGCGTTGGTCTTTTTTTAAATTCAGAGAGGGCTGACATTTTGCTTTTTCTGAGAAGCGTTAGGTCGGAGTTCCACCAAGGTACATGTTGCCTGGTTTCTGATTTGGTTGTGATATTTGTTTGGGGCATTGAGAGATTCGCAGCGGATCTAATTGCTTTACTGATTAGCGCAGCTTCGTGATTCGTGTCAGGTGTGGGGGAATATCTTGAAAGAAATTCGTCAACTTTTCTTTCAAAAAGTGCCCAGTTGGCAGAATCGGTTAAATAAATTCCTTCAATTCATATGGAATCCAAATATGGAGCTTCTTAACGAATCCTAGACATTATAAATGATTTTCAAATCTTGTCTGCGGCACAGTAAACCTTTCTGCACTCTCTCTGATAGGTACATGATGATCCGATACGATTATGATTTTGATGTAGTCATCATCCACGTCAGTTGGCCGACCAGAGCTTTGGTAATCTTCAATTGAAAAATCACCAGGATACAATTTATCAAACCAATTTCGGCATTGTCTTTCTATTAAGGCGTTATCACGATTCACATCACGTGACGTTTTAGCAGTTTGTTGTGCCAAAAAGTTACGGGGTACATTTGGCCGCACTTTTCGCAGCTTGAAATATGTGGTCGTTCCAATTAAGAGTCGAATTAATTCGAGTGCCGAGGATTGGTAGTTCCTTGGCTCCGTCGATAGTATGTGTATGATCAAGGCTGTATGGTGGATGCGACATCACTTCCCAACCAAGGTCCAATATTTTTTGGTGAGTGGCCAAAGATGTGTGTGATATAGGGTTGTCAAAGTGAAATACATTCTGTCAAAAATACTGGGAATTGATCATTTAAAAATACCGCTTAAGGGGCTTATGAAGATTCTTTTTGTCGCTAAGTTGGCAAAACTGCCCTTTATCCTGCGTGAGGGTTTCGCCCCAGTTGGAAGACGCGATTTCGACGTCGAAAATCAAATTATGACGAAAACCTTTTTTTGCATTCCCTGTTAAAATCGATACCTACATCTGTAAATAAATTTACGATCAGTTTGTTTATAACGCCAACTAAAACTGACAGATAAGGTCATAACATTGACAGAAGTCATTCAAAAAAATGGCTAATACCCTGTATATGTAGATTCGATAATTACATTCTTGCCAACTTTTTATAAGAAGAATTGAATGAATGAAACCTGCTTTGTGGCTACATTGCGTTATTTTACTGTTAAATGAAGCGCACTTGTAGATTGTAAAACGCTTCTTGACGAAAATGAAGCTTTATCATAAAAAAGAGGAACCGTGTTTTTTTTCCAAGCCTTGTACATGCCTTACCAACTCGAATCGACTCATTTTTCCACTTCTTCGAAATCCTTCAAAGCTTCTCAGCCGATCTGTGCGTCAGTAGGAAGAAGTGTGAATCAGAAGGAGCAATCTCTGGAGGACTGTAAGACTTGGTATTGTATGTTAGCTTTCCCTGAGATCATGCGTTGTCACATTGAAGAATTATTTTGTCAGATATGTCTTAGTATTGGAGCGTTCTTTTAAAGTAAGGGTCAAACGCATCAATTGAAGTTGGTAACGAAGTGCCGTGGTTAGATCGTAATAACTGGTAGTACACAACAACGACTTGATCCAACCAAATGCAGACATTAACCTTCAAGTCCGGGATATTCGGTTTTGGGGTTGATGTTGATGCATGACCAGGCTTAGCCCACGCTCTCTTACGCTTTGGAACTATATTGTGAAAGCGGGTAGAAATTATTATGGTTTTATATAAGTGTAGCTTGACTTTTCCTCCTTAGCAGCGGGGCCAAACTGTGTGCAACATTTTTGGTCATGTGGGCGTGTTGGTCGCATTTTAGTAGGTTCGAAAAGTTTACTCCCAGGTAGGCTGCATTCTTTCCAATTGGGATATTCACTCCTTCGATTACCAAGATGACCTGTTTGCTTTTCAATGAATCGTTCTATTCCAAAAATAACTCACATGGAGGGCCATACAAACTGATACAGAAACTCAACGAGTGACGCTCTGTCTAGGCATTCTGATCTCCAAGCTAAAACTGCTTTATAGACAGTTTAGCGATCCAAATTGCCAGGAAATAAAAACGATTAAGTCACTGATCCAAATCCCTTCAAAAATTTATCAGTGACAATTATAGATCAGTAACTAATGAAGATTGGAACATCGGTATCCAAGCCATTAAAGCTAGTGGACCGAATATGTAAATAAATAAAGTATTTAGAAGGAAATAAAAATAAAAAGAAGAAAAGATTATAATAACATCCCCTGTCGTGGAGTTCCGCAGACTCCGGAAAATTGTCAAACATTGCTAAATGCAGTACTTACCCTGGAACACGTCAACTCCAGCGAAGAGTTAATAATAGCCGAGGATCCGTAAGAGAAAGCGAACTCAATTTGTGCTTGTTTAGAGACAGTGTATATAGTAAACGAATCCGTTCATCCTAACCGCGACCTGAAAAATAGAGCTCTCCAAAACCATATTTCGATCCGCCATGAACTTAACAATTGGTATCTTGAAAGTCGAAGTTTCACTACATTTAGCGTAAACAATAGCAGATTTCCCTCTTAGAAATCCAGATACGAGTATATTCGTGCACCGGGATAAACTTACGGACATATTTAGATCTGTTAACAACAAGACATCTTCTAGAATAAATAGAATTCCAAACGCTCTAAAGCAAAGGTTTCTTGAAGCAGTAAAGGTTTACATTGTTTTATTCAACAACGCTCTAAATAATCCATATTATCCAACCCGCTGGAAAACTGCAGTAGTCCATCGCGTCTCCAAAAACGTCAAGGACAGAAGCAACAACGCGAATGTTCGCTCGATTATTCTGCTTCCAAACATCAGCAAGGTATTTGAACAAATTATAAATAAAACATTGATAAACTGGTGTGATGAAAATGGTTTTATTCCGAACAATCAGTTCGGTTTCAGATCGAAACGCTACACCATTCATACCGCGACAAACTTGTTTCCGACAAACAGTGGAACAAGGAAAAGCGGCAATGCGCAGGAACCTGTTTGGTAGACTTTGAAAAGGCCTTAGACACCAGATTATTAGAAGGGTTTGTTATCACATCTAGGTATTCCCGAATATTTATTGTACATTATCTATGATCTAATAATGTGTAAACAGTTCGTGGTGAAATGTTTAGATATAATCTCTAACAAGACCTTTCACATTAAAAACGGCTCACAGCACGGAGCAGTGAATTCTCCCATTTTGTTTATCATTTACACTAGTGATCTAGTAGGTTCTTTCAACCATGCAATTGCATACGCCGACGACATTATGTTTATAGATCTGGAGAAAAGATTGATGTCATCATCACGTTTTTCCGAAGACTGGTAACTAAAGATCAATTTCCAGGAAACAGAAACTGTTCTTTCCAGAACGCCCTTGTCCAGGGCATCGAAGGATACAAAACAGAATTTCTCTCCGTTGTAGGAAGTAATAATATTCCCCAAGTAAGAACGGTGCCTAGATACCTTGTTATCAGTATCTTTACTTTAATAAGCACATAACAGCAGCTCTTCATCATCATCATCATCGGCACTATAACCTGGAGCCGGTCTTGGCTTTATTTAGCAAGTCCTTAGGGTTGTTAAATTTTCCATAATGATTTCTATTTTCCGGGCAAGGTCATTAGTCTTGCGCCAGAGGCTCTCGACGGGGAATCAAACTCCGGTCTTCCGCATGACAGGCGGGTATACTAACCACTATCGAGGAGCTCTTACCGCAGCTAAAAATGCATGCGCTATGACAAAAAGTCTCCTCCGTAGCAGTCTAGGCTCCAAAGTCAAAATAATCTCATATTCGCCATTCATCCGACCAGTATTGGTGTATGGCTGCCAGTATGGTATAACATATCCCCATTCTACATGGAGAAGTTTCGGGATTTCGAGAGGCAGTGTTTACATCAGAGTCGCAACGTAAGAATGTCTACCCCAATAAAGCCCTGTATGACAAATCAGGACTAAACAGATAGCTAACTTCATAATCAAAATTATCCGTGGTCACACTCCAAGGGCAATGCGCAGTGAAAATGATCTTATTTCGGGAGCATTCTATCCCAATGACATGTATCTGGAGAGTAATCTCCAGAATGTGTTTATTCCCATAGAAGCGTTCCTCTTCTTGGATAGAAGAAAAGTCCAAGACAACCATGGGGACCCTATTATTTACCACGCTTTTCATGGTGCATTCTATCCCTAAGATTTGTATCTAGAGAGTGCTCTTCAGACTGGATTCATTCCCTCAGAAGCGTTTCACTTCTACCATAAAAAAGGTCTTATCCAATACAAACATGGAATCCCTATTATTTACCACACTGTCCGTAGTGCCAGAGATAAACGAATTCTCCATGATAGCGATATCTCTAATGTTCCAGGTCGCCAACGTTTCAGTATGGTGATCAGTGAAAGAGATAAATCTAGAAGAGACTGATCTCATCCCAACCTGTCGTGGGTGAGTGACGAAAAAAGGACTTTACGTCCCCAAATATCATATCTCTCTCAGACGCAAAACTCTCATTTCCCTTCCCTAGTTGTAGTTTTAGTATTATTTCCGTCTATTCAGGTTTATTGAAATACCTAATGACGTTTTTAGCTATGTAAAAGAGGAGGACCTCTTATATTGTATATATTATTTTAATAAGGATTGGAACCTGTTAAAAGGACGGGAGATAAAAATGCTCCACCTCATTCAATTTCTTTCTATTCGACTCGAGATTTCGGAAGAACATTTCTGTTTGTAATGTTTGTTTTTTTTTTGGATGGTGTAATCAGATAAACGCGTTAATAGATTTCAATAAGGATAGAAGCAGGGCTTAGAAATGCTCCATATAGTTAACTTTTCGTCGAATCGAATCGAAATTTCGGACACACAACACCTGAAGGTCAATATGCTAAGCTTTTTACTCATTCAAAAAGGCTGACTCAAGTTGTCAATGAGCCAACACGGGTACCAGATATTTATGGTCATTTCGCCAACACGCTGGACCTGTTTCTCACCTCCCACCCAAGCAAATACACAATTGAAGTTTCTTCGCCCTTGGGCACTTCAGACCACTGCGTCGTGTCAGCTAAATTTCCTCTAACCAGCAGTAACGTTAACGAGAAAGCTCCCAAAAGAACAGTATGGTTCTACGAGAAAGCCAACTGGGAAGGTCTGAACGACTTTTTTGAGAGGTTAAATTGGTCGTTATTTTTCCTCCATAACGATGTTGACTCTATAGCGGACACATTGACAGACACGATTCTACTTAGCATGCGGACCTTTATTTCACACAGAGTAAAGAGTATCAAACCCAAGAGAAACATGTGGTTCGATTCCGGGTGCAGAGAAGCCATTATGGCTAAAGCGTTGAGCTTCCGTTTGTATAAATCAAACAATACTAAGGAAAACCGGAAAAGATTTAAGAGAGCTAGGAATGAATGCAATGCGTATATTCAACGCGCCAAGTTCCTGCATGACCAGAGAGTGAGACAAAAATACTACACTCTCCCACAGGTAGTAGAAATTTCTGGGCATTCGTGGAAAACATTCAAAACTCAGTCTCTTCATCCATTCCATTGCTTATAGTCGATGACAAACCAGTCACCACTGCAATAGAGAAAGCGAATCTACTTGCTGCACATTTTGCGGCCAACTCAACGCTGCCTACTACCACATCAGTTCCACCTCAACTTGAGCATAAGAAGCACACCATGAGCCAGATTCGCTTCTGAAAGCGTACTGTTGTCCGCATACTCAAAAGCTAAACGTACACAAATCCGCTGGTCCAGACGGCATTCCCCCAATCCTTTTGAAGAGATGTTCCTCTTCACTCTCTAAACCACTGCGGATACTCTTCCATTTGTATTATTCTACTGGCCGTTTTCCAAGTAGATGGAAGTCAGCAAACATTCAGCCAATTCCCAAAAAGGGTGACAAATCGTCCGTTTCTTCTTATCGACCCATAGCACTAATTTCTATTCTCTCCAAGGTAATGGAATCTCTTATCAACCATCAACTTTCGAAATATCTGGAATCAAATGACTTCATCAATGACCGCCAATATGCTTTTCGTAGCAACAGGTCCACAGGAGATCTGATGGCGTACCTTACCGAAAAGTGGAGCCATCCTATCCACTACCTCGGCGAAAGCAAGGTAGTCGCATTGGATATTTCAAAAGCCTTCGACAGGGTTTAGCATCCAGCCCTTTTGTCAAAATTGCATTCATATGGAGTGGACAATTCCCTGATCCAATGGATAAGAGACTATCTTTCTGGCCGTTCAATCCAAGGGGTTGTTGATGGTGTCAAATCTGTCTCCCATCAAATTAATGCAGGCGTTCCCCAGGGTTCGGTACTCTCACCCACTCTCTTTCTCATCTTTATAAATGATCTCTTGTCAATCACTCACAACCCAATTCACTCGTTTGCTGATGATAGCACGTTGAGTTTCTCATACTCATACGAACACTACCGTCCAAACTCTTCGAACGTCACTACCAACCAGCAACTTATGTTTGATGCATTGAATTCAGACCTCAACAAGATATATCAGTGGGGATTATCTAACCGAGTAGAATTCAATGCAATAAAAACTCAGTGCTGCCTCTTGTCGTCAAAGGTGAGCCCCAAAGTAAATATACTGTCTATGAACGGCACTTGCATCAACGAAGCCAAGGAACTATCAATCATCGGCACTCGAATTAATTCGACTCTTAACTGGAATGACCACATATTTGAAGCTGCGAAAACGACGGCCAAATGTATGGGGTTCCTTAAGATATGCAAAAGATACTTCACTCCATACAACTTGGCCACTATTTACAAGGCGTATATTCATCCAAAAATGGAGTTCAACTCCCATATTTGGTCAGGCGCATCCAAAACTGCACTACACGTGCTCGACAGTGTAGTATTCCAGAATACTACTGTCCTCATAATTATTAACTTTAACACTGAATCTCATTATTTATCTAACACATCTTTAAAACATTCTCCTAACATATCTAACATCCTCATTTAATATATATCATAAATAAACATCCACAATATTCTATATCAAGTCAGTTTCAGTCCACTTCATACATGCCCCTTTTTTCATAACATGCCCCTTTTTTCATTTGAAACATGGCTCTTTGATTTTCGTTCAAAGTTTGTTCAAAATTTAAAGTCACAGTAGATAAGTGATACTTTGATAAAATGGAGTTTTGTTCAAATTATAATTTACAGTAGATTAGAACACAATGATCTATAAGAAGAGAGAAAAATTCATTGTAAAGTCAGTTGAGATTAGAGAAGTAAGTCAGAGAAACAAGTCAGAAGTAAGGAGTTCAGAAAAAGATAAAGTCAGAAGTTATTACAATAGAGAAGAAGTTATTAGTTCAGAAACAATAGAGACAAAAGAATAAACAGAAAAGTTCTGAGAGAAGATAAATTAATTAAATCCTGCATTTTAATTAAGGTTAAAAATAAAAGGTCCGCACTCTTCCCTCTAACGAGGAAGCACGACGTCCTGGACCTACAACAACAGGATGAAAAAAGGAGCAGTGAAACTTATTGCCAGCCGTAAGACGATCAATTCCGTCGTTAGAACACAGGCGCAACGTTTCATGTCTATCTCTTTTCTATAGGTATTAGCACGGTCGTTGCTCAACTGAACTTGCTGAATGTGTTCCGCCCCTTCAGACATTTTCCCGCGATACCCGTCAATCTGTGAATGCGCATCAGTTCACGTTGAAAGTGGACCTTAGGCGCACAAATAAACATAGAGAGTCATTCTTTAGCCGATCCACACGAATGTAGAATGTTCTGCCTGATCATGTGTTTCCGACACCTCCTTTCCCTATCCACTTCCTCTCCATCCGCTCGCACTGTGCTCTGACATTTAAGGGTACTTCAAAATCCCCTTTTGGCCCCGCGCGTTAGTGTAAAAAAAAAAGAAATCAATTTTTCTGAAAATAATGACTGAATGTTTTTTCCTGTGTTGTGGCGATCTGTTCGTGTACTGTATACTTGATTGAAACGTCTTCCCGAAGGATTAAATTAAATATACGTTGTTCTTTGTTGCATTCAATTACTTTATTTGTTCTTCTTATTCATGTGTTGATTTTAATCTAATTTACTTCGTTACATTTTCCTTTAAATCAACTTATTTTCATGGTTTATAATATATACTTCATTTTGGTGCCTTTTGAACACATGGTGAAATTCAATGGTTTTTACCTTGTTCTACAGCTGTCCCACTTCAATCCTTAATCGGGTTTGATCAATTTTGGCTATGCTCTTTTCCAGACAAAAATATTACGTTGTATGCAAAATTCAAATATTACACTTTATGCAAATTACTGTGTAAACCGATGGATAACAATCTGATTCAATTCAGGAAACTAATGCTATGTTGAGTCTATTATAATTACATCCCACATTAATTACTATTACGTTGTATTAGAAAATTAAAGGAAAACTTCGTATTTACGATGTTTATGAAAATTCTGCATTAAAAAACAAAATGTCACTCCTTCGTCACTTTTTAGGACACTCCTCTTCGTTCCTTTGTTCGATTCTGTTGTCTTAAGGAAACAATTAAGAGATTTCGTCGAAAACGGCCGAACTTGTTCTCGTAGGAAGGCAGTTTCATAATCAATTTGTCAAAACGCAATGATAATAAAGATTGATAATTTTTTTAATGAAGACGTTTGTAGGTCAGGGCTTATCAAAAGGACGGTAATATAACATTTTAAAAGTCCATATTCCGTAGAATATTATTGTTATCAAATAATGAGAAATGAATAATGTATCTGGGTACAAAAGGCAAAGTATGCTTCTATTCGGTGAATAAATGACTGAAATTGAGATCGCTAGTAACTCACGCATTTAAAAGACAATAATAAAGTCGGTCATCCTATATTAATGGGAATCAATACTGGTCACTAGATAAATTACCAAAATATATTATGCATGTGCGAGAATAATGTGTTGAGAAGTGAAAGGGGTGACAAAACGGGAAAAAATCGGAAACTTCATCACAATAAATCGAGGGACTATTGTAATCCACTTATTTGAATAGACAAACATTTATTTACATCTGGCGCTAAATAATTTCCTATAATCTGCTAGCCTTGAATAAGATAAACCGTACATTTTCTTCTGAATATTCTTCTACAAAAGAAGATTTATCCGCGTTTTGATATAAATATGAGAGAATACTTTTACAAAGAATAATCTTCTGCGGCGTTTGCCTAACAAATAAATGCGGAATTATAAAGTTTCTAAAAGTCCCTTTTAAACAACACTGTGACTAAATTGGTATGAAATTTGCATTCATGGGAACGTAGACTTGATTGATAACTCCCAGCTCTTGTGGCAGTTGGACAATAAATTGGAAAAAAATGGTGGCCGGTTATAGAACTTAGAATGAATTGCTAGACGTTTTGAACCCACATGGATTGTAATGTTAATTTTGTTCTCTATTTTACAAAAATTTCAATTCGTAAGTAATCCGTCTTTGTGGTAATATTGCTAAAGCATTTGGGACTATGTAAGATCAATTCCCGTATGGGTACCATTAAAGGCTTCCATTTATTTCTATCCCCCACTTGGTAGCAACCTTCACGTGGTGCGGGGGCCTAAACTACAATGAATCTTTTAGGCTATCCTGACGGAAGGATACGCTTCCAGTAGGGCGACCCATGTCAGACAGGCTAGGGAGGAGTAACACACAAAGATCTGTGGCGGTTCTACGAACCACACAAACCACTATAGGTCGAGATGTCGTCGTTCCACCAAGGAACATACTCACCTATATCCAAACTACACGTGCCCACAGACACGTGTCCTCAAAAGTCATCCTTTACACCTGAAATAAAAGGTAACATTCATCTTGGAGTCAACAACCCCACGTTTCCACAGATACGTGGGCCACAAGTCCCGAATAATTTTTCTACGCCTGGACGGCGATCGAAGGACATGAATCACCAACAGAAATTGTGTATCGATCCATTAACTGGATATACACAAACGGTTGGCACAGCTGCGCCAGATGTCCACAAACATCACATGTCCGGCGATAAGCGAATTGCCGGAAAACCAATCCGTCGACAAACCCTTTGTCCCTGCCGCAATGTACTTCGCCTAAACAAAGGCCATTGCGGAGCAACAGCAATACACGAAAATGCTGTTCCCATAGGGCAAAGTAAACATTATCCCACGATCGCCTAATGTAAATCACACATTCGATTGTGTGCATAACGGATGCATCAGAGGTGTGAAATTCTGACGATCACAGTATGATCCACAGCAACCAGGCAATAACCTCCGCGCCTGTATGTGTGAGCACGACCGCCCCTGGTGGAGAAATTCTCGATTGAGAGAAAGTCACCACCAGTGAAAGGGAAAAGAAAACTATGGGGTGAATAGGATCATCCCCAGAGAAAGTCACCACAGCCGATATCGACAGTCCACATAGAGAACCCCGACGAGGAGGTCGATCTGCGCGATGCATTAAAACGAGAAAGTAACGTCGATCCGAAATTGTAACTTTTAAAATACTCGGTTTTTCCAAGTACGCGAGTTAACGCGAATACATTCGCGGAACTGCCACCGAAGGTAAGCACCGTAAAACATATTCATTCGACGTTCAACGCACCGCAATTCATCGCGCGCAGACCTGTAATCGACAGTCGATATGGGGACGGACACGGTTATCTTCGTCGTGACACTTTCGTGTGACTCGTAACGTGTGCAAATTAACTCATCCTTGTTTTGTGCAGATGTGCTAAAACACCCAGTGACAGACTATATATAATTTAACAAACTAAATGTAACATTAAAAGACAAGAGGAAAATAAAACAAAATTAAACAAAAAAAAAAAAATTTCGTTGTATTTAATTGGTGACGGCATTCGCTCCTTGTTGCAGTGTGTTTCTTTCTTGTTTGTGAACGGTGTTAGGCGGAACACTCCAATAACGAACAAAGACAAAATCCGCCAAAGATCTGTGGCGGTTCTTTAAAGTTTTCCCAAAGAACCAGCTATTTCTTTAAATCTACCTGTTTTGCCCTCACTCCACAAGACACCGTACCTGCCTGCAATTTTGGGCATCGTAAGCGTTCTTTCATACCTGAAAGTAAAACCCCAGCTAGCGTGCACATCAAACAAATTATTTCATTCATATTACATGAGCCGTGCCAGACCAATCGGTTCGGCTTGTCAGCAATTATAAAAGATAAACACTCGCTGGCCAGCGTAATTGTTGACACAGCTATAGCCGATATTCTTGCTATGGTTCATGAGCGAATATTTCTCCAATCCCAAGCTTCGCTACAGTTGCGACCAATTTCCTTTATCGGTTATCTACCGATCATGGGATTTGGACACGAATATGATTGATGTTAGACCCCAATCGATCCCCTATCGCACGATGGCAATACACCCAGTCGTATATCGACCATCATATTTGTTGTTTGTTGTTTTTGCATGTTTTCCTCTCCTGCGCCCAGCGAGTGTTTGGGTGTCTTTCTTGAAAAGGAAAGATTGTTTTTCCCCTGCGATGACATGCGTGGAAACTCATCGCAATCACCAGAGGCTGTGTCAACGTCGCCCAGCTGATGGAGTCAGATTTTATCACGCAAAGTGTGCACACGCACCGACCCGAGAGTCAAAATTCATCCTCCGTGGAGTTCGCTTGCTGTCCGTTAATCCTCAGTTAGAGTGCGCGATATAATAAGTACAAAAAATCCTTCTATTGCCATTTCCGGTTTCTGGCGATAGCGCGGCGAATCGAATGTTTTGTAATTAAATGAACAGTGTCGCGATTAGGATAAATCAATTAAATAAGCGCTTGAACTTTTCTTCAGATATTGAGATGTGTTTTTAACCGCAACTAACATTTGCGACTTTGTAACAGAGGAGGAATTAGTCAATAAAAAACAGTGCTCAACACCACAACACAAAGTGTTTTATTATTTACTTCTTTCTGGACAAAAGGCTGCTGCTAGCAGTGGGATGACCGTGTGCAGCTCGAATGAATATTGGACGTGTTGATAGTGGAGTATCGACAACAAAGGACTTTCAGCCGAGTTTACTGCTACCATCTTCACCAGTGCAGTTAGTGTTCTTGTGTTTTGCAGCTGTGGGGTTTTTATTGGACCTGTATCCTTGACGATACCAAATAAAAACCACCCACAGTAAGCAGACCTAACCATATCAAATAGGGACTCTGATATGGCGGACGTCCCAGTTTCCATCATGACTTCCTTATTCAATCTGAATTTCCTTCTCTGGTGCCTTCGCTTGAGGTTTGAGAATAAATCTGGGGCCAAATCTGGAGAATACGTTGGATGAGTAACCAATTCAAATCGTAATTGATCTATTGTGGCCATCGTTTTCAAGGACGTGTGTGACGGTGCGTTATCGTGATGGTACAGAACTTTTTTCTTTGCTATATAGGATTGTTTTTTTTTTTTTCTTTATTTCGTCCTTCAGTTTGTTCAATAACGCTGCATAATGCTCTCTTGTGACTATTCTTCACTTCTGCAGGTAAGCGATGAAAATTATGCAATGTGCATCAAAAAAAAAATCGGAGGCCATAACTTTCCCCGGCGAGCATTGGTCTTTTGGTCACTGTGGTCGGCTTTTGTGGCTTTTCAGCCACTGTGCAGACTGCCTATTGGACTCAGGCATATGGTAGTGGACCCACGTTTCATCGATCTGTAGCGGTTCTAAAAACCAACTATAGGTTGAGATGTCCTGTCCGCCAAGGACATACTTAGCTTATTCATTACACGTGCTCACAGACACGTGTCCCAAAGCTCTTAATCATACCTGTAACAATGGTCGTAGAAAGTTGCAACAATGTTGAACCCGATATCAAAAAGCAAGGAACTTAACGTTCCATCATATCAGAAATGCACAATCTGCAAATCCGAACATCTGTACGATGTTTCCATGGAATACCATGTCGGTAATTAAACCAAACAAGGGATGCATACTCGGGTAGCTAAATGCAATTAGCACCCTTGTAGGACCTAATGTAAGGGCACGCTTCTTCAAACAAGGCGTGATCATACAATCATAAACTCATAACACTATCCCTGATAGATGTTTATGATGGAAAAGGCAAACAAAGCATTACCGATCCCATAGTCCCTTGTATACATCTGAATAGCATGAGAACCCTCGCTTCTCAGGCCAGATGGGAACAACAAACAATGCATAAAAAATGATCGGAGAATAAGCGGCTGCATCCGATCAACGCGCAAAGGGACGAGATACCGACCACCAACAACTAATGGTAATGTTGGTGATAATGATCATCAGGAAGATTTCTACTTTTTCACAGAGACTATGAGAAATGCCGCTAACAGATACTGAGGGAAATTTTAGGCTGTCAACAGATACGATGGGGAAAATCTCTTGGCAGGCGGGATGAGAAATTTTCTTGCGCAGATGCGAGGATAGGTAATTAGAACGGGATATTTTTAGGATAGAGACAATTAGTCTTACGAATACGGTCGAATCGAGGAGTCGATATAGAGAACCCTAATCGATTAGGTCGACAAGACGCGGTGATAAAGAAGAAGTTAACAAGTACACGCGTTGCGAGAAATCTTTAGTTTTCGTGTCGATCACGTGTCTGCTGCGTAATTCAGTGTGCAAAATTTCAAACGGGAATAGTTGAACAGAACATCAACCCGAAATTTATTTCTGTTAATCAGTGTAATTAACAACAAACAAAAGGAAAAACAATAAATAAAGTAAAGCAAGTGCTCCGTGTTTTATTTGTGGCAGTGTCTCTTCGCTTTGTAATGTTTATCTGTGAACAGTGTTCGGCGGAACAATGGACCAATTATAGACAGGCAAATAATCCGCCAAAAATCTTCATAAGACGTCGAAAAAGTCCCCACGATTACACTGCAATAATGCCAAACCGACCGTTGAGTCATCAACGCGCTGCTGTTTTTGGTCGACGGCCAGTAAACGCGGCGGCCATCGCTCCGATAGCTTTCTCATATCCGAAATATCGTGCAAAATGTATCCTATCTGTTCTTTTGAGATGCCGACGACCTGAGCTATCTCGCAAAACTTCACTTTACGAACACCTAAAACGATGCAATGCTGTTGCTTTACGATTTCGGCATTCGTACCCTCTTTTGTCCTTCCAGAGCAACGTGCGTCTTCGGTGCATGTACGACCCATTTTAAATTCACTAAACCGCCGGTAAATGGTTTTTCTCGAAGGAGCAGATGTGCGATAAAATTTCTGTAACTATTGTAATATTTGTTCAGAAGTTTTACCCATCAAAAAATAATATTTGATCAAGATGTTTTATATTTGTGTTTTAACATTTTTTTGACGAAGGCGAAAATAGCGTCACTCACATGATTGTAGCTTGTAAACGAATAGATGATATGTCACAAAACTTCATACATAAACTAGTGTTAGATGATCCTCTCGAAATGAGTAATGTTAATTTTTTAGTGGCACCACTAAAGAAGAATCCCGGGACTTTTCAGTCCATGTAGTATTGCATGCTACTAAACTTGTAGACATTGTTGAAAAAGATAAAATGCATAAAATATTGAAAAGAAAATAAATTACTTTGATTACATTGTCATCCACATTTAGGAAATGAGGACGTTGCTTCAAAAGATAGTTATTAGAATTTCATTGTTATGTCTTGTAATAAAGATAAGTTGGAAATGATAAATTACTTACTTCATGAAATGGACTAAATACAGATTTCTATTTTATAGTCGTGAGTTTAGTCGGATTTTTATGGCAAAATGCTACTTAAAAATAGTTTATTATTAATATAACTATTTTTCATTTTCATTTTTAAAACATTTTTTATTTTTCTTTTTATATTCTTAATTTCTAAATTAAAGGCTAGACAAAAAATGCTTAAATTCTAGCTTAATTATCTTATATAATAACTTACTGGTCCTTCGCAGACGCTCTAAGCTAAACATTACTTAACATTTGTATAATTTGCCTTTCGGCGACAGAACTTTGTGGCAGTACTGATAATTAGTTGAAATACAAAGAAAAATTTGAAAAACTTTGTCAATTTTTTTTGTTTTTTTTTTCTTAAAATTTAACTTACTTAACTTACCTACTTTTTTTTTTTTTTGTTTTTTTTTTTTTTTTTTTTTTTATGTAAAAGCACTTAACCTAACTTAACTTAAATCTTATACTACCCTAATTCTAGAAAAGCTAAGTCTATGTAAGCTAGCTGATGATACTATGATTCTATACCGACTTTGGTATCCAGGTCTTTATATGCCATTCAACCACCAGAACTGCTGACGCTGTCTAATACTATCGTCCCGGTCTCTGTGGGAGATAGCCCTACTGAAGCGCAGGAGCTCTTCTTCGGTGCGCGTTACTTCCCGGTCGTAGCACAATCGCCCGTCTGCAGATGATCTACTTACATGATAGATCAGCGGAATTCCGGATCTATCCTGTATAAGCCCTTTCATATCCAAGTCAAGGAACGCCTCTGGTGGAACAAAACCGTTGCGACGCACACTCTCATAGTACAAGGTGTTTGGATAATAGGCCCCGAAAATTAGGTCATTGGTCGAGCTTATTGCTCTCGCAATATGTCCTCTGATTAATTTAATCATAAAATTATCCATCCTATTTATGTACGCTTCATTATATAAAGTCTCATTTGAGTAATACTTTTTATAGTCCGATTCCGGTGTCCGATATAATCTGAGACAACTTCTGAGACACTTTCTTTCGAACACCCGAATCTTTTCCATCAAATTTGGACCTATGTTGAACCATACTGGGCAACCATATATGAGCATTGGCCTGATTAGCGTCATGTAGCATATGACTTTTACCTTGCTGTCAAGTTGGCTACTGTGAAATAGCCTCCTTGTCATAGCAAAGGTTTTCCTCGCTTTGAGCAAAGCAGCCTCTACATGTCTGTTGAAATACAGATATTGATCTACCCAGATGCCCAGGTATTTAATTAAACTCTTGGTTTCCAGTTTATCTCCATGCGGTCCCACGATAACTAGCTTTCGCCAGTTTTTCCTTGTGTCGTACGTGGTTTTATATAATGGAGTTCTAAATAGGATGGCTTCACATTTCTGGAAGTTGATCTTAAGTTTCCAGTCATTACAATAGCGCTGGGCTTTGTTGAAGTCTCGCTGTATTAAACTATTTATGATCGCAACTTTCGGAGCTGTTCTGTAAATTATGAGATCGTCTGCGTACGCAATAGCCTGCGGAAGTGCATCTAATAAGTCGCTAATGTAAATATTAAAAAGAATCGGAGAGAGTACCGCGCCCTGTTGCAAGCCATTCTTGATATTATACGTTTTATTAGAGGTCACATTACCACTTTTGACCACGAACCTCCTGTCCTTTAACATATCGTAAAGTACATATAGTAAAGGCTTATGTATGCCATATCTAACCAGTTTGTAATACAACCCTTCGATCCAGACGGTATCAAAGGCTTTCTCCAAGTCGATCAGACAGGCCCCTGTGCATTGGTTCCTACATTTATTCTATTGTATGTCGGAGACCAGTTTAGCTGCGGTATGTGTGGTTTCATGACCCGCCTTAAAGCCAAACTGGTTATTTGGAATAATGCTGTTGTCATCTACCCATTTTACCAGAGCTTTGTTAATGGTTTTTTCAAATACTTTACTGGTGCTTGGGAGTAAACTTATCGAACGCATGTTCATTGGGTTGGTGCAGTCTTTGCCCTTTTTTGCGATGGGCTGAATGATAACCGTTTTCCAACGCGCGGGATAATATGCATTATTCAACGCGTTGTTAAACAGGACCGTGTATATATCTATTACCATTGGGGGCAGGATCTTGAGTACGATGTTAGGTACTCCATCTATTCCCACTGACTTTTTGCTTCTTAATGAGTCGAAGATACTCTGGATTCCTTCCCTTGTTATTAGAAGGCTATTAGCCACTACACTATTGGCATTAATGTCAATTGACAGATTATCTTCACTGAATTCGTTAAAACCCGGATTCCCCGATTGCCAAAGTGAAATTTCATTCCGGAGGTGCAGGTGATTGAGTAGAACTCTGTCCTCCAGGTCGTGTTTTCGGTGAATGCTTTCATTCACCTTGTACATTTCCTGAAAGACAGCTCCCAAAGCGTTCACCTTTTCCAAAGGATCTTCGATCACGAAGAGCTCACTATTGAGGATAGCGTTCTCTGCATCTATGCCAATGCTGGTTAGCAGCTGCTTGTTTACCTCAGTACGTGGAATTTGGAGACACTGAATCTCATTTTGATTATTTCTCCTGAATATTTTATTTATTTGTGGGAACATATTCGGGTTATTAGTTTTTATAGCTCGAATTCTGTTGTTCCAATACAAATTTGTTGCTAATCTATAATTAGCTTTAAGTAATTGTTGGAGGTTTTTTAATCGGGATTTCAGTGATATTATCTCCTGGTCTTGTCTGTCTGTAAACTGTCTGTGTAATTGTTTTAATTTCGATAGCAGTCTGCTCTTTTGCCTGTGGAGTGCGTTTATTGTTGCGTTTCTGTACATGTTAGTGTGATCTGTAACTGTTGTTTTGGGAATTGTTTTGTCCATTGTTCGTTTTACGGTTTCGTCCATTTGTTGAATGTATTTGTCGATTTCGACATTAGTCAGGTTCGAACGAAGTTCTCTTGTTAATGATCTGGTGAACCGCGGCCATCGCATTGCCCCGTAGTTATAGGGTTGCGGGATCACGAATTCCTCCAGATCTGCGAGCTCGTTCGGAAGCTCTATTACTGCCGTGAATGCATAGTGGTCACTATCGTATTCAATTGTCTGTAAACAGTTTGTGTTTCGTCTATTGGTGTTAAGTAATCTCAGTCGTGAGTCGATTAGCAAGATATCTAAGAACGATCTACCTCTAGGGAACGATGGATATTCGGTAGCTAGCAGGTCAGTTCTATATTCAATATGAAACTGATCTAACCAGCCACCCAACTGATTTCCTCTGGCATTAGATATATAATTTCCCCAATTTCTATGCTTGGCGTTCATATCTCCCCCTAGAATAAAGTAATTTTTGCCCAGGTGCAATTGTAAGCATCGGAAGAGAGTCTCGAGCTCTGCTATAAATAGATTATGTTGGTGCTCCTCAGGTGCGTAGACCGCAATCGCATACAAACCCCTTCCTTGCTGAAGGGGTCTGCGTACGATGCAGGCTTCCAGCACCCGGAACCTGCGCACTTCTCCACTATATATAACTTTATGAGGGATCCCTTTTCTAATAAAGGTTGCGACACCCCCCCCCCCCCCCCCCCCTTGAGAGGAGTTAGGTCGGTCTCTTCGTATAATATCGTAGTTTTTATGCCATATCTTGTGTCTCTGGTTTAACTTTGTTTCCCCCGCCAGAAGTACATCAGGCTGTTCAACTTGCAACAGGTTGAACAGATTGGCTCTTCTCTCAGTTCTTATTAGTGAATTTACATTGACGACAAGAGCTTTTATTGATGTTGTGGTTAGAGGGTTTATATTGACTTTTTGTTTAGATTGGGCAAGTACGAGTAGATCTCATTTATTTGATTTTGCAGCTGTGTCATCTGTCTCTGCAGATTAAGCAGAACCGTGACCACGTCTGTTTGCGATGTTGTTTCAGCCTGTGTGGGAGTATTTGTGGCTACCAATGTTGTAGCCTGGTTTGATGGTCTCCCACCCGACGCAACTTGTGCGTACGACCGCTGCGATGTTACGGGCATTGTTGTAGTGCGAGCTGGCTCTGTGTTTTTTTGCCGGGTCACACTTCTTGCCATTATTTCTCGGAATTTAGGACATCCTCGATAATTAGCGGGGTGCCCCTCATTCCGGCACACTGCGCACTTTAGAAGGGCTTTGTCTTCTACCCTTTCTCTTCCCAGAGGGCATTCTTCTGCCTTATGGTCTTTTCCGCATTTTACGCAACGGCGCTGCATTTCACAGTTCGCCGCCGCGTGATCAAACCTTTGGCATCGGACACATTGCAGGATGTCTCTGCATTTTTTTAATTTGTCCCGTGTGACCATTGGATGATCCAAGACTGTAATCTTTCTTAGACCACCAATTCTGCTGCTGGGCGTTAGTTGAACCAAAAAGAAGGGTAGCTTGCGGTTTTCCCTTCTTGCCTTGGTTGTGGTGAACGGTTTTACGGAGATAAACTCGAGATCGTCGTGCCTCAACTTTTGAAGCATCTCGAGCAGAGCCTCCGGTTCCACCTCAGGGTCGACACCCTTTAATAGAACCGTTACCCTCTTTGTTTGCTTCGGCGTGAACGAGTAGAATTCCGCGGTGGCCCTTTTTAAGACCTCTTTAATTTTATCGTGGTCTGCCACCGCATAGGTTTGAATGGCATGCCTATTACCAGCCAGTCTTTTAACTACAAAATTGTGTCCTATCGCTAGCTTACAAAGACTTACCAATTCCTTACACTCAATATCTATGGTGTTGATTGGTGGCATCTTTATTTTTTGGTTGTTATTCTTGCTTTGCCGCTGTTGTGTTGCTTGCTGTGGTCGATTTTGTGTTGATTGTTGCTGTTGATGTTGCTGTTGCTGTTGCTGTTGCTGTTGCTGTTGGCCGACTTTTGGCTTCGGATTTTGTTGTTGTTCGGTGTCTTTTTCTTTTTCGAGTGCCGCTATTTTTTTCTTTCGGCGTCTCTCTTCTAGACGGGCTCTTGCCATCGCAAGTTTCGCCTCCAATTCAGTTATTTCCTCCTCTTCATCCTCAGACTCTGAGGATGCAAGAGAAGCGAACGAATTGTTTGCCCCATACATATTAAAATTGTAGGGAGAGGGACGCTCACTGTCCTCCTCCATTTGCTGACCTTTTCTCTCCATTGTTAATTTCGCGGTTTTACTTCGCGTCACAATGGAGATTTTCGGTGTACCTTTTCGTTTGTTTGTCACGTTTTTGTCTTCCTCCGTGTTCATGCTGGTTCTTTCCAGTTTGTTTTCATTAAAAAAAAACAAAGGCGACCGCAATACGAACAACGAAGTCGATTTCTTCCGCACGCCGACTCGAACTCGGCTATCGTCGGCTAAGAGTCAGTGAACTTGCACTCGCGCCAAATGATGCTTTGAAAACTCTGTGCGTAACTAGCAATATATTATGTGTTTTAGTTTTCAATTTTACGACTGAGGTGATATATTTAAATTGTCTTCCTTTGTTTTTGTACCTCACTGAAGTGGTTTTATCAGCACGTTTTTTGTCACTTTTAACATTTGTTTTGTTTGTTTGTTGTTGTTGCACTTTGTTTTAATTGTCACGCACGTCAGTCACTGTTTTTCTATTTCGTGGCTTCGTTCTTGTTTATGAATTGGATTAATTATATGAATACAGTTTTGATTTGTGCAATTTTATGCTAATTTGATATGCATCTTCTGTGTCGGGTATTTGTATTGACGTCGTCGGCGGGGTGGGTTTCGTTTAATATTCTAACAAGCCGTACATAAATTAGAGAGTTACTATTTACACAATATCTCTTAGGGTCAATGAATTTTTATTCAGCTTTTAATTTAGTACTTATTTAGTTCAGAGATACACGCATTGGAGGGACGTAAATAGACTTTATTAGTAGCCATGGATACACGATCGCGTCTCACTTAATACTCATTAATATAACTATTTTGCAAAAGGTTTTACACAAGGTTCAGAATTCAATGTGTTATAAAATCGTAACGTAAAAGTATGGTATGTAAATATCCTTTTATTATAATGAAAAACTAATTTAATAAAAGAGTATAACATTTAATTAAACTAACAGTGTATATCAGCGATCAATCATGAATACAGTGTTTCATATATGCGCTATCGTATAACATTATTTGTTAAGCAAAGATTCTCACTTTGGCCTAATTCCTTAATACTTCTTACAAATGACCGGTAAATCAAGCAAATAAACACAATTGATGAATTAAAGAGCGAAATGAAAGTGCCTTGTACAATTTTTCTCCAAACTCTGTTATCAATAGTAACGTATAGCCCATTATCACCGAAAAAGCCAGTTATCTATTCTGACCGTTTTCTATTTATCTTCGTATAATAAACGTTTGCTTCTCTTTACTTCTTGTAGTATATGGTCGTCGTTCATAGGAATATTGATTCGATTCAGCTTTCATTTGCTCATTTTGTAAGGCACCAATGAACTTGTTGCCGCTACTAACGACGCGCATCCCATATGAATTAATGGAAGAAACGTTGCATATATCTGTCTAACCAATAATCACTTCACCAAGCTGGTTCTTAACTTACACATGCGTCCTATACTCGGTTTACCTCACAGCGGCTACATACTTCCCCCTGACGACTCAGTCCGTGTGCGCTCTAATGACTCGATATGATAATCAGAAAAAGTAGGCTAAACGTATTCATGTGGACAATCCTTCATTTGGAGAATCACTATTACGATTGAGGTCACTCACTAACGTATTCCCGCTTCGTCTGCGACTTTGATTACGTTATAATTCAAAATTAGAGACAAATTCCGTGGCACAATAATGAGAAAAAAATTACATTTTTCCCACTAAAACTTTGCATTTGGGCGCAAAGAATTTTTCATTTTTTTTGCTTCTGCAACTATCCACCCGAACAAAAGAAATTGAATCAAGAACCACTTCCCGTGGACAAGAGGAAGATAACTAATAGGTATATCAGCCTTTCTTAATAAAGACGGGTGGGCCTAAGGTGTAAGCTCATTAGAGCTTAACAGGTTTGTCTGTTCCACAAAATGTATGACACCTTTTCTTCTCATCTTCTTTTAGTTTCACAGATTGGCAAGTTCAAGTCAAAGTAATTATTATCGTTAAAGTGGAAAGACATGCCACTTGGAGTAGCATCCAACTTCAGCGATTACATGAGAGTTGGTCACATGGATCCTGAGAAAGTGTCGCTACTACCATTCATGGGTGACTGTGTGATAATAAACCGTGCCGATATGTAAAGAAATAAGAATCAGAATAAGGAACAAAGTGGACTAAACCGGATTTAAAGCGTGGGTTGTGTGTGCTATTTCTGAATCGAACAAGAGTAACAGTTTGCAATCGTTTGGGAATTACTAACTAAAATGCCATTAATAGTTATCTGTTTGAGTGTATTCTATTTTTTTCTTCTTATTTTACAGTAAGAGGGAAAGTTTTAGTTTTAATTGCCTTAGGTGATCTAAAGATTCGATTTTCAACTTTCCTTCTTTTATCGTTAATCAAGAGAGATTCCGGTGATGATTACTTGGGATACTTATTTTAAAAATCAACATCTCTGTATGTCATATAAGGTCATCTTTTTGGTTTTAATTAATTTTTTAATGTGGGGTATTTTTGAATATGTTGCATAAAAAGTCTTTGGCAATAAACTTTGTACTTATTCCAATAAAATATTGTGAAACCTGAAATTGATTTTACTAAAGGGTGATTACATTTTAAGGGCCGATGTTGAATATGAACCACACCTAAACGTCAAGCTTTTTTCTGCATTTCATTTGACATTTCTCAATATCAGACTAACTCAATTTGAACCATGGAAAGATACATAATCGAGCAACGCCCTAAAGTTATTCAGACTTATTATGAAAATGGGCGTTCACATCAAAATGCATATGGTGCACTTTGTGATTTTGTCGGTCAATTTAATCGTCCAAATGTGCGTACAATCGGAAAAATCGTGCAAAAATTTGAGCAAACCGGGTCTGTAGGAGATGTGAAAACACCAGTGCATGCTCGTACAGCTCGTACTGCAGAAAATATTGCTGCTGTTCGCGATAGTGTGGCTGAAGAGCCGTCCACCTCAACTCGTCGTCGTGCCCAACAATTGCACCTCTCACGCTCGTCGTTGATGAACATTATGCATAAAGACTTGCATTTACACACTTACAAGGTACAATTGACTCAAGAACTAAAGCCTCTTGACCATTTCAAGCGTCATCAATGGTCAGAATGGTGGCAAGAAATGGAAACAACGGATGATCAATTTTCGAAGAAAATCATCTTCAGTGATGAGGCACATTTTCAACTCAGTGGATTCGTCAATAAGCAGAATTGTCGCATTTGGGCGAATGATAATCCAAGAGTGATTGTCGAAAAACCAATGCACCCACAAAGAGTGACTGTTTGGTGCGGTTTATGGGCTGGCGGCATCATCGGGCCGTATTTTCTCCAAAGTGAAGCCGGTCAGGCAGTTACTGTGAATGGTGTTCGCTATCGTGAGATGATAACGAACTTTTTATGGCCCGAATTGGAAGATATGGATGCGGACGATATGTGGTTTCAACAGGACGGTGCAACTTGCCACACAGCTAACGAAACAATGGCTCTTTTGTCCGACAAATTCAATGGCCGTGTTATCTCACGTGGTGGCGATGTCAATTGGCCGCTAAGATCATGTGATTTGGCATCGTTGGACTTCTTTCTTTGGGGTTATTTGAAAGAAAAGATGTACGTCGATAAGCCAGCAACAATTCAAGAGCTAAAGGATGAGATAATTCGGCACATTAATGGCATAAAACCTCAATTATGCCTCAGCGTCATCGAAAATTTGGACCATCGGATGGAGGTGTGCCGCCGACGTGGCGGCGGCCATTTGGACCATATTTTGTTCAATACTTAATTGAACCATACCAATATTATCATAATAAAAAGAAAGAAAAATTTCCTAAATAATTTCTGTTTTATTCAAAATCAGCATCGGCCCTTAAAATTTAACCACAATTAAACCCCAAAATAAATCTGTTCTTGTTCTCCTACAGCTACCATTAAATATCCACATCCTTCTGGTGTAGAGGGCCAAATTTTAATGTTTTTTTAGCATTGTGTTGGGAAAGAAGCTCCTCGATAGTATAGTGGAGACCGGGGTTCGATTCCCCGTCGGGGAGCCTCTGACGCAAGATTAATGACCTTGCCCGGAAAAAACAAATCATTACGGAAAATTTAACAACCCTCAGGACTTGCTAAATAAGGCCAAGACCGGTTCCCGGTTGAGTGCGGATGATGATGATGTTAGGAAAGAAACGAAAATATTTTTGCTGTCGGATTTTTGCCCAATATTTATTTATAACATAACAAAATAAAAAAAAAATTAAATAAAAATGTCAAAAATGTCCAAAATTCCTGGGTGGTGAAGTGGGGGGTTGAAAAAAAGGATGTGTCCTGATTAACATGATTTCCACTCCACTAATTATCTGTAAAAAAAAAAAAAAAAAAAAAAAAAAAAAGGGATTCTCAATCGTCCCTACTTCAAAGAAATAAAAATTCTTTTTTCGCTAAATGGTAACTGTTTGAAAAAAATTTTGATTTTTCTCATTTTTTTCCAGTTATTAACTTTTTAAAAATAGTAAAAAAAAATTTTTTTTAAAGCTTGGTAGGGACTTTAGAGCGTTATATCATTTTTTCTCATTATTGTGCCACGGTACAGAATTTCAAGTCAATCGGTTCATTAGAACTTGAGATACCGTGTCAATAGACTTGAAAAAAGTGGTTTCGAGAAAAACGCGTTTAAAAATTTCAGGTATAGTAGCTTCAAGTTATATAATAAAAAAAATACGTCACAGATTACCGTTATAATTAATTTCAGAGTCTTTTTTCCGAGACAGAGGCTTTGTATGGAGGGTAGTTGGGGAGTATGTACGTCTATTGCTCAGGTAGTTGGGGAGTATGTACCGTCTATTGCTCGATTCGTTCCGGCAGGACCGGTCTAGTTACCACGTCACTAAAGCAGCTGTAACTTCGCCAATTATTGGAATTTTAAAATTTCCTTTGGACACCATATTCATAAAAGTATAAACTATAAGTGTTGTATATCTCGACCCTGACGAGGAATGTCGTCAGCCGAGATCCTATGATGTTGTTCCGCCGAACGAGGAATGTCGTTCGGGGAATTGCGACGGTGAGCACGTTGCCAAACGAGGATTGACGCAATGGCGTACTACCCAACGATGCCTGAAGCTAAATTCGTATTTAACTGAAGGCACAGCAATACCTTTTGTAGATCTCAATCTGAACTTGTTTCCGTTTGTGTTCCTTATGTTTTATGTTTAAACAATATCATGTTTAACCAATATTTATGTTTAAACAATTGTTTAATTCACTAGGTTTTTATAAAATGTACATTGCTTTGTTTAGCACCAAAAAAGTATGTAATTGTCGTTGAGCATCAAAAAAAGTTCCTTATCTCGATCAAGCACCAAAACACCGTATGTCATCGATGACTGTAAAATTGCCGAACCACCAACAACAGTAAACAAAGCATAGGATGACAGTTTCTCCACTGTCATCATGTTGCTGGCATGTGTGGTGAATATGTGTCGGGGAGAGTACTAGCCGATGTAATAGTTTCTCCCCGAGCATATAATCCTGAATCCGAAACAATAAGAAAATATAAAAAATTTAAATTTTCAAAATTCTAGACCAGAATACCCCCTTAATACATATACATAACACTCTATGCTTAAAAAATTTAATAGCTATGACTTTATAGCAGATTTAATCATTCCACAAATACTGTATGAATTTATGGGCACATTAATATAATTGGTAGCTGATACAATTGCTTGTATTATATTCCACTTTTGATCCTTACATATGGGTTTTATAAGTATATTATATAAACATGTTTTTTTTAAACCAAACAAGTCATGCACAAAAGCTGTCTGAGGGTATCCTCTTAGAGTTAGACTGCTGGTTTTTATTTGGTGTTGTAAAGTACATGATCTTAAGTATATACATATGTACATATCTCCTTCTATTATACAAAATCGTTTTCTCCTGGCGATATACTCTTTGCACCTCGCCAAAAGACAAAAAAATGTTCCCCAAGTGAAAAAATACCTTTTACACTCCGCGTGGAAACCATTTCGACAATTGTATATCCAACGAAATGAAAATGATAAACATTTCCAACCGGTAAAGAATAATCAGTATTCACGGTGACAGCTAACCGGTCATATAAATAATATATTCGTCCACTAATCTTTCCTAATATTACCTATTGCGGACGTTCTGGCTGAAGCCGCAATTTCCATTTTAATTTTATATACTCGACTGACTCTTACACACGGGGGCGTCGTGCCCCCACGTGGCCGCGGCGGTTATCAGGGGAACCTCGACGTGCGCGTATTGGGAGTCGAATGACGACTGACTAAAGAAGGAAAGAATCTATTCTAATTTCCAGCAGAATTGCTATACTTGCATAGGAATTCAGTTCCAGCGGATCCTGGCCGTATAAGCTGAGTTGGATTCGTTGGTTGTGTATACTGGGAAATTGGTCTGGCGGCATAGCTAAGTATGATCAAAGGCCTAGGTTGTTGTGATCGTTTCGTGGAAAATTGGCTGCCGCTTGGTCGCAAGCGAGAAGTATAATTTAAGGAGGAAATGAACCGAAGTGGTTTTCGGGGAAAATTGGAATTGCTTGGGTACAAGCAAGGAATATCGTTTAGATAAGATGTTAACCGAAGTAATTTCGGGGAAATGTATGCGGCTTGGTATAGTTGGTGTCGATGGTTAATGTTCGGTTGTGGATTTGAATATGCGTTTGTTACAGCATATGAATTTCGGCGAAATTAAGATTGCTTGGTCGCAAAGAGGGAATATGGTTTAGACGAAGAATTGACCGAAGCAATTTTGGGAAAAATTATATGTGGGGTGATGTAAGAGATGATTTAGAATATATTCTATTGAATTGTATTCTGTTGGGAGTTTTGGGAATGAAATGAAAGGCATCATTGCAGCTTGGGAGATGAATTCTTGCAAGTTGGGGATGGATGCGCTTGCAGATTGGGATTGTTTTTGCATGTTGCGAATATGTGTATTGCAGGTTTGGGATGGGGAGTTGGGTTGAGGTGACGCGCTGTTAGCGGTCAAGATTGCTTGGCCTTGTGGGTTGGTTCTTCATGTGGTATAGAGAACCCCCACAACATTTCCTAGTGTCGGTAGAAAGAGTGATCGAAGATAGTGAGAATAAAATAAATCATAAGTATTGATTGGCTTGTGTGCTTTCCTTGTCTGTCGCGCAACCAATCAATCTAGCAAAACTAAACGTAAACGATTTCGTTACGACCCCGGGAATGGAGGTCCAATTCCACCTGATAAACTTTCAAATTTGAATAAGAGAGTGCAATCCAATTCTAAAATGAATACAAACACTAAATATTACCAATCATTACAAAGTTTGATGGAGGATTCCGCTGAAATGGACTCTACCAACGCTGATCAATGTTCAGACGAAACGAAAGAAACCATTCCGCCAATTATGGTATCTAAATCAACTAGTGATAAGGTGCGTAGCATCTTCAACAATATTAAAATTGAAAATTATCTAATAAAAAACATATCCCTTGGACAAAAAATATGTTCTGCATCATTGGACATTTACAACAAAATTAAAACTGAACTCCTGTGGTTAAAATGTGAGTTATATACCCACTCACGTAAAATCTCCCACTGAAGGTTATGTTATCCGGATTAGACTTAATTAGTAACGATATAGTCAAAAATGAACTTATTAGACTCGGGATAAAGTGCTTAGATGTAAAAACGATCATCATTAACTGAACAACAAAAGCCCTGCACAAACACTACTTGTACATTGTTTACATTCAACGCGGTTCTATAAAATTAAATGAACTCAAGCGTAATTTTCCTATATTGTTCAAAACCATCGTTCGATGGGACTACAAAAAACATCATCCGGATAGGGTCTCCCAATGTCATAATTGTCAGCTTTATGGCCAGGGCTCGATGGATTGTCATATGAATACGAGGGTTGCCTTTTATATTTCGGGATTAGAGAACAAAAACAAATATTGATCATCGAAAATCACTTTATTGTTTTTCAAAATATTCCCCATGAAGATCTATACACTTTTGAATGCGTTTGAACCAATTGTCGAGGCACTTTTGCCACTCTGATTGAGGTATCTCCAACACATGCATTCTGAATGCAGCAACCGCTTCTTCAGGTGTCGAAAAACGTTGACCTCTCAGTTTGTTTTTTACGTACGGGAATAAAAAGAAGTCATTCGGTGCCAAGTCAGGACTATACGGCGGATGACCCATCAAATCGATGTTTTGGGTGCTCAAAAATGCAGTTGTCGCTGCCGATGTGTGAGAGCTCGCATTGTCGTGGTGAAGAGTGATCCGTCTTCGGCGGTTGGTTTTCCTGATTTCTTGGAAGACAACTGGCAAACAAATGGTTGTGTACCACTCAGAATTGACTGTTCTGCGTTGTTCTAGTGGTACAGTTGCGACATGTCCAGTTTTTCCGAAAAAACAGGCGACCATCTGCTTGGAAGTGCTTCGTGCGCGAACAACTTTTGTTGGATTTGGCTCATCTTGAAACACCCAGACAGTCGACTGCTGTTTACTTTCGGGCTCATACGCGTAAATCCACGATTCAACACCTGTCACGATGTCATAGACGTGTTTCGAAGCACCGCAACCGTATTTTTTGAGCATTTATTTCGACCAATTGACACGAGCCTTTTTTTGCGCGATTGACAAATTGTGTGGGATCCAACGCGAACACATTTTTTTGACAGTCAAATGTTTATGCAATATTGAATGTATGCTGGTCCCACTAACGCCTAAGGTTGTCTCAATCTCACGATAGGTCACATGACGATCTTCCAATATCAGTTCGCGCACAGCATCAATGGTTTTCGGACCAACAACTGATTTTGGACGACTTTCACGAAATTCATCTTGGAGTGAACTACGACCACGATTGAATTCACCATACCATCGATGAACACTGGTCCTTGATGGAACTTCATCGCCAAAAATTGAATTAAGTTCATCCATGCACTGTTGCTGAGTTAATCCACGCCGAAAGTTGTAAAAAATAATCGCACGAAAATGTTGACGATTTAATTCAATGTTTGGGCCGAGATGAATCTTTTAAGTTACTGTAAACAACACAAATAGCGCTCGTATGTCAAAACGTTCTGAGTGCGTATAACCTCAAAAATGTCCAACTTTACGACAGAGCTGTCAATTGCCGGATTGTAACACTAGGGTTGCCAAATCCCGAACCATAAGAGGCAACCCTCGTATGTATGCCGACATAAATGCAATTAGAAATGGCTACCGAGGGAGAGCCAAAATAATTCGAGACGCAAATGGCTGTCTGGTCACAGAAGCAAACAATATCGTGACAAGATGGAGGCAGTACTGTGGAGGTTTTTTAAAGCTACGCAAAGAACCACCCACAATTACAACAAGTCTTGCCAACCGCCAGTTACCTGCAAGCATTTCCTTCCCAAGGACATTTAATGAACCTCACCCAAAGCTCCCTGTAGAGAATTCATTAACATTCATGCATCCAATACATCATTAAAATTTTCTGGAAAAGAATTCTTTTGCATACATGCATCATAATTGGAAAAACTTAACGGCGCCCATGTCAGGCAGCGTACACGCGCGCACCACATTTTCCTGGTTTATACACAGTCTCGGCAGCCTTTTGTCCAATCGACAAAGCAGTTTACGCATCTAGCGTCTAGCCGCCATGAATCGAATTCTCCAGCATATAACCATGCATACAAAGAATTCGACCCTTTCCGTCAGCAAAGATATTTTATATATATATATATATATTTTACAAATGAAGTGCACATAGTTCATTTTGAAATATTTTGTTAAAATTATCTAAACGAAGGAACAATAAAAAGGAAGAAGTAAAATAAAAAATCATTTATACAAACAATATCTGAGTGTTTATTTTTTTCTGTTCTGTGTCCGCTCCACAATTTGATCAACTGCCGTTTCATCTTCTCTGGATGTAAACAATAATTCACGGTGGGATATTAGTGAACCCGTTCCCGTGCCGGCACACCGACTTTTACCCCCCACAGTACTTCGAAAGTCTGCTCAACGTGCGCACCCATTAACCCCAAATAAACGCACCAAACGTACATACGGCCGAGCCTCAGATTTCAGAGCCCTCTTTCAACGAAGTTGTAGACGCAATAAATCGATTGAAAAACAACAAGCCCCGCGGAGTCGATTGCATACTGGCAGAGCTTGTGAAGCATGGAGGAGAGGCAACCTCCCGAAAGATCCACCAACTCATCAAAACAATATGGGATAAGGATGTCACTCCGGAAGAATGGAAAACCTCAATAGTCGTCCCCATTTTCAAAAAAGGCGACAGATCTGACTGCGAAAACTACAGAGGAATATCATTGCTCTCAACCACATACAAAAGACCAACAAATGTCATACTGGAGAGAATCACACCGTACGCAGAAGAAATACTGGGAGACTACTAGTGCGGATTCCGTAGGAACCGGTCAACAAGCGACCAAATGGTCACAATAAGGCAACTGCTGGAAAAGAAGTGGGAATACCGAGAGACGGTTCAATAGTTTTTCGTTGACTTCAAAAAAACCTACGACTCAGTCGCAAGGCAGACTCTACCATATTGTAGTTGAGCTGGGAATCCCAAAAAAAGATGCCACCCTCATTCAAATTTGCATGAACGAAAACAAAGGGCGAGCTAGAATAGAAAACCACCTCTCAGAACATTTTTGGGCCGAGATGAATCTTTTAAGTTACTGTAAACAACACAAATAGCGCTCGTATGTCAAAACGTTCTGAGTGCGTATAACCTCAGAAATGTCCAACTTTACGACAGAGCTGTCAATTGCCGGATTGCAACACTAGGGTTGCCAAATCCCGAAACATAAGAGGCAACCCTCGTAGCTGCGGTGCTATCTGCTCTAGGAATCACAAAACATCTGACTGCAAATCGAATTATGTCATCAAGTGTGCAAATTGCAGTGGGCCACATAAATCTACTCATCCTGAATGCATTAGCCGAAACCAGTGTTTAGATATTCGCCGCAAATTGTCTCCATGCGGACGTGGTACAGTCAACTAAAGTTTCCTACAGCCTCCGAGTGATAAACAACAACCACTGCCCGACCAATTCCCTCACTTTAATTTTCCTCCACAACCACGATCTGCGCGTCAATCTTCACTTCCTTCATCTACCCGGGCTCCTGTTGCCGACCAAACTCAGCAACCTTCCAACAGTGATACGATACACACTACAAGTAATCCTTCTGCAACTCTCAATAATGATAACTTGTTCTCTTTTAGCGAGATTAACTCTCTTCTTAATTAAGTTATATCCAAGCTTAGTGCTTGTCACACCAAATCTGACCAATTTAACGTCATTACCTCATTAGCTATCAAATATTTATATTCAAAAAAATCATGTTAATGAGGGAGTTAGCATTATAACTTGGAATGCGAGAAGCATCAAGAATAAACAACACGCATTTTTGAATTTCTTAATTAATTATAATATTGATATAGCACTTGTTTCAGAAACCTGGCTCAAACACGACATATCTTTCTCTCATCTAAATTACGTATGTTATCACTTAGACAGGGTACATGCTAGTGGTGGAGGTGTCGCCATTGTTGTAAAAAAATGTATAGAACCTACCTTACGTCATTCATTGCACCTTAAATTAATTGAAGAAATTAGTATTGATGTAACATTATGTTATCACTCCAAGGTGAGTATTTTTACGGTTTATTTCCCTGGAGGTAATAGAAACATTGAAAATTCTACTTAATTTAAGCGGGATCTGCATACATTGTATAGACTCACTACTCGTAACAAGGTAATTATCGGTGGTGATCTTAACTGTCGACACCAGTTGTGGAATTGTCTTAAGGCAAACTGCTGGGGTAACATTTTATTACATGTTACTGAATCCAGCCCAAGTTTTTCCATACTTTATCTACTTCTGCCCACTTATATCCCCTCGTCTTCTAACAAGAACCCTTCAACTCCCGATCTTTATATCAGTAATATTCCAAACAACTGCTTAGTACTATTAACTCAAAATGCGTTAAGTTCAGACCACCTTTCGATCAGCCTCACACTGAATCATACAGTATCAGTCAAACGTACCAGCTTATACTACAACTATTCCGCTGCCAACTGGAATTCTTATAAATCATATATAAACACGAACTTGGTTCTAGGCGATACTAGCCTAAATTCTATAACGTGCAGCAAGCACATTGATATTTTATGTAACAATTTTGTTTCTGTTATTAATAGAGAGGCCGATGTTGCGATACCTAAATGTCCCCCAGCTCCAGTCGATAAGGCACCACTTCCTGAAAATATCTTACATCTGATTAGGCTACGAAACTCTGAAAGAAGAAAATGGCTTTGTTACAGAACCGATTGGTTTCTATATAATGTTAAATTTTTAAATAGTACCATTAAAAACGAAATTACAGACTTCAGGAACAAGTGCTGGAATAACCATCTTTCTTCTCTTGAGAAAGCAAGCAAACCGTTCTGGTAAATTTCAAAAATTATGAAAAAGAGAGGGTCAAGTATTCCACCGCTTATACTACAACTATTCCGCTGCCAACTGGAATTCTTATAAATCATATATAAACACGAACTTGGTTCTAGGCGATACTAGCCTAAATTCTATAACGTGCAGCAAGCACATTGATATTGTAGCGAGCTTAGGGTTCGCTGGATTAATTATTTTGAATAAATAAGAGCCGTTAAATCGATTTTGAATTAATATAACACTTTATTAGTCTGTTAACCATAACCGTTACTTTTACCGTACACAACGATTTCTTGACTTATCGTTTCCGTACTTATCGCGTTCTTACTTATCGCTTGCTTCTCACTCGAGACTTATTACTTTCTACTTCATACTCATCACTATGCTCTGTGTGCGGCGTATTTATACTGTTTCAGCGTTTCGTTTCCGTCCGTTCCATTGCCTTGAATGTTCTACTGTTCCTAGTCTTCAGTTTTCCATTACTCTATAGAATATTCTAGTACTCTGTTTCGGACTCTCTAGAATATTCTAGTACGGATTGTCATATGCGTCACACTACCCTCCGCCTAGATTAGTTCGTCCCGAACTAAGTTCACTGGTCTCCCGGGCCAACAAAAGCCGCCAGTCGGTCGCGATGCACCACTTTCATCTTGGCGTTGGGCGGTGGAAGTTCTTGACCTTCATCCAATTTTTCTACTGCTCTCCTTTTCGCGTCAGCTCTAGCCTGCCGCCATTCTTTCTTTTCCTGACGACGGAATTCCTCTTGCATTTTAGGGATCTCATGCGAACAGTATAAGAGAAAATCCATGTGCACACCCTTAAGCTCTTCTGGAGTTTGCGCATCACGTAAGCGATCTAGATCTTCATCTTTAATTACACGCATATCATCTGGTATTGGAGCATCTGTCGATTTCATAACCGTATCCAACTGGTAGTTCCGCATCTTTTCAAATAACTGGAGCGGTTTGTTCTTTGGAGCTGACAGTAAACACCATCGTGCGTCGTAGTAATAGACTTTCCATAGATCGTCGCACGTTAATTCTGGTTTCACGTGTTCTTCTCTATAGAACGTAATGAACGGCACCTCTAGCTGTTGATTACGCCTACAATCTAGGGCTTGCTTGATCTTTCCCCCCGTATGTGGTGGATTACAATAGCGGTCTCGACCTCCAACATCCGTTGATCTTTCTTGGTCGGAAACAGTTGATTTACAAAACGCATGTTTGTAAATCCATTCAGCTTCATCTTGTAGTTCATTGGGTCCCTCTGGAACAGGCGTAACCGGAACTTCGCGCAATTGCATTCGCTCAGGAATATCTGTTTTACGGATTTCATTGTCCAAATCAGTAAAGTGACCCCTTTCCAATTCATCATTGAAATGTTTTGCCGGCTCAGTTTCCCTGTGACTACGTTCAGAGCGGCGTTCAACATCGTCTTCGTCGTCGAATAGCTGTTCGTCTATAGCCTCACGTGCAGAACCTTCATCGACGTGCGTTTCCTCTCCATCACTTTCCTTATCCTGTGTACGACGCAGACACTTGGAACGCTTTCTGCCTTCGACTCTCCAACCAAGATTCTCTTCAATAAGATCACAGTCGTCGTCTTCCTCTCCATCACTTTCTTCGCCCTGTGTACGACGCAGACGCTTGGAACGCTTTCTGCCTTCGACTTTCAAACCAAGATTTTCTTCAATAAGGTCACAGTCGTCGTCTTCCAGTCGGTCGTCCAACTCGTCATCATCATTGTAAATCCGTTTCAGGGAACGGCCTGAAGCATCAGTGTCTTCATCATCACTGCCGTCCTCTTCAATCGGGTTATCATCGATGAAATCCTTCAGTTCTTCACGTAACACATCATCGTCATTTTCCTCCTCTTCCTCACTGCTGTCGGCCATAGCTTTGCTCTTCCTGAGTTTCTTCATTTCATGTGGCTCCAATTCCTCCTCATCCTCAGCTTCTTCCGCTTCCGAGTCCCAGAATTCTTTCATACACTGCCTTTGGGCATCCAATTTTGCATTAACCTCTGCAGCTCGCGCGTCTAATTTTACAGCTCGCGCATCCAATTTTGCAGCTTGCGCATCCAATTTTGAATTAACGTCTGCAGCCCACGCATCCAATTTAGCAGCTCGCGCATCCAATTTTGCAGCTCGCGCGTCCAATTTTGAGTTAATATCGATAGCTTGCGCGTCCAATTTTGCCATCATAATCCTGAACATCTCCGAAATGTCCAACGGTTGCGAACTCGTCTCCGAATGTCGATCTGCCATCGTCACAATACACTTTCACACACTTATTCACTTAAACAATAATTAATCCCACTTCTGACACCAATTGTAGCGAGCTTGGGGTTCGCTGGATTAATTATTTTGAATAAATAAGAGCCGTTAAATCGATTTTGAATTAATATAACACTTTATTAGTCTGTTAACCATAACCGTTACTTTTACCGTACACAACGATTTCTTGACTTATCGTTTCCGTACTTATCGCGTTCTTACTTATCGCTTGCTTCTCACTCGAGACTTATTACTTTCTACTTCATACTCATCACTATGCTCTGTGTGCGGCGTATTTATACTGTTTCAGCGTTTCGTTTCCGTCCGTTCCATTGCCTTGAATGTTCTACTGTTCCTAGTCTTCAGTTTTCCATTACTCTATAGAATATTCTAGTACTCTGTTTCGGACTCTCTAGAATATTCTAGTACGGATTGTCATATGCGTCACAATATTTTATGTAACAATTTTGTTTCTGTTATTAATAGAGAGGCCGATGTTGCGATACCTAAATGTCCCCCAGCTCCAGTCGATAAGGCACCACTTCCTGAAAATATCTTACATCTGATTAGGCTACGAAACTCTGAAAGAAGAAAATGGCTTTGTTACAGAACCGATTGCTTTCTATATAATGTTAAATTTTTAAATAGTACCATTAAAAACGAAATTACAGACTTCAGGAACAAGTGCTGGAATAACCATCTTTCTTCTCTTGAGAAAGCAAGCAAACCGTTCTGGTAAATTTCAAAAATTATGAAAAAGAGAGGGTCAAGTATTCCACCGTTTAAAGTACGCGACAAGCTGTTTATTTCTTCAGTGGAGAAATCAAACCTTCTTGTAAACACGATTAGTAAGAACCACTCCATATCTATGCATCTAAGCGACGCGAATACTGAGGTTAAAGTTGCTAACACTATTCAGGAATTATCTCAATCACCAGCTGAAAGTTCTTACGTAACTAATATTAGCAAAGTTAAAGAATTGATAAAAAAATCAAAATCAAAAAGGCTGCTGGTCTTGATTTTTTTTTACACTAACGCGCCGACAAAAGGTGATTTTGAAGTACACTTAAATGTCAGAGCACAATGCAAGCGGATGAGAGGAAGTGGATAAGGAAAGGAGGTGTCGATGTATATTGGTCTTGAATGTCAGGACATCACAACGGCCAGGAAACACATGATCAGGCAGAACATTCCAAATTGCTAGTCTTGATAATATTAACAATATATTAATTAAAGCACTACCACCTGCTGCAAGTAAGTAGTTAACGTTTATTTTCAACGCTTGTCTTAGGAACCGATATTTTCAGTTGGAAAACAGCAAAAGTAATTCCTATCGCGAAACCCGTCAAACCGAAAAATATATCTGAGAGTTACAGACCTATTAGTCTTTTTAGCTGTCTGAGTAAGCTTTTAGAAAAAATTATTAAGGAAAAAAATTGATCTTTTCGTGGAAGCCAATAATATCCTACCTAACTTTCAGTTCGGTTTTCGTAGTGGTCACAGCACAATCCACAAAGTTTTTGTTCGAGAAAATATGTTGTTAGTATAGGAACTGACAAATCCTCTATTCACCAAATTCATTATGGTGTACCTCAAGGCTTGGTCCTTGGACCCATATTATTCACATTGTTTGTCTCAGATTTACCATGTCTAGGTGAAAATATTCAAGTAGCTATGTTTGCCGATGATACGGCCATATTTTCTTCGGGTGTCTTATTTACTAACGGCTACAACTCTTTGCAAGCAGCTCTTAATAAACAGTTTATTTCAGTAAATGGAAAATAAAAATAAATGGTAATAAAACACAAGCTGTTTGGTTTTCAAAATGTAGGAAGCTTTGTTACCTACCAAATGGCACTAAACTCAGTATGTGCACTGTTGATATTGATTGGTCGGAAGACTGTAGATTATGAGGTATTATTCTAGACAAAAAACTTATCCTCCAAAAACACATCACTACCACTATTGACAAAATCAACAAAGTTCTAAGAGTTCTTTATCCATTAGTGTGTAGAAAGTCAAAGCTTAGCCTCGAAAACAAAATCATAATTTTTAAATTTATTTTTCAATCTATTCTCCTATATAGTTATATAAATTCACAATTTAAATAATATTGTAAGGGTAGTGGTAAGGGACTTGTACAGACCGTGGAGCGATCGTTGTTGCTGGCCACTGGTATGCAGGTTGCAGGAGGCGTTGGGTTCTTGACCCCCGCTGTTCAGTTGGCTGTTTGTTGATGATGGTTATTTGTACTTTGTTTTCTGTAATGAATTGCAGTGGAACTGATACGGTGCACTTCGGATACTTATGTGCCCAACTGTTACAGCAGTTCTTCCAATAGGAGTAGCTTTTGCTCCTTTTTTGTTTTGCCGAGAATATGGCAATTCGTTTCTCTGGCTTTCTGTCTAGCCTTGTTTTCTGATATTGAATCCTTATGTAATTGTACTCGCACACATAAAATAAAATTGCAAAGGTGGCAAAATGAAATTCTGAAAATGATTCTCAATTTGCCATGGTATTATTCGACACATGAACTTCATAAAAGTGCCAACGTTAAACTACTAGAATTCCTTATTGACAAAATCAATCGTAACTTTTTCGTTAATTGTTCTATTTCTGACAATATTCTCGTTTCCCGTCCTAGATTACTACTTATATACTCTGTTTATGAAAATTCAATCGGGGTCATTATTACATTAAAATATCCGGAAACAAGTGCAATATTAATCATAAGATTCAGATAAGGGTTTTTTCTTGTAGTTTTCCCGTAATTATTTATTATTTATTGAAATTACACTATTTTCATTATATAGATTTAAGATTATAGTTGTAAAGGAATTGCCGTCCTAAATCAATAAAAAATTACTTGCTAATTCTTAAATTGTAATTGTATTGGATTATCTACTTTAATAAAGATTTAATTGAAATGTTTACCGCAAGATGGCACTAATGGGACGTATTCGCGTACAATGACGGTAGGTTAGTTTTTATTGAACACTTCTCGTAGATGGTAGACTGACAGACTTCGTCGTAATGGAACAACAGTTGCAACATTTTATTCTTGGGAATTGCGAGAGATGAGACAGATTTTATATTATGAGATTTTTATACTATTCATTTTCTAGCCTTTTCGTTGGGAGTTCAATAACTATGGAATCATTGAAGTACAGTAAACCTAATGCTTAATGGGGTTCCAGTCTTTATATATTTAAAAAAATTAATTAGATTAGATCAATTGTAATAAAGGGTGTGCCAAACATTTTCGCAAATGGCAACACTTGATTTCTTAAAAACCGTTAGAGGGAGGGGCGTGCGAGTGACGGAGAATTGTGCCTCGCTTCATGCAAGTTTAGTGGCGATGGAGCGCTTGACGGGACAACAGCGTGCTTTTTGTGTAAAAGAATTTTACGGGGATATAATTTTCAAGGGATACCTGAAAAGTCGAGTGTACCTTAATAAATCGACGATCATATCCCAATTAAAAGAATACATGCAGGAGGAGATAGCCGCGATACCTCGCAGCATGTGTCAGTGAGTTTTCCAAAGTTTGTGTAGTTGATTGCAGGAGTGCCAACGGCGAGACGGGGCACATCTCGATGATGTCATTTAAAAAAAAAATATCAATAAACGTTTACTACGTTAAATAACTGATCAACAAAATAACATTTCCAGTTTTATTTCTATTCAATTTTCAAATGTGCGAAAATTTGTGGTCCACCCAAAAATCATCATCATTCGGCACTACAACCGGGATCCGGTCTTGGCCTTTTTTAGCAAGTCCCGAGGCTTGTTAAATTTTCCATAATAATTTGTTTTTCCGGGCAAGGTTATTAGCCTAGCGCCAACCCTATACAAAAATGTATTTCATTAATTAATTAAAATGTAATAATTAACAATTGAAAATGTAATAATATTCAAATTAATCAACATATATTCATCATCATCATCGGCACTACAACCGGGATCCGGTCTTGGCCTTATTTACCAAGTCCTGAGGCTTGTTAAATTTTCCATATTGATTTGATTTTTCCGGGCAAGGTCATTAGTCTTGCGCCGGATAATCAACATATATTAATTGTTAGTATTTCATTTGTAACAATTTATACAAACGTAGATTTTGTTTTGGGTACATTTTCCGCATACATGTTTCTTGCTTATACTGTTGTAGCCTATCTCCCAGGGAGCATGTCTCCTTGTCCCTAAAAGGACGAGGGTCTCTTTGATAGAGTGCTCCTGAGAAGGCTCGTTGCGGTCGCCACTGTGCTTTCGGGGGCTCCGGATGAATGACTACTCATTGTAGAACATGGGCCTGGGGATATTCCAGGCCCAATAAAAAATGCATTTCAAGTAAAAATAAACTCTATTTATTGATTATAATAATTTGTTTTTCGGGGCAAGGTTATTTATTGATTATATTTAAATGAATTTTAGTTTAGTTTTTGGCGTCCTTACACTTTGGACGCCAATTGAGTCCAATCCTCGAATTCAAAATCCATCGCCCTTTTATTCAAAATCTTATCGGGATTTTGTTTCGCGGATGCATCGAAATGCGAACAGAATTTCGAAATGTACTTCGACTGGAGTCGAGTAATGGAAATTGTGTACGAATTCGATGAAGCGAATTCCTGGAAATTTGGGATATGCAGGGTATATGAAGATAAGCACTGCGATTGGGGTTTTGTTTGCGTATGGTAATTGAACATCTGGTTCAATTTACCATGCGTTTGATTTAATTTGTGGATTATGAGAAATTTGATGTATGGGCGATAAACGAACATTTGATTCGTTTATCAGAAATTTAATTGTTGGAAGGGAGCATGGATTTGTGAGTTAGTTGAATTTATTGATGGATTTGTTAATTGGTTTGAATTTAGGTTTAGGTGTAGGGATTATGATTAATGTATGTGTGGGGGAGGGGTATAGTAGGGCTTTACAGAGCACTACAATGCTACAAATAATCGTGGTCTTATTATTATTGCGGTGTCCTATTGATACAATTTATATGTTTGTGCGTTGTTCTCTGAACTTTGAGTATACCAACTTCTTGTGATTTCTCTCTTTAAACCTAATATTCAAAAGCAAATTCTTCAAGTAGACGAAACAAAAAGTCTTTTCTTAATATATTTTCACCTGTCACATTTTTGTACAATCTAGGCATTTATTGCAGCTAAATATAGAATAGTTAAAAAAAACTTGAAGTGGCCATATTATTGAAACTGACTATACTATATTCCTGTGCCATTTGGCGAATCTACGCCAAATTTAGAGTTCTTATAAAAGGATACAGTTTCAGGGAACTTTTTATTAGTTTTATCAATATTCCGAGGGCTTCCCTGTTGTGACGGCCTACTTTGGAACGTTTTATTTAATTATCGCTACAAACGTCATAACATCATTGCAGAAAAATAAATTACCATGATGCAGGGATTTAGAAATAAAATTGTAAAACGAGTCATTTTGACCGCTGCGGTAAATCTAGAGTTAATGTTAATGCGCGTCGAACATTTTTCAATCTATACCAAATTCCTCACATTAGAGTGCGAGGGTTGCCTCTTATGTTTCGGGATTTGGCAACCCTAGTGTTGCAATCCGGCAATTGACAGCTCTGTCGTAAAGTTGGACATTTTTGAGGTTATACGCACTCAGAACGTTTTGACATACGAGCGCTATTTGTGTTGTTTACAGTAACTTAAAAGATTCATCTCGGCCCAAACATTGAATTAAATCGTCAACATTTTCGTGCGATTATTTTTTACAACTTTCGGCGTGGATTAACTCAGCAACAGTGCATGGATGAACTTAATTCAATTTTTGGCGATGAAGCTCCATCAAGGACCAGTGTTTATCGATGGTATGGTGAATTCAATCGTGGTCGTAGTTCACTCCAAGATGAATTTCGTGAAGGTCGTCCAAAATCAGTTGTTGTTCCGAAAACTATTGATGCTGTGCGCGAACTGATATTGGAAGATCGTCATGTGACCTATCGTGAGATTGAGACAACCTTAGGCGTTAGTGGGACCAGCATACATTCAATATTGCTTAAACATTTGACTGTCAAAAAATTTTGTTCGCATTGGATCCCACACAATTTGTCAATCGCCTAAAAAAAGGCTCGTGTCAATTGGTCGAAAGAAATGCTCAAAAATACGGTCGCGGTGCTTCGAAACACGTCTATGACATCGTGACAGGTGATGAATCGTGGATTTACGCGTATGAGCCCGAAAGTAAACAGCAGTCGACTGTCTGGGTGTTTCAAGATGAGCCAAATCCAACAAAAGTTGTTCGCGCACGAAGCACTTCCAAGCAAATGGTCGCCTGTTTTTTCGGAAAAACTGGACATGTCGCAACCGTACCACTAGAACAACGCAGAACAGTCAATTCTGGGTGGTACACAACCATTTGTTTGCCAGTTGTCTTCCAAGAAATCAGGAAAACCAACCGCCGAAGACGGATCACTCTTCACCACGACAATGCGAGCTCTCACACATCGGCAGCGACAACTGCATTTTTGAGCACCCAAAACATCGATTTGATGGATCATCCGCCGTATAGTCCTGACTTGGCACCGAATGACTTCATTTTATTCCCGTACGTAAAAGCAAACTGAGAGGTCAACGTTTTTCGACACCTGAAGAAGCGGTTGCTGCATTCAGAATGCATGTGTTGGAGATACCTCAATCAGAGTGGCAAAAGTGCTTCGACAATTGGTTCAAACGCGTGCAAAAGTGTATAGATCTTCATGGGGAATATTTTGAAAAACAGTAAAGTAATTTTCGATGATCAATATTTGTTTTTGTTCTCTAATCCCGAAATATAAAAGGCAACCCTCGTAATTTCATGGATACAGTAGTTTGAGCAGACTAGTTGAACAAACCAGGAACGGGGAGATCATGTGCCAGTCAGTTCGCGAAAATCCCAATTTTTTTGATTCGAAATCTCTTTATTTGTACTCTTACTTTAAAGGAGTGCCAGGAAAAAAACCAAAGGAAATTTAAACGAAATTATTTTTTAAGATAAGTGCCCAAGAATCAAACCTTCATAAAATGTACATTTTTTTTACTTAAACCTATTCACTATTTTATTAAAGATTTTTTATTTAAAGAATAACTAACAAGATATCCCTTGTACATTTTAAACGTTAGTTTGATCTCAGAATAGGATTTTTCAGTCACTGCTCTACTTTTTCCCAATAGTGGTGTTGTAGTGATTATTGTGGTCTGTGAATTGGAAATTGGGGTAGCGAAGTTTGTTAGCTAGTTTTTGAAATAGTGTGGAGTGCATACTATAACCAAATCCTATTTTCATTCTACTAATTTGTTAAACATTGACAATCAGCGCAGACTTTTTTTCAAACAAGTGACTTTCGGAATGTAATATATCTTTCTGAGACATCCATCTACCGGTGTTGGAAAACTTTCTCTGTGTTTCATCTCGAAAATAAACTTTAGGCAAACATCCCTCTCTTTTACTCGTTCTCAGTTCTTCGTGCATCCCCTTTTATTGGTTTTTTTTTCTTTTTCTTACTTTCTCCTTTTCTTGCGGTCAGCATTAATGCGTTTTACTATATGCGAACATAGGCGCCAGAAAAATATAAAAATTTTCCATCTCGTCTCAGTTTTAATTGTAAATTAAATTGAACCCAATTAAATGAAGAACTGAATAAATATTTCCACATAGAAAACATGTTAACATAGCCGACTAGTTAAAAATTAGTGCTTGAATTTCAGCACTTTCAACAAAGATGAATAACACTATTAAATTATCAAAAAGACAGTGAACTATCTAATATAAAAAAACAGAAATTGAAATACAATTTTTGTGCAGCTCCAATAAACAAATTCGGAAATCGTCCCATTTATGATAATATAGCCCTCATATGAAGAATGAAATTTAAACCGATAAAAGTATCGATTTCAATAAATTTTTATCACTTCCACTTACACTTGCTCATAACTCGAAAATTAAAATAACAAAACAAATAAATGAATGCGATTAACTAACCAAACTTTAGGAACCAAAAGTTTCGTCGCTTGAAATGAGTATCGGATTAATGTCTAATGCTTCCTGATTTCCGAATTATATGATTTCTTATTCCGGTCAATACCTTCAGTTATAAGGTTTCAGAAAATCAGTAAAAGTTTTCAATGTGTGTCAATATGAGTCTGTTGTGCTGCATTATAGATGTTCCGACTTTCTATTGACTCCCCAAACATTCTGGTTTTTAAACGGTCAGTGAAGTGTATGAATACAAATTACGAGTAAATAGTTGGCCGCACTTTATACGAAGTTTCTAAAAGGAATCTAAAAGTCTTCTGGTCGGGTTTTTTTGGTAAAATAATGAGATTCAATGCGCACCATTTGTCACGTTTACCTGGTTTCAATTTCATTTATGTAATGAAGTTATTTTCGATTGGGATTACAGTTTTTACTTACTTTTTTGTATTATCGTCAACGGGATAAATGCTTAAAGGCCAAGTTCGCAATTAAACTCTTTTGTTTCTTATGTTATATCCAGATATTTTTTTCAGTTTTTTTTTTCAAAAGGAAGCCGAGGGAAAAATGCTGCGATTGCAACTTACATCCCTCTGAAATATTCGTGAAGGAAGTTGCATTCGATAGTATAGCGAGCTTTGGTATAGATGTGCTGTGCCGATTTCCCACCAGCAACCATGCATCAATGTCTTTGTTGTTTCAATTCCATGACCAGAATTATATTTCTGAGTTAGTTGCGACTATGTTTGGTGTCGCGATTCCGACAGATTACATACATGGAACCGTAGTGAAAAACAGAGCACCAAAAGAGAATCGAAAAAGAAATCATAAGATTCATATACCAGAGCGTGGCCGCTTCGATTCACGCCGTATTTAAAAATGGAACGCGCTTCTTGAACGGAACCAGCATGAATCGAAAAACAAGAGCATAACAGATGCCAAACTTCGGAAATTCTCGAGAAATGTGTGCAGGGTCAGTTGGCACACTTAAGGAGACCATGCTTTCCACTGTGTAGTAAAAAAACAGAACTTTATGAAATTTGAGTGATGTTCCTGCCTGCCTTCATTCACATTGCACAACAAATTTATGCTTACCTTAGGTGTAAATTACTGTCAATTAGTTACTTGCTAAATTCAAAGTAATAAAATGAATTTTATGCAGCGCTTTGAAGGATATTAACCTATATATATTTTTCTATTACACAATTGGTTTTAGATTCATCGTGAAGATATTTATATTCTTTTAAGGGCAGGTTCGTGGGGGCACGTAGTCGGAGCGCCTGCATGGACGCTGGGTTCTACCACGTCCCCATAAATTGTTCACTAGATGCACCACCGAAGAGCACTAGAAAAGCGCAAAAGGGACTCCACAACACAATGTCCACAAATGTAACAAGGAAACCGCTCAGGAACTGCCGCACGGGAGAAGAGTCAAATGAAACACACTGATTGCCGGTACATGTTGAAAAGGTTTATTCATTTTTAATCGTATCCTTGGTTTACACAAACTAAACTTGCACTTTCCGCTCGATTAGACGGGACGTAATTAATAATTCTTGGTATTACTTTTAAGCGATAACTCACGACAAATTCTATTTACTTTAATTATTACAAACCAATTGCGGCACAAACTCGCCAAACAACTGGAAACCGACAAGTTCGAAACACCTCTCACGACTCCGGGTATTATCGCGAGTCCGCAGCGCTACGGACAGCGGGAGTGGCATGACTATTGAGGTCAGCGAATAATACAGGACTCAGCGATAATCATCTCGTGCAGAGATGATTCGCTTATGGGGTGAATTTGTGGTGTCGTGATAGATATCCTCTCCGCTAAGGATATCGTTTTTACCTACCACCAGAGAAACGTAAAGTCTCTCTTGGTGGAATAGGAAACCAGATCTTGTAATGAAGATCATGGTGGTATGTGTGCGATCGTTCAGATCTGAGTTGTTTACACGTGTTCGAGGGCAATGGGTAAACGAAGCAGACAGGCGGCAAAGACAAAAGGGAGATATGACCAAATGCGCTGTTGGTAATGCGGTTCATTATTTACGCGATGCGTTGTCGCTATTATCGACGTTGGGAAAAAAGGTGCTAATGGGATTAGTGGCCGAACGAATCCCTTGCATGCCTTTGTATATGCCGGGTAAATAGCTACGGCTGGGAAAGAAATTGCCGATTGTTTGTCAGTGGAAAAACAAACGATGAGTTGGATCTTATGCATGCGTAGAAATATGGTTTATGGCATCTGTAAAATCAAGCTGTCCAACATAGGATTTTAACACAGACAAAGGGTGCCGACTGGCTTGGGATTCATGATGCCATATGCACTTTAAAGAATTATTTCTAGGAATTTTATCTAACGCGTTGTATGCATTAAATGTCCTTGTAGAAGGAAATGTTTCAGGTATGCGGTGGAGATTGCGGTGCAGGTGTGGGAAACTGAAATTTGCCTGGGAACCGAAGTTACCGAATAGGTTTTGGGATACCTGAAAAGGTAGAATAGAAATCTTACAGGAAATTATATGCGAAGAGATGCATGAACGTGTTTTCTTTTACAGGGACTTTTTAGATTATACCTTAGATAATGCTAGATGCGTAAAGCATTTAAGGTGCTAATCCGATTGCATTAGCGAAATTATATGATTGGATGGAAGTTATGGGGATTTGTTTAGGTAAGTGAACCGTAGGGTTTGGCGGAACCGCCACAGGTTGCCATCAAGAAGTTTTAAAAATATTCGATTTTATTTTTCATTTTTTGATAGCTTATAATGTAGAATAAGTCTCCAAAATCGGTTGTGCAAAAATAATTTTATAAAAATGTTACAGCATAAAAAGATGCGTCACCTTTTTAGTTTTGTTTAGAGCGTCCCACGCAGACGCTCTAAGCAAAACTTTACAGGTCTATTGTACAATTGCCCTTTCGACGACCGGACTTTGTACAGACAATTGCAATCAGCGCTACGGTGGAGACCGATTGGGTACCCTTTTCTCGAATCGTCACGCTTCGTCATCTATTATATTGACAATTTTTAATTCAAGAAAAATACACATGTCATTTTTGGGTCTCTATATAAGAAGAACCTCCCCTCTAAACACTATATCCAGATAAAAAAACAATAGTTCTGCATACATAACTGTAGTTAACTTTACCAAGTTTTGTAGTATTTATTAAATAAAAAAAATTTCCCTCATAGGTTGAATCTTATAAAATATGCACTCGCTGAGGTCAATGACTACATTTTTACAATCAACCACCATACATCACATAAAATATTCTAGTCATGGTTTTATGTTTTTGTTTGTGGCTTAAGAAAAGCTGCTAATTAATGAGTACAAAAAAGTCGTTAAATGTCTGTCCACGTTTGATTACCATACGGGTTTTCCATCACTTCCGGAGTAAATCGGTGTATCGAAAACTTAAATAAATGTCGTCAATCGACAAGATAAGTCGATAGAGTAGGCAACTTTCTCTGCATTTCTTCTTGAAATAAGGGGATATAAGAATTTGTTGGCATTCGTATCGTTCCCTAAGGTAAAATCAGTATAATGTTATTCAAACAATTGTAGATTCAATTGATAACCATAAAGACTGCATCGATCATGTTAATTTCGGCGTCTGGTATCTTGAAAATATCTAGATAAATCTAATTCTAAGGCGATAAGCAAACAATCCGTTAAAATCCATTAAAAACTTCGATGGCAAGATAAAATATATGGTAACGACGAAGGTAAGTGGATCTCAGGGAGCACAGATTATATAAAAGACATCGGAAAGATATTTGAGAATATTAAAGGGTTTAAATATCTAGGAACAATAGTAATAGTAACGAAATATCAAAAGAAATAAACAATAAGTTGCATTCCGGCAACGGTGATTGGGAAGCAGTTACCAAAGTACTAAGCTCCATATATACAGGGTGTCCAGTAAAAGCATGCCACCTTTGGAGGTGATTCTTCATCACGTGATCTAAAAGAAAAACCATGTATTAGTAAAAGTTGCGCGGTTTTTGAGTTATTTGGGTGTTTTTCAAAATGTCGGACACCTTGTCGTCGCTTTCTCCATATTAGGATATCTATTGTCATATTTTGCTTTTAAAAGATAAAATTTCTAAAATAACCGGCGCATCGAATGAAAAACAGCTATTTTGACTTCACTTAAAATGATCGTGATGAAAAAGAAAAATATTTCTCAGCTTTTACTTTAGCAAATTATCATCGGTCGACTTTGAGTTACTGTTCTGAACAAAAAAATTACTGGACTGCGATTACAATTTACTATTACTATTTATTCGCCTATAAGAACCCGGAAGCTCATGACCTCACCGACTCGGCTGCGCCATTCCTCCCTGTCCTGTGCAAACTCCTTCCAGGCTTGACCAGTCGATCCGATCTCCTCAAGTTCAACGCTTACATTGTCGTCCCATCTTCGTCGCGATGGTCCTGCCGGTTTCTTTTCCGTTGGTCTTCCGTCAAGAATTCTGCATACGGTCCTATTGTTGCCCATTCTCGCCACATGTCCGGCCCATCTTAATCTTCATGACCTGATTACTAGCACTATTGTAGGTTTGGGGTAAAGCTCTTCCAATTCCTAGTCATGGAGTTTCCTCCATTGCCCTGCCTCTTCATCATACAATATTTACCGCCAAAGATACTCCTTAAAACTTTATTCTCAAAAAAGCGGAATTTGTTTTCTTCCCGTTTTGTGAGAGCCCATGCATCGCATCCCAATAGAACAATCGGCATGATTATGGTTCTATAAACACGGAGCTTTATATTACGTGTTAGCAGTTTTGATTTCAGCAGTTTACTGACTGCGTGCCAACTAGAGTTGCCGGAATGCCGCCTTTTATGAATTTCCTTCGACATTTCGTTACTGGCCGTCAGTGTTGTTCCTAGATATCTAAGCTTTTTAACTTTTTCAAATATCTTGCGACTGACGTTTATATGTATTCCCTGAGGTCCATTTGCTCACGTTGTAATCATATATTTTGTTTTGTCTTAATTTATTTCTAGGTCCAACTCTTCCGCCGTTTGGATGATGATTTCACAGTTTTTACTTACTGTTTCTAGATTATCGCCCAAAACGGCTACGACATCCCCATATGCGAGCAGTTTTGTGAAACCGTTCAGGAATGATACAGCCAAGTTGTTGCCTTGTACCTTTCTGATGACTCGAGCAAAAGATTAAAAAGACATGGTGAGAGGCCACCCCCCTGATTTATTCCGTCGCGGATATTAAACGGTTCTGAGAGGTGGTTTTCTATTCTAACTCGCCCTTTATTTTCGTTCATGTAGATTTGAATGAGGGCGGCATATTTTGTCGGGATTACCAGCTCAACTACAATGTGGTAGAGTCTTTGCCTTGCGACTGAGTCGTAGGCTTTTTTGAAGTCAACGAACAGTTGCTGAACCGTCTCTCCGTATTCCCACTTCTTTTCCAGCAATTGCCTTATTGTGACCATTTCGTCGCTCATTGACCGGTTCCCACGGAATCCGCACTATGTCTTCTGCGTACGGTGTGGTTCTCGTCAGTATGACATTTGTTAGTATTTTGTATGTGGTTGGAAGCAATGATATTCCCCTGCAGTTTTCGCAGTCAGATCTGTCACCTTTTTTTTTTTGAAAATGGGAACGACTATTGAGGTTTTCCATTCTTCCGGAGTGACATCCTTATCCCATATTGTTTTGATGAGTTGGTGGATCTTTTGGGAGGTTGCCTCTCCTCCATGCTTCACAAGCTCTGCCAGTATGCAGTCGACTCCGCGGGGCTTGTTGTTTTTCAATCGATTTATTGCGTCTACAACTTCGTTGAAAGAGGGCTCTGAAATCTGAGGCTCGGCCGTATGTACGTTTGGTGCGTTTATTTGGGGTTAATGGGTGCGCACGTTGAGCAGACTTTCGAAGTACTGTGGGGGGTAAAAGTCGGTGTGCCGGCACGGGAAAGGGTTCACTAATATCCCACCGTGAATTATTGTTTACATCCAGAGAAGATGAAACGGCAGTTGATCAAATTGTGGAGCGGACACAGAACAGAAAAAAATAAACACTCAGATATTGTTTGTATAAATGATTTTTTATTTTACTTCTTCCTTTTTATTGTTCCTTCGTTTAGATAATTTTAACAAAATATTTCAAAATGAACTATGTGCACTTCATTTGTAAAATATATATATATATATATATATATAAAATATCTTTGCTGACGGAAAGGGTCGAATTCTTTGTATGCATGGTTATATGCTGGAGAATTCGATTCATGGCGGCTAGACGCTAGATGCGTAAACTGCTTTGTCGATTGGACAAAAGGCTGCCGAGACTGTGTATAAGCCAGGAAAATGTGGTGCGCACGTGTGTGGCAGGGTACGCTGGCTGACATGGGCGCCGTTAAGTTTTTCCAATTATGATGCATGTATGCAAAAGAATTCTTTTCCAGAAAATGTTAATGATGTATTGGTGCATGAATGTTAATGAATTCTCTACAGGGAGCTTTGGGTGAGGTTCATTAAATGTCCTTGGGAAGGAAATGCTTGCAGGTAACTGGCGGTTGGCAAGGCTTGTTGTAATTGTGGGTGGTTCTTTGCGTAGCTTTAAAGAACCTCCACAGTACTGCTTCCATCTTGTTACGATATTGTTTGCTTCTGTGACCAGACAGCCATTTGCGTCTCGAATTATTTTGGCTCTCCCTCGGTAGCCATTTCTAATTGCATTTATGTCAGCATACATACGAGGGTTGCCTCTTATGGTTCGGGATTTGGCAACCCTAGTGTTGCAATCCGGCAATTGACAGCTCTGTCGTAAAGTTGGACATTTTTGAGGTTATACGCACTCAGAACGTTTTGACATACGAGCGCTATTTGTGTTGTTTACAGTAACTTAAAAGATTCATCTCGGCCCAAACATTGAATTAAATCGTCAACATTTTCGTGCGATTATTTTTTACAACTTTCGGCGTGGATTAACTCAGCAACAGTGCATGGATGAACTTAATTCAATTTTTGGCGATGAAGCTCCATCAAGGACCAGTGTTTATCGATGGTATGGTGAATTCAATCGTGGTCGTAGTTCACTCCAAGATGAATTTCGTGAAGGTCGTCCAAAATCAGTTGTTGTTCCGAAAACCATTGATGCTGTGCGCGAACTGATATTGGAAGATCGTCATGTGACCTATCGTGAGATTGAGACAACCTTAGGCGTTAGTGGGACCAGCATACATTCAATATTGCATAAACATTTGACCGTCAAAAAAATTTGTTCGCGTTGGATCTCACACAATTCGTCAATCGCCCAAAAAAAAGGCTCGTGTCAATTGGTCGAAAGAAATGCTCAAAAAATACGGTTGCGGTGCTTCGAAACACGACTATGACATCGTGACAGGTGATGAATCGTGGATTTACGCGTATGAGCCCGAAAGTAAACAGCAGTCGACTGTCTGGGTGTTTCAAGATGAGCCAAATCCAACAAAAGTTGTTCGCGCACGAAGCACTTCCAAGCAGATGGTCGCCTGTTTTTTCGGAAAAACTGGACATGTCGCAACCGTACCACTAGAACAACGCAGAACAGTCAATTCTGAGTGGTACACAACCATTTGTTTGCCAGTGGTCTTCCAGGAAATCAGGAAAACCAACCGCCGAAGACGGATCACTCTTCACTACGACAATGCGAGCTCTCACACATCGGCTGCGACAACTGCATTTTTGAGCACCCAAAACATCGATTTGATGGGTCATCCGCCGTATAGTCCTGACTTGGCACCAAATGACTTCTTTTTATTCCCATACGTAAAAAACAAACTGAGAGGTCAACGTTTTTCGACACCTGAAGAAGCGGTTGCTGCATTCAGAATGCATGTGTTGGAGATACCTCAATCAGAGTGGCAAAAGTGCTTCGACAATTGGTTCAAACGCATGCAAAAGTGTATAGATCTTCATGGGGAATATTTTGAAAAACAGTAAAGTGATTTTTGATGATCAATATTTGTTTTTGTTCTCTAATCCCGAAATATAAAAGGCAACCCTCGTACCTTTGATGTTCTTTCCTCTGGTATTTTCTAGAATTTTTTCGATCCGAGTTTTATCCCATTCCCGTCTTTTACGTTTGGAAATTCTCGTTGTCTCTTTCCGAATCGTCGCGTTTCATTCTGCGTTGACTTCATCATATATTTCTAAGTGGATCACTCTGAGGCGTTTACGTTCTTCGATCTTCACCCTGCACTCATCGTCAAACCAAGGTTTGGACTTAATTGGTTTCTTAAATCCTAGTACCGTTTGGGCTGTTTGTTTGATTGTGTCTCTGATCGATGCCTATTTAGTGTCCACATTATTGGTTTGCTCTTCCTCGCTATTCCCATTCTCTAAGATGCAAAATCTATTCATTAGTTCGTCTTGATATTCTTTTGCGCAGGTCTTTTAGTTTATCAGTGTCGAACTTTTTGCTCGTCTCCCGTGACTGCCCAGTTGGCTTTGCTGCGAGCCGGCTCCTAATTTTGCCCATCATCAGAAGATGATCGGAGTCGTAATCTGCTCCTCTATATGATCTTACGTCAAGGATGTTCGAGTTGTATCTTTTGTCTACGAGGAAGTGGTCTATTTGGTTACGCGTTGCGCGTCGGGTGAGATCCATGTGGTCTTATGAATTCTTTTGTGCTTGAACATCATGCTTTTCACTACCAGATCGTTTGCCGCTGCGAACGTGATACTTCGAATTCCATTATTATTTGAAACGTGGTGTAGGCTTTCTTTACAGGTATACCTCTAGATGCAAACCATCCGATGGTTACGGTGACGCTTAACACCCTGGATTAGGGGGCTGGCAGATCGTTGTCTGTTACTCCTCGGTAGCCTGTCTGACATAGATGGCCCACTGGAAGCGTATCCTTCCGTCAGCATAGCCTGGGTGATTTATTGTAATCTAAGCCCCTGCACCACGTCAAGGTGTCTACCAAGCGGATGACTGGACTGTGATGATAAATTAATTTTAAAATGACAGGAATATGAAGAAGGATTTTAGGAAGGTGCTACAATTTTAAATTATCTGAGCAAACAAATGGAATTGCTATTTTTATTTAAGAGGGGCGAGCTCGTTTTATAAATTTATTCCACAAATTGAAACAAACAATAATTTTTATTTTAAACTATTGTGACGCATATGACAATCAGTACTAGAATATTCTAGAAAGTCCAAAACAAAGTACTAGAATATTCTAGAAAGTACTGGAAAATTGGTGACTATTAACAGTACAAAAATCGAGGCTATGGAACGGACGGAAACGAAACACCGAATCAGAATGAGGTATAAATACGTCACAAGCAGATCGAGTAGTAAGTAGTAAGAAGTAAGCAGGAAGAAATAAGAAGAAGAAGTAAGCAGTGAACCAAGCGATAAGTAAGGAAGCTATAAGTCAAGAAATGGTTAAGTGTACGATAAAAGTAACGGTTGTTATTAACAGACTAATAGAGTGTTTACATTAATTCAAAATCGATTTAACGGCTCTTATTTATTAAAATAATTAATCCAGCGAACCCTAAGTTCGCTACACTATTATATTTATATTTGAAAAAAGTTGTATTTTATATTTGCACAAAGTTTTATAATTAAATGCCCGAAATGTTTTCCAGCTCCTCCAATATATGCTCGACATTATTATTATTACGAGTATTATTATTTACTGGCCTGTAGGAACCCGGAAGTTCATGACCTCACCGACTCGGCTCCGCCATTGTTCCCTGTACTGTGCGCTCTCCTTCCACGTTCGATCATCCAATCCGATCTCCTCGAGGTCCAATCTAACATTGTCCTCCCATCTCCGTCGTGGCCGTCCTGTCGGTCTCTTCCCCGTTAGTTTACCGTCAAGAATATATGCTCGACATCTACTCAAAAATGTCCTTTTACCGGTTCTCAGGGCTGCTTGATTGATCCGCCGTCGTGGCTTCTCGTTTTTGTAGATCGGTTTAACGTGGACTATAATTTATTATTAATATTATAGTGACCGAGGAGACCACAAAATTTCATCTATCTATTACGTTAGGCCTAGTTTTGATAAGCTCGCACCTCGATACCATAATGCACAGGGCAATCGTTATTTGGTACCTACTTCATTCGTCTCATATCTAAAGGAAAATCTTCTATCAATATCGGTAACTGATTTTGCATTGATTTCAAATAATTTTGCGAGTTCAAAGTAGGAGGCAGTTCCACTGGGCCCACAATTTGCAAATTTCAAATTCCTTATCATACTTTTATTGTAAACTTTTTTTATGATCTATCTTCTCTGATTTCATGAAGGTTCTCCATATGCCAACTGTGAAGGTTGTTCGCATCTTTCATACAGGCGAACTCATCCGATCACAAAACTTTGTTGAAGAAGGCAGAGTCTTCTTAGTGTTTATGCAGCAGTGGACTACAGAAATGTACTCTTTTTGAGAAACCCCTAAATAGAAGACTTAACAAGATCATATTTAGTTTTTCTGATAGGTTATGAGGTAAGGAATCTATCAAAATTTTATTTCGCGAACTGAAGAGCAAGGAAGCTACCGTCGCAATCATAGGAAAGTCAATATATCTTAACAAATGATTGTTTCTGTTATTACACTACAATGGTTTCGGGTGCATTTTAGGTCAGCGAAATCATTGAAATGTTTGTTTGCGGAAGGGGGGGTAGAAATGTTGTTCCTGTGAGCGGTAAACCTCATGCATTGTTAATCATAAACCCTATATATTTAGTCTTCATTGAAATTTAATGTGGTTGTTGGTAATCAATGGCACCCATACATATATCTAACCATAACTGTTACCGATATTTCCGATTTCAACCTGCCTGGTTATAAATTATTGTCATTGACTCAGTGTTTTGGAGGCAATTTTCGACGACTTTTCGTACACTTCGGCTGGTATTTTAGACATATCTTGACGAATGTTGGTTTTCCGCTGCTGAAGACTGAGTATTATCCGCGTAAACATGGTATCTCGCTTAGTCAGTAACGCCCCTGACGATAGTGGAGAGAAAGCGAACCGAACCGACGCTATGACGGTTGGAATCACTAAAAGATAGAACCAAAGTCTCAACACATCAGACCACTGCCGCGTGTACAAATCCGATTGTTAACTGATGTGAAACTGCTACGGTACGGGGTTCTGATACGTTGATCATTTGAATTTTTCTATCGGTGTTGTTCTTCTTCACTATTAGTTGGGTATTGCGTGTGTATCTGTAAAAAACGACACAAGTCAGATTAAAAACGCAAATTTGACGGCCTCACATCATGTAATCTCTGCGGCCAAGTGAATTGATGTACGATTACCTACTCGTAAAACGTAGCAACGGTAGAGTAACCAATTTTGTAAAAACGTGAACACTTCTAATGTGTTGCTTGGCAGATAAACGATATATCTTAAATTAAATAAATTACAATTCTCATTTGACAGCTTATAAAATTATCAGAGGTATATTCTTCGAACTACAAACTGGATAGTTACAAACCAACAATTTGTGCATTGAAGGGGAGCCTAATCCCCTATAGCCATGAAGCGAAAAAAGACGCTTTTTCTGGTTACTTTTTTTTTTGTTGAAAAAAAAAGTTGAATATATTCATTTAAAAATGTTTGCATGATATTATTATTTGAAGGATAACTAATTATTTTTATTGTTATTTGAAAGATAATTGACTATTCTTTTATAAAAAAATATTAATTATTACAAAAGTTATTAATAATTAATACTCGAGTCTTAAAACAAAAATCAAGCCAGGATCATCTCAAATCAAAAAGCGAAAGAGATTCTGTTTGTATAATATATCACTAAATCTCGGGGATGACGAAGTATTGAAAAAAAATTAAATTTTGGATTTTTCAGAATCACGATTTTCGTTAAAAAATCGACAATTTTCTTATCAATACAAAATTTTAAATTCTGAAATAACCTGGTATTTCCCCTGCATATTCTTTTTACGTTTGAACTTTAATATAATTACTTGATATTTATATCAAAATTATATTAAACTCAAATTATCCCTTTCAAGAATACTTGATCTAAATAACTTCGCTTAACTTTTTCTTATTCTCGACTAAAAATTCAAAACTAAGTTTTAAATCAATTGCCTTAACTTTCAATTTTTCACTTGACAGGTAAACTTTGGTGGTGAACATTTTTATAGGAACCGAACGTCAGCGTTAGCTATAAAAATGTTAAGTCAGGCGTTTCACAAGTGTAATTTAAGCAAAAATGAAAATTAGTTAGAGCTTTACATATCCAGGAAAAGTGCTTGTACGACCACGATGGGATTCAGTAAATCAATAAGTTATTGTTGATTTCGGCGGAGTAAATTCATCATAATATCTGTCAAAGCATTCTACTTTGAAAAACAATGCCACAATTTTTTTCCATTGCAACACAAAGAATAATAGTTGTTTACTTCAAATGATAATCTCTCACGAAATACCGCTTGAAATCGGTTTTAATTTTTTCATCAGCGTTTGGGAGTTGGCAAATCATAAAAATAGTATTAATTTTGAATCTAATGATGTCATCTATATATCAGATCAAGGACTTATTGAACAGTCTAAAAATACAAATAAGGTAACAGATCGAACTTCTTTTTGGTAGAGATTTGCTAATTCAATATAATATACAATTACAATTTGTACAATCTTATAATAAATGGTAAATCCATTTTTAAATATTTTTATACAATAACTGATTAGCCCCTTCACAATAAACGATACATTATCTGGAATAGTTCGAGACCTTCATGGCGTACAATTATTTTGTAACCCATAAAAAGCAAACATTTATATTTCAAAATAATCATCATATAAGAAAAGTGTTCTACGTCTTTATACTTTTATTTCTGTTGTATCCCCTGATTGCAACCAACTTTAAATTAAATCGTGAAAAGAATTATGTCCGTGACCTTGTCTATTCTATGGTACCGACCAAATAAATTTATAAAAAAATGATTCCCAAAGGATGGATCCATACCTTTTTAAAACCGCTCAATAATGCTCTTGCTCTATATTGTATTCAGCCATATAAGGTACAGTGCGTCAGATATTTGTTCCACGGTAGACAAACAGGTTGCTGCCATATCCTCAGATCAATCCATTTCTTGGGCACAAATACTTTTGTGTAAAATGTGTTTAGTAATTAATTGACAGAGTAACTTTTCCAAGCTCGGGATGAAAATACGAGTAAAACGTTATCCATGACCACAACTTAAGAGCCATCACTGATTGTAAAAATCCAACAAAAGGCGAATTTTCTTGGATTTCTTTAACTATGTAATAAAAACTAAGCAGAAAAGAATAAGATAAAAAAATGAATCCCAACTTAAATTGTCTGACAACAGCCTTCACACAAACGTACTGCGATTCGTGGCTGACACTCCAGCTAACCGACGAATCCAACTAGATGCCCAGTCCAGTATCCTCTCAGAGAAAAATGCAAGATCCATCATTAATGGAAAATTGTATAGTATCAACGTAGCAACGGGGCACAAGTAGAGACAGTGCAACAGAGTCTGCCCCGGGAGCGTAGTCTTGAACGGAGAATGTTATACCTTTGGCCTACATTGCAGTCACCGATAAACTTGGCTTGGAGCGAAAACCTCTAGATTTATTGTGAACTTGACCAGCAAAGGAAGATTGCTTTTTCAATCATTGAAACACTGCGCGTGGACTGCAGCCGTGCGGATTAGATATTGTGGTCTATACCAAAGTGAATTGATTAAAGAAGTGGTAGAAAAACGGTTAACTCGATGGATAAATTGTTATTGATTGCGGCTAATTAATTGAGGCGAACGGAATGCATTTCGCTATAAAGATGACGACACACAAGCTGAGTTTGTTCCATATCTGTTCTCTAGGTGTAGGTTTATCTGTCGACTACTTTAGTTTTGTGATCCTCGCGGTTATTTCATTATGCTGCGGTTAGAACGATCGGGTCATATACCATTATCAAAGGATTTTATAAAAGTGTTTTGCAAGTAGTGGCCTTTTGTGAGGTTGACATGAAAAGGGGGTTTTGTCTGATCTACTCTTCAGCAGCGAGGCACATCTATTGTATTTATATTTCAATATATAGACTTTTTGCTACTTGGAAGATAGATGTACATAAATTTACCGAGATGGTTTTGCTGTTTTTCTTTCCTTTAGATAATTTCATTTCAGGTGTCAAGTTCACGTGTCGGGTCATATTGGTTTAGATCTGCTATACCGACCATATTCAACTGAACCCGAATGAGCAAAACAATATATATAAACTGAAATATACTGTGGACATAGGGCAGATAGCATTATACACTTACATTATACATTAATTATGAGACTTATCTCAAATCTACTGAGTTTATGATGTTTTTACCACGGTCACACAAGCTGAGGATAGTGACCGACTATTACACCACTAAATTTTCTATTATATCTGAGAATCAATGAAAACATCACATTACCAAATCAACCACTTCTTGAATAAATCTAGTACGACTTCCAAACTATGACGACTATCCGCAGAAACAGTATTTTTTAATAATATGCGCTAAAGATAATCATCATCATCATCGGCACTACAACCGGGATACGGTCTTGGCCTTATTTAACAAATCTCTCCACCGATCCCGATTTCGACCCGATGTCATCCAGTTTGGCACTCCCAGGCTCTGGGCGTCCTGGTCTACGCCATCCCTCCATCGCAGGCAAACTCTGTCGCGCTGTCTCCTTTCATACATCCTGCTGCAAAGGACTTTCCGGGCAGGCTCCTGTTCGCTCATTCGAGTTAGGTGTCCCGCCCACCGGAGTCAACCGAGCTTGATTTTTCTTACAACATTAGCTTCAAGGTAAATTGCGTACAACTAATGGTTGTAGCGTCTCCGGGATCGTCCTCCCCCACATACGGGGCCAACAATTCTCCTTAAGACCTTCCTCTCGAACGCGGCTAAGAGTTCAGACTGCCTTTTATTGAGCACCCAGGTCTCGGATCCATACATATGTACTGGTAAGACCATGGTCTTGTACAGTAGTAGCTTGGATGTTCTGGATAAATTTCGGGATTTAAAAAGCCTTAATAGACCATAGTAGGCTTTGTTGGATTTGACCAGCCGTTCGCGTATTTCTTCTTCCATATTGTTATCGGCTGATACTATTGACCCAATGTAGTTAAAGGATTGCACTACTTCAAATTCTTGCTCCACTACCATGATAGTTTGACCAACGTTAGGTTTTCTCTTCGCAGAAGTTGCCACCATGTACTCAGTTTTCCCCTCATTAATGTGCAGTCCCAGTTTTTGTGGCGCCTGCTCGATCTGAGTGAATTAGACCGGTAAAGCCGTATCGGTTCTACCAATGATGTCGATGTCATCTGCGTAGGCAAGTATCTGGCTGGACTTGGTGATAATAGGCCCTCTAGTTGTGACGTCAGAGTCACGGATTGCTTTCTCCAACGCCAGGTTGAGGAGATGGCAGGCCAGATCGTCTCCTTGTCGGGGTCTATTAAAGATGTTTATTGGTTTGGCAAGCAATCCCGCTATTTTTCTTGACTAGTTACGTTGGTCATGGTCAACCTACAAAGTCGTAGCAATTTGTTTGGAACGCCGAACTCTCTCATGGCATTATATAGTTTTACCCTGGCTATGCTGTCGTAGGCGGCCCTAAAGTCTACAAATAGATGATATAATGGAATCTGAAATTCCAGATATTTTTCCATCGCCTGCCTAAGGGTGAATATCTGATCAATCGCTGATTTGCCTGGGATGAAGCCACTCTGATATTGACCAAGGATGACTTTAGCGTATGGGACTGTCCGATCTTGTAGAATAGTGGAGAGTATCTTATAGGCGATACTCAGCAATGTTATACCCCTATAGTTGCTGCACAGCGAGATATCTCCCTTCTTATCATCATCATCATCATCGGCACTACAACCAGGAACCGGTCTTGGCCTTATTTAGCAAGTCCTGGGGCTTGTTAAATTTTCCATAATGATTTATTTTTTCTGGGCAAGGTCATTAGTCTTGCGCCAATCTCCCTTCTTATGTATAGGGCAAATTATTCAACGACGCCAATCTTCCGGCATCTCCACGTGCACCACGATCTCATGAATTGCCACCATGTACTTAGTTGTCCCCTCATTAATGAGCAGTCCCAGTTTTTGTGCCGCCTGCTCGATCTGGGTGAAGTATTCCTGTACAGCCGATTCGGTTTTACCGATGATGTCGATGTCATCTCCGTTGGCAAGTATCTGGCTGGAATACCGAACTCTTTCATGTCATTATATAGTTCTACTCTGGCTATGCTGTCGTAGGCGGCCTTAAAGTCTATAAATAGATGATATAATGGAATCTTAAATTCCAGACATTTTTACATCGCCTGCCTCAGGGTGAATATCTGATCAATCGCTGATTTGCCTGGGATGAAGCCTCACTGATACGTGCATCACGATCTCATGAATTGCGTGATGGAACGCTGTTCCTCCCTATTTGACCAGCTCAGTTGGTATGCCATCAGCTCCAGGGGCTTTATTTGATTTGAGCTGTCTTATGGCTTTTAATGTTTCTTCAATGTTTGGTGGCGGCAGCATTTGGTCTTGATCTTGAATTGGTGGAGCCTCCAATTCTTCTGTGAGCTGACCATTTAGCAATTCATTGAAGTGCACCTCCCATCGCTCCAGAATGCCTTCAGGATCGGCAATCAGATTACCCTCGCTATCCTTGCATTAAGTGCAGCGTGGTGTGTACCGCGTCATACTGCGGATTATTTGGTAGAACTTCCGCGCCTGGTGTGGACCTCGCTCTCTACTTTTCTCTACTCACAGAAAAGGGTTTTTTCCCAGGTACTTTTATTTTGTCTGCGAAGCCTTTTTTCAGAGCTTCTGACCTCTTTGTATCTCTCCTCGCATACCCGCGTCCTATGAGACTGCTGCATTGCCCGGTATGCAGCATTCTTCCGTTCAGTCGCTAGTTTGCACTCATCATCAAACCAGTCGCTCCGATCTCTACGACTACTGCCTAAGATGGAGTTGGCAGTACTAACGACAATATTCTTAAGGCGGGTCCATTTCTCTTCTACGCCCGGCATTCTGGCTCCAGGACTTACTCTCCCTCCGTCGAGCTCTTCGAGGGCGAGTCTTAGCGCGTGACCAAAGGTGACACTGGTACTCTGATTGCGTAAGGCAGCCGTTTTGATGCGAACCTGATCCGCGGAGGCAATATGTCTCCGTAAGGCAATCCGCGCTTGAGAAACTGTACCAACAAGAAAGTGATCCGAGTCGACGTTGAGACCTCGGTACGTTCGTACCGTCATCAGGCTCGAGGAGTGACGGCGATCTATCAACATGTGGTCAATTTGGTTGCGAGTGGCTCCATCAGGTGATACCCAGGTGGCTGGGTGGATATCTTTACGCGGAAACCTGGTACTTGCAACGACCAAGTTTTTGGATGCTGTCAGTTCGATGACTCGTAGTCGATTGTCATTAGTGTTCTCATGCAAACTATGGGAACCTGGGTAGTGCCTGAAAACCGGCTCCCGACCTATTTTCGCATTCAAATCACCAAGAACGATTTTCGCATCGTATCTTGGGCAGGCATTGAGGGTCCGTTCGACGTTCTCGTAGTATTCTTCTTTTTCGTCGTCAGGGGACACCTCTGTAGGGCCGTGAACGTTTTTGAGGCTTATGTTCTTAAACTTGCCTCGCACGCGCAGAGTACACAGCCTTTCGTTTATTGCATTAGAGCCGATGATGGCAGGCTTCAGTTTTGGGCTGACTAGAAAGCCTATTCCGAGAACATGGTGTTTTGCATGACAGTTGTAATAAATGTTTCTTTGAATAACACCATTCCCCGTCCAACTTTTTTCTTGTAATGCTGTTATGTCAGCCTTATATTCGGACAGGGCATCGGCTAGCTGCTGTATAGTGAGCGGACGTTCCATGAAAAAATTTTCAAATCGTTTACCCATTTTCGTTTCCGTGGTCGTCGTCTTGTATCCGGTCCATATCCGAGGCTTGTTAAATTTGCTATAATAATTCGTTTTTACGGGCACGGTTATTAGCCTTGCGCCAACCTTTCTCTGGATGTCGCTGCATGCATTGGTTTACTACTTGGCGCGTGCCAAAGTAGCTATCCAGGGGTGTCACGGGGAGACTTCATGTCAAATTGGGTTCAACAGGGACAAGGATTGTCCTGGCCTTCGCCGGGTTGAAAGCAATCAGTGACTGTGCCCTGTATGTTCGCTGCCATCCCCCCAAAGATATTAATCATCATCGGCACTACAACCGGGATCCGGTGTTGGCCTATTTTGGCAAGTCTCTCCACCGGTATAATAATTTGTTTTTCCGGGCAAGGTTATTAGTCTTGCGCCAACCTTTCTCAGGATGAAAGCTATTAATACCCTTATAATATTACAATATACAGTGAGATGAAAAAGGGGAAAATATCGAAAGGATAAGAAAAAAGAGTACAATACCAACATGTTTCAACGTCAGTTGAACTTAATGTTAAGAATTGCCAATAGGTGCTCTTATAACATTTATTCCTTTTATAATTGATTCACACGTGATGCTGATTCTACGAATTATTAAGCCGAATTGTTTTAACTGAAAATTAAATCTGACGTCTGTTCTCTCTAGAGACGACGCCTTCTGAGGTGATTTTAATTTGAATATTTCCTTTTGGGGAACCCAAGTGATTTTATTTTGTATATTCCCTTTTATTGATTGTTGGGAACCCAACATGGTCCCCGTCGGGCACTAGTTGTGTATTATGCTCGTTGTGGTCTTGGCGATTCGTCAGGTAACTGCGGTTGTAGTTGATGCGGAACTACCGCGAATGAGGTAGCCGTAACGGCGGCTTTATGTTCTGTTGTTGAAGAGGACCTTTGGCGAATAAGTATGGTCGAAGTGTCACCGAACTGTTCCGCCGAACATTGTTCACGAATAGAGAAACAACCTGGAACACAGGGCCATTGTCACAAATAAAACGCTGAGAGATCTTTTCACTTTCTATTTTATTTTAAATGTTTTAGCATCTTTCGTCACACATAAACTTCAACGTATAAATCCGAATTACACGACAACCGACACACATTTCCTTTTTACGACACGGAAGGTTTACTATTACCTTTAATAGTTTCGCGGTGAGATACTCTATCGCAAGGGCGAAACGACGGATACCTCCTCGTCGAGCTCTCTCTCGTTCTCGACCTCCTCGGATGCTCGAAAGTTCAATCTCCACCGTTCGATACAGACCTCTCGTCCCGGTGGCGATCCCAATCAGACTGTCTGTCTGCCCACACAGATATCCAGATTCCAAACCGGTATCCGTATCTGTACGGAAAAAATTTTCTAATTGCTCTGCTAACAGAACTTCCGAATTTCTGTTAGCAGCATGTTATCACGTCCCAGGGGTGATTTTTCATTCCTGAAAGAAGAAACTCGCTCATCCTCGAACATCATTATCACCATCAGTGGTGGTGGTCGAAATTAAGTTCGACGGTTGTCGATTGTATGCCGCCTTATTTATATAACACATCTGGCGCTAAGGCCGAAAGATATCCTGCAATTTGCATGGTTCATGGGTTTTGTTTGACTTTTGTCAATACACCCGAAAGCCATTAGATCTTTCTAATGGGTGTGAAATACAAACAGACACCGTGGGATCGGAGTAGTTTCCTTGTAGGTTTTCAACCTCATACAATTTGAATTATCTCGTTGAGATAATTACGGTTGCCGTTTCTTTATGTTTGCCGATAGACTTGGTGGTCTTTATGGCAGCTACTCGCACGTGCATCGTTGGTCGGCTAATTTGCATTGCATAGACGTTTGAAATTGCCGATGTTATGGAATGTTCCTGGGAGCAGGCAGATTGAATGTTTCTTTTTTGTTTCAGGTATGATGACTTACGAATGTTGAGCTTGGCATTAAAAGCTTTGGGGACGTTCAGTTCCTTGCTTTTTGGTGTCGGTCTCAACGTTGGCTGCGAGTTGCAAGCTCTATGGTGGGACTTTGGGGGGCACGCGTCTGTGGGCGCGTGCAACGCTCTCAGGTAAGTAAGTTCTTTGAAGGTAGGAACCTTACCTGCGCGGAATTGTGCGTTCGTAGAACGCTACAGACCCACTAACGTTTTATTGTGTGAAGCAGCTCAGGTGATGAAGGTGTCTTTGTAACACCATAATTCTTAGCATGTGGTTGATGGGTAGTAGTCGCTTGTTGATGATTGTTATGAATTGAATTGAATGTGGATGAAGAACTCTTTGTCTGACTAAATGAATTATGAGTTAAGCTGCATTGGATTGTTGTAATGTAGAATCAGTGAATTGGATTTTCATTGCGATGAGGTTGTGAGAGGAACTGTTGATTTTGTCCTTGATGTTGCAATTGTTGAGGTTATTGTTGTTGTTGAGGTGGCGCGTTGAATGCGTGAATGCGTTTGTTGACTAGTAGGCCTGACAAGTGCTACAGAAGCGGTACTCTTCTTTGTATGTGAAATCGCATTCGGCGCACATTGATGTATTTGTTGATGCGGTGATTGTGGTACAGATTTGCCATACTTAATTGCCCCGATTGATTGATAGACTGATTAATATTTGAATCTGGAACAGATGATTCCGGTGAATGCGCATTCTCGCACTAGTTGTAACAAGTATATCATGTAGAGAATGGTCCAAACCGTTACTTTGGCCCAAGGTTAATGCTTCAATTCTGTGGGTAAAGGTTTAGTAGGTGCCAAGTATGACACGGGTACACTTAACCTTCCACTGTATTCTCCCGAAACTCGTTCTCCAGTATCCAATATACACGAATGAAGTTACAAGAAATAAAACGCTGGAGTTGTTGGTTATGGTGGTAAATCGTTCTTTATTGTTTATTGTTTTCACTTAAGGCGCAACAAGTTGCTGAATAATTGTTTGTTACAAATTACAATAACTCTTTTTTTAACTTGACAGGATTCATAGCTTTACAAATTATTAATCTTTTAAAATATCAAATCGTTGCACCACACGTTGCTGAATTATTGTTTGTTACAAATTACAAGAACTCTTTTTATAAATTGACAGGATCCACAGCTTTACAAATTATTAATCTTTTAAAATATCAAATTGTTGCACAACGAGAAGAAAACAAACACAAAGAGTCACACAAAGTTATACCAGACACCGCCTTAACACCAATTTCACGAGAACAGGTAACAAACAAGATTTTCTCCAGACACGGCTATTTCAATACCGACATAGACTCACGACTCTGACGAAGCAATCCTTGGGCACGTGTGTGCAGTTGGGCGATAAAAATCTGACTCTCCGATGCAATCCACGTTCGTCAGATTCAATGGTGGTGGATTACATCGGTGTGGCAGGAGCGAGTAGGCTCAACTTGGCGATGGCCAATGGGTGATCGCAAAAGGATCGAATGGAAGGGTTTCCGTATGACCGTATGGTCAAGTATGATGCCCCTTTCGCTCGAAGCATCAACCACGAACGATACTACACCTGAATCAACAAAGGGGCTGCAGGCTTTACTACGATGAGCGGTAGCGAAGTTCGCCGAAGGGAGAAATAGGTTTCTGTGTTTTAAATAAACAGAGACGCTATTTCGACGGCCATAAATCATTGATGACCTGCGCTTGAGAACGAAATACGTTTTTGCTTTAAGATACACAAAAACGCAATTTCAAGGGTCACGATAATATGCACATCGTGTTTACTCAGGCGTTCACGATAGTGCCGTTGTATGCTATACATTCTGGTGACGATAGGTCCGCCGAAAATTTGGGTCCTGTTTACTTGGCGGTGCCGGTACATGAGTATATTGGCGAGGAATTAGCCTTGCAGATGTGCAAGCGTACATCTCGCCCATGGTGGCCATGGACCAGCGGTCGATCAATAGGATAAACACAGTAGGGTTGCATCCAATTTGTTGCATGTTTATCGCTTATGCAACCGATCTGGGATAATCCGCTGCAGCTGTACAAGCAAGCGATCTGCCATGGCTTGATCGTGGGACCAGCGGTCGCTCGAGAAAAGCAAACACAGTGGGATTGCTTTGTATATGGTAGGCATGGATACCGGCAAGGGGACCAGGGAAGATTTCCTAATGGTTACAATGCAATGGTCATGGGTGCCGACTAGAGGAACCAAATATGTTTAAGGGAATACAACGATGTGCTTGATGCTGTGGCAATATGATGATCTTGCCATGGGGTGGTTTACAGGTAAATCACGTGATTGAAGGGTAGCTTAACGCTGCTGAATTAAGGAAAATGGGCGGTTCTCGGGATATATTAAAACAACCGCCACAATTCCCTGATTCGACAGAATATGACGGGGCTGCGGTTGTTCTGATGATGGCATAACAGCATCCACCTGCATTCGCAATGAACACTTTGATGTTCGTTGGTGACGGAGTTTAGATAGGTGTCCAACATGTTGTTTCTTGAAGATGTCCGTTGTTGATGAAGTTTCGATAATTGTCCAAACCTTGTTTGTTGAAGATGTCCGTTGTTGGCGGAGTTTGGATAGTTGTCCAAACCTTGTTTGTTGAATATGCCCGTTGTTGACGGGGTTTAGATAGTTGTCCAAACCTTGATTGTTAAAGATGTCCGTCGATGACGGAGTTTTGGATAGTTGTCCAATTAGATCCGGCTCCAGAGTACATGTCTGCTATTAGATCTGGCTCCTGGAAAAGCGCCCGCAAATAGATCTGGCTTCTGGATAGGCGTCCGCAATTAGATCCGTCTCAAAGGACGATGTTTCAACGTCCGTTGAACTTAATAGTCAGAATAGCGAATAGGTCCTTTATAACATTTGATTCTACAAAATTCAAAACCGAATTGAATTAAAATGAACATTCAATCTGGCGTCTGTTCTCTCTAGAGACGACGCCTTCTGAGGTGATTTTATTTTGTTTTGCACATTTCCTTTTATTAACTTGGGAACCCAACACAACATTATGTGACATTAAGCCAGTCACTGTTTCGAGAAAACAGCTTTCGATAATGAAATATAAACTATATTTAGCAAATGTTCAGCGTAGTACTCCATTGCATCAATAATTAGCCTCACAAAGCGGTAACTCAACAATTTGTTGCACAATTATTTTGCAAATAAGATAAATATAACTAAAGTATGGAACGTACTTACGATTTGTGTTGTTCGGGCAGTGTATACGATCCAGTGTCAGGTGCCTGTGCATCACAAGCTATTTATTGTGTACAATACGAGAAGACTCATTTTCCTAGGGGCCACTTGGCGATATTCGACATGGAGTCATACCGCCGTGACGTCAAGCAAATCCATCCTTTCCCCGTATTTAATGACCTGACCGTTCACCGTAAATTGTGGAAATGACGATCGGTTTTTTCTTCTAACCGTTATTTATCGCGTCGTTGTATTAAAATCGTCTATAATAATAAAGATTCCCCCACTTTTTTAAAATGAAAATAGAAATATCTAAATAACCTATATTTGGCCTTACTCTCATATTCCCCATGTTATACTACTTCCTGGTTCGGAAAGAATAACTGCATATAGTAACAACTGTCAAACTTGAGTGGCATTCAAATTGTGATGTGTTCAATTTGAAGCTTGCGAATTTACTACATGGATCGTTTTGTTACTGAAAACTACTGAAGAATTGGTTTAAAAAATACTGATTGTGATGTAGCCACGTTTCCTGTGTTACGAGTCGAATATGTTCGGCATAATCGTCTACCTTGTAGAAGCTGAGATTGTAGGGGATCTCTATACCACATGGAGAACCAACCCACAATTTCATACCTTATTTCGACCGCTTTCAGCGCGTCATTTCTACCCTTATTCCCCTTATTAGCTATTCCACCTGTAAATCATGTTAAATGGACGCATAACTAAACTCATTATCCTTTGCAGATAATGCATAATTGAGCTCAGCTATCTTTTCGCCATACGGCAACCCCCTTTCGCTAACCCATGAGATTTCCACCGGAAATCGCATCATGTCTGTTAGCAACGGCATAGTCTGATCAAACGACGCGGTTGCATAATCATGTAACCGCTGGGGAAATTATGAAAGCATTTAAGTTAGTTCCCATGACCAGATTTCCCTAGCCAACTCAGTGTCCTTTACACTTTCTCCAGACACTCCATTCGCTGGGGAACAATGCTCTCTTTTCGCACCAGCTTAATTTTCCTCTCCTTCACAGTTCTATCTTCGTTCAATGTACTCTGAGATCACCATATTCACCGAATTAGGTCAATGGGTTTCTCTCAGAGCTGCATTGATTCATGCACACACAACCAAACCCACCCCGAGATCATAGACTTTGTGTGTCTGTTCTCTTATTCTCCCATGTTCGTCGATTATCGAATTAACCGATGTAATTCACCACCCATCGACGGGCGTGGCAATGAGAGAGCAGAAGTATATTCTCTATTGGTTGTCTGGTGCAAAAATTAAATTACCCATCTTCATCCCTTTTTCAATCAGTCGACCATCAACCAAGTAAGTGGTTATTCATCTACCGCAGCGTAGATTGGTGCACACGCTCCAGTCAGAACAGGAGGTGTTGTTAAGTGTTGTTAGACGAACGTAGTGTCCCGGTAGTTAATCGAGAAAGAGAAACGCGGCGCCCTTCGAAATAGACTAATCGCGAATTATTTATTTTATAAAGCCTAGGGCAAGTAATAATAATTGAGAACAATAAAAACTATATTACAACAAACCAAGTGAATTTCATTCATTGCCTTTTTCCTGGATTTGTGGATATTCGACGAAACATTGATGGGGATTCAAGTGAAACCGTGCCCCTGTCTGGCACAGCAACTCTACCCCCACAAGATCATGCAATTAGACGTCGTTTTGTGTGGAGCTACGCGAAAGACCGCGCTTACGTCGATAATTCTCAAGGTTTCTAGTAAGAAACTAAAATTCATAAAGTCATGTCCAAGATACTAGGCGAAACGTACAGAAAAGTACTCAAAAATTAATCCGAAAGGATCGGGACCTGCAAGCGATGACCTACAACATTTAATGGCAAAGTCCAGACGATAAAATATCATCAAAATTCATTGTGTATTTTTTATGAAATTGGATATATTCAAGTACCAACGCAGGGGATTTAAAATTTCGTGGGATTCTTGATCTACTTTATACATAAGAGAGCCGGGATGGAATCATAAAAAGTTTTATTTACGAATGTACTCGTACAATATTATTTACCGGCTATGAGAATGATGTGGTTTTGCTGAGCAATGACTGAAAAAGAAATCATAAAATCGTGACCGAAATAACAGCGAAGTTTAATCTAAGACGTCGTAATCGAAATACTAAGCTAATGTCAATGACACATATGCATCAATCTATACTTAGCAGTGTCGGAAAAACCCGTTTGAGAAACTTAACATACTATATTTGAATATCTTGAAATGATATTGATAAGAAATACAAAAGAAGTTAATTAAAATACTACACTCCAGAAATGCTCATTTCTACTTTATGAATACATTATTGGAATCCAAGTCCTTATCGCAATATATCACAATACGTACTAATATTATAATGCGCGTGGTTTTATTTAGATATGAAACACGGTCACTAGCGAAAAAAACTGGGGAATTAGTTCCGCAAGGAAGATAATATGCAAGTAACGGCGACGGTGACTATATTATGATGACCGTGTAAGAATGAGGGATGACAGACGAGAGAATGGCATTAGATATTTAATAGAGGCTTTAGCCATCGCACATCAGTGTTCCAAAAAGGCTTTAATAGACAGTTCAATAGTATTTTTTACCTGTCATTATTCAAACACTAACAAATATTGTGTTGCACTTTCATGGAACGGCTTGGAGAGACTTTCTCAACGAGCAACACTATAACGTAACGTTAAAAATGTATTAATCTTTAGTTGACAATGGAAAAATGAAGCATAAGCCCTATATATGCGCAAGGTCAACTAGCAATTGTATATTATTGTGGCGGTCAGGCAACAAACCTATTGATTCCTTTCGGCAATGGAAAAAATCCTTCTTTGTATTTTTGAAAGCAGAAAAACGAATGTTTTTAATAAGTGTAGCTTAATTTATCGGATTCAGCCGCAAACTGTCGCAATCCAATAACTTCAGGGATTTCACCTCCTTAAACAAAAACAAAAAAAAATGAAAAGAAACGCTATATGCCGGTCAAAAAAATAAATGATATTTAAACATGTGAGACTACATACAGAGTGTTTCACTGGGTTTTGACAATTCTAAAATATAATAACTTGCTAAGTAATAATTGTAACGAAATGTAAATTTTAGGCAAGATACGAAACTCAATTAACGTCAATTATGAAATATGGCATCGGACAAATGTCGACCACCTGCCGCTACACAAGATTCAAAGCGTTTCACCTAAGTTTCAATCACTTTTTATATAACTTTTTTTTATATACTTCTCTCAGGAGAGGCGGACCCATAGCACCGACACAGCGCCCCGAGATGCCACAAAATAACCTTTGCGGTTCCCCCTGAACAGATGCAGGTTGTAACACTCCGGAAACCCTCGCACGGGGAGGGAACTCCGCAGTTTTCTCACTCTGTAACTGCTAGAGGAATCCTGAAATTTCATTACGAATTTAATTTTTTAATTGTTTAACTTCTCGATCGATCGGTGTACATTCTGCCTTTCAAATAAACCCATATATAAAATCTGGCGCGTTTAGATCAGGCGAGTGAGATTGTCATTGCAACCAAGGGGTTCGGAGACGTCTACGGCAACAAAACGGGGGGATTAGGAACGTAGACATCATCTCCGTATATCGCGCAGTGTTCACATTTCCGTCGAAGAAATAGGGTCCAATGGCACTCCACGATACAACATCTGTCCATACAGTTACTCGCTAGTCGTGCGGTTTTTTGGGGGTTTGTTGGCTTTCGATTTTATGCACTGGCAGTCTTACGGAAGATTTTTAACCCGATTCAATGTCGTTCCACGCCCAGGAATTGGAAGTCGCGGCTGAATCTTAAAACGTTTACTACGACAACAGTACGTGCTAACATTTGTTATTTGGTTGCCACGGGTAGCGTTCAGTTGCGAATTCGCTGGTTGTGTCCAGTTCGAATCTGCAACATTCCGCCCGCCTTCGCCAATCATTGGTGAATCTTCTGGCACCAGTGGTCGTCCGGAGCTTGGTCGGGGGGTTACGCCTCCAGTGAAAGGATGCCGATTGCTTTTTCCTTGGTCGATGGTGGTGGCTGGGTGTTGGCCTTGAAGCCTTTGGGCGACCAGGCTCCCGGCTCTTCAATTGCCCGATGTCCAAGCGGCGGTTCAGTGGGCGAGGGTCTGGTTTGATGAATGGTCCAGGAGAGGGTTCGGCGGTAGCTGGATGTATGTACCGGGTGTGTCTCCGCTGTCGACGTCGACGACGTTTCCTCGTTGTCCCCTGCTGGGATCTGTCCCTAGCAGTCGTGTGGTCGACCAGTTCCTCTGGGTCAGAGTTGTAAAGTTGCAACCCCGAGGACCGGTCAATTGGTGGTGTGCCCCACAGACCATGCATGGCGATTGTCCCCGTGGGGGCTCCGGCGCTGGTCCATGCATCAGAACATGGGTCGGGTTGATCTCTGGGCAGGCGGCACTTCGGTCAGCGGCCTGTTGATGCTCACTCTCTGGAATAGGATGCAGTTCCGTCTCTGGGCAGGCGGCGCTTCGATCGGCGGCCTGCTGATGTCTCTTCGTGCATCACACACGGATATTCAGTGCCCCAGAAACGAAGATTTTCCTTATTGACGTAACCGCTTAAGTGGAAATGCGCCTCGTCGCTCATGATAATTTTCGACACAAAATCCTCCCCAAAAACATCGACACAATTATTCCAGGCTCTTGCGGAGTATAGCACTCCATTGCATGTCTGTTTGTATACTGCGGCTGTCTAGTTCAAAAATCTCAAATATGATTGACATACGACACCATTTCTCAAAATTATAACGTCTTGCGATAGGGTGATTAATGTTGCGCCACCCTATAGTACCAACATGCATCATAAAAATTAAAATACGCTCCAATTGCGGTTCATATCCCGACGGCGCGAACTCGTTCCGTTACAAAGCGGGAGAACTGTGGAACTCCCTCCCCGCGCGAGTGTTCCCGGAGTGTTATAACATGCAACTGTTCAAGAAAAACTGCAACGGTTGTTTGGTCGCATCTGGAGGCGCCATACCGTCGCTATGGGTTCGCCTAACCTGACAAAAGTATATTAACAAAAAAAAACGGATCTTTTTTTTCGTCGTTATGTGCACACAAATTGTCACTTTTTCATGAAAATCAAAAAGCGATGATAGTGGTTCTCTTACTTCGAATTGTTTCATTTTTCGACGAAGTTCCTACGAGATTGAGATTCCAACAAAATAAACTCCCAGCCAAAGGTAACATTGTAAAAAATCGATCCCTACTTATATTAGGTGTACCACTTGGCTTCCGCTGTTTTTTTCCGAAATTCGAGGCTTTATTGTAAAAAAAAAATGGTTATACATTTATGATTCAAAGTATTGTCCATCGCTGGCCACTACTTTCGGGCAGCATACGAATCCATTCCTTCATATAATATTTCGCCAGATCCTCTGAAACACAATACAAGTTCTTTAGCAACTCTTTCGCTTCGATTCACATCGTGTGTATTCCTTTTCTTGCCTATACCTGTGGTATATATAATCCCTTTCATCATCATCATCATCATCATCATCGGCAGTACAGCCGGGATCCGGTCTTGGCCTTATTTAACAAATCTGAGGCTTGTTAAATTTTCCATAATAATTTGTTTCTCCGGGCAAGGTTATTAGCCTTGCGCCAAATATAATCCCTTTGCTGCTTCATACATTCACCGTATTTTGATGCCATATCTAGCTGGCTTTGTAGGGATATACTGAGTTTACTTTGTTCTCCTTCAGAAAAGAAAAAGTTTCTCGTCGATAGTAAGATATTGTTTGCAAATTGAAGCTAAATTTGCATTTAGTATGTTCCATATACCAGAAATCGGGTGCAACTTCATCTTTGGTTGCTCGTGTATAACGTGTAGTTTGATCAACAAATTGATTGATTGGAATCTTTACTCGTCCCATAGTTGCACGATACAAATGAAATGATGCTTTTTTCCACATTTCTTGTACATACAAAAATATCTACAAATACTGCAGATTGTCGCGGCACTGCAGTGATGAATGCATGAAATACACAGTGACGGGTATCGGTTCTTTGAACTGGGACACCTGTTGTGTGTCGTATCGGACTTTAGTGTTTAGCTTGAAATACCTTCGTTAGTCATAAATAAATGAACACATATCCGATGCATAAAATTATTTCAAGTTAAAGTGGAATTTTACCGACATATTCCCACCAGAGTAAACAATGTCTATTTATTTGGTCAGTAGCACAAGGGTAAACTTGAAAATTGGTTTTACTTTTGAGACATAGTGTTACATGCAAATGTTTTATAGTGCACACAGTAATGGGTCTTTTTATTTGGAAATAATATTATACACACATGATATATAATCATAATACTATAAATCCTTAAATTCCTCTCAAACAATTGAACTTTTTATGTATCTCTCATTCATACATATTTCTTTTTATTCTAGTTTATATCTGCAGTACTTTTCTTCACAGTACAAACACATATAGTAACTGCAAATCTCTGGCCAAATTATGATGTCACAGAAAAATGTAGCGGGACTTCAGATCTGAAATACCTTTCTGGAAATGCCCTCATAGATAGTCCAAACTGTTTAGGGCCAAATAATATGCCATACCCCAGGTGAGTACGGACTCTGTCAATTCATAAATTTATCCAATTTGTCTTTAATGGTGGTATAAATTAATGAAGATTAAAAAACAATTGTTTACTTTTCCAGTGCGACAGTTGCGCGAACATTCAGCAATTGGAGCGGAAACTCAAGACGAGGTCGACAGAGTAAAATACCAACTACTTTGGACCCTTCAGTTACCTCAAGTGCTCTTTTAAGTGCGTACGATCGTGCAAACAATGAACCTGTTGCCAAAAGCCGATACGGTAAGACACCATAGCTTTAATTCTGTGGATTACATTTACAACATAAGCCGGCGATCTTTGAAGAAAATTAAATGGGTTAAAACCTTCAAGCAAATAAATAATTATGTTTGCTTTTAGGTGAATTATTCAAGGCGTGTTAAAGTTTTAATTTTTTAATAGGACATAATTTATTCGAAATATCCAGATATCTTCATTGAATATTAAAGTAGACATACGAGTATTGCAGTTAATATTAAAAAGAATGTCAGATAACTGACCACATTTTACAGATCTACAAGCCTTTAATGGTTTAGTAAAATTGTCTGTTTGTGTTGGAGTTATAAATGACTCGGGCTCGTTGATCCTCAATAAATAACAGTCTAGAGTTAGCAGTGAATTGAAATGTTAATTTAATTTGCGCAAAGAAAATTTGTGGATTGACACGGAATACACATGATAAAATTGGATCAAAAATTCAAGGCACGTTTTTCTATATCTTTTACTTGCTCTTGCGTTTGAATCAGGCAGTTGATTGACAGATGGGTTCAGTGCCAACTTCAAGTCCAAGAACTGTGTGAAGTTCGCACTGGCTGACGATTGTGTTGGGCAAGACCAGCTGTCAATTGATCAATTCTCAACAGTTTGTGTTTACATAATTGTACTTCAATTTGAGTGATTTGCTCACATGATTTTGGTAGCCGATTAACGTCACATCTATGAGAAATTATTTGATGTCCAAATTTTTGTGTCAAAAGTCGATTGATTCGCTTGTTATGTGGCATCTTGTCACTTCCGCATAACGTTCACAAAATTTAATATAACTTTTAGCAATAAAGATGCGATGCTTAATCGTGTATTTCTCCATATTTATTAATCGCATTGATTCTATTAGACTTTTATAAAAAAAAACAACATTGTCGTTCTTTTATATTTAAAGAATTTTTAATTGCAACGGTGCAAAGAACCCTACGCGTTTACGCTGAAAACCCCATTAAAAATTATGTTAATTATTATTATTAATTGGTCGATATTGATCATTCATTTAGTGGGAACACTCTGGGGTTTCAGATAGTCCCCCATATCAGAGTGCCTCTTTGATATAGTAAGGTCTGTTTACCTCTCTGATTCGAGCGGCGTCGTTATAATACATCCGGGATACCCCTAGCTGCAAACCATCCAATGGGCACGGTGACGCGTAACACCCTGGATTAGGGGTGGTAGATCTTTGTGTGTTACTCCTCGCTAGCCCGTCTGACATGTATGGCTCTACTGGAAGCGTATGCTCCCGTCGGCATAGCCTGAGTGATTTATCGTAGTTTAAGCCCCCGAAAGAGACGTCAAGGTTTCTACCAAGCGTCCAAACCTTGGTTGGACGATGAGTGCATGGCGCAGATCGAAGAACGTAAACGCCTCAGACTGATCCCGTTAGAAAGATATGATGAAGTCAACGCAGAAAGATATGCGACGATTCGGAAAGAGACAATGAGACTTTTGGAATGCAAAAAACGCGAATGGGAGAAGACTAGAATCGAAAAAATCCTAGAAAATGTCAGAGCAAAGAACATGAGAGGTATGTATGCCTCTAAAATGGACACTGTCGCCCTTCAGGAAGTCCGACTCCCACATCATGTAATCGAAACCAACGGGTTTACACTGGCGTGCGGAGGTACCGACACACATAACCTCGGAACCGGATTCATCATAAGCAAGAAGATTACGCCCCATGGAAAAGATGTGAAATTTATTAATGACCGAATGTCGGGGTTAAAAAAAACAGGGCCCATGGTACAATTATGTATTTATAAACCTACACGCCCCAACTGAATCTACAGACGAAGAAACGAAGGACACTTTCTACGATACCATAGAAGAAGTATTTGATAGGATCTCATCATTCGATGTTAAAATCCTCCACGTGGACCTCAGTGCGAAAATTGGAAAGGAAAATATCTTCCAACCAACTATAGGTAAAGATAGCTTACACGATGTTTCAAATGATAATGGACCGTGGATTACAACGTTCGCAGCGTCAAAAGATCTGGTAGTGCAAAGCACATTGTTCAAGCACAAACCAATTCATAAAGCCACATGGATATCATCCGACGGCGTAACACGTAACCAAATAGACCACTTCCTCATAGACAAAAGACACCACTCGAACACCCTTGACGTAAGATCATATAAAGGAGCAGATTGCGACTCTGATCACCTTTTAGTGATGGGCAAAATTAAGAGTCGGCTCGCAGCAAACCCACAGGAGCAGTCACGGGAGACAAGCAAAAAGTGCGATATTAATAAACTAAGAGACCTGCGCAAAAGGGCTAGATATCAAGATGAACTAACGAATAGATTTAGCATTCTAGAGAATGGGAGCAGTGAGGAAGAGGAAGCCAATAATATGGACACTAAATGGACATCAATCAGAGACAGAATCAAACAAACAGCCCAAAAGGTATTAGGATTTAAGAAAACAATTAAGTCCAAGCCTTGGTTTGACGATGAGTGCAGGCCGAAGATCGAAGTACGTAAACGCCTCAGAGTGATTCACTTAGAAAGATATGATGAAGTCAACGCAGAACGATACGCACCAATTCGGAAACAGATAATGAAACTTTTCAAACGCGAATGGGAGAAGACTCGGATCGAAAAAAATTCTAGAAAATGCCAGAGCAAAGAACATCAGAGGTATGTATGCCGGCATAAATTCAATTAGAAATGGTTACCGAGGGAGAGCTAAAATACTTCGAGACGCAAACGGCTGTCTGGTCACAGAAACAAACAATATCGTGACAAGATGGAAGAAGTACTTTGAAAACCTACTCAATGTACGCACCCATCAACCACAAATAAACGCACCAGACGTACATACAGCTGAGCCTCAGATCCCAGAGCCATCTCTCAACGAAGTTGTAGACGCAATAAATCGATTGAAAAACAACAAAGCTCACGGAGTCGACTGCATACCGGCAGAGCTTGTGAAGAATGGAGGAGAGACAACCGCTCGAAAGATCCATCACCTCATCAAAACAATATGGTGTTGAAGTGTCCCGCCGTGCTTCCTCGGAATGAGGGAAGAGCGGGGACCTTTTATTTTTATTCCTTTTCTCTCTGTTTCGTTTTCATACGTATGTTTTTTCGATGGTTGCAACCAGAAATTTACTAACTGGAAAACCCATTTATTTTCACAGGTCAAGACGAAGTATACTTTATATATATGTATATTGATTTCTTATACATTTCTAAGATTTGTTTAAAACGTTCAACTTAATCCGAACGAACTTTATGAACTGAATTTTTTTTCTTTCTCTTTTTTCTTCTGTGACTTTTCACATGAATCAATTTGGACGAAAATCCAAGTTGCTATGTTTTTGAATAAATAAAAAGGTGCAGGTTATTAAGTGTGCTGTAACTGGTAATATTGTGAATGTTTATGAATGGTATGTATTAAGTGAGAATGTAATATATGTTAAGTGAAGTTTTTAAGGATGTGTTAGGAGATTCAGTGTTAAATTTAATAAGGGTAGTATTCTGGAATACAACATCCCACCCTTCTTCGAGAAAGAAAATTATCCTTGAAGAGAATAATTTTCTAGTAACTATATATTAGATTAAGAAAGACTTGGATTTTCGTTCAATTACATTACAATGGTTTTCAAAATTAATCTTTATCAAAGGTTACAATAATCAATAAGTTCTTAATACTAGAAAAATAGTCTATTTACATTATATATTAACTAAATGTTTACAATAATCAAAAAGGACTTAACACTAGAAAAATAGTCCAAATAGTCTATTTACATTACATATTAACTAACTAAATTTAAATATTTCTCCTTGGAACCTTTTGTTTTCTTATCCAAAAGTTATTATTACTTATTATATTAATTACATAATATTAATATTATTGTTTCAAAATTCTCATTTACGTTCGAATATATATTTTAATTCCAAAATTTCCAATACATATATTACCTCTAAAATTTCCTTTCTTTCCTTTTCCGTTCGAATATATATTAATTCCAAAATTTCCAATATATATATTACCTCTAAAAATTTTTTTGTTTTTTCGTCCCCCTCATTAACTTTTTTTTTTTTTTTTTTTTTTTCGTCATTTCCTACAATTGTTAGATTATTTCATATATATTGAATAATAAAACAAAGGCCATTTGTTATGTGTTTATCTTTTCCTTAAATTTATGGAAAATTTTCCAAAACCTTTCTGGGCCTATTATTATGATGATTCTATAGAAATGCATAATACCAAAAATCTTCTTAAGAAATGATTTCAAATGTCCTAAATGACTGTGTAACCTTTTATTTTTTTGTATTTTGTGTTTGAATAAATGTTTATTGTTGTAAAAAAAGATTTGTAATGTACTTATATGGTTTTCCTTTTTCGTACCTATTTTAGTTAAATTATTATTTTCATTATTTATTATTTCGTGTTTGAGTAAGTGTTTGTGTTTGTTTTCGTTGTTTAAAATATTTATTGTTTTCGGCTTAGTGTTGTCATTGTCCATAGCTTTAACCGCTGTCGGAACGTCTACCTTTTCAGTCTTACTCACTGCTGATGAATCGTTTAGTTTCTCAGTCTCATTTACTGATTCGAATAGTTCTTCAGACTTATTAGCTGTTAGAACATCTTGGTTCCCAGTACTATTTGCTGTTTGAACTATTTCTTCAGTTATATCTGCTGTAGAAACATTTAATCCGTCAGTCTTTGCTGCTGAAAAGATTTGTTCATCAGTATTAGCTGCTGAACTGACTTGGGTTTCGAATTTTATTGCAACTATTGGGTCTTCAGTCTTTAACACTGCTGAATTTTCAGTCTTTGTTGCTGAAGTGTCGGGGTTGTCTATTGGGATAGCCGAAATATAAGGGATTTCTGTTTGTATATTTTCTGCAGGATCCGAATTTTCAGTCTTTAATACTGCTGAGTTTTCAGTCTTGGTTGCTGAAGTGTCTGCGTTGTAAATAGGGATATCTGAGATATTAGCGATTTCAGTCTTTAATACTGCTGAAAATTTCGAATTTTCAGTCTGTGTTGCTGAATTATTTTCCAGAATGGGAGTATGAATCGGAGTCTTTATATTAGGGACAGGGTTATCTTTGTTTATATGTCTAGGTTTATAGGAGTATGTGGGCTCAGGGTAAATTTGGCTAGGAGCTTCATTAAAATGGTCGTTATCTATTTCCAAAGATCTAATGCTGTAAATAGAAAACTTTGGTCTGTCTTCCATCAATTTTGGTTGGCGTCAGGCCTCGTTTTCCGACTCTTGCACCCGAGAAAAGTGAACATTTTGCCGATCGTTTTGTCTATTGGTGGTCCTAGAATTTTCACCAAAACGATTTTCAGAGTTTGTAGGATTATTTCGGAATGGGTTACGCGTTGTTGTACCATGTTGGTAATTTGTTGAAGACGGTCCATTCCTAGATATCTTGTATCTACACTCGTTCTCTGTGTGATTATTCCGACCACAGAAATTGCATAATATGTTATATTCCCTTTTTATGGGTTGTCTATTCGGAAAAGTGGACTGCATGTTTCGATAACATGTGTCCTGTGTATGCCCTGACTTACCACAGGTTTGGCAGACTATACGATTGAATGTAGGTTTTTCATTGTATTGATATGACCTGGGAGAGTTGTCCATTCGAGCGGCATGTGACACTACATGTGCAATCGACTGTTTTAAATTGTTTCCCCCATGGACTTTAGCTAGTATCTTTAGCTGTTCGTTGTTTAGTCCATCCTCAAATGTTTGTACGGCCAATTTTATGTTTTCTTCTATTAAATATTCCCTAACCACCGCGTCTGCTGTTATTTCACACGTGGCAGAGTTTAAAGTCCTTAGAGCATTCGCGACTCTATCGCCGTATTCCCGGACGGTTTCTCTGTAGCGTTGTTTCAGAGAAATCAACTCATTGTGTGCCGTCGACCGAGATTGCTCCTCTTTATATTCCGATTCGAGTTTATCTTTTAAATCCTCCCACTTAGCGATTTTGCTATACCTGATCAGATCGTAAGCATGACCCTCTAGTCTATTTTTGACTAGATCTAAAAATGTCTCGTATATATCCGGGTCTGCCTTCTTTATGGATCTAAATAAAACGTCTCCCCCGGAAATAAATTTACCTAAGTCGCAGGGTTTCCCGTCAAAGGTAGGGACGATTCTGAAAACATCAGAAATTCCGACAGAGAGAGCCATTTCAGGGGGTTTAATGTGTATCTGTTGATAGTGGATTTGTTCTTCCCCCTGCCTAGCCGCCTGTCTCGTGTAATATGGACTCGTAATAGTGAAAGTTTAAAATACTGTATGGCGAAAATTTGTTATCAATTCTTAATAATATGGTTAACTTAAAAATATGGTTATAAAAAATTTGGCCTTTCCTTTTGTTATTCAATATAAATATATGAAAGGAACGATAATTGGGATCCAAAGCTAAAAAGAAAATTTTCGACGAAAAAGAAAAAAAAACGGAAAGGTCGTCGAAATACTGAAATGAGAATTTTCAAAATATAGATAGAAATTTCTATCCTATTTTTTTTTTTTTTTTTTTGTGAAAAAGAGAGCTTCCAAGTAGAAAATATTCCTAAAAAGTAGAGAGAAAAAGTCGCTAGTAAAAAAAATTCTTACTCTAATAATTGTCTTTAGTGTTGCTGTTTTTTTTTTGTCTTCAGTTTTCCTTAGTTGTTTCCCTTGTGGTTTTTTTTTTCTTTTTAGATTTTTTTTTTTCTTTTTCCGCCAGGCAGACTTCACGTCCTAAAGTTGATTGCTCATCCTGGTCTTTGCTGCTTTCCTTTTTTTTTCTTTTTATTTCGTTGTTTTATGTCGGGGTTTTTTTTTTCTTCTTATTTTGGTTTGGTTATTTCTCCTGTTTTTTTTTTTCTCTTTTCTTCTTGAAAAATTTTTTTTCTTCTTCTTATTTGGTTATTTCTCTTGTGTTCTCTTTTCTTCTTATAATCATTTTTTTTTTGTTGTTTTAAATTTTTGTTTACTTTGTTTTTCGTTGTTCTATGTTTACTTTTTTTTTCGTTGTTTTATGTCGGGGTTTTTTTTTCTCATTTTTTTTTTTCTTGAAAAAAAATTTTTTTTTTTTTTTGTTTTTCTTCTTATGGTATGGTTATTACTCTTGTGTTTTTTCTTCTCTCTTCTTTGTTTTTTCTTGAAAAAAAATTTTTTTTCTTACAAAAAAAATTTTTTTTTTTTTGTTGTTTTAAATTTTGCTTTCTGTTTCGGGATCCCGTTATCTGGGCATCCCACCGCTGCCACCAGTGTTGACGTCCGTTTTCACTGGCGAAGATTTATTAATATTTTCTATATCACTCCGACAAAACCGGTTGCAACGCACTGAATTAGTGATGACTAGATCCAATTTTCACTCCATATTAACTTTTTTCTGGTTTTATTTAAATTTGTATACATATGAAAGTTTTAATTAAAATGCTTAAAATTTAACTCTTTTCATTATTTTCATCTGGTTTCATTTTATTTTCACTTTTCACTTTGACGTTCACCTTTTTTTCATTTGTTATTGAAATCAAACTCCGTCTCGATTCAATCTTTCTCTGTACCTTTTTCATACGTATCTTTTTTCGATGGTTGCAACCAGAAATTTACTAACTGGAAAACCCATTTATTTTCACAGGTCAAGACGAAGTATACTTTATATATATGTATATTGATTTCTTATACATTTCTAAGATTTGTTTAAAACGTTCAACTTAATCCGAACGAACTTTATGAACTGAATTTTTTTTCTTTCTCTTTTTTCTTCTGTGACTTTTCACATGAATCAATTTGGACGAAAATCCAAGTTGCTATGTTTTTGAATAAATAAAAAGGTGCAGGTTATTAAGTGTGCTGTAACTGGTAATATTGTGAATGTTTATGAATGGTATGTATTAAGTGAGAATGTAATATATGTTAAGTGAAGTTTTTAAGGATGTGTTAGGAGATTCAGTGTTAAATTTAATAAGGGTAGTATTCTGGAATACAACAATGGGATAAGGAAGTTGTGGGGTGCGAGTAGGTGTGCCAGACAGGGGCACGGATTCACTAGCATCCCCGACACTTGTTCCGCCGAACACACTTCACGAAAATATCCCTGAGCGGAAGAGGAGAAATAAAATATCCTGGTTGGCTTGTAGTCTGGCTTTATTGGTCTTTATTGTTGGCTGGTGATTTTGAATTTGCACTGTTAAAGGTACACGTAAGTTGATATTTTTACTTGGTACTTGGCACCCAAACACAAGCGATCGAGAATCGATGCCAAATTTACACTTTGTTTTAGTTCATTTAAAACCAATGTTTTCCACTGTTGAGTGACAATTTACGACAAGGAATTTTTAATTTCCTTATGTACCGTTTAGATGTTAAAGAATTTCCGAAATAATATTTGTTATTTTTTTTATAATCGAATTGTAAACTCCGGTGGTATGCGCGACTCGAAAGTTATTGATTGGTGCGACGTGACCGACACTGGTAGAGATTGGAAAGCGACTATATTCGACTCCATTAAACAGACACGAAATTAAATTGTTTCCCCGAGCGGCGGCGTAACCTGACCGCGGTGATAAACGACAAGCGACTGACTCGAATTAGGGATGGAAATTGAAATTTCTGCTTTTGCACAACGATCAGCCAATGGTAATCGTGCTCTCTTGTGCATCCTTCAAGTCCTCACGCTCGTCGAGGTGGATGTGTACTCACGTACTCGTTCGACGTCGATGGGCGTAGAAAGGATGTAGATATCAAAAGGAAAGCACAATAACCCAGGGTTGATCTGGCTTAGTATGTGTGTATTAATGCACCGTCTGAGAATGATCCACTGACCTAGTGCGGTGATTGTGGTGATCTCAGAGTGCACTGCACTATGGACAGACAGAATTGTGAAGGAGAGGAAAATGTAGTTTGCACTATTCACCTGTAAAATGAGATCGTTGATCCCAAGCGAATGCCATGTCTGCGGAAAGACAATAGGACGCCGCTGATTCTTGGGAAATAATTAGCATGAGAAGCAGACTCTAAGACGCTGAAATAACCCCAGCGGTTTTGCTATGATGCAACAGCGTCATTTGGTTAGACTTGTTGTTGCTAACCGACATGATGTGATATCCAATGGAAATCTCATGGGCTAGCAAAATGGAGTTGCCGTATGGCAGAAAGGTAGCTGAATTCAATTATGCATTATCTGCAAAGAAGAATGAATTCAGCTATGCGTCCGTTTCGAAAACGTGATATTTCAGGTGAATAGCATGAACGGTGAAATAGGAGATAATATGACGTGCTGAAGGCGGTCGAAATTAAGTTGGAACTGTGGGTTGATTCTCCATGTAGTATAGAGAACCCCCACAAAGTCACTCCAGAAGAATGGAAAACCTCAGTAGTCGTCCCCATTTTCAAAAAAGGCGACAAATCAGACTGCGAAAACTACAGAGGAATATCATTGTTCCCAACAAAATACTAACAAATGTCATACTGGCAAGAATCACACCATACGCAGAAGAAATAGTGGGATACTACCAATGCGGATTCCGTAGGAACCGGTCAACAAGCCACCAAATGTTCACAGTAAGACAATTGCTGGAAAAGAAACGGGAATACAGAGAGACGGTTCACCAACTGTTCGTTGAATTCAAACAAGCCTACGACTCAGTCGCAAGGCAAAGACTCTACCATAATGTAGTTGAGCTGGGAATCCCGAAAAAATATGCCGCCCTCATTCAAATTTACATGAACGAAAACAAAAGGCGAGTTAGAATAGAAAACCACCTCTCAGAACCTTTTGAAACCCGGAACGGACTAAAACAGGGAGATGGTTTATCACCGGGTCTTTTTAACCTTGTGCTTGAGTATTTCATCAGAAAGGTGCAAGACGACAACATGGCGGGATCATCCCTGAACGGGGTCACACAAGTGCTCGCATATGCGGATGACATCGGCGTTTTAGGTGATAATCTAGAAACTGTAAGTAAAAACAGTGAAATCATCGTGCAAGCGGCAGAAGAGGTGGGCGTAGAAATAAATGAAGACAAAACAAAATACATGATTTCGGCGAGAGCAGGTGGAACTCAGGGAACACATATAAACGTCAGAATCACGATATTTGAAAAAGTTAAAGAATTTAAATATCTGGGAACGATACCAACGGCCAGTAACGAAATGTCGAAGGAAATTAACAAAAGACTGCATTCCGGCAACGCTAGTTGGTACGCAGTCAGTAAACTGCTAAAATCCAAACTGCTATCGCGTAATATAAAGCTCCGTGTCTATAGAACCATAATCATGCCGATTGTTCTATATGGATGCGAAACATGGGCTCTCACAAAACGGGAAGAAAACAAATTCCGCGTATTCGAGAATAAAGTGCAATGGGGTATCTTTGGCGGCAAATATGACGAGGAGACAGGTCAATGGAGGAAACTCCGCAACCACGAATTGGAAGAGCTATACCACAAACCTACAACAGTGAGAGCAATCAAATCGCGAAGATTAAGATGGGCCGGACACGTGGCGCGAATGGGCAACGATAGGACCGTGCATAGAATTCTTGAAGGTAAGCCAACGGGAAAGAGACCGACAGGGCGGCCGCGACGGAGATGTGAGGACAATGTTAGGTTGGACCTCGAGGAGATCGGATGGGATGGTTGAACGTGGAAGGAGAGCGCACGGGACAGGGAACAATGGCGGAGTCGAGTCGGTGAGGTCATGAACTTTCGGGTTCCTACAGGCCAATAAATAGTATAGTAATAAAGTCCACTTTCAATGTGAACTGATGCGCATTTACAGATTGCCGAGTATCGCGGGAAAATGTCTGAAGGGGCGGAACACATTCAGCAAGTTCCGTTGAGCAACGACCATGGTAATACCTATAGAAAAGAGATAGGCATAATACGTTGCGCCTGTGTTCTAACGACGGAATTGATCGACTCCCAGCTGACTCCCCAATAAGTTTCACTGCTCTTTTTTGTATTCTGTCGAGCACGTGTAGTGCAGTTTTGGATGCGCCTGACCAAATATTAGAGTTGATTTCCATTTTTAGACCAATATTCGCCTTGTAAATAGTGGGCAGGTTGGATGGAGTGAAGTATTTTTTGCATATCTTAAGAAACCCCATACTTTTCGCAGCTTCAAATATGTAATCATTCCAGTTAAGAGTCGAATTACTTCGAGTGTCGAGGATTGATAGTTCCTTCGCTTCGTCGATGCAAATGCCGTTAATTGACAGTATATTTACTTTGGGGCTCGTCTTTGACGACAAGAGGCAGCACTGAGTTTTTGGGGCATTGAATTCTACTCGGTTATATAATCCCTACTGTTTATCTTGAGGTCTGAATTCAATGTATCAACCATAAGTTGCTGGTTGGTAGTGACGTTCGAAGAGTTTGGACGGGAGTATTCGTATGAGTATGAGAAACTCAACGTGCTATCATCAGCAAACGAGTGAATTGGGTTGAGTAATTGATAAAAGATAATTTATAAAGATCAGGAAGAGAGTGGGTCAGAGTACCGAAACCTGAGGAACACCTGCATTAATTTAATGGGAGACAGATTTGACACCATCAAGAACCACTTGGATTGAACGGCCAGAAAGATAATCTCTTATCCATTGGATCAGGGAATTGTCCACTCCATATGAATGCAATTTTAACAAAAGGCCTGGATGCCAAACTCTGTCAAAGGCTATTGAAATATCTATTGCGATTACCTTGCTTTCACCAAAGTAGTGGATGGAAAGGCTTCACTTTTCGGTAAGGTACGCCATCTTATCTCCTGTGGGCCTGTTGCTACGAAAGCCATATTGGAGGTCATTTGATTCCAGATATTTCGAAAGTTGACGGTTGATAAGTGATTCCATTACCTTGAAGTGAATAAAAGTTAGTGCTATGGGTCGACAAGAAGAAAGGGATGATTTGTCACCCTTTTTGAGAATTGGCTGAATCTTCGATGTCTTCCATCTATGTGGGAAACGGCCAGTAGAATAATACAAATGGAAGAGTTTCCGCTGTGGTTTAGCGAGTGAATAGGAACATCTTCAATTTAAGCTGCCAAAAAAGTCGTTCAGACTTTCCCAGTTGGCTTTCTCGTAGAACCACACTGTTCTTTTGGGAGCTTTCTCATTAACGTTACTGTTTTTAGACCAAATTTAGCTGACAAGACACAGTGGTCTGAAGTGCACAAGGGCGAAGAAACTTCAATTGTGTTTTTGTTTGGGTGGGAGGTGAGAAACAGGTCCAGTGTGTTGGCGAAATGACCATCTGTGTCTGGTACCCGTGTTGGCTCATTGACGAGTTGAGTTAACTTGTTTGAATCAGCAAAGGGCTGGACATATTGACCTTCAGGTGTTATGTGTCGGGAGTGACGAAACCACTGAGAGTTATGCACATCAAAATCTCCCGCAATAACGATTTCAGTGTGCGGATATAGGATCGAGATCCTATCGATAGAATCAGACAGCATCAAATTCGTTAAAGTATGTGTTTTTATCCAAGTTTCATCATCATCGGCACTACAACCGGGAACCGGTCTTGGTCTTATTTAGCAAGTCCTGAGGTTTGTTAAATTTTCCATAATGATTTGTTTTTTTCCGGGCAAGGTCATTAGTCTTGCGCCAGAGGCTCCCTGACGGGGAAACGAAATAGGTCTCCCGCGTAACAGGCGGGTTACTAACCACTATACTATGGAGGAGTCTTTATCCAAGTTTGGGCTTCTGTAAAGAAAGCAGTAATATACGATATGTTTACGAGCGTGAAGTTTTAGCCACGAGAAGTTAAATTCTGGGTTGGAGTAGATGCAATATTGTGGCAGAAGCTAATAAGCAATATCATTTCGTATGTATGTGGCTAGACCACGATGTGGAAAGAACAGATGCACTAAGTTATATTCAGGTAGATTAAAATCGGAAATATCTATATTAGTTTCGCTAAGTGGAAGGGTAGTTGGTTTCTGATTAGAAACGAATGTTACACAAATCAACGCGAAATTCCCACTCCATTGAAATGGCCCTACACAGAAACGCAGTACATGCGCCTACATGTAAACGCAGTAGTTAGCGAGAGACAATTCTGAACTATATGTTGTTCTCCGCCTGCCGCAGTGTGGTTTTTTTACCTGTAAAGAAGAGCTATTTTGTTGTTGGTTTTACCGCTAAGGAAGATCGGTGCTGCGTTTTTACCTCTACCGGAGTGTAAAAGTGGACTTTGCGGTTGATCAACGAAGATCAAATAATTACATACAACAATTGAATTCGAATAAAAGTAGACTTCGGTTTGATAATAAATCATTCAATCGATATTTCAAGTGCCTTTTGTTTATTTTCTAGCTCCAAGACAACTAGTAGGGATTGATCGCTTAGTACAATTAAAACTCATTACAATTTACAATATAAATGGGGTTGAGTAAAAAGTCATAACGTATTTTTGCAACAGATAGGGTAAGTACCGTTTTGGCTGGACTGGAGTCATTCACACTTATGTTTGCCATATGTCGTTTAACAGCTGACAGTTTATACTCGTTCTAAACAAAAAATTTGTCGATTTGTTCGTGTTTTGGAGATTTTACAATGTTAAAGACGGAAGACCAAAATGTGCATTTTCACTATCTTTTACTGTTTTATTTCCGTAACGGAAAGAACACGCGTCGAGCTTGTGACAAAAATTGCGGAAAGCTTACGGTGACGATGCTCTACAAAGACGTCGGTGCCAAAACTGGTTCAAGAAATTTAGCGCTGGTAATTTTGATATCAAATATGCTCCTCGGCCAGGAATACCCACCGTGGTTGATAACGACAAAATAGTGGCCTTGATCAAATCAAACTTACGTTACACGACACAAGAAATTGCAGAAACATTGTAAATCAGTCAAAAAAGTGTTTACGACCACCTAAAGAAGTTCGGATACGTAAGCAGCTCGGTATTTGTATTCCTCATGACCTCAAAGAAGTTCTTTTCACGGCGCGTATAAACTTTTCCTATTTGTTGGTGAAGGAAACGATCCTTTTTTGAAAACATTGATAACTGATGATGAGAAGTGGAATATTGTAGAACAGTGTAGAACGAAAAAAGACTTGGTCCCGACGTGATGATTATCTTCAAACGACTTCAAAAGCAGAACTTCATCAAGGGAAAGTTATGCCTCAGTGTGGGCGGATTAGAAGGGTGTAGTGTTTTTTTGAGCTGGAACGAACAATCAATTCTGATAAGTAGTGTCGGCAATTTTTTAAATGTACTTCTCTCAGGAGAGGCGAACCTATAATGCCAAGTCAGTGGTCCGAGTTGCTATTAAAAACGGTTGGAAACATGTTAAAGGTTTTTTAACAATTATTATTGTTTTTGCTTTACTAAACTTACCCCGAATCTTCTTCAGTTGGCTTGATTGTTGGATATTCGTCTTTAGGGGTTAATCTGCTTATTTCCCATCCATCACTTATTAACTATTCGCAGCACGTATTATTTAAGTTAATCACTTTATTTTCGCAGCACGTATTATCTTAATTAATTCTTTAATTGGCGATAGTCAAACTTTCCTTAAAATTCGATGACAGCGATCACAAGGAAATTGCGACACAGAATAGCCACGAATAATAACACAAAAGATTCGTCACTCTTATTTTAATTCCTGTTTCATTATTTTTCTTTTTCTTTTAATTTGATTTTTTCAATTTTACAACTTTTACTTTTTTTCCGTGAGTGAACTCAACCGCATGCGTCAAATACTTAAAACCACAAGACTTAATTGAACAAGAACGAAGTCTAATTTTAATCTTTCGTTATGCGGAGCCTCGGGTCCTCCATATTCATATCCTTTTGTGTTCCGCTTCCACGATTGTTATTTCTAGGAAGCGGAATTGGCTAATAGGGGGCTGGGCTAAGGAAATTGATAGGGAGAATATGGCTAATAGAGAGAATATAGGGGTTTTACTTTATTTTAATTATTTTACTATTGTTATGGTAATATTCTATTGTAATGGGAAAGTGATGATTTTGAAGGGGAAGGGAAGGATATATATGTGAAGACACGAGGTGTTAATTATTCATAGGGGGGGGGGGGGGGGGGGGGGGGGGGTGATAATTAATTGAACTTAATTATCTAAACAAACATTCGCACGAGATGGGACTAGTTCTCGCACAGGATCAGTCGGACTGCCTTGTGGGGGACGAATAAATCTACTTTCGCGGGATAATACCACGAATTTCCAGGGGAAAAGTCCCCGTGATAATATCTATAAAACAGGCAGAGGTCCGCTACGCGCCTTCGACCGATATCGCACTGTGTCCACTATGAGGCGAATCACCCGCTTCTGTATGCTCTCAAGTAAGTCGAGAGCATGCTTAGATGCAGAGCTCCAAACGTGGAAACAAGAGTGCTGATCTAATTTGAGATTTATAGAAAAGAAGAAGTTGGGCCCAAGTACATTTTTTTTTTTTGGTTCTAAAAAGATACCATTGTTTAGAAGCCGACCTGGCGATATTCAATACGTGTTCAGGTCACAACGCATTCCCACTGATCATTGTTATATCATGGCGATATTCAATACGTGTTCAGGTCACAACGCATTCCCACTGATCATGGGGCCGAGAAAATGTACGCTTTCCTTAGATTGAACGGCTTGAACATTCATCATCAACTATGCAAGCGACGACACATTTTTCCTTGTGAATGTATTGCGTCTTCGTTGCACTGAAGTCGGCGAGATTGTCCTTCCCCCACTATACGACCTTATTCAGATCCCGATTTAGAGAGGCGATCTAGCTATATCTCATCTGGGGCGACGTTTATGCATTAATCGACTGATTATTCGAAAATGAGGAAAAAAGTGTATTATCATCCACAAAACTGAATATTTTGTTACGCGTTGATTCTAATAAATATTAATTTATAAATAATATCAACCAAAAACAAAGATTTGAGTCAAAATAGAAGTCTGATACGCCCCGAAATCAATAGCATAGAGATTCCGGCTACAACAGCCCGGATCAATCGATTTTCGAAGCAGTTCTTCATCCAGTTGCAAAGTTGTTGGGAACGGGCATATGAACGCAGCAATTCTCTGTGCCAAATGCGGTCAAAGGTCTTGGAGTTACCTAATGCGGCCGCCATTGATTCACTAAGTTTCTCAAATTTAGACGTAAGTTAGAAATATCAAAATTTCTCCTGTAGACCGCCTTCGACAGATTCCATTTTGGCGATCATTTAGAAATCGATAGTATTCCAAGTATTTAATTAAAAAGAAGTTATTGCTGATAGCCTTTACCGTTGACCACAAGGGACGCGAGCCAGTTGTTTACTCAAGCAGTTGTTTATTCAGTTAATTCGAACCTTCTTCCCGATATCTATCGTGTGGGTGCATGGGTTTCTGATTCTGACAAACTTTGTTCTGTTGACCTCCTTGGTCTTACAGCTCTATTTTTTTTTCACTTTTTATCAAATGAATTTCGTTTGATGAAATGAGGAATGTGAAGCTCCGAGCCGTGAAGAATCATTTCCGTAACCGACTCCGCCCAGGTACTAGCATCGAAATCTCCAAAGTAGTCCTCTGAATACGGAAAGGAAGGGAAGACATCTCGCAAAGCGTCGCAGTTAGCAGGCCCGTGCCTCCATACTTGGCGATGCCACTTAGGTTGATTACACGTTTCACACGTAAGTGATGCGCAACCGATATCAAAGAGTGTTCTGAGTTTCCTAATGGAACACTCATCTTCGTGGTATAAATGCTTGGCTCAGATGAGAAAAATATAACCAGGGTATTTGCAAAGTCACTTCGGTCTTCCGACACTCACGTAGGTTCCTCCACAAGTTGGGTCAAGTTGCGGCTAAGTCACGTCAGTTCCGCCAATTTCAGTCCGGGCCGTCAGCCAATAGTCCAGAATATAGTCGAATATTTCTTCCGACGATATCGCCGAAAATACAGCGTGACGGCGTGGTATCTCACCTTGAGATCGACTTACTACCCAAACCAACCTTTACTCGGACCGGTCCATCAGCCTAGTCCGAAAGATCGCCAGGGATTTCTCCTGACTATTTCATGAATAATATACCTTAATGGGGTGGTACTTCACCGGGTAGCAGGATATTGGCACTCCACCTACCACTTGCAGTTCACTAGAAACGGAGAAGGAGATGACAAATTTCCTTCATCCAACAGTATAGAAGTACTCTGATTTTGATCCAGAAATTAGGTTCAAGATGATGTGAGATGTAAAATCTAACAGGAAAACCACAAGGGTGAAAAGAGAAGAGAGCACACGGCATTGATCAATCAAGAGACAGACCTCTATTGTCGTGTTAAGTTGAAGGTCTAATAGCGAGGCTTTTTAAACTGAGACAGTCTTGTAAAACAAGGACAAATGTCAAATTCAAGGATCACTTATTCTTTCGAGAGGCAAGCCCGTCCACTAACACACCTCTTTTGGAGATTGGTCAGAAAATAATTAGCTTTGGTGATAGGCGGCTCACTACAATAAAACTTCGGACCAGAGAGGAACAGCAAGGAGTGTAACAGGACCAGAAGAAAAGGACAGAGTCGACATTGCTGAAGCACGATGAAGTGCTTCGCTTTGCATGAAATACCATCGGCGTCACATCATCCCACATTACCACACCTTTGTAGCGTAAGTTTAGTCGCCGCGCCGGCAAGGGCGCAGGATTCACTAAACTTTCACAGATTGTTCACTGAAACTCCTCCAAGGAAAAGACAAATCACTAAACACACGAGAGAAGATAAGAAGTCATATGTCACAAATAAGAACACACAGCTATTGTTTGCCACTTAACGTTCCTTTATTTTTGCAGCTTTTTGTTTTATTTTGATTAGTCCTCCGGATCGCAGCGAAACTCGTATTAGCTAACACAAATGTCATTAATTTTAGAGGAACAGAATATATACAGAAATCTTTGTACTGGCACGACTTTAACAGTAGGCAACAATCAAGTCTGAATATAATTAGGTTTCTGCACATACACTATGTGATGACTCTTAAATGTCAATTAATTCACTGGGACTCCCTCTCATTTAACCGCGTCTATAACTTAATTCACTAACGATTTTTTATTTAGTTACTAGCACTTCGATTCTTACTAGATATTTGCGTAAAACAGACTGACGGACTCGACTTAATAAATTGGCTCTATTATTGACCGACTCGCGTAGAGACGGTGTTCGACTTTCGAACTGAATATGCGCGCACCTCGGGGGTAGAAATCTGACTCGCCGAGCTGGGCGACGTTGACCCAGCCTCTGGTGACTGCGCATGTCATCGCAGGGGAAAACAATCTTTCCAGATAGGGTGAATGTCTTTTCCTCTGCAAGAAAGACACACGAAACACTCGCTGGGCGCAGGAAAGGAAAAACAAACATGCAGCTGGTCAAATATGATGATCGGTGTACGGGCTGGCTGTATCGCCACCGTGCGATAGGGGATCGATTTTTGATTGATGTTAAGTCAACATAGCTTCGCTGCGACGGCAAAGGATACTAGATTTGGGTGCATGTTTATTTTAGGCATTGAATAATGCACAGGAATGCTGACATGCAGGCAAAAATAATTTCTTGTGTTTACGTAGAGTTTACAGAAGCATTTCGTTTAGAATAGCCAGCGTGATAATAGCGGCTGGTCGTTGTTTAGACAACGAAACATTAGACATGACCATGGATATGATTGTCTAACGTCAATCATATTCGTGCCCAAATCCCACCATCGGTAGATAACCGATAAAGGAAATTGGTCGCAACTGTAGCGAACCTTAGGATTGAAGAAATATTCACTCATGAACCGTAGCAATAATATCGGCCACAGCTGTGTCAACAATACCCCGGCCAGCGAGTATTTATCGTTTATAATTGCTGACAAGCCGAGCCGATTGTCTGGCACGGTTCATGTAATATGGATGAAACAGTCTGTTTGATGTGCATGCTTGCTGGGATCTTACTTTCAGGTGTAAATTATTTGAGAGAAGGCTTACATTGCTCGAATGCAGGTAAGTACAGTGGTTTATGGAGTGAGGGAAAAGTAGGTTGTTTTAAAGAAATGGATGGTTCTTTAGGAAGGCTTTAAAGAACCGCCACACCTTCTTTATCTAGCAAGGAAAGTTCTGTTTGAGAACTTATTCGAGAGAAATCGTAGGCACGTAAAATAGGAATGATAAGTTTAAATCCTAGAGAACGGAGGTAGTGAGCAAGAGGAAAACAATGATGTTGAGACCGAATGGTCATCCATCAAATGCCTTATATTGGGTACCACATAATATGTCCGATTTTATAGTAAAAATTTAAAAGCCAATATTATTTTTCCGTACATTTTTATTCAATCAAAATAGGATCCATTGGCATCTATGACATTCTTCCAACGTGATACAAGGTCAACTATTCCTTTTTCGTAGAAGTGCTGACCTTTGAGGCAATAAAATCTTCAAAGTCTTTAATGACCTCCGCTCGGTTCCAGAACACCTACTGCCGGCAAAATGAAGCCAGATTGCGGAAAAGATGGTAGTCCGTTGGGGAAATGTCAAGAAAGTACTGTTGTAACGCCCGAGACGCTGTGCTTCCTCGTTAGAGGGAAGAGCGCGGACCTTTTATTTAAATTTCCAATCTCAGTCTTTCTATCCGTCTTCTTTCGCGAACATTAATAAAACTGTTGATTTCTTCTTTTTATTTCTTTTCTTTTTTTATTTCGTTCTTTTTCTATTTACAAATCTTTAATCTCGACTGTCTCTCTATTTCTTCTCGACTCTCACTCGACTTCTTCTCAACTCTTCTGTATCTCAGATCTTTCGACTGTATTTCTCAACTGACTTTTTGTCAACTGTATTTCTCAACTTCTTCTTAACTAACTTTTCTCAACTTTATCTTTTTCTCAAGTAACTTCCAATCTCAACTAACTTTACAAAGAAATTTGCCCACTTCTTATATAACATTGTGTTCTAATCTACTGTAAATTATAACTTGAACAAAATCAATTTTATCAAAGTATTACTTAATCTACTGTGACTTTTAATTTTGAACAAACTTTGAACGAAAATCAAAGAGCTATGTTTCGGATGAAAAAAGGAGCATGTTATGAAAAAAGGGGCATGTATGAAGTGTACTGTAACTGCTTTGATATAGAATATTGTGGATGTTTATTAAGGATATATATTAAGTGAGAATGTTAGATATGTTAAGAGAATGTTTTAAGGATGTGTTAGATAAATAATGAGATTCAGTGTTAAAGTTAATAATCATAAGGACAGTAGTATTCTGGAATACTACAGTACAGTGGATGTGGAAGAATTTCAAATCCCAACTGCAACAGTTTTTACACCGTTACTTGTAACGTATGGGGTCTAGCATTGTCATGCAAAAGGATCGGGCCGTGCGTATTGACCAACGCAGTTTGCTTTTCAGCCAATTTGACATCCAATGTATCAATTTCCTCACAATATTTGATAGCGTTTATCGTTTCTTCTGGTTGAAGAAATGGAAAGTGGAATGGTCCTTTCGATGTCCACCAAATTGTCACCATAACCTTTTTTGGGTGAAGGTCGGACTTGGGGGTGTGTTTTGGTTTTTCACCTGCATCCAACTACTGCCCAGGTCTTTTACGGTTATCATACAGAATCCACTTTTCATCACAGGTGAGTATCCGGTGCAAAAATGGTTCTGTTTGGTTTCATGACCTAAGCGGTGCGCGGATTTCCAGGTGCCGTAGTTTTTGAAACTGGTTCAGTTCATGGGGTACCCACTTATCGAGTTTCTTTACCTTTCCTATGAGAGAAAGGTGTCGGCCCATTGTCATTGGGGTTACTCCCATGCGTCGTGCAATCTCCTGCACCGATTTCGTTGGGTCCGCATCCACCATTGCTCTTAAAACATCGTCGTCAACTATCGTTTCCGGCTTCCCACGTGGTTCACTTTCGAGGCTGAAATCTCCCGAACGGAACTTTTTAAACCAACGTCGTATAGTACGTTTGTTTACCGCTACATCCTCAAAAGCGTCATTAATGTTTTTCATTGCCAATGACGCATTATGTCCCATTTTAAATTTATAAAGGAAGAGGGTTCGAATTTGAACTGTCGGCAACATGGTAAACAATTCCTAGAAAAAAATAACTGTACTTGTAACGAACCCTAAAATTGTCACACGTCTAGCACATGTACCGCTTTACCTTATAAAAAAGAGAATTTAACGTTCTGGCACAGATGTTCACTCGAGAACTTATTTTCGACTGAGCAAAAATCGGACATTTCATGTGGTACAACCCAATATCTTCGTATGCACTTCCTGCTCGCGCTATTCGACTGCCAACCACACAACATTTTAGGCACAGAAAAGCAAAATGCAAATTCGGACTTCAAGACTTATTTATTTTCGCTTTTGCGATATTATGAATTTGTTTTGTGTAGTATTATATATGCAGTCGAAAATAACAATTGAAGACATTGAAGACACAATGAGCTATTCAAAATGAATCACAATTTGTTGTACACTGTAAGCAGGTAATCAAACAATTTCAATTATTGGGCTTCAGTGTTGTTGCAACTTAATGCTTTCCTCCTATATACGGTTATATTCAGCTAAACAAGAAACATTCGTGCACTCATACATATCTTCGAATCTGTTTGTGGGACAATGTGCTTGGAATGAAATAAGAACGCATCTTGCCAAATAAAAAATTGTGAATTTCCTCGTTGGCAGCAATATGCACTTTCTCTTCAACATGCAATTCCCATGCATAGCAAACTTAACGGCTGCCTATAAATTCACTTTTATCTGCTTTGACCAAACTGCTATGTGTTGGCTTTTGTAAAATTAGAGAGTAAGTCTTTACCTATTTTAGTTTGCTTTGTAGTTTTTTTGGAAATTCTTACTTTTCACCGCCACCGGTGGCCAGTTGATCATCTTTTTTTTTTTAAGTTTAGGCGGAGCCGTGAACTTGTTTTCACTTTTCACCTTAGAAATGGAAAATGTTATGCGGCTTAGTGAATAGTGAATTTAATTGCAAAACCCGTATACAACAGGTTGTCAGTAAATATTTAAATCTAGTTTAGAAACTGTGTGTTCGGGTTAAATTAATGAAATGAACCCCACTCTGAGCAATGAAATTGACAGTAGTTTCTACTTAACTGGTATAATTTGGGCGGTGCTGCTTGCCATTCTAGAACCCGGAAAGTAAAAGTGAATGTGAGTCGCCTTAAGATACGATGAGACGATTATATTAGAGGATTATTGTTTCTGGATCCATATTCCTGTTGCACTGTGAAGAAAAGTCAAAAAAACGTCAGCGCCGAATATCAGAGATATATAGCCTACGTAGCAGGTTAAGACATCCTCGCATACACGAACGAATCCTATTTTTCACATTAACCGCAAAATGCTATATACTGCAATCCACTGCGGAATTAATATTCATAAAGCTTTTAAATTTCCAAAGGCTTGGTTTAGAGAAGTGTTACTCTGGAACTATTTTTAAGCTTGAGAGGAAAAGCTGTCCTTGATAGTTGCAGATGTAGCTTGTGCATTGTCAGGAATACAATAAAGAGCTAATTATAAAAAATCACCAATCGTGTAAACGAGATACTAATATGCTCATTAATATGAATATAGAATGCATTACACACTTATATAACATGCTACAAATATTATAACGCCGTGTTGCACACCAAACCCTATCAATCCCTTTCTTAACAATTCAGAATGTCCTGTGTCGTTATCTAATAATTTAGCATGCTGTTGTGGTGGCATTTTTCAGGAATTGACACGTTGTGGTTTATAGCGAAGCGCCGACTTTCTTAACCCTTACAGCGCGAACCGTAGATAATTCGACTCTCTATTAATGCGTATAAATTGCGGAGCGTCGGAATATCGACTATTGCGCAGTTTGATTTTAGGTATCGATCTGTGCGGACGTGTCATAGCGCGCGCATTTATAACGTTTATAATAAGTTAATAACATTTATAAATAACCATTTAAAATTATTTTTCTGTGAATTTATCATTGATTTTTTATTTTTTTTTTTTAAGTTGAAGTTTTTTATTTCTATTTGCAAAATGTCAAATTCGTCAAGTAGTGATAATACTTTGCATACTTTGAGTGAAAATGTTTCTCTTGGTGAAAATAGTGACAGTGACGATGAAATTAGAATGTTCACAAATTGAAGAATGCGTATTTGTAGCGAAAGTGGTGAATCTTCCGAAGATGAGTCTACTGTTTTGGACGACCTTGATACCGATACATTTGTGCAACTTCCTTCTGACATAAATTTTTCCAACGAAACAAATAATACTTTTTTCGAAATTCCCGGACCAAAACATTTACCCGCCGACATTGAAAAGCCTATTGGATATTTTGAATTGTTTTTTACTTTTGTGGGGAGCGAAGTCAATGTGCCGGCGTATGACACGGGGTTCTACTTCGTCCCACCGTCACTAAGAGAAAGTTCCACTGCTGAACCTGATCCGTCAAAAAGAAACAAAAACCGCAACACACCGATCACAGGGAGTAAATAGAAGGCACTGTTTGGGTCTATTGAATCGAATGCTCTTTTATTGATTTTACCTAAGGATTACACGGTTGGATGTCAATTTATTTAATTATTAAAAGAAAAGTTCGCTTGCAGTTAATTTAATTCCGAACACTTTAGTCTTCACTACCGCTTTAAATGTGAGACGAGCTATCAAGTCAACCAGCACTTCACAGACGACCCGTTTATAAACGCATCTCCGCAGCCGGCGGAGAGCGGGAGTGACGCGTGGCCGCGGCGGTCAGCGGATGGTATTGGACTCCGCGAGGATAGAATTCTGAAATGAATTCCATCCTAGGTTAGGGTTAAGAAACAAGAGAAGAGAGAGAAAAACTTTTCTCTTAATAGTGCGGCCGCCACAGAAATGCATTCTTTCAGTGCAGTGGTGTGTGTGCATGGTTTTTTCATGGATGGAACGAACCTAGAACAAAGAAAGGGCATAAAGTGCATTCATACGATTTCGGTAAAGCAAATAAAACCGAACTCGTCGGATGCTAATGGGTTTCCTTATGCATCGTCCGGTAATGAGGGTCAGCTAAATAAATAGCAGCCGCTCATTTAATGAAAAAAAAAATGTTTTTCGGATACCACAAACGATATGAGTTGTTTATGGTATCGCAGGAAACCTATGTAGGAACAGCGTTCTTCTATTTGCACTGGTGCGAGTTAGAGAATTTTATTGCTGGGTGAAAAAGGTCGCTGGCCAAAGTGTACGTAAATAAATTTATCGTACACATGGCGAAGTTGGAAAATAGACGGCGCAATATTTATGGTCCCTGTCATGACGGTTACATTGTATGCAAACCGAATCATTTTGTTTACAGGAATTTGTCTGGGGGGATTTGCTTGGCACTGAAGGTGCCGAATAGGTTTGAGATTCCTGATAAGGTAAGAAAGAAATCTTACAGGAATTGTATGCGAAGTGATGCATGAAAAGGTAAGTTTTCTTTACAGGGACTTTAAGATTATAGATTTGATCGAATTAATGCGTGAAGCATTTTCAGGTGCTTATTGCGAATGCATTGGCTCCTCGATAGTATAGTGGTAAGTATACCCGCCTGTCACCCGGGAGACCGGGGTTCGATTTCCCGTCGGGCAGCCTCTGGCGCAAGACAAATGACCTTGCCCGGAAAAAACAAATCATTATGGAAAATTTCACAAGTCTCAGGACTTGCTAAATAAGGCCAAGACCGGTTCCCGGTTGTAGTGCCGTTGATGATGATGATTGCGAATGCATTAGAAAAACTTATGCGACTTGGGATGAGTTATGGGGGTTTTTAGGTAAGTGTACCGTGGGGTTTGGCGGCACCGCCACACTTCTCTGCTCATCAAAACTATAGTACTAGAAACTAATCGATACGCCCAACAATTTCTATACTCTGGAGAGAAGAAATGAAACCGAAATCACGAGTTAAGGCATGGAAGCCAGTTACGTAATTAGAAATGGGTATTATTAGAAGACCAACTATATATTTTTATTGATCTAATAACTCAAGAAGCATACCGTGGTTCAAAAAAATGTTTCCACGCGACCGTTTCCAGTTGATCCTCAAATTTTTTCACATGGTGGATAACAAAATAGTTCCTCCAGGCCATCCTGACTATGATCCGTCTGCCAGATTTTCCCCACTTGTTGACCACGCCAATAAAGTCTTCCGACACTATTACCAACCAACCATTTGAGGAAAATATTTAAGAATCTGTGCACACTTAATTAATAATAAGGTACCTTTTTTTCAAAAATCCTTTCGAAATTTATGCAAAATATGTGAAAATTAGCTCAGCACTAAAAGGGTTAAATACTTAGCCGTACCTTCACGGTTTCACAGATTCCCTACAATAATCCCCTATTTGGAATCCACCTTTGTCCGAGGCGTATCTATTTTATCAAAGCCAATGCGCTTATCCTCATTGCTCTGGTCTTCCGAAATATTAGTGTCGCAGTTGTTCTTTAATTTGTCTGCCTCTTCGACTTTCTCATATTTATCCACGATATCCTTCTGCACAGCGCGATAAAATACAATCCAAACCAGCGATCGGAGCTACACTTATTCTTTTATTTCACTGTCCTTAACTAAACTGCTGCTCCCTAGGCTTCTTCGGCGGCATCGCTGATGATAGGGAGTTGGCCTCCCTATTGGTTAGATGAGTCGTCCTGGATAATGGGTGGTTGGCCTCCTTATTGGTTAGATGGCGAGCATCACTGGATCCTCAGTTCTTTGAGGAGGCATTCTTTCTTCAGGTGTCCGGACCAGGCAGTCTTCTACTCTTTCTGGATTTTCTCATTCCATCCGGTTATGGTCTACCAGGTGTCCTGTATCAGCTACTTTCCTTCAATGAGCATTGATGTTGCTACTGCTAGTCGATTGAAAGTAGACATTATAGCACTAATGACTTCCCTTTCTTCTTCTCTCAATTCCAGCGAGCGAAATCCGACCTGAGTATAGATTCTTGACATCGCTTTCGGGATGTCTCTGGCTTCTCCCACTGTAGAGAAACTTTGCAAGTTGTCGTCCATGTGGTAATATTCACGTATGACTTGTATTGCTGATGTTCCTTTTTACACTTCTCATCGATTTCGTTCATCGCATAAATTGCTGTTGATGCTAACGATATAGTTCAAAATATTATGGAACTCTTATGATATTCTACCGACTTCCTCTTCCGGTGTGGCGCCACTCCGATGTTTTCGAAACTAAGAAGAGGTCGAATGATCGCTTTCGCTTCGTCTTCTTTCAGTCTACAATGATTGACGAACTTTGTTAACATTCTGTCGCTGGCTTCGCTGGACCCAATCTAGACTTTTGAGCGAAACGACCAGTTCGAGGCTTAATCGATTCTTTATCTTTTCCTTAATATAAGCCCCTAATTGTTTTGTCCAATCAGAATTTGTGGCTCCTCCTGTGTATAAGTTATCTTATCTTCAATACCCTGCATATCTGATGATCTCCTTCTTTACTTTTAGTTTGGGGAACTCCAAATTATCGAACGTTATTACTTTGATCGACCTTTTGCCCTTCTTGTAGACCCCTTTGACCTTCATTTGGACCCTCTTCGAGTTACTTTTCCTAATGCTTTGTCCGCCAGCTGTCTCCAGGATGAACGTTTCTTGTCTACCTTTCACACGAATCTTCTTGGCGATTGATGAATCTACTGAGAAGATAATAGACCATCGTCAAGAGTTAATCTATTCGGTCCATAAAGGTACGTTGGTACCATTTTTAGATACGCCCTCCCACTGTCGATAGTGTGCACTGAAGTAACAACTTCTTTTCCCGACTTCTTTAGTTTGTCATCAAGTACACTCCTTGATCCGAATGTGCGGCGGTGTTGCCTTCTTCCTCTTCTCTGTGTCCCCATTGATGAAAGTTCGTCGGTATGGAGTACGGTGTGATGAATTCTTGCACACTTCTTGGAATCAGGAGTCTGCCAGGTTGATCCGGTTGGATATGAAGGAATCTAACGTATATCCTTGCCATCTTGGCCAACTCTCATTTTTCTCTGGCTCCCTTAAGAAACCATGGACCTTAGGAGATCCGTAATTTGACACAAAGGAACTTGGTTTATTTTTTTCATTTTACGTACATTTTTATTTTGTTCTTTTTCTTATATTTATCTTGCTTGCTAGACAAAAAATGCTTAAATTGTAGCTTATTTATATTATTTCCTAATTTACTGGTCACCTGTGGACACTCTAGGCTAAACTTGGGGTGACTGTTACCATGTATTGTTGCCTTTCAGCATTGTTTGGAAGTTGGTTTATTTGCGCCCCATAATGTACTTCGAGGGGTCCTTCTAATTTTCAATACCCAATTCACTTGGAATACTACAGCGGTTGCTTTGCCACATAGCTCATGTGGTTCTTAGGATGCTTGCGATGACTCAATATAACCCCTAAATATTTTATGGTAAGGCTAGATTAAATGTCCACTATCCTGGGGCTTATTTGTTCTATTTCTAAGTGGGTGGGTATCAGTAACAATTTATTGCTAGTTCCCGTCCAACATTTATCAGTCTTGCATTGTTTTTATCGCTTGAATCGATTTCTTACCAATCTCCGACATCGTACTGGCGCATGCGGTTGTGTGTACGTAGCTTTAATTTCATCCGGTTATATTATCTTTGTTCCACCTTGATAAATGGTACTAGTCAACATTTGCAATGAATGTTATAATATATTAAAGTTAATCATGAGTAATACAGGCAGTTTTTTCTTTGATAAGGTTTACAGGTCTCCCTCATTGTTCATTTTAAGGAACCATTTTACTGGGATCCTCCTTCTAACTTATGCTCATTCGTCATAATTCTCTTTACATTCATGAATCTCTTCATCATGATTACACCATTATAACAAAACCTTTCTCGTTATAACTTTTCAGGTCGAGCAATAAATAATTCTCCACCAACGACGCAATGTAGCGGAACACCTGCCCGTCTATGCAAAACCCGCTACAACACCACGGCCCCAATGTACGGAGTCAGTCTAACTTCGGGTCAACCTGTTACCATCGTCCAAAAGTTCCCAGATCTTCTGCAGCAAGTCGTCTTCGAAGTGTGCGAGTAAGTATTGAAATCAATGAAACGCACGTGCCAGGTGTGCTGTGCCTCCACGAAGAAAGTTAATCGTATCAGACAAATGAGGTTGTCTGTCTGTCCGACCACTGGGCTGTGTGTTTGTTGTGTTTTCGGTGCAAATATCTACACACCACGGCCAACTTTCATTAACATTCTACACTTTTGTTAAACACTTGTCAATGCGTCAATTCGTCAGGTGTACATTAGCTTCGATGTCTATCTTCACTTATAGTTTGACTTACTAATCTCAATCATATACAATGAAAAGTTTTAAGACGAGATATTGCGATGTGGTCTGTCGTTGTGGTTGTTGAATTGTTGGTGAATTGAGAATGCAAAGTCACGTATTCAATTGAAACGATTTTATCTCAGTAAAATGGACATCAGAAGAAGAACTAGTTCGCCAAGACAAATGGAATGTTGCGTGTACTTTAATTTCTTTTTTACTTTACCTTTTCTTGTCATCAGTAGATACGTGGTGAAACTCCATACAATATGGATAGTACTTCTACGTCGGGTTTGTAATTAGTTGTCAGATGTTTAGTAAAAGAAGTCAATCGATTATCGAAGTAATCTTTGTTATTTTCTTTCAATCGTATTTGGTATTTGATGATTTCTTTTTACATATGGAAACAATGTAAATCGATTGCTTTCTCTAACGGCGAACCTATTGTTGCATGTTCTTGATATTATTTTCACTTTTACATCTTTATTATCATCTTTATAGAGATTTCTTCATTTTAAGCTTGTACTGTGTTGTTCTGTTCTTAATTTTAAATTGAATTTATATTGTGATCTGATATCAGTAGATACTTTTTTAAATAGTAATCGGCTGTATACATTTTTAGCAAAAGAACAGAAGAGAACAGTGCCTAACTTTAAACCCGGGTGTTCGCTTTCGTTACATCAAGATAAACTGTCAGACTTTCACCGAAGTAATTCAGGTCATAGAAACATTAACTAATCGTATATTGATAAAATATCTTATTTCTGGAGGATGGTCTGCCCTTAGGAATAGTATATCCTCGAGAGGGATATTGGAGTGTCTAACAGAAAACCGAAAGTACTCCACTCGCCACCTTGTTAAAAATATAGTTAGCCCAATGAAAGTATTCCACATAATATGTGTCTCGAAATTCGCGCAATGAAGAAAGTGTTTTGATAGGAAACACAATTTTCTAATTATAAAAATAAATTTTTCATTGATCAAGTATAAGGTTATGTAAGGATAGTCTGACGTGTGAATGGTGTTCACGAATTTGGTCTATTTTAGTGAAGTTTTCCATGGCCGTTTCGGTATGAATGTGGTTGAAGCAAATTAATATAGTATTTTTTGTTCCTTCTACAAATCTTTGTTAAATCTCATGATTTGTAACACCAACTCGGATCACCGAAAGAAAATCGAATAAGAAAAAGCATCAGCCGTATACCAAGCAATAACATAGCAATTCCGCATCAGTTGAATGTACTTGAGTTTAGAAATCGAATCCGTACACGCGGCAGTGGCCTGATGCATTGAGCTTTGGTTCTGTCTTTTAGTGATCCTAACCGTGATAGCGTCGGTTCGAATCACATGCTCTTCACTATCGTCGTAAACGCCATACCTTCATTAAAAGATTTACCATGCTAAGCAATGATATTTGCAGTCCAGAACCTTGAGGCCCTTCAATAACAATCCGCACCACTGCCTCTACCACATCGCTCCCTGCTCAATCCCTCGATCTATTGTTTTTCAGTTCCGGGCCGTTCCAATAACACGAGAATTTCGTGTCGATCATTGTAGCATTCAATTCGTCTATTCAGCTGAAAGCATGCATGGTATCATGCTATCTATTGTTTTTCAGTTCCGGGCCGTTCCAATAACACGAGAATTTCGTGTCGATCATTGTAGCATTCAATCCATCCATTCAGATGAAAGCATGCATACTATCATGCTATCTAATGCTTTTCAGTTCCGGGCCGTTCTAATGACACGAGAATTTCGTGTCGACCATTGTAGCATTCACGGCCAAAGATGTAATTTCTCCTCTGTGTCTGCCCAGACTTCTAATAAGAAATTAGCGAAACCCGTATAATAACTGGTACAGATATTTCCAATTTCCAATTCCAAGTTATAACTTAGTACGTCTCTATTTTTCACATCGTGGTCTAGCCCCTTATATGCGAAATTATATTACCTATCAGCTTCTGCCCCAATATAGCCTCTGCTCCAATCCATAATTAATAATTTCTCCTGACTTAAACTTCACGATCGTAAGTATATTACAGCTTTCTTCACAGAAGCCTGAACTTGGATAGAAATGCATCTTTTAATGAATTTGGTACTCCACCTAATTTTATCGACAGGATCTTGACGCTGTATCCGCACTCTAAAATCGTTGTGGGTGATTTTAATAAGCAAAAGTCGCAGTTGCTTCGCCAGTATGTCGCCCCCCTCGAGATAAGGACTTCCGGAGGTAAACTAGTTTCCCATTCGGATTTTCGACTGGGGGCTATGTCAGGGGGAACATCATACAAATATTCTGATAAATAATCGAACTTTAAGAAATACGTCATCGCGCATTCGCGTTCGGTCTCGAGGCTCTATCTACGTTCGACTGATAAGGGCATTTTGTAACACCAGGGACATCGGTTTCACCAATACGAATGTAAACGCTGTCCACCAATATTTGCAAACAGCGAAATCTGATATCTTTGCCCTAACTGAGATCCAGGTTGATTCGTCAACTGATTCGACATATCTTCGTTGCGATTCCGTTTTAAAGGAGGAGTCTGCGTCTTCACACGCTCCGATCTGGCTTGCCAATGGGTGCAGGCGTTGGTACCCAATAACATGGACATCATGTGGTTGAGGATCGTGCTGAGGAATTCTATTAAATGTTTTTGCTGTCTTTACCGCTCACCGAATGACGATCGACCGGTGCCATTTATCGACGTCGACTAGATACAGATCACCCACCCGGCTTCTGAATTTGTTGTCCTTGGCGATTTTAATGTGCTCAACTCCGGCTGGTTGGTACATTCTAATAGAACCGACGAGGCTGCGAGCCTAGTGGAGATGTTCGCTAATATCCACAGGTTGACTCGGCTCGTGGAAAAACCTACGAGAGTCTCGGATACCCGAGGTGATTATGCAAACATCCCGAATCTGTTTTTGACATCTGAGCCGATCGCTTATACCGTGGAAGTTGCTGCCCCATCGGGAAGTTCAGATGACTTATTGGTGTTGGTCGCGCAGCCACTTGCATTTCAAACGAATAACCGATCTAAGAAGCTTCGCCATGTATAGAGGTATAAGGCTGGTAACTGGGACGGTTTGCGAGTTTTCTTCGCATCTTTTCCGTGGTCGGAGGTGTGCTTCAGAGACTCCGATGTTAACGCCTGCGCGGAGTCGGTCACGGAGATTATTCTTCTCGGCATGGAGATTTACATTCCGCATTCCATCAAATGGAATTCATCTGATAAATCTTGGTTTGACAAAAAATGCGAGCACATCACAGCGACAACAAAATAAAGCTTTTAAACAATGGCGCTCCAATCCCACCGATGTTAAAAGAACTAATTTTGATAGAAATTGTTAGCATGGTAAATCGGATCGGATGGTCGAACGTGGAAGGAGAGTGCACAGGACAGGGAACAATAACGGAGTCGAGTCGGTGAGATCATGAACTTTCGGGTTCCTACAGGCCAATAAATAGAATAGATAGTAAATCTTTTAATGAAGTTGCATTTTTGAAAGAAACTTGCTTAGCATTTTGTTAATAGAAATAAGATAATTCAGCGCACCAAAGATAATCCTTTATCTAGAAACAAAGTCATAGAGATAGGTCTAGAACTGGCAGTAAATGTAAACGAACTATATAAAAAATGATATCAAATTTTTTCCTTTTATTTCGATATGTCTCGATGAAAGTATCTTTTATGTCAGTATGTGACTATTTGGGCGTTTTTGTTTTTTTGTTTTATCTCCACATTTATTTAACAATTCAATTATAGATTTTACTTAAGACTAAATGTTAACTTCTATTTTACAAAGATCATTCTTACATTAACTAACTGGCTCTTCGCAAGCACTCTAAATTATACATTATCATTTTTCTTATGCCTCTCGGCTTACAACTATTTGGGCGTATTCCAACAGACGTGGACGGTCTGTCGGGAATATTCTTTTAAACAATGGCGATCCAATTCCGCCGATGCCAAAAGAATGAATTTTGTTATAATCAGAAACGCGTGCAACCGGGTGATTGATACCCCAAAGAAGGCTTACAACGACAAAGTGACCAATAAACTCCTTAAGTGCCAACTGGTTCTCTTCCCTTCTGGGGAAGGGCTAGCACCAACTTCGCTTCTTCCTCTTTTAGCCCGTTAGTGACGAACAGTGGGACACTAGTCACAAATCAAGCTAATGTGTTTGCGAATTTATTTTCGGCTAATTCAATACCGATACCGGTTTTTGGAAACACCTGTGATCTCGCTGGTACGGTCTTCGACGTGGGATGTGATGTTCCGCCCGCCTACTATTCAACGCCTTCTACGTAGACTGGACTGTAACAGACGGAATACCAGCAGTAGTTCTTAAGAACTGTGCTCCAGAGCTGTCGCCAGTTCTTGCCATGGTGTTCCGCTTATCATTCAACTGGCCACTTGCCAAATAGATAAAAGTCAATGAACATTCAACCAATTCTCAAAAGGCGTGACAAATCATCCCATATTCTTATCGACCCATATATGTGGAGTGATTCAATTAATTTTTTATTTTTATTTTTTTTATTAGACTTCTCTCGGGAGAGTGGGCGCCCCGAGATGCCATCAAATAACTGTTGCAGCTCCTTTTGAACAGTTGCAGGTTGTACCGCTCCGGGAACACTCGCGTGGGAAGGCAGTTCTGATACAGGGATGTTCGCGCCGTCGGGAAATGAACCACAAACGGGTGCGATCCGTCGGATTGTCTTGCGGAGCGCATATAAACCGAATTGCGTGGAACAATGCCAAGAATCTTCGAAGAACAGCACCCGTGATCATATCTGTAAAACAGACATAGGTCGGCTACGCGCCTTCGATGTGATAGCGACTGTAGTCCCGACGTCAGCACCGAGTCCCCGATCAGGCGGATCGCTCGTCTCTGTACGCTCTCAAGTAGGTCGAGGGTATCTTTAGGAGCCGAGCTCCAAACATGAGAGCAATATTCGAGCGCGGATCTAATTTGGGATTTATATAGGAGAAGAAGTTGGGCCGGAGTAAAATATTTCTTGGCTCTAAAAAGCTAGCTAAGTTTTCCTGAGGCTGACCTGGCGATGTTCGACACGTGTTTCTGCCATGATACATTCCCACAGACCGTGACACCGAGCAATTTCAAACTGTCCCCAGCCTCGAGGGCCCGGCCATTCATCATCAGCTGTGGAACCGATGATCCAGTTTTCTTTGTGAATGTTGTATACTGGGTCTTCGTTGCATTGAAGTCGACAAGATTGGCCTTTCCCCACTGCAGGACTTTATCCAGATCTCGATTCAGAGTGTCAATCTGTCTACATCTCAGCTGATGTGACGTTGATGCACCAATCGGCCGATCACTCCAAAAGTAGGAAACAAGCGTACTATCATCCGCAAAACTGAACACTTTGTTATCCGTTGTCTCCAACAAATCGATTATGTGAAGCAAGAACAAGATTGGAGCCAAAATAGAACCTTGGGGCACCCCCGAATTAACAGGATACAGATCCGAACACTCGCCGTCCACAACAACCCGGATCGATCGATTCTCGAGGAAGCTCCTCGTCCAGTCGCAAAGCTGTTGGGAAAGTCCATATGAACGAAGTTTGCTCAGCAATGCCCCGTGCCAGACGCGGTCAAAAGCTTTGGAGATATCCAATGCGACCGCCCTTGACTCGCCATGCCGTTCAACCGCAGATGTCCATATATCGGTTATAAATGTCAAAAGGTCTCCTATGGACCGTCTGTCACGGAATCCGTATTGACGATCATTCAGAAGTCCGTTGCACTCCAAATACTTAACCAACTCTGTATTGATGACTTTTTCCATTACCTTAGATAAAATAGACAGTAATGCTATCGGACGGTAATTTTGTGGGCGACACTTCTTTCCCGTCTTTGGGATTGGCTGAACTCGAGCGATTTTCCAGCAGGCAGGAAAGGTCCTCCGTGCATAAGATAAGCGGAAGAGTCTGACAAGAACCGGCGATAGTTCTGGACCACAGTTCTTAAGGACTATTGCTGGTATTCCGTCCGGTCCGGTTGCCTTCCTACAATCCAGTTCACGTAGAATGCCTTGAATAGTGCGCGGACGAAATCTCACATCCCACATGGAAGACTGTACCGGCGAGATCACAGGAGGCTCCAAAAGGCCGGGATCGAAGTTTGAATTCGCCGAAAATAAATTCGCGAACACATTAGCTTCATCCTTTGGATTCGTGACTAACGTTGGTGTCTGTCACCAACGGAGGGAAAGAGGAGGATGCGAAGTTACCGCTGGCAGCCTTTGCCATTGACCAGAAGGAGCGCGAACCAGTTGGGCACCGAAGGAGCTTATTGATCGCCCTGTCGTTCTGAGCCTTCTTCAATCAATCGTCGTTCTGAGCCTTCGGTATCAATCGCCTGGTTGCACGCGTTTCTGATTCTAAGAAAATTCGTTCTGTTAACATCGGCGGGATTGGAATGCCATTGCTTAAAAGCTCTATTTTATATTAATAAATAACAACGAGGCTGGGATCCATAAGTTCCACCGTGCAATGAACACGTGGTGTTCTTAACAGACATACACGAACACGCAAACATAATGATGAATACAGCACCAAAAGAAAACCGGAAACATCACCACACCAAAGAAGACCTTAGCAAACGCAGCATTTGCAGCCAATCAAGTCGTCCTGGCATACACGTGGCCGCGGTTTGATGTATCGGTGCTATGATTCTAAGTTTTTCATAATGAATCACTTTCTTCAGCGCTTGACATAACGCTAAACATTAGGCTACATACTTTTTGTCCACACAATTTCCAATTCAATAAATTAATGATATAAAATTTAGAACGATGCCACTTTCAACAACCTTTAAGACAATTGTTGAAGAGCTCGAAGCTGGTGATCCCATATGTAATTAATTAATGAAATATCATTATTACCTGTCAACAACCTGATACAAATAGGCTAGAGAGTTCCACTTTTACTTACGTGAGAATTGATAACTACCTACTCACAACGTAGTGCTACATAGTATATTATTCCAACACGTGTCAATGAAAATGCTATCCAACAAACTTCCAGTAGCCAGTTCCCGACTTGTATTAGCCACAGACCCACAAACATGTAATCGTTGAAAGCATTCTTGGCATTGGATTAAATTTTCATCACTCATCATTAGTGAACCTATATGAGCACTTGTTCATCACAACTCCAAAGTGTACTTCAAGAAAACTTTAAGTCTTTTTGAAATTAATTACACTTTAGATCACTCATTTGTGGCATGTCATAGTAAAATCAAAATCCGCCAAGAAATAACTACAATAGCTTCTGTAATTAAAGATCATTAAGCATACCAAAAGATCGGCCTCAATAATTAATCATCGTCGTGAAAACGAACTCAAACGAAAGTTACCTGTTGAAAAGTAACTTGGTACTACCACGTACGCATTTAGTAGTACAAAGAAGTCATCGGAGAAAGTCAAAGCGAATGCCAACACTAATGCCAACCAGCACAATATAATCAAACTTACAAAAATATAATGACCAAGCTTCAAGTTAACATTTATTGTTTTTTATCTTTCAGGTCTTCGGAATGCGATGTAGTCCGTGGAGAATGTACCCAAACCTACGTTCCGTACCTGTTCTTAGTCATTCCGTTAGGTCCAGTAACATTAACAGGCCAAGACTACGTACTAGTGGAAAGCGGATGCGTTTGTAAGCCCAAATATTCGACGGGAGCCCCACAAGAGCCAAATATGATACCATAGTTTGCCTCAGCAAATCTTTTAAAATAAGGCCTTAATTAATGATTTCACATCGCATTCGAGAGATGAGAATAAAATAAAAAAACGAATCAAAAGAACAAGTCCAGTGATTCAATATTTAGAGTTCTAATGAGTTACAAACAAACAAAATAAACAAAAGATGGTATTTAATCAAAACCCCCAAGCGGTATTGGATGCGATGCGTTTGTGAGAAGCTTACATATTTTTTTAATGTAATATAAAAGAAGTAAACAATATTAATTTGTTAACACCATACAACCAGCATTTAGTTAAGTAAGGGAATCTATTTATTGTTTGACATGTTGAATAAACATTATTACGTAGCTTAAAAAATATTGTATAGTAGTTTTGTAGGCAAAACGACATTAAATGATATTAAAAAGACCGTAGGTAAAACGGTGTTGCAGTCCACAAATAAAATAATTTTTTTCTTATTATACGTAATTTATTTATCTTTATACATGATATGAATTCTTTGTTGTTCTTGTTGTAGCAGGATATGAAATGAACGGGCGACTCCTCGTACGAAAGATATTATTTATTCAACGAAGCACTTGTGAACTTGGTTTCAACAAATATATATTAGTCTGACGCGGCAATATGAAAGAGACGTATGTAGCAAAGGGCGCGCTCGGTCTAGTACAACTGTCAGAAGTAGAGCGAGCGCATAAAGGCGTGAATTCATTTGCCTTTTACTCATAACGCCCGGTCCGGCGCTGCAATCGCATACAGCATGCAGCTTAGGGTGGATCCACAACACTCCCCCTCGATTGTAGTGCTAGGTCGATCCTCTGAAGAACCCCCGACGCCGATCAAATCCAGACACTTCCGATGTTTTTCTTTTGTCAATCCCTTCGTGAGAAAATCCGCGGGCATCTTATCCAGTCGACCTTCGCGCAAGACATCTCTGATGAAATGATGCCTGATGTCGATGTGTTTCGATCTCGCGTGAAACGAGATTCTGGGTCAGTAGTTGTGACCCTCGGTTGTCGTTCATCACCAGAATTCTTTCACACTCGAACAGGTTGAGCTCCGACAGGAGTCGAAAGCGCGACAGTGCGCTGTTTCCTCGACTCCCAGCTGATGGCGGCACCGCTCAGGTTAAAGCGTATCCGGTATACGACCTTCGATCTACCGGGCACCCAGCCCAATCGGCATCAACAAACCCTTCCAAGGTTTTCATGCTCTTCGTGTACATGATTCCGAAGTCGGCGGTCCCCTTCAGATATCTCAGGACGCGCTTCGCCGCCTTCCAGTGTGCCTCGCAGTGACAAGTGTTGAATTGACTGAGACAACTGACAATATGCGAAATGTCCGGTCTTGTGGCAATCGCCAAGTAATTCAGAGCTCCGACAAGCTCGCTATAAGGCCGATTTCCTCCCGGTGATCCTTCTTCTTCAACGTCCTTTTCAAGCCTCGAACCCGATTCAACGGGAGTACTGACGGTGTTACAGTCCTCCACCTGAAATCGGGAGAGCAGTTCCCGAATATAATTTGGTTGAGAAATGGTAATCTGATTTCTGCTCCTGGCGATTTCGATCCTCAAACAATAGCGACCTGTTCCCAGATCTCTCGCCTCGAATTCCTGCAACAAACCTTTTCGGACGAAATCAAGATCCTTCTGGTCTCGATAGAATATCAAAATGTCGTCGACGTAGACCAGTATTGTCAACGGTTCTCCCCCTCGTTTGAGGCCATAAACGCACGGATCCGCGCTTGTCGGTGTCATATTTAATTCTTCGAGTTTTCCATTCAATTTCTTATGCCATTGCCGACCGGCCTGTTTAAGGCCGTACAAAGCCCTTTTCAAACGACAAACCTTTTCGCCACCCTGAAGCTGTTTTAGCATTTCCTCGGCGCGGCTCTCGATATCGGATTTGCCTTGTGTCGCGACGATTTTCTTCAAACACCCTGCGAGTACATCGGGTAATTCCATGTATGTTTCCCCTTCGATCGTACCGTTTAGGTAGGCGGTCGTGATGTCCATCTGATGCACCTTAAGGTAGAATACGCATGGACCCCAGGCGAGCGACCGGAGCGTAGGTATCGTGATAATTGATCCCGAGTCGTTGCGCGAACCCCCTTGCCACGAGTTGTGCCTTTCTTCTCTCGACCTTGCCGCCCGAGTCGTACTTGTTCCTTGTTCCATTCGACATCCGACCACGTTGCGATTCTTGGGTCGATTCACGATCAGCCATGTATCGTTCTTGATTAAGCATTTGACTTCTTCGACGATGGCGTCCAACCATTCTTCTTTATCCGGTCCGTTCAATGCTTGCCGATACGGGACCTCCGAGTGAAGACTGGCCAAATTTGCCTCCAGGTCGTCCGAGATGTACGACTCCTCGTCATCGAGAGTTCGGTCGATCTCGTCCCCGCTCGATCCGCGAGGATCCTCGTCTTCTTGCTTGATTCGATACAATTTTCGCGGGCGACCGGGTCGTCCGATGAGAATCTTTCTAGGTCTACCCGGAGCTCTTCTGATCGTTTCAGTGATCTTGTTGTATTCTTTGTAGGGGTTTTGTTCCAGGAAGCGTGTCTCCTGGTCCTTAAAAGGACAAGACGATCTCTTAAAATTTGACCGCCCCCGAAACTCGTCCTACAAACGGGGTCGTTACCGTGCTTCCTTGTATACCTGAGGGAAGAGTAACTGTCCTTAATTGGGCCTTTGTCCTTGGTCTTCTCTTGGTCTTCCTATCTATCAATTGGCCGCTAAATGAAAATCCGTGTTGTTTTTCTTAAAGAGTTTTATTTAATTTTTTATAGGATTATTTTCCCTAGTTTTTCCACTGGGGTATTTCCTCCAGAGACTAGGATCGATTTAAGACTGCGGCTCGGAGATCACTAAACTATTCCTTTATAAAGGAAAAGGAATCGAAAATTGTATCCCAAAGATACACATTTTCGTACAACAATCTCGATTTTGTTGGACATCTCGAGCGAGATGTTGTATTGATTTTAGATAAGAATTCAATTTCTTGAATTCTTATGAAACTATCGCGCAGATGTGTGAATGTATCTGCTTTCGAGTTTTTTGTTTGTTTTCCTGAATGGAAAATTTGGGATAGAGATAACGATCTCTGAATTTTAGATTTGGGTGATGCTGTGGAGCAAATGTAGAACAATAAACGAATATTAGATTCGTTTATTGCGAATTTGATTTTAATTCGAGATTTTGGATTTAATAATGCCGTGGGGGCAAATGTTAGGCAATAAACGAATGTTTGATTCGTTTATTGCGAATTTTGAATTATGTTTGGGTTTTTTCGGGTTTTGATAGGTTTATATGTTTTAGCGTATTATAGCTAGGATTTTGGATTAGGAATGGGGGAAAAAGGTGGTAGGGTTTTTTGGAGCACTACAATCTCGTCCCTTTTTCGGTCGGGTCGTTGTGTTCCTGCGATTCATTTCTCGATTCCTCGTCGTAGTCCCCACCTAGATGAAGTTCAAGGAAATTCGGCAGTGATACTCCCTCAGGATTGTGATTCAAATCTCGATTCAGATTTGACGAGGACGATGACGATTCGTTATGTTTTTCCGTTTCTGTATCGGTATCAGTAAATTGGATGTCTCGTGTCGTGGTTACCCATCGTTTGTTTGATACTCATACTCGATAGCCTTGAGTCGATTCATCGTATCCGAGGAAAATGCATTTCATACCTCGCGGTTCCAGCTTCCCTTTTCCGGGAGTTTTATCCAACATATATGCTATATAAGTTCGCATGTTCTTCACGTTCGGGTGTTTTCCGTGCCATAATTCGTAAGGAGTTTTACCTCCTAGCGTCTTCGTAATGCATCGATTTCTTACGAAGTTTGCCGTGGCGATCGCTTCTGCCCAAAACGAGGTTGAGAGCTTCGATTACGCCAACATGCAACGCGCCATTCCCAAGAGCGTGCGGTATTTCTTTTCCGCTACTCCATTTAACTGGGGAGTATATGGCGTCGTGAGTTTTCGCGCAATTCCCTCTCCCTTCAAGAATCTGTAGAATTCTTCGTTACTGAACTCTCGTTCGTTGTCGGATTGCATACATTTAATTATTCTTCCTGATTTATTTTCAACGAGAGCCATGAATTCCTTGAAAAACTTCAAGACGTCGCCTTTCTTTTGCAAAAACCTTACTTCTGTCCAACGAGAGTAGTCGTCGGTTAGCGTGAGGAAGTACCTAGCTTTGCCCCTTGATTCGTTTCTCATCGGTCCGCATACGTCGGCATGGACGATATCCAATAATTTTCCGCTTCGGTGCGATTTCTTTCCGAAGGGTAGCGTAGTAATCTTCGCATCCGAACAAATCTCGCACGTATTTGGGGTTCGGTTGTCAGACGTATGAGCCGAGTCGTGTCTTCGTCAGATGCCGCGATTTTTACAGTTCCCTTCGTTTTTACGTCGGTGGAGCCATGATTTGCCAGATTAATCTTTAAATTTCCAGCACTTGCGAATTTTTCAAATACGTCCTTGTCGTGGCATAAGTGTGATGTGCATCCACTATCGAGACACCACGTATCGTTTTTCTGAACGTTACCTGCCTAGCAAGAATCTGCGTCTGTGTGGGAGGTTAGAAAGGAAATGTCTTCGCCGATGGCGGCTTTTTCTTTATTTTCGGGATGTTTCGCGTTTGGTTCAGCCTTCTCCGGACAATTTATGGCCTTGTGGCCAATTCGGCGACATCTATGGCATTTGTATTTGAATGGTCCGCCGGTACGTTGATCATCCGATTTATCGACGGACTTGTTCGACGCTTTGTTCGTAGTCTTTTTCCTATTTGGCGTTCCTTTTCTCGCGAACATTGCTTGGTTCTACGGCTTGCCTGCATTGTCTTCTCGTCGCGCTTTCGTCGAGGATTTTAATTTTCAGGTGTTCCGGCGAAGGTAACTCGTCTCTTGACTCGATGGCGCATCTAAAATTCTCGTAGCTCTCCGGCAGACTGTGTAAAAGCATGATCGATTGTTATTCGATGCTGACTTGTACGGATAATTCGGACATTTTGTCGACCATATCGGAGAATTCGTCGACGTGTCGTTGTACATCTCCGCCTTCGTTGGGTCGATGATTCATTAGCCGTTTCCACAATGATGCCTTTTCCGACGGTTCTTTCGATTCGAAAATTGCTTCCAATTTCAACCAAATTTCTCGGGCTGTTTCGCAGTATCTAATTTGCCTGAGTTCGGCGTCGTCAACAGCGAGATACAAATCGGCTTTCACCTTTTCGTCCTCGTCTTTCCACGCTTGCAAAGCTGCTTCCGATTTCGGTTTTTCACCGCTTGCGTGAGCCCACGCTTTGTTTTTGTCATGAGTGCACGCATTCTTAGATTCCAGTTATCATAATTTTCTCTGGTTAGCATTTGTATGCGCATTATGTTCGTAGCTTGACCGGCCATTTTGTTTGCTGTGAGGTTATATTTCCGCGTGTATTTTCCACGTTGTCTTCTCATCTTTTCGATTTCCAATTACGAATATCCAGACGATGTTTAAGCCTGGGCCCATAACCAGTTAGTTTGGATATGAAATGAACGGGCGACTCCTCGTACGAAAGATATTATTTATTCAACGAAGCACTTGTGAACTTGGTTTCAACAAATATATATTAGTCTGACGCGGCAATATGAAAGAGACGTATGTAGCAAAGGGCGCGCTCGGTCTAGTATAACTGTCAGAAGTAGAGCGAACGCATAAAGGCGTGAATTCATTTGCCTTTTACTCATAATGCACGGTCCGGCGCTACAATCGGATAGAGCATGCAGCTTAGGGCGGATCCACAACAGTTCTACATAATTGGCTAATTTATATTGTGTTATCGGCACATTCCGATTGTTTTCTGAACCTGTAAGGAAAGAACTCAACCAAACAATAATTCTTAAAAAAAAAATGGGGCGGCGAGATGCCGACTTTAGCGAGACAAGGACAGATGTGTCCCTCATCTTGTCTCTGGCTTCTGGTCATCTTGCGATAACCAGAATAACCCACATCCGAGAGGATGTTGGGCTTGGCCTGGAGATATCTAAGGATAGTATGGACAGGGTTAGTTCAAGTGTTCTCTAACTACTAGGATGGAGGGATGGTGGGAAAGGAATCATACAAGACCGGTAGGTCTTGATTGCGACAATAATTCTCTTCCGCTATATCACCAATTATATATAATTTAGTTAACACACAATTGCTGATACATGTTTGGCTTTAAATGTCGAATAATGCCAGTATACATAAAATGCCATTACAAAATAGGTTTCTGTTTAGAAGTTTGATTTTTGCTTGGCAGCATTGATTCTAGCGACCGTCAATTTGACAATTAAGAGCAGAGCAGTGTTTTGTTTGTTTTGCCATTCCATCATAAACTTACGTTGGTACATCGCTTGCGGATTATGTAAATTTATTTCGAAAAACATAGTTCAGTTCGCGAAAACTTACCATGCGTTGCGTCTATGTTATAGTCAGTATAATTGTTGACTGAACAGATTATTTCATCAATCATAAATCGTTTTCATACAATTCGCATCCACAGAGGTTATATCTGCCACGGGGCGTAATGTTGAAGATTTCTCGAATGAGTCAATTCGAGAACAAAACCTAGAAGCAATTGTTAAGACGCTGTTAAACCCGCAAAAAATCACAAATCGATTCGTTCCCCCATTGATTGGCATTAATGTGGAAGAAATCTTGTTTCAGTAGGTTGTAGATCATCCCAGTTCAAGAGAGATCGAGGCGCAATGGCGGTTGAGTGACATATATCAAATTTAAAAGACTAATGACCGATAACGTTTTTTTTCTGCATTTGACATTGAATTTTCGTTTGACATTTAGTTTTCGTTTACTTTGGTTTCTTTTCTCCCTTTACTTTATGATCTTTTTATCTCTTTCTTTCTCGTTTCCTCTCCTCTCTTTTTCTTTTTTTCCCCCTCTTTCCACAAGATTTTTCTCTGTGCTTTCTCTTTCTTCTGTTTGAGATGAAAGCATGTGCCAAACCGGACTGTACCACCACGGAGTCTTGCGCTAACTTAATATTATACAGCGGACTATGTGGTAAATCCACCCCTCATGCCTGGGCCTCAGGAAACGAGCCGCTTCGTGCCTTAACGAAAACTAGCGCAATTTCACATCATTCTGCGACGAATGTCACAACATGTACCTATCGCGGGTGCTACTCGCGACCAAACTCCTAAATGAGAGTTTCACCCATACCTCCGCAGATCTCAAACAATATCGAAATAACGGTCTACAGGAACTCATGAGAGAAGACGACCTCGGCTCATCTCTGAACTCCTTGCCAACTCGTTTAAAATACACCTCAAGCGGGTCGAAGGTCTAATCGCCTCCATCCCCGATTCCTTAAAGGCCCAGATGAAGTTCCCATCAACAACGCAATTCGGGATCTAAGTGCTGATCTAGGAACGCTAATTAAGGCATCTGGTCACTCAAAACTTCTGACTGGAAGTATAAACGCCCTTTCAAAGAATGGGGATTTTATTCTAAAAACCTCTTCCTCCACCACACTCTGCCCCCGCGACATGCTAGGTTGAACCGTATCTACCTGAATTAATCAACAAAATGATTGATATGGGTACGACCTCACTCTAATAAGGGTCCTCATTAGCAATCTTACTGATGATATTATGGCCATTTGTTACATTTTTTAACAATTAGTCTTAAAATGGCTTACTAGTGGTTCACTTACCCTCCGCTTTCTTTCTTAATTGCCAGCAGCTGGTTTCCTTTCGTCCCAACTTGCTTGTTTCCTTTTTCTTGCTGTAAAAGTTCTCGACCAACATGTATTATTTATTGAAACCAACAAAACGAACTATTGTTTTACTTTTTGTATTTATTTTATTTTTTTAACTAAACGAACTATTGTTTTACTTTTTGTAATTATTTTAATTTTAAAACAAAACGAACGCACACTAATCGATCACACACGACGATCGTCCCAATGCTCAAAACGTACTGCCCTCTAATCGACCGTCCGCCGACCCGAAAGTCGACTACCTGCCTCCGAATTTCAAGCTTTTCCTCTCCACGCGGAGTCAACCTTTTCTTGTTCTCACCAATTCATAATCCTTTTTTGGTTTCCTTCGTTTCAAATTTACCGTTTAGCCAACCCTCTGCGTTAGTTTTAAGGAGTCGCAATCATTCTTATCCTGTTACAAAAGGTCTATGAAAACGAAGCAAACTTTTTGGATCGGGGGAAGTGTTGTTGTTTCTATGGGTAAATAATATTTTGGGCCAATCGTACAGATTCTATAACTGCCTTTTCAGGAAGGCATTTAAATAAGTTGCGAACAACCATGGGAAATTTAAATTTCCTGTATGCTATTACAACGGACAGGTGGCCAACAAAATATTAAGTTATTGGGATCGGGATTATGTATTTCTAGGGATGAACATATGCTATTTTACTTGGAATGTGATGCTTGATTTAGTGGAAGGATACGGACTAGTAAGAGTTTTAGCTCAGTTATAGGGGGGGGGTTTATGATTAGCTACTGTTAATTATATAATACATTTCAGTCCTCACAGCCGAAATGTAAGACAAGACCACAACACCATCTAACAACGACTCACTTCAGGCCGAGTTGGAATCCACAACCCATTTTCCTACTCAATTTAATTCACCCATTCCTAAACGTCCCTTCCCGGCTGTGGAGCAACCTACCCCGATCGAAACTGATCCAGGGAACCTTAAATACTCAGCTACTTCCGCTCCCGCCATACGTCGTTTGGGTTCAATTTCGACCGTCGATGAGTGGAATGGGAGGATCCACAAATCAGACATAAATAACCATTCAGCCTTTACTACCACTGGCATTCCCACTAACGTTGTGGCTCCGTGGTTAACCAGCTTCCTTAAGAGAAATTACGCAATCAGCGTCTCGAATTTTATCAAGATTTCGGAACAAGCTTCCAATGCATTTCGTTTGCATATCCCTTCTTCTTACGAATGGTTTTCCTCTACCCGACGGGCGCCTCACTTAAGCTAGGCAAATTTTACATTCTTAAAAACGATAGTAATACTATCAACTCTCCAAACTACAAAAACAACCACACTTCTTCAGCGTAGTAGAACCCCCCCCCCCCCCCCCCCTCGCCCAAAAAAGATTAATTTTACCCCTGTTACCATCTACTATCACAACATCAGAGGTGTTCGCTCAAAGACCCATTCCATTGTGACTACCTCCCATGCTCTATCTGTCGACATATTCCCCCTAAACGAAACGAACTTTATCCAACATATTCATAACTTTGAACTGTTTCCTCACTCGTTCAAAATCTTCCGCGACGATGACCTCAATTGCTCTTCTAACGTTTCTACTTCCTGTGGCGTTCTCCTCGCAGTGCATAACAGCTCGACTTTGTCTCTGTTAAAACCACTCTTCCTCACAAGACAGTCTTTGTGTTTGTTTTCATATTTTTCTATCCCAGCCCACTGAAGTTTACGAGCTCGCTCTTGACCCAATTGACTCCATAATCCAGGTGAACAATTGCCACAACGACATCGTCATCTGTGGGGACTTTAACCTTCCACAACTCAACTGGGTCTTGCCAAACTACCAATCTCACTATGTATCCCATCCCACCTTGGTCAAGGAGGTCTATTCATCGATTGTCAAGCTGCTTCCTGCGTCTATCAAAATTGCTACTGTTAATTATATAAAATGCTAAATTTCATGGGTCGACAACTAGATCTTGTTTTTACTACAGTCCCTCAATACGTCAGTCTAACAAAGTCCGTTCGTCGTTACACCTATTGACAACCATCGCCCCTTCTCCTCATGATTGCAATTCAGAACCACACGTCGCCGTCTGTCTTCCTAGCAATCTTCACACCTTCGATTTCCTTAAAGCCAACTTTCGCCTCATTAACATCTACCCAGGTGTTCTTTCGTTCAACTTCGACCACCTATCCATCTATGAACCTATTAGTCACCTTTATTCTGAAATCATGTATTCTATTCCCCTGTACGTTCCCTATACTAGACAAACGACATCGACCACATCCCTTCCCTGGTGCAATCAAAGCCTTCGTGCCCTGTGTTATAAATGGAACAAGTTGTGGGCCACCTTCTCACAGTATCGAACCATTCCAGATTACTCCAACTTTCTCGTCTGTTACTTCTAGTTCACCGAAGTCTATAGTTCACATTGGGTCCCGATGGTATCCCACCTAATTTCGTCAAGAAATGCTCATCCCCTCTCGATGTTCTTTAATCTTTCACTCTTTCAAGTGTATATTTCAAGGAAAACTGCTTTCAACACTCCCATCCACAAGAAGGAACCCAAAAACGATATCACGAACTACCGCCCCATTGCGAATCTCTCCCACTTACCCAAAGTTTTTGAAAGCACACTCTACAAATTTCTTAGTTTTCGTTGCAAAGCGTTTATCAATCACAAACAACCTTCTTGAGTTCACATCCTTTACACTCTCAGTACTAGAGAACGGCAAAGAAGCCGACATGGTCTAAACCGATCTCAGCGAAGCTTTTGACAAAATCTTCCACAACCCTATCCGCTTTAAATTATCCACCCTCGGCTTCGAACCAAGACTGTTGAATTTGATCTCATTCGATAGACTTTATTCCGCTCGGTTCAGTTCCGTGATATCAAACCCCTTCCATGCTGCCTGTGGAGTCCGCCAAGGTAACCACCTGGGGCCTCCTATAATTATACTGTGGGGTTTCTCTATATCACATTTCTACCACCACAATACTACCCACCAATGATATTGATAAGGGCATCAGGCATTCTCGCCTGTCTCTATATACTGATGACACTAAGATATATAAGATCATCGAATCGCCACATAATCATGCATTGCTGCAAACAGACCTGGACAACTTCTTAGCTTGTGTGATAATACCTTTTTTGTACTTAATATTGCCAAGTGCCAATCTATAACCTTTTCTCGAAAACGTATCAACTATTTCCAGCGCCTATATTTCCTCCATAACCAACCGCTAACCATTCTCCACACTCTTCAATACCTTGGAATCCTATGCAATAGGGAACTTAATTTCTTCTCTCATATTGACGAAATAATACTGAAAGCCAACTAGGCCAACGGGTGTGTGAAACGCTGGTCAAAGGAATTCTCCGACCCCTACGTAGCCCGATCTCCTTACCGCTCCCCCCTTCGGACGGATTGCTCTCCGAGGGCTAGGTTGCGAAAAATGTAATACTGCTCCGGTACATCAGCTGCCACAAATTAATCAACCTCTGAATCCTTGAGAAGCGTAGAGTCCGGGCCGACATTCTGTTCATTCATCGACTCCTCTCTGGCTTGGTGGACTGCACCTTGCTCTTGAACTTTCCTAAATACAAATCCTCGGAACACACGTAATCCTCCCCTCTCTACATTAGGCCCCCCCCCCCCCCCCCCCCCCCCCACCCGGTATTGCTTCAACGGACCCCCATCACGGATTCTAAGAAACGTCAAATCCAAGCCCACTTCATTTGATTTCGACCCTATCACACACCTGATTCTAAGCCGTCCCCCTACAGATTCCACACTCACCGCCCCCAAACACCGTTATCCAAATTTTACTGAAGTGAACAAAATCGACAGCGACATGGGTCAAACGAGAGCCAGTATGCAGTTCGAGCGATCGGAAAACAAACGCAGGAGGCGATATCCGGGTAGGTCCCAATCCAAAACCCCACCTTGATTCAAATAACAGGATTAAAAGAAGGATTTCTGCTGGAATGTGATATTATTTGGAAAAGGTCCCAACTGTTGTGTGGCACCCTGCGCATGGAGGGTGGGGACTCGAGTCTCAAGGAACACTTAAGACCATTGCAAATTCAAACGTTACACGATAAAGAAAAGACATAAACTAGTCCGTGATCAATACTCGCAACAACAACATTTTGGTAGACTCAAGTGCTCAAGTATTTATAACCCTGGAAATATGCGAAAGAAGTCACTCAATGCGAGCTCCACGATTTCGTCTCAAATAAAACTTTTATTCCTACATACAGCATAAAACAAACAAAAAAACAAATCAGATGGATTTTGGCTTGGATCGGCGAATGCGATGGAGATTCTATGTTGCCGACGTCTGTCAACCGATTCTTGGCGCTGATTTTCTAGTTGATCAAAAACTATTGATTTTTCTTCTCATTGACGAACGAAAACAGACAATTAAATAAAGAGATTGTGGGGGGCGATGCATGTTGCGCCGGCGAACGGCGCTGGTTCACTTCGCTCCTCCAACGTCACTTTATAAATCTCCAACAAGAAACACCGCCAGCCGGATGGAGGACAAAACACTAAGCAACACCGCCACAGGGTTCACAGAGAATCAAGCTCCAAAGCATGGAACGGACACCACACAGGAATAAAACACGGCATTATAGTGATTCGTATATTTTGTATTTATTGTAGGTTCTTATGCACTAAACTTTTTCTTGATTATGCACTAAGCAAAGTTTCCGCCAACGACCACACGATTCGTTAATTCACACTACCGTTATTAAGGACGAACTTGACTCCAAAATGACTAACCCCGTCTCGTTAACGATTACTCGCGGTTGATTTTCGCGTCCCCGTGCGCACCGGGGAGCGGGAGTGACATGACCACGACCTGCTCGGTCGACAGATGTAAAAGGACTCAGCGATATTCGTTCGCTGTCAAAAGAAATTCGGCCAATGACACTGGCTCTCTTAAATTAAGGATGCATTTCCTATTCCAAGAGAGACGTAAAGTCTCTTTTTGGAGGTAGCCAACCAGCTCTCATAGAGAAAATCATCAAAGTACACATGTATGTGTGTACGTTGGTTCTTTCATGGGACACAGCCATGAAAACGAATCTGAAACAAAGAAAGGGCATAATGTGCATCCATGATATGTGAGTTCGGCTAAGCAAACAAGCCGAATCTCATTGGGTGCTAATTGGGTTTCTGTTTGTTCATGCCGCTAGTCATGAGAAGCAGATCCAGAAATGTGTAGGACAAAGAGATCGTATAGATCATTGTCTAGGAATGTGCATGGCAGCTGTATTGATAGACCGCAATACTGGTGAACATGGTGCTAATTGGTTTTAGCGTATTCACGGGGGATTGGTGTTCATAACATCGCTGCCATGGGTAAGTATACGTTTCCTATTTGCATTTGCCTATGCTGTAGGATTTAATTGATGCCTAAGACGCAAGATGCGTATATTTGTTTTTGTGCCTTGGGTTTGGGTCCCCAGCCAATGTGTGTGTAAAGGAATTTATTATACACATGGTGAGGCTGAATAGGCGACGCAATATTTATGATCCCTGTTATGATGGTTACATCGTATGTAAACCAAATTGTTTTGTTTTCAGGAATTCTACTAGGGAAAATGCGTATGTAAAATTGGGATTTGCCTGGCAACCGAAGGTGCCGAATTGGGCTTGGGATTTATGATGTTTGGACACAATTCTTAAAGGGAATTTTGAATTCGAATAAATGAATGAAAGGTAAGAATTCTCTTCCAGGAGCTTTTAGCTAAATACGTTTAATAAACTTAATTCGTGAAGCATTTACAGGTCCTAATGCGATTGCATTAGCAGAAACTAATGAAAGGTGGGTTGTATTTATGGGGGGTTCCTCGGGTAAGTAGACAGTGGGGTTGGGCGGAACCGCCACAAGATTCTCGGTCACGCACCGTTAGCAGGCATCAGAAGCGCAACGATAAAATCAAAAGAATTGCCGAAAAGAGCAGTCAACGACACAGCAGATTCATCAGCAGTCGTATCCAAAAAAAAATTCAAGGTATAGATATTAAAGCTGACTACACTTTTTTCAGGGCACAGTTTTATTTTGGTTAGTTTGAATTACCATTTTAAAGTGAATGAAAGTCAGGAAACATAACACTTCCTGTTCTTTTCATCTCCCGCGATCTTCCGCGCGGAGTACTTTTAGTGTTCCTCTTTGGATGCTCTTTAAAAGACTACTTTACAAAAATTGTGTGACTTAATTTCTAGCTTAACTTAGGTTACGTGGCTAAAATATATAATGCAAGATACGGCAAAAATAGAGAAGGACAACGATCTAAAAGCGGCTGGAAAACATGAAATATGATCTGATCACCGGATGCGTTTAGGCGAACGAACCCACGGACCGTTGGAAGAATGTTAGTAGGAAAGTCATAATCAGTAAAATGCTAATGCGCTTTCATCGTCGTTGCATGTACATTACGACGTTCGGTGTGTATCGCCACGTCAGCCGAACCGATGGACTCAATTCACGAAGCACGGTGCCCAGTCCGCATCGGCACACTCCTGACCTCATTAAGCAAGTCTGTGGGGGTACCGCCGAACCCCACAGTTCACTTACCCAAAAAAAAAACCCATAACTCCCATCCAGTCTGTATCAACTTTCTGCTAATGCAATCGCATTAAGCACCTGTAAAAGCTTCACGCAATAAAATTCACCAAATGTATTTACCTAAAAGCTCCTGGAAGAGAATATTATATTTGCTGCAGTCTTCGAAGATTGTGTTTTTATTGACTTCACATTGTAACTTTCACGCAGTGCTACCGTAAAATGTTAGTATCCGATAATAAAATGAAACGGAAACAATTATCCAAGAATTCAAATAAGTTATTCCAATAGTAGTGTTTTTCTTTAACATAAGAATAAAGCTAAACAAAAGAAATAGTGTTTTATTTTTTTACTTGTGTGATCGTGTTTGTGCTTTTCCTATGGCGCTGTACTTGTCGGAACCTTTAATGATTTGTGGGGACGAGGTAGAACTCTCGCCCATGATGGCGTCGGGGCGAGAGTTCTACCCCCACAAGTCTCCCCACCTGTCCCGATTTCTAGCCGATGTCATCCAGTTTGCCACTCCAAGGCTACGGGCGTTCTGGCCCACGTCATCCCTCCATCGCAGACAAGTTCTGTCACGCGGTCGCCTTCCACATATCCCGCAACAAAGGGCTTTCCGCCATGCTCCTCTTCGCTTATTCGAGCTAGTTGTCCCGTCCACCGTAGTCTACCGAGCTTAATTTTTCTTACAACGTTAGCTTCAAGGTGGACCGTGTACAGTTCATGGTTGTAGCGTCCTTAAGACCTTCCTCTCGAACGCGGCTAAGAGTTCAGAGTGCCTTTTATTGAGCACCCAGGTCTCGGATCCATACATGAGTACTGGTAACACCATGGTCTTGTACAGTAGTAGATTGGATGTTCTGGATAAATTTCGGGATTTAAAAAGCCTTGATAGACCATAGTAGGCTTTGTTGGATTTGATCAGCCGTTCGCGTATTTCTTCTTCCATATTGTTATCGGCTGATACTATTGACCCAAAGTAGTTAAAGGATTGCACTGCTTCAAATTCGTGCTCCACTACCCTGATAGTTTGACCAGCGTTAGCTCTTCTCTTCGCAGAAGTTGCCACCATGTACTTAGTTTACCCCTCATTAAGGTGCAGTCCCAGTTTTTGTGCCGCCTGTTCGATCTGGGTGTAGGAGTCCTGTTCAGCCGAATCGGTTCTACCGATGATGTCGATATCATCTTCGTAGGCGAGTATCTGGCTGAACTTGGTGACAATCCCTCTAATTGTAACGCCGAAGTCAGGAATTGCTTTCTCCAACGCCAGGTTGAAGAGGAGGCAGGGCAGACTGTCCCCTTGTCGGTGTCCATTAAAGATGTTTATTGGTTTGGATAGCAATCCCGCTATTTTTACTTAACTAGTTACGTTGGTCATGGTCAACCTACAAAGTCGTATCAATTAGTTTAGAATGCCGAACTCTCTCATGGGATTATATGGTTCTACCCTCGCTATGCTGTCGTAGGCGGCCTTAAAGTCTATGAATAGATGATATAATGGAATCTTAAATTCCAGACATTTTTCCATCGCCTGTCTAAGGGTGAATATCTGATCGATCGCTGATTTGCCTGGGATGAAGCCACACTGATATTGACCAATGATGATTGTAGCGTATGGCGCTATCCGGTCTTGTAGGATAGTGGAGAGTATCTTATAGGCGGCACTCAGCAATGTTATACCCCTATGGTTGCGGCACAGTGTGATATCTCCCTTCTTATGTATGGGGCAAATTATTCCACGACGCCAATCTTCCGGCATCTCCCCCTGCTCCCATACGTGCACCACGATCTCATGAATTGCGTGATGGAACGCTGTCTCTCTTTGTTTGATCAGCTCAGCTGGTATGCCATCAGCTCCGGGGGCTTTATTTGATTTGAGCTGTCTTATGGCTTTTAATGTTTCCTCAATACTTGGTGACGGCAGCATTTGGTCTTGATTTTGCATTGGTGGAGCCTCCAATTCTTCTGTGAGGTGACCATTTAGCAATTCATTTAACTGCACTTCCCATTGCTCCAGCATGCCTTCAGGATCGGTGATCAGATTACCCTCTTTATCCTTGCAGTAAGTGCAGCGTGGTGTGTACCGTGTCATACTGCGGCTTATTTGTAGAACTTCCGCACATGGCGCGGACATCGCTCTCTACTTTTCTCTATTTCACAGACTATATTTTTTCCCCAGGCACTTTTCTTTTGTGTGTGGAGTATTTTTCAGATATTCTGAGCTCTTTGTATTTCTCCTCACGTGCCCGCGTCCTATGAGACTGCCCCATTGCCTGGTATGCAGCATTCTTACGTTGAGTCGCTAGTTTGCACTCATCATCAAACCAGTCGCTCCAATCTCTACGACTACTGCCTTAGATGGAGTTGGCAGTATTAATGACAGTATTCTAAATTACTCCCGCCTCTCCAAACTGCTCCGCGTCACTGCAAGGTGTGTCGAATTCATTTAGCGACTACGGAAAAGAACCACACTGGAGAGGAAACCATGCTCGGACTGCGACTCGAAAATCGCCGCCGAATCAACCCCTTTATAAATCGATTCATCACTCAAGCCCTGGATTGCTTACGTGCAGGGAACACACTTTCACCGAGAAATACCGTCCCTCACCAGGAACTCGCCCATCGCAACCGGTAGCCTACTGCTGCGTTTCAACCCATTCCTCGATCCGGGTGGTTTGCTGGGTGTTGGAGGGAGACTGCGTCATTCGCTGCTGCATTCGGACAAAAAACATCCATTCATCCTCCCGCCCGGATTGTTCCTCTCGCTGGTACTTGCTCGGGACGCTCATTCCATGTGTATGTTGTGTTAGTGTAATTAATCATGAATAAAATTGGGCCATGTTCGCAAACCGAGGTCTCGGTAGTAGCAGGGTAAACAGTATAGCCAGTAGATTTAAGCACTAAAAATATATATGTTTGGGGATCCGATCCTGGTGATGGCGGTGGTGTGTTGGTCAGAGGATAATCAATGAGGTGCGTCCAAGATGGATGGCCGAAGGGCAGAATGCAGTTATGGGTCTGTGGGGATGAGGTATTGTGTGCAGGCGTACTGCACCGGTTCACTTCTTTCCTCCAGCATTAGTCCATCAAAGAAACACCGGTCACGACGTTCAACTTGGACCAGTAGCGAATATATACCTTTATATTAATCAACACTCGAGGTAGGTATCATTGTGTGCATGAGGAGAACCACGGAACCAATTAGGATCGGGGGGCAGTGTACTTCGGGTCGGCGTTCCTCTGGCGGTAACAAATGTGTTTCTACAATTTAAAGCACTTGAAGAAATTGAAACTGGTGAATGAAACATTTAAAACATCTTTTATTTCAGGATTTTAATAATATCACTGGAAGATAAGACCTTCGATTGACAAAAAAAAAACCAAATTATACAAGTCCTTTTCTCCGGTCTATTGAAACTATTAAACTAAATTTGAAATCATCGGTATGGCAAATGTAATTTGAGATTTGTTATTTGAAAAAGAAATGAACATCTGCGTTAAGCTTTCTTATGCATTGCACTATATTGAACACTTTCACATAGCAGTTAATTGTACACAAATCTTGGAACTGTCTTCTGAAGTTCTTACACCACTCGACTCCGTTTTTCATTAGTTTAACGTGGAGGCCCGACATGCCTCCACGGAATCTAAAACGGGATTAAAGATCGCCATCGAAGCAACAGAATTACGAAATATTCATTTATTGCCTCGATGACCATATAAGGGATGATCCTGATGCCGATCAACGAGAGGACGCGCACACACACATGAGGTTCCATCGCACCCTCAAGCTGTGCATGAGCGATAGTTATTCTCTCTGCCGCCACAGAAAGGAAAACAATATTTTTTCTTTGTCAAGAAGAGGTTTAGTTCTTCCTTGACGGTGTCTCTATTTTTTCCTTCAATTATATGACTATATTTACAAAAAGACTTCTGAAAACAATGTCCGAACTATGTTCGTGGCTTAGAGTAATTGCCATTCTACAAAAAAAAAAAAAAATTGTGGCGAGAAGGCCGAATTTAGCGAGACAGGACATATGTGTCCTTCATCTTGTCTCTGACTTCTGGTCATCTTGCGATAACCAGAATCACCCACATCCGTGAGGATGTTGGGCTCGGTCTCGCGGCATCTGAAAAGAGAAGAAAAAAGGGGGTATCCAAGGATAGTGTGGACAGTGTTAGTCCAGGTGTTCTCTAACTACTTTTATAGAGGGATGGTGGGAAAGAAATCATACAAGATCGGTGGGTCTTGGGAGCGGTAGTAAACGCAGATCACGTCTTTGGCGTCTGATAATCTGCTCTTTGGTCGGTGTGTATGTTTGTGTTGTGCCGTCTTGTACTGGGCGTTCGTGTGTTTGGTTTGTTAATAGTATACCCTATGGGATGGGTCCAGGAATCCTCTATTATAGAGGGGAATGTTGTTGGGAAGGGTGCTTTCTTCAGTTTTACACTGAAGAAGAAATTGTGGGGGTTTGATCCGAAGAGATCGAGAGAGAGAAGGGTCAAGAACGCAAGAGTCCCATACAAGTAGGTTCTCGCTGTTCTGAATGTTTTCGAGGTACTTATATGCTAATTGAAGCAAGTACTCGACGATAGGGGTAATGGAGGCGCCTTCGTATAGGTGAGAGTTGGGGTAATGGCGACCGTCAGGCCTTCTAGAATGATTGGTGCATCTTCTGAGGAGTTTCCTTTCGAAAACCCGAAGTCTTTCCATTTGAGCCGAAGATATGCAGGACCATATGGGAAAAGCGTACGATATTCCAGATCGGATTAGCTGCTTATAGCAGAGAAGCTTAACTTTGGTGTCAACTTTGTTCCTCCACTTCAGGATGTTGTGCAGTTGCTTAGACCGACTGAGGCCCCTTTGGAGAATGTGGGTCACATGTTTGATGAAATTCATTTTTGGGGTATAAGTGACCCCGAGATATTTCATCTTGTCCTGTGGTCTAATCGTAGTATCTCCCATTTTTATTCGAATATTCTGTGAATATCGAGAAGTAGGTTGGGAGTGTTTACTACTCAAAATTATGGCTACTGCTTTGGATGGATTAAGTCGGATTTTCCATCGACTGTAATACTGATACAGTTCGTCCAAGTGACGGTTGAGTCGATTTGTTGCGAGGTTAGGGCCTTTGGTTGACGTGTACACCAGGACGTCATCCGCATAGCATATTTGGTTTACTCTCCCGTCCACAGGGCGGGGAATATCGGAGGTGTAAATATTGAATAAGATGGGACCTAGAATGGAGCCCTGTGGTACGCCTGCAGCGGCGTGAAAAGTTCAGGAAAGCTTTCCATTCATTCTAACTTGGAAGGTTCTCTTTCGAACGAACTGGTAGATGATGCTACATAGCGTTCTACTGAGGGCAGTATTCAGTAGTTTAAAAGCGAGACCTCCGATCCAAGTCGTATCAAAAGCTTTTTCAATGTCTAGGCTTACCGCATCAGTGGGTTCCTTATTAAAGAGCCGCACGCAGACGTGGTTTTGAAATAAATTGATAGCCATAGTGGTGCTGTGCGCCCTTCGAAATCAGAATTGGAAATCAGGTATTAGGTGCCTGGCACTGACGAAGTTATTTAGCTTCTCGTATATGAATTTTTAATATATTTTGCTGATGCAAGTGAGAAGCGATATAGGGCGAAAGCTTGAGGGGTGATACGTTGGTTTCCCAACTTTTGCTATTGGACAAATAATAGCGTGCCTCCAAGCTTGGGGAAAGTACCCCATGTTGTAAGCATGGTTGAACAGGATGGAGAGCTTTATAAAGAATAAGGCAGAAAGCCTTCGCAACAAGTGGTATGACATGTTGTCGATACCAGGTGACTTCTTAGGGTGTCGAGATTTAACCAGACTCTGTAGGGTATTTGGTGTGATGAAACCGTGACCATTATCACGTGTGTCATCGAAGTATGCACTGTTAGTTTGGTTAAAGACAACAATTGGCTCGTTGAAGTCGTCCAACTTACTGTGGACCTCTGAACTAACGATTGCATTAGTTTCCGGGTCGCCATCTTGGAGAGTGAGTTTGTGATTGTTTTCGAAGGTCTCTCCGATGATATTTGCTTTATTGGTGTCGTTATTGACAACAACACCATTGTGCATAATTGGCCCAGTGATGCGGGAAGTGCCACATATCTTTTTAACATTTTTATAAACGTTCTGGTCCATCTGAATACCCTTCAGCTTGTCTTCCAATTGTCGGGTACGATTGTTTTGGATTCACTGTTTTATCAGTGTACCAATATTGTGAATAATGGATCGCAATAATGGCTCCCTTTGCGTAAAGTGGTGACGATATCTCATTCTGCAGAGCTTTTTACGCTCCCGGATGAGACGAAGAGTGATGTCGTCATGGGGAATCTTTTAGGTCTTTTCAAGTTTATACTTCGGGACATGAGTCTCCGAAGTTTCAACTAGAATCTCGTGAAGTCGTTTTGCAACGTTGTTTATCTCAACCGTCGTTAGGTTCCTGTCAGTGGGAAGAGAGAAATGGTGGAGTTTATCGTTCAATGTAATATTGAAGTTGTCCCAATTTGTCCGCCCATAATCGGGTATGTATCTGATATGAGCCCGGGATGCTCGATAGCCGCGAATGAATGTGGTCACAGCATTGTGGTCAGATACACCCGCTGAAACTTGAGGAGGAGTGATTTGTGGAAGTAAGTCTTTGGACACAATAAATATGTCCAGAATTGAGTTACCTCGAGTACCAACCGTAGATGCGACTATTTCGAAGTTGAGGGCATACATGTTTGCGGTGTACCATTGGTACAATTTTGCGCCATTTGGGCAAGAGACAGAGTTGTTCCAGTGGGGATGTCTGGAGTTAAAATCGCCGCCTATGATGAAGGGTGTATGCCCCGGATTACTGTCATCTGGGCTTGTAATTCTGCGAGTTGTTCCATGTTCCTAGTTGTTTGATTTCCACTATATTTGTTGTTTTCGCTTTCACTTTCACTTTTACTGCTGTTTAATTTTCCTTGTTTTATTGGATTCCACCGGTGTTTCTTATCCTTTCGGTCTTTCATGTGTCGGTTGATGTGGAGTTCCTATGGAGCTCGTTGCTTGTATAGCTCAGTCACTTTCACCACTATGTGATTTTTTCTGCACTGACACTACTCTGACTCACCTAGATATATCGCTGCTTTTGCTGCTCCTGAGGTTCGTCTTGGTTTTTGGTCCGCCTGTGTGAGAGATCCTTATTGGTTTCCAGTCCGCCTTTTAAACTGCTGCGACAATTTTGGAGCCTTTCGCTGTAATTCCTCTTCTTGCTGGATCTTCAAACACGATGGCAGGATCGCCAGTTATTCTCTCTGCCGCCACAGAAAGGAAAACAATATTTTTTCTTTGTCAAGAAGAGGTTTAGTTCTTCCCTGACGGTGTCTTTATTTTTTCCTTCACTTATATGACTATATTTACAAAAAGACTTCTGAAAACAATGTCCGAACTATGTTCGTGGCTTAGAGTAATTGCCATTCTAGTTGTGAATGTTTCGTTTTTATACATTTTCAGTTGCTGAGGATGCTAGTGAAGATAAAGAAATGCTAATGAGTATTCTATAGATAATAAATGTATCCGTAATGTAGATTGTATGTTGAGTCATCCGTAATGTAGATTTGAGCCATCCGTAATGTAGATTGTAATATATATTGTGGATTGACTCATTATAGATAATTAGGGTTTTGGGTGTTAACTCCCCCCTCCGTTAAATTTTTGGTTCCTACCAAAAGACCTAGTTCTCTTAATTCTAACAGTTTAATTTGATATGATGACTCGTATTTTTTATGTTTATATATAATTCTGAGTATATACATCAATAAGATTAGGATGGTTACACTAGCTCCAATTATAGTACTATATTTAATTGTTTGGTATTTTATTGGGGGTACATATTTATTAATTAAATCTATGTTCTTAAAGTCGTTATCTTTATATATTATTTTGTTTATTTCCATTTCTTCTTTTTTCTTATGAATAACATATTCTAATATTAATTTTCCCATGTTTACATTATATTTATTAAATTTATTCTTTTTATCTTTTCATTATTTAGTCTATGTTCTCCGGATAGTATAACTGTATCATCGGATATCCTCATAATGTCTGGGTTTTTTTCTTTTATTATGTTACAAAATGCTTTTTTGTTTTCGATTAGTTTTTTTTTTTTTTTTGAACAATTATCAATATGTGTTATTTTACAGATATTTATATTTAGTGTTTCAGAGCATTATAATTTGTTTTATTATATTTTAAAATCTTTCTTTCTATTTGTACTAGTCCATTTTCGGTGTCCAGTGCTATATTTTCGTAGGTTTCACATTTATGAATAATTATGGGGTATTGATAAATTATAAAAATGCTTTCTTTATTTCTGCAAATATGGATCTTAGATTTGGTTAAAATATTTATGATAGGTATGTCTATTTTCTCTTGTAATATAATTTCTCGGACTTCGTTTAAGTTTAAAGCTCCTGTGTGAAAGGTTTCTAATTTACTTGCTGCAATGGTGTCTATAATAATTTCTAACATATGAGCGTTTCTTCTAAAGTGAATGTTTTGTGATTTTTTTCTAGTTCTAAGTTTTCTGAGATTTTGTACATGTTTTCGTTTATAACCTTTTGTTTATTGTTATTGTCTGTTAATTGGTTTAATTTTTCTTGAATTTGTACTAAGTCGTCATTATCTGGCATTTCAGTAATAAATTTAATAATTTTCCCTAAGAATTTTAATCCTCTTTTATTTCTATAATGCCTGTCTTCTAATTGTGAAGAGTTTTATGTTGAAGTATAGTTTGTTTTGTCGCCATATTTACCTCTGATATCTCCATAATTTCCCTGTAGGGTTCTTTAATCCTTGTTATGTTGAATTCGTGTAACAGTATATCTGTAGAATTGAATGCGTAGTTGTCGGATGTCCGGATTGTTATTATTCTTTTATTATTAAGTGGTGTTATCACATGAGTGCTCTTTATTATTGTTATCACTGTTGTTAAAATTAGGAATGTTACGTATTTTATCTTTGTGACTTCTGGCATTTTTATTTGTTGTTACAGTGGTCCGTTATCTTCTTTTACGATATGTTTGATATATCTTGGAGTTTCTTTTCCTCTTCTGTCGTTTTTTATAAATATGATGTCACCTTTTTTAAACTGTTTTTGTTTTGTTTATTTTGTGTTTCTTCTAATCGTTTTTTTATATTTGTATTTTTTATTCCAAAAAATATTTCCGCCGGTTTTTCGTTAGTACTTGAATGGATTGTCTTATTGTATTCTTTCGCGGCTTTAAATACTTCTTCTGTAAGGCTACTTGAATGATCACTTGCTCAAGTTCGACTAATTTCTAATATGTCGAATGTGTTCGTTCCGCATTTCCGTTTGTAGTCGAGTGTTGGGTTGGTGTTAAGATATGTTTTATATTTCTAGAGCTTAATATGTATTCTGTGTGGGTACTTGTAAATATACTTTCGTTATCAGTAAGTAATGTTTCTGCGAATGGGAATATTAGTGATAAGATTTCGTCTATGATTCTGTAGCATTGGGTTTCGTTAGTTATTTCTCGTATATATAAATATTTACTGTACGTATCAACTGCTGTGATATACTTTCTTTTTTCGCAGAAAAATGCATCCATTTGAATTTCTTTTCCGGGTAGATTCGGTAGATTATGTGGCTTAATGATTTGTTCCTTGGGGTGTCTTTCATGTTTGTTCGTAAGGCAGTTTTGACATTTCAGAGCTATTTTCTTTATTTCCTTTTCCATTTTTGGCCAAAAGTAGTTTTCTGTTATTTCTTTAAAATTGTTTTTCCAGAATCTATGTGCTCTTTGATGGGTTTTCAGTATTATTTCTAATTGTTGTTCTTTATCTTGAATATCTTTTACGGAGTTTGGGGTGTGGATTATCTTTTCGCATTGGAATGTTTGTTCGATTTGGGGTCTGATATTGTAGAGGGTGATCTCGTCACAATGTATGGCATTTAAGGTTTTGGATTTATGATTTCTTTTAATATAGGGGTAATGTCTTCCAAATTATCTGTTTTTATACGGTGTCTTTTATAGTTAGGAAAAATTATTTCTGTAGTTAAACTTGTTTCGGTTGAGAATTCTATGTAGATTTGATTTTTGTACCAATTGACTGCTTTAGCTACGCTTTTTATCTTCTATGATGTTTTTCCATCTTTGAATTTTGCTATTTGTGTTTTTTTCTGCTAGCGCATAAATCAATGACTGATGATCTGTATAGATCGTTAATTCAGAGACTCCTTGGATATACAGGTTAAGTTTCTGTAGTGCAAATATAATCGCGAGTAATTCCCTTTCATTCGTGGCTTTGTTTTGTTCTGTAGCTGTTAAACTTCGTGAGACGAAGGTAATGGGCTTATTTTGCTGTGACAGAACTGCGCCAGTTGCTATGTTTGAAGCGTCGGTTGTTAATTCAAAAGGTTTACAGTAGTCTGGTTGTGTTAATTCCATGCATTCTTCTAAATTTCTTTTTAGTATTTCAAAACTCTCTTTTTGTTCTTTATTTAGGGTTATTTTGTATTTCTCACAATTTCGTTTTGTTACTAGTTCTTCTGTTCTTAGCAGTTCTGTGAGAGGTCGAGCCAGAGTTGCATAACTCTTGACAAATTTTCTATAAAAGCCTGCTAATCCTAAAAATGCGCGTAATTCTTTTAAATTGCTTGGTTCTGGGTATTTTCTTACAATCTCTACTTTCTCAGGGTCTGTTTTTATTGTTTTATGACTTATTATGTATCCTAAGAATCTAACATATGTTTTAAAAAAATGTGATTTTTCGTCTGAGATTGTTAGTCTAGCGTCTGTTAGTGCTTTCATTATAGTCTTCAAAAGTTCGATATGCCCTTCTTCTGTTTTGGAAAACACGATTACATCGTCTATATAGACGTTTGCAAATTTTGTTATGTAGGGGCGTAGTATATCGTCCACACAGCGTTGGAAGATCGCGGGAGCAGTTTTTAATCCGAATGGCATTCTATTAAATTCATAGAGAGCACCGTTAACAGCGAATGCTGTTTTTTCCCTATCTTTTTCGTTTATTAAAATTTGATGAAATTTCTTCTAAATTCTGTATCGTATGTTGTATGTTTAGCATTGGATATCTATCTGGGATCGTATTATTGTTTAATTTCCTAAAGTCTATTACTAATCGTCGTTTGGGTTTCCCATTTTCGTCTATACCTTTTTTTGCTACTATCCAAATTGGGCTGCAATAGGGCGACTGTGAGGGTCGTATTATTCCTTTATCCAGCAGGTTTCCAATTTCTGAGTTTACAAACTCATGATCAGCGATACGATAAGGATACTGTTTTGACCATACAGGGTCATTGTTTTTCGTCCGTATCGTAGCTTGGATATTTGTGGTATAAGGTAAATTTTTATTGGTTTTTTTATTTTCCCTAACTAATTCTTCAATCTCCTCCTGATATCTGCTATTACCTACTATGTAGTTTAATTTTTGTTTTTGTGTTCCTATAGTAAATTTCCTCCTGCTTATATCTATAACTGCTCCTAATTTTTCTAAACCTTGCATACCTAATATGAGATCATAATCTTTTAATTCTTCTAATTCAAAAAATTCGAGTTCCTTATTAAATATGAAAATTTCGCGTTTGTATTGTATAGCACTAGACCCGTGAATGGTATTTGTTATTTTTTGTTTTATAGGTATTCTTGTACTTAAATCAATGTTTTTTTTACAGTAATTGTGAGTTGCCCCAGTGTCTAGTAAAATTGTATGTTCTTTATTATTTCTTAAGTTTTTTAGTGAGATTATAGGCAACCTACTCTCTGAGCTACAAAATTCTTTTATGATAAAGTTTTCGGTTTCACTTACGTTATTTTCCATGGATTCATTGCCTTCTTCCGCTAGGTTGTTGAAGTGCTGGTTTCCACGAGGTTCTCTGAAGGCATTCATTCTTTGTCTGGAGGTTGTTGAGGCATCTATGTCCATTGGTTCTGGATCTGGTTCCATTTTTGGATATTGTTGTATTTGTTGTACATCACCATTTGTTTGCTATCTGGGTTTAGTTTTGGAGTTTCCACTTTGCAAGTATTGTACTCGGACATTTGGTTGGGATCTGGTGTTGTTGTAGTTCCTGAAGTTTTCGTTTCGTTCCCAATTTCTATTTTCAGGGTATCTTGGTGTAAAATGCTGGTTGTTGTAGTTTCCTTGTAGTTGTAAGGGTCTGTTATAATTTCCCGTTTGGTGTTGTGGCCATCTTCTTTGGTAGGTATTTTGTTCGTTGTACCTGTACTGTTGTTGGTGGCCAATTCGATAGCCTTCGTTGTCGTGGATTATTGTGCTTGCTATGGCGTAGGCGTTCTCTAGATCTTCGGGGCGGTGTGCATATAGTGTTCCTCGGGTATATTCGCACCGTAGTCCTTGTATAAAAGTTCTTACTCCTTCTTCCAAAGCATTTTTTACTAGTGGTTCTGTGTTTTGTCCTCCGTCCATCTCAATTTTTGTTAACACTAAGTTCAGGGCTTTGTTGATTTCGTTGTAGTATTCCGATAAGTTCTGTCTCCCTTGTCTGATTTCTTTAAGTTGTTCCTGTAGGACATACAATGGCCTTTTATCAGCATATGCGTAGTCTAGTCGATTTATTATGGCGTAAAAGTTAAACACTGTGTTGTATGTGACCAAAAGGTTTGAGGCTGCTCCTTGGATTTTTCCTCTGAGTAATGAAAGGCATGTGTAATATTGACTTGTGGCTTGGAATTCCTTTATATTTTCCATGGCTCTCCATACGATGCTCCTCCAAGCTCTGTATTCTTCATTTTTTCCTTGGAATGTAGGTAGGCCTTCGAACACCTTGATATCAATTTGTGCTGGTCTCGTTATTGCCAGTTTGATAGGTTCCAATTTTTTTGTTATGATCGGTGTTGGGATTCCTGATTTTAGCGTTATCATTTCGTCTCTTAGTTCTTTGTTTTGGGATTCCAGGATTTTGTTCTGTTCGTCTAGCGCATTCTGATTGTTCAGGATTACTGTCATCTGGGCTTGTAATTCTGCGAGTTGTTCCATGTTCCTAGTTGTTTGATTTCCACTATATTTGTTGTTTTCGCTTTCACTTTCACTTTTACTGCTGTTTAATTTTTCTTGTTTTATTGGATTCCACCGGTGTTTCTTATCCTTTCGGTCTTTCATGTGTCGGTTGATGTGGAGTTCCTATGGAGCTCGTTGCTTGTATAGCTCAGTCACTTTCACTACTATGTGATTTTTTCTGCACTGACACTACTCTGACTCACCTAGATATAGCGCTGCTTTTGCTGCTCCTGAGGTTCGTCTTGGTTTTTGGTCCGCCTGTGTGAGAGATCCTTATTGGTTTCCAGTCCGCCTTTTCAACTGCTGCGACAATTTTGGAGCCTTTCGCTGTAATTCCTCTTCTTGCTGGATCTTCAAACACGATGGCAGGATCGCCAGTTATTCTCTCTGCCGCCACAGAAAGGAAAACAATATTTTTTCTTTGTCAAGAAGAGGTTTAGTTCTTCCTTGACGGTGTCTTTATTTTTTCCTTCACTTATATGACTATATTTACAAAAAGACTTCTGAAAACAATGTCCGAACTATGTTCGTGGCTTAGAGTAATTGCCATTCTAGTTGTGAATGTTTCGTTTTTATACATTTTCAGTTGCTAAGGATGCTAGTGAAGATAAAGAAATGCTAATGAGTATTCTATAGATAATAAATGTATCCGTAATGTAGATTGTATGTTGAGTCATCCGTAATGTAGATTTGAGCCATCCGTAATGTAGATTGTAATATATATTGTGGATTGACTCATTATAGATAATTAGGGTTTTGGGTGTTAACTCCCCCCTCCGTTAAATTTTTGGTTCCTACCAAAAGACCTAGTTCTCTTAATTCTAACAGTTTAATTTGATATGATGACTCGTATTTTTTATGTTTATATATAATTCTGAGTATATACATCAATAAGATTAGGATGGTTACACTAGCTCCAATTATAGTACTATATTTAATTGTTTGGTATTTTATTGGGGGTACATATTTATTAATTAAATCTATGTTCTTAAAGTCGTTATCTTTATATATTATTTTGTTTATTTCCATTTCTTCTTCTTTCTTATGAATAACATATTCTAATATTAATTTTCCCATGTTTACATTATATTTATTAAATTTATTCTTTTTATCTTTTCATTATTTAGTCTATGTTCTCCGGATAGTATAACTGTATCATCGGATATCCTCATAATGTCTGGGTTTTTTTCTTTTATTATGTTACAAAATGCTTTTTTGTTTTCGATTAGTTTTTTTTTTTTTTTTGAACAATTATCAATATGTGTTATTTTACAGATATTTATATTTAGTGTTTCAGAGCATTATAATTTGTTTTATTATATTTTAAAATCTTTCTTTCTATTTGTACTAGTCCATTTTCGGTGTCCAGTGCTATATTTTCGTAGGTTTCACATTTATGAATAATTATGGGGTATTGATAAATTATAAAAATGCTTTCTTTATTTCTGCAAATATGGATCTTAGATTTGGTTAAAATATTTATGATAGGTATGTCTATTTTCTCTTGTAATATAATTTCTCGGACTTCGTTTAAGTTTAAAGCTCCTGTGTGAAAGGTTTCTAATTTACTTGCTGCAATGGTGTCTATAATAATTTCTAACATATGAGCGTTTCTTCTAAAGTGAATGTTTTGTGATTTTTTTCTAGTTCTAAGTTTTCTGAGATTTTGTACATGTTTTCGTTTATAACCTTTTGTTTATTGTTATTGTCTGTTAATTGGTTTAATTTTTCTTGAATTTGTACTAAGTCGTCATTATCTGGCATTTCAGTAATAAATTTAATAATTTTCCCTAAGAATTTTAATCCTCTTTTATTTCTATAATGCCTGTCTTCTAATTGTGAAGAGTTTTATGTTGAAGTATAGTTTGTTTTGTCGCCATATTTACCTCTGATATCTCCATAATTTCCCTGTAGGGTTCTTTAATCCTTGTTATGTTGAATTCGTGTAACAGTATATCTGTAGAATTGAATGCGTAGTTGTCGGATGTCCGGATTGTTATTATTCTTTTATTATTAAGTGGTGTTATCACATGAGTGCTCTTTATTATTGTTATCACTGTTGTTAAAATTAGGAATGTTACGTATTTTATCTTTGTGACTTCTGGCATTTTTATTTGTTGTTACAGTGGTCCGTTATCTTCTTTTACGATATGTTTGATATATCTTGGAGTTTCTTTTCCTCTTCTGTCGTTTTTTATAAATATGATGTCACCTTTTTTAAACTGTTTTTGTTTTGTTTATTTTGTGTTTCTTCTAATCGTTTTTTTATATTTGTATTTTTTATTCCAAAAAATATTTCCGCCGGTTTTTCGTTAGTACTTGAATGGATTGTCTTATTGTATTCTTTCGCGGCTTTAAATACTTCTTCTGTAAGGCTACTTGAATGATCACTTGCTCAAGTTCGACTAATTTCTAATATGTCGAATGTGTTCGTTCCACATTTCCGTTTGTAGTCGAGTGTTGGGTTGGTGTTAAGATATGTTTTATATTTCTAGAGCTTAATATGTATTCTGTGTGGGTACTTGTAAATATACTTTCGTTATCAGTAAGTAATGTTTCTGCGAATGGGAATATTAGTGATAAGATTTCGTCTATGATTCTGTAGCATTGGGTTTCGTTAGTTATTTCTCGTATATATAAATATTTACTGTACGTATCAACTGCTGTGATATACTTTCTTTTTTCGCAGAAAAATGCATCCATTTGAATTTCTTTTCCGGGTAGATTCGGTAGATTATGTGGCTTAATGATTTGTTCCTTGGGGTGTCTTTCATGTTTGTTCGTAAGGCAGTTTTGACATTTCAGAGCTATTTTCTTTATTTCCTTTTCCATTTTTGGCCAAAAGTAGTTTTCTGTTATTTCTTTAAAATTGTTTTTCCAGAATCGATGTGCTCTTTGATGGGTTTTCAGTATTATTTCTAATTGTTGTTCTTTATCTTGAATGTCTTTTACGGAGTTTGGGGTGTGGATTATCTTTTCGCATTGGAATGTTTGTTCGATTTGGGGTCTGATATTGTAGAGGGTGATCTCGTCACAATGTATGGCATTTAAGGTTTTGGATTTATGATTTCTTTTAATATAGGGGTAATGTCTTCCAAATTATCTGTTTTTATATGGTGTCTTTTATAGTTAGGAAAAATTATTTCTGTAGTTAAACTTGTTTCGGTTGAGAATTCTATGTAGATTTGATTTTTGTACCAATTGACTGCTTTAGCTACGCTTTTTATCTTCTATGATGTTTTTCCATCTTTGAATTTTGCTATTTGTGTTTTTTTCTGCTAGCGCATAAATCAATGACTGATGATCTGTATAGATCGTTAATTCAGAGACTCCTTGGATATACAGGTTAAGTTTCTGTAGTGCAAATATAATCGCGAGTAATTCCCTTTCATTCGTGGCTTTGTTTTGTTCTGTAGCTGTTAAACTTCGTGAGACGAAGGTAATGGGCTTATTTTGCTGTGACAGAACTGCGCCAGTTGCTATGTTTGAAGCGTCGGTTGTTAATTCAAAAGGTTTACAGTAGTCTGGTTGTGTTAATTCCATGCATTCTTCTAAATTTCTTTTTAGTATTTCAAAACTCTCTTTTTGTTCTTTATTTAGGGTTATTTTGTATTTCTCACAATTTCGTTTTGTTACTAGTTCTTCTGTTCTTAGCAGTTCTGTGAGAGGTCGAGCCAGAGTTGCATAACTCTTGACAAATTTTCTATAAAAGCCTGCTAATCCTAAAAATGCGCGTAATTCTTTTAAATTGCTTGGTTCTGGGTATTTTCTTACAATCTCTACTTTCTCAGGGTCTGTTTTTATTGTTTTATGACTTATTATGTATCCTAAGAATCTAACATATGTTTTAAAAAAATGTGATTTTTCGTCTGAGATTGTTAGTCTAGCGTCTGTTAGTGCTTTCATTATAGTCTTCAAAAGTTCGATATGCCCTTCTTCCGTTTTGGAAAACACGATTACATCGTCTATATAGACGTTTGCAAATTTTGTTATGTAGGGGCGTAGTATATCGTCCACACAGCGTTGGAAGATCGCGGGAGCATTTTTTAATCCGAATGGCATTCTATTAAATTCATAGAGAGCACCGTTAACAGCGAATGCTGTTTTTTCCCTATCTTTTTCGTTTATTAAAATTTGATGAAATTTCTTCTAAATTCTGTATCGTATGTTGTATGTTTAGTATTGGATATCTATCTGGGATCGTATTATTGTTTAATTTCCTAAAGTCTATTACTAATCGTCGTTTGGGTTTCCCATTTTCGTCTATACCTTTTTTTGCTACTATCCAAATTGGGCTGCAATAGGGCGACTGTGAGGGTCGTATTATTCCTTTATCCAGCAGGTTTCCAATTTCTGAGTTTACAAACTCATGATCAGCGATACGATAAGGATACTGTTTTGACCATACAGGGTCATTGTTTTTCGTCCGTATCGTAGCTTGGATATTTGTGGTATAAGGTAAATTTTTATTGGTTTTTTTATTTTCCCTAACTAATTCTTCAATCTCCTCCTGATATCTGCTATTACCTACTATGTAGTTTAATTTTTGTTTTTGTGTTCCTATAGTAAATTTCCTCCTGCTTATATCTATAACTGCTCCTAATTTTTCTAAACCTTGCATACCTAATATGAGATCATAATCTTTTAATTCTTCTAATTCAAAAAATTCGAGTTCCTTATTAAATATGAAAATTTCGCGTTTGTATTGTATAGCACTAGACCCGTGAATGGTATTTGTTATTTTTTGTTTTATAGGTATTCTTGTACTTAAATCAATGTTTTTTTTACAGTAATTGTGAGTTGCCCCAGTGTCTAGTAAAATTGTATGTTCTTTATTATTTCTTAAGTTTTTTAATGAGATTATAGGCAACCTACTCTCTGAGCTACAAAATTCTTTTATGATAAAGTTTTCGGTTTCACTTACGTTATTTTCCATGGATTCATTGCCTTCTTCCGCTAGGTTGTTGAAGTGCTGGTTTCCACGAGGTTCTCTGAAGGCATTCATTCTTTGTCTGGAGGTTGTTGAGGCATCTATGTCCATTGGTTCTGGATCTGGTTCCATTTTTGGATATTGTTGTATTTGTTGTACATCACCATTTGTTTGCTATCTGGGTTTAGTTTTGGAGTTTCCACTTTGCAAGTATTGTACTCGGACATTTGGTTGGGATCTGGTGTTGTTGTAGTTCCTGAAGTTTTCGTTTCGTTCCCAATTTCTATTTTCAGGGTATCTTGGTGTAAAATGCTGGTTGTTGTAGTTTCCTTGTAGTTGTAAGGGTCTGTTATAATTTCCCGTTTGGTGTTGTGGCCATCTTCTTTGGTAGGTATTTTGTTCGTTGTACCTGTACTGTTGTTGGTGGCCAATTCGATAGCCTTCGTTGTCGTGGATTATTGTGCTTGCTATGGCGTAGGCGTTCTCTAGATCTTCGGGGCGGTGTGCATATAGTGTTCCTCGGGTATATTCGCACCGTAGTCCTTGTATAAAAGTTCTTACTCCTTCTTCCAAAGCATTTTTTACTAGTGGTTCTGTGTTTTGTCCTCCGTCCATCTCAATTTTTGTTAACACTAAGTTCAGGGCTTTGTTGATTTCGTTGTAGTATTCCGATAAGTTCTGTCTCCCTTGTCTGATTTCTTTAAGTTGTTCCTGTAGGACATACAATGGCCTTTTATCAGCATATGCGTAGTCTAGTCGATTTATTATGGCGTAAAAGTTAAACACTGTGTTGTATGTGACCAAAAGGTTTGAGGCTGCTCCTTGGATTTTTCCTCTGAGTAATGAAAGGCATGTGTAATATTGACTTGTGGCTTGGAATTCCTTTATATTTTCCATGGCTCTCCATACGATGCTCCTCCAAGCTCTGTATTCTTCATTTTTTCCTTGGAATGTAGGTAGGCCTTCGAACACCTTGATATCAATTTGTGCTGGTCTCGTTATTGCCAGTTTGATAGGTTCCAATTTATTTGTTATGATCGGTGTTGGGACTCCTGATTTTAGCGTCATCATTTCGTCTCTTAGTTTTGGGATTCCAGGATTTTGTTCTGCTCATTTAGCGCTTTCTGATTGTTCAGGATTACTGTCATCTGGGCTTGTAATTCTCCGAGTTGTTCCATGTTCCTAGTTGTTTGATTTCCACTATATTTGTTGTTTTCGCTTTCACTTTCACTTTCACTTTTACTGCTGTTTAATTTTCCTTGTTTTATTGGATTCCACCGGTGTTTCTTATCCTTTCGGTCTTTCATGTGTCGGTTGATGTGGAGTTCCTATGGAGCTCGTTGCTTGTATAGCTCAGTCACTTTCACCACTATGTGATTTTTTCTGCACTGACACTACTCTGACTCACCTAGATATAGCGCTGCTTTTGCTGCTCCTGAGGTTCGTCTTGGTTTTTGGTCCGCCTGTGTGAGAGATCCTTATTGGTTTCCAGTCCGCCTTTTAAACGGCTGCGACAATTTTGGAGCCTTTCGCTGTAATTCCTCTTCTTGCTGGATCTTCAAACACGATGGCAGGATCGCCAGTTATTCTCTCTGCCGCCACAGAAAGGAAAACAATATTTTTTCTTTGTCAAGAAGAGGTTTAGTTCTTCCTTGACGGTGTCTTTATTTTTTCCTTCACTTATATGACTATATTTACAAAAAGACTTCTGAAAACAATGTCCGAACTATGTTCGTGGCTTAGAGTAATTGCCATTCTAGTTGTGAATGTTTCGTTTTTATACATTTTCAGTTGCTAAGGATGCTAGTGAAGATAAAGAAATGCTAATGAGTATTCTATAGATAATAAATGTATCCGTAATGTAGATTGTATGTTGAGTCATCCGTAATGTAGATTTGAGCCATCCGTAATGTAGATTGTAATATATATTGTGGATTGACTCATTATAGATAATTAGGGTTTTGGGTGTTAACTCGATCGAACCGTGGGCATCAGGATTTCCTCAGGGGAACATACACCGACATGGATGCAGCTGGTGCCAATATCTTTGCATAGGTATTGAGATGCTTGTACGCTCACTCGGACTGTGGATATTGCATTTCCATAAAAGGAAATGTTTGTTCGATTGGTACCGCGTAAAAGTTGTATGCAGATCGGGCGCACGTGTTGGCATCAACAGAGTGTCGAGCCGTCGTGTGTGTATTTACACTGACGAGTTCTCGATCCCTTTTTGCGGCCAGGTGCGAGTTACCCTTTCATGTGGCTCGGCTCAGCGTACGATGTGATTGCAGCATTGAAGCCAAACGAGAGTATCTCTTGCTTGTGGGCTGCAATCTCAATGGGTGCTATGTGCACCGTGGTGGTTGTGTCAGTTGCTTCGTATTGCAACTAAATTGGCCCTATGTAAATGGTGCGTCTTGGGAACCGTGCCTTTAGGGGGAGCATCTGTTAGGTGCCGATGAATTTTGCATCGGCAAGAATTATGCTTTAGGCGAGGTTTTCGCAAACAATGGACAGGTAAGTACATGCTTTCTTTTTTGTGTGTCCTATGTGGGAGTTTGGAAAATGGGGTAATTGGGAGTTTAATTTGTGGCGCTTCAGTGAGCCGCCACAGGTTTACTCCATGGTGGAATGCAACTACCGCTTTATTATCTCTGGCAGCGATTTTGGATCTTACGAGGGTGGCGGCTACCGGTAGTATACCGTTGCTCCGACCTCTCAATTAATGCCCCCCCCCCCCCCCCCCCCCCCCCCACCCACTTGAGTACAGCCTGGAAGGCCATTTCTCTACGGCGGAATCAGCTACGCCGGCCCCATCACCGCCAAGTGCTCTAAGGGTAGATGCGCCCACGCATTCAAAGGATACATCGCCGTGTTTGTGTATTTCGCCACCCGTACGGTGCATCTGGAAGCCGCATCCATCGAGGACTTTCTTTTGATTTACTCCCGCTTTGTGGCCCGAAGGGGAGTTTGCGCGATGTTAACCAGGCCTCTGTGAAGCCCACCAAATTCCACTTCAAAAACGTCATCGGTGAAGCAATCCTCACCTTCGAGGAGCTCTCTACTCTACTGGCCCAAGTGGAGTTGTGGCGTTTCTGACAGATACACACACAAGACACAAGCAAATAGTGAAGAACACCGAACGAAAATCGAATAAGAAAATGCATCAGAGCCGTATATCATAGCGATAACATAACAATTTGAAATCAGTTGAGTGTACTTGAGTTTAGAAATCGAATTCGTACACGCGGCAGTGGCGTGATGTGCATTGGTTACATTTTTGGTGATTCTAACTGTCATAGCGTCAGTTCGAATCACATGTTCTTCGCAAACGCTATAGAGTCATGCCTCGACTTTTGCCCACTACAACCGCTAAAGGATGACCCGCCCGATCTGGTGGTGCTCACAACTGGACACTTCCTCATTGGGGTTCCGACGTCATCCATCCCAGAGCCCTCCACGCTCCACTCATCGATGTCTCGGCTGTCTCGGTAACACCGACTATGTACGAACACTTTTGGTCGCGCTGGCTCACTAAGTACCTCCAGGAATTGCAACACTGACCGAAATGGCAAAACGGAAACCCTAACATTGCAATTGGAAAAATTGGTGTGATTCGCTCTGAGCTTGGTCGATCTGTAAATGGTACCTAGCGCAGATAATCGAAGGGCACCCGTGCCAGGATGAGCTTGTGAGAGTGGTAAAGCTCCGGACCGCGATTGCCACCCTCACCAGGCCCATTGCAAGGATAAGCATCCTACCATTTGACGAGGACAGCCCGCCAGACCAAGCGAGCGGCCGGCCCCCTTCATAGTAACCTGAAGGGGAGAGAGACTCATCGCACTCTGTCCCCTAAATCCCAAACTAATCATCAGCCATTCAACAACCATGGCCCCTCGGATCATCTGGGTCCCTAGGACAACACCCGCGCCGTCACTGACCACCTTACCGGCATCAATCAGGACCTGGACAACAAGATCTTCCCCGTTCAAAGAGAATGATTCACCAATAATTGGCGACGGCGCGCGGAATGTTGCGGATTCACAACTAAATGCATCGAAAAACTCTAGTACGTTTGTAGGGTAATATTACGTATGCCGACGTACGACACCGGTTCCTAATAAACCCCAACGAGTGTTGCGCTGATATACGAGCACAAAAATCCAATCACCAAGGAAAATGAAAGATCGAACGCACTGGGTTGTTTTGGTGCAATTGTTTTTTATTGTAATCTTTCCGTTCAGTTAGACTAATATAATAGATTGTTGTAGACTTAATTGCGTAACATACAGTTGTTTTAAACTTTTATTATTAAGGTACTCGAATGTCATAATACTCCATAAAATGGGATTAGTGTTCTTTATTTTTCACGATATATCACATGCGTACACGGAAAATCCAAGTTCTGTGGATGGAACTAATTCACTAAGTCTTTTAATAATTATTAATTGCTTTAACTTTTGACTTAATGTACGTTTAACATTTAATTCAAAGGAACTTAACTAATCGCGATCAGTTCTTTCTACCATCTAATTCGTACACCCGCACAACAAATGGTATAGAGATTCGTTGATCAATCAACAACCGCACACTCTCTAGAGGATAATCTGACTGACTGGGGCTCTCCAAAGAAAAGGGGAAAGCCTCGAAGAAACTGAAAAAGGGGAGGAGTTACACGATTAACTCGAGGTAGTTAATCGTGATTGGACCGAGTGAAATAGGCATACATTATGCTTGTGTGCGTATGCCTCGCATACGATCGTTCGGCGACCGTGGATGGAGGCCAACATCGCTAATGCATTTTTCATGAATGTAAACACTAGCATCTGGGGTGCGAAAGACCCAAACCGAAGATTTGGTCATCCTAATGGAAGGCCATAAATCATCATTTCGGTTGCCGATGATTAAACATTGCAACGAACATAGGGTGCAGCCATTGCCAGATGTTGAAAGTAAACATTTTCTGGCTGCATCTTGTTCGTTGCCCGATTGCGGTCCCTGAACGTGGGGACCGATAATTGGAAACCAGCGATTGCTGGCAATTAGGGAAGTGTTTGGTCTGCGTCAGCCGAAACCTTGTCGGCGGTAGCAAACCAATGGGAGCAAATAGCCGCATGCAATAAGTGCCAAGGGCAAACAAGTAAAACGAGTCAACAAGGAACTCCTTGTTGATGTTGTTTCCATAGCATAAGGCTATGGAAACAAGCTGCCCTGGCAGAATGCATGCCTAAAGATAGGATTTCAAATGCCACGGCAATGTGATGATTTTGCCGTGGACTTATGCTTTTTTTAGGAAATAATGTATGCCCGGGGGTGGATTTACGATGCCACGGCAAGGTGATAAACTTTGCCGTGGATTTAATGTTTTTTTAGGAATTGATGCCTGCCCGAGGCTGAGTTTCCGATGCCACGGCAAGGTGATAAGCTTTGCCGTGGACTCAATGTCTTTTAGGAATTAATGCCTGCCCGAGGGTGGGTTTTTGATGCCACGGCAAGGTGATAAGCTTTGCCGTGGACTTAATGTCTTTCAGGGGTGGTGTTGGAGAAAAAGGGGTTTGGAAGGAAAACCCCCCACAGAAAAGGTAAGCTGCCTGACGGATATTCGAAACAGATATCCGATTGGGTAACCGTATTAATTCCAGCGATTTGGCTGGGGGTAAATGCCGTAGCAAGGTTACGCAACCTTGCTGAAGTTCGACCAAGAGGTAAGTCGTTCGCCTGGAATAGTGGGGATCGAGCGATGCATGGCTCTTCGGGCCCTGAAAAGCCCCACATCACTCCCTCCCCAGTGACGTAGTCACGAAACAGGTAAGGCAGGTTAGGGGGTGGTAAGTTGGTTATGGGCGCGCGTTTGAGCGCGAGTACGGGGAGGATGTGCCGGTGGTGTAGGAGTGGTATTTGAAGATGGGGATGGTTCTGGAGCGGAAGCTTCCAGAAAACAGGGCTTAAGTCTTTCGACACTGACCGTGGATCGCTTGCCTCTAATGTCGATCTCGAAGACGCGGTCACTGATGCGGCGGAAGACTTTGAATGGGCCATCATAAGGTGGGTCGAGGGGTTTTTTGACCTTATCCACCCTGACAAAGACGTGCGTGCAGCTGTGCAGTTCAGGGTGGACGAAAAGTTTTTTGGAGCCGTGCCTGGTTACAGGGGTTGCCCTAACCTTACGTAGCAGGTCACGGAGATGTCCCAATTCACGAAGTTGGTCACGCGGTGTTTCGCCATTCAGGAAAAGTTCTCCTGGAAGAAGGAGGTTGGTACCGTAGGTAAGCTCTGCTGCCGAAGCACCCAGGTCCTCCTTAATGCTTGTCCTCAGGCCGAGGAGGACAGTTGGCAGGGCGTCAAACCATTGTGTGTCATTATGACACATGAGTGAGGCTTTTAGAGATCTGTGCCAGCGCTCTATCATCCCATTTGATTGCGGGTGGTAGGCGGTGGTACGACTTCTTTGGCAGCCGAGAAGATTTGTTAGCTGCCTAAAAATTGTCGCCTCAAATTGTGGACCTCGGTCCGAAGTTATGGTGGTTGGTACACCGAAGCGTGTGACCCAAGTTGAGTAAAAGGCCTTGGCGACTGATTCGGCAGTAACTGCCCGGAGAGGTGTCGCCTCTGGCCATCGCGTGCAGCGATCCATCATAGTGAGGATATAAGAAAATCCTCTTGATGGAGTAAGCGGTCCCACTATGTCTATGTGGACATGGGCGAAGCGTGCCGTGGGAAGCTTGAATTGCGCTGGCTCCAGTACATTATGTCGCGCTACCTTGCAGCGCTGGCACTGGAGACAAGCACGGGCCCAACCGGTGAGATCTTTGTTCATCCGGGGCCAAATGAATTTGCGACGGACAGCAGCGACTGTTGCTCGGCCGCTGGGGTGGGCAGGGTTGTGGTAAACCCGGAACACGCCCTTACGAAGTTTCTCAGGAATGTAAGGTCTAGCGGTTCCAGTGGAGACATCACACCAGATTTCGCCCAAGGGGTCGCGAAGGGTAATTTTCTTGAGCTCGAGTGCCGTATCGGCAGTTAGGAGGGACTGTGGCGGTTTCCCCCAACGCCACCGCCCGCCTCACATTTCCAGCGGAAACAACAAAAGCCTGGTCGTCGCAGAGCATCAAATTCTATAGGGAAAAGAGTAAAATTTCCTGCAAGGATAAATGGTTTGTTTGTGCGTAGCACAACATGAATATCCGATAAAATTTGCTCAACATGCGGCACACACCGGGGAATTTCAACCGGCGCCAACGGTCCACGGAAAATATTCCAATATTGGTTTCCGCCAACATGCACCCTTTCTCGAGTGGAGAAAAACGGTCGCATCCTCAACCAACGGAGCAATCGAGATATTCGGACAAGAATATCTGCGATCTACCACCGACACGCACAGGCAAGCTGCCCCTTTTTCATCAGCGAACACGGCGGGCAATTCGGTAGCAAAAAACCAACCTACAGGCAAGCAACACCATGCTTGCCTACAAGCGAAGCAAACACAGGGAATAGCCACCTGCACCTTTTGCACGACGATCGATATGCGATCGGCGGCGATCTTGGTTGTAGTCGCGATCGTATGAATGTCCGTCGTGCCTAGGGAAGATACACTGGCAAAGTTTGCACGATCAACAATAATGCTTCAAGCAGTAGTGATCGTGTAAACAATTCAACCCCTGTGCAAACCTGCAAATCATGTGAATTGCAATGATCCCATGTCTACATGCTAGGGGATATACACGTAAGCGGCAGACGCGATTGCCGTGTGTATGTTTCACCCTTTCCTTTTTTTCTTGTTCGCCCGACTAAAAGCCAAAAGGCGCACCGTACATGGTAGTCGAGGCGGTGGTCTGTTTTGGATCCTGGTGCTGTGTGTGCAAAAAAAAAGAAATGAAACCAAGCAAAAGAAAGAAAAAGGGGTTGCATATGAGGCAACCCTAGTGACCAGGATGAATTAACTAGTTAGTCTGTGAGAAGAATTATACGGTGACGGTCGTGGAGAAAAAAATCGTACGGTGTTAGTTTATGTAAATTATATTTTAACGATTGTGCAGCAAGAGTGCTAGTGCGTATACCAAAACAAGAAGTAACTTTTATGTAAATTATATTTTAACGATTGTGCAGCAAGAGTGCTAGTGCGTATACCAAAACAAGAAGTAACTTTTATGTAAATTATATTTTAACGATTGTGCAGCAAGAGTGCTAGTGCGTATACCAAAACAAGAAGTAACTTTTATGTAAATTATATTTTAACGATCGTGCAGCAAGAGTGCTAGTGCGTATACCAAAACAAGAAGTAACTTTTATGTAAATTATATTTTAACGATTGTGCAGCAAGAGTGCTAGTGCGTATACCAAAACAAGAAGTAACTTTTATGTAAATTATATTTTAACGATTGTGCAGCAAGAGTGCTAGTGCGTATACCAAAACAAGAAGTAACTTTTATGTAAATTATATTTTAACGATTGTGCAGCAAGAGTGCTAGAATTAACTTTTATGTAAATTATATTTTAACGATTGTGCAGCAAGAGTGCTAGTGCGTATACCAAAACAAGAAGTAACTTTTATGTAAATTATATTTTAACGATTGTGCAGCAAGAGTGCTAGTGCGTATACCAAAACAAGAAGTAACTTTTATGTAAATTATATTTTAACGATCGTGCAGCAAGAGTGCTAGTGCGTATACCAAAACAAGAAGTAACTTTTATGTAAATTATATTTTAACGATTGTGCAGCAAGAGTGCTAGTGCGTATACCAAAACAAGAAGTAACTTTTATGTAAATTATATTTTAACGATCGTGCAGCAAGAGTGCTAGTGCGTATACCAAAACAAGAAGTAACTTTTATGTAAATTATATTTTAACGATTGTGCAGCAAGAGCGCTAGTGCGTATACCAAAACAAGAAGTAACTTTTATGTAAATTATATTTTAACGATCGTGCTTCAAGAGCGCTAGCACTGCGCGCCAAACCAAAATTGTAAATAGAAAACCGGATTCATTTAAAAGAAAAAAAAAAAAATAATAAATATTTAAAGTATTGCGAACTGAATCGCGCTGAACTAAGTGAGTGTTTTATTTGACGATTAAGCTGCGAAGAAAAAGGCGTTCGTATCAAAAGAAAGGAGTCAGATTAGGAAGAAACTAGTGGGGTTACGCGGTTAACCTGTGCCCTGTAGCACCCTGATCGACGCGCCGCGTAATACTAAATATAATAGCCCCATAATTGGTGACCTGCCGACGTGTGACGTGACACGCAAGTGCCGAAATATTGACGACACCTGACGCAGCCATCTTCGGATACCCAACGTTGGACTCCAGGTTCTTTTTCCTTTCCTTTTTTGTTATATTTTCCTTTTCCATCAGATGTGTACTTTCTTTAGTAGGTGAGCTCCATCAGAACCACCAAAACATAATATTTTTTTAATATTGGTATACTTACGTAACTATAGAAAAACTAAATAAAAATAAAACATATTAGAATAAGGAAAAGCAAATAGTAAAGTAAGCAAACAAACGCGAGAAGTTCATCGAACGTACGCAAATGCCCAGATTTTCTGCATTAGTGTAATGATATTATAAATAAGGAAACGAACTATTCTTATAGATATACATAAGCATGCATTATCTTTACTAAATTGTACAATCGACAAAGTTTTTAAGTACACGGAATTAAAAAATAATACACATAAATAATAGTAAGAAAGAAAAGAATTTGGGGTTAACCCTTTCAGAGCCGTGTTGAATTCGCTTAATTACATTAACTAATCATACGAAAACTGGCCCATTAACGAAGAGAAAACTGTAATTTGTCACAGGGACATTTGCAACCCTATTAATTGTCTTACGGCCAGACTTGCTTCATTTTGTTTTTTATTTCTTGTTTTGTAAAGGTAAAGACAAAATTGCAAATTTTATTAGTATTTAAAAACAAAGGAAATAGCACTCGTAAGCCCCTTCCGGGCAACAAATACTGATACATTCAGACGATATTGGCAACACCTAAACACACGACATTCTCAACTGACTCCATCGGTACCTCCAGACTCGACTCGCGTAATCCATCATCACACGCGCACACCCACCCTTGTCTCTCGACACTAGTAGCGACGACAACCTTTTCCGCCGATTCGCGCAACAAAGCGAGGTTCCTTCGTCGCGCGTTCGATTCTCCGCGTCCAGACACGGTCACCAGTACTAAAGAAAGAATGGCCCAGTCAACAAGGGCAAAAACAGCACAGCTGGAGCAACAGCAGCCGCGCGCGGAATCACCAGCGTTCGAGGACGCATCCAGCGCTGAACAACCACCGCGCCCCACTCACCGCGACTTGCGTTTACCTCCTTTTGACGAGGAGGACGCAGAGCTTTGGTTCGCCATGGCGGAGCGCATATTTAAGGCTACCGATCTACACGACGAAGAACTCCGTGCAGTAGAGGTAATCCGAGTGTTGAATCGCACACAGAGGACTCACGTCGCACATATAATTAGGTTACCAGACCCAAACCCATATAGCAGCATGAGAGAGGCCCTCCTAGGCGCCCTGGACGAACCCGAGGGCAGACGACATCAGCGTTTGGCAGCAGAGACGAATTTCACTGGGATGAAACCTGCACATTTGCTGACACATCTACGTGCGATAGCGGGAACCGGGATCTCAGATGATGTCATCAGGCCCCATTTTTTAAGATGTCTTCCCCACTATGCACGTGCCGCCTCGATAGCTCAGCCCAACCAGAGCTTGGGTTGGCTGGCGAAAGTCGCGGATGCAATTATGGAAAGCGCGGACCCGCAAGCCGAATCTCCCACCTTCCAGGTGACAACGGTAAATCACAGCGGCGCACCGTTTGCCCAGCAGCGATACGTTCCACAACCAGCACCGCGTACCTATTTTGATACCGCACCCCTACCGGCCGCCTCACAAGATGCGTTGCGGTCTTCAACGCCCCCGCGTGAACCATTGCAGGCGAATGCGCGGCGATCGGGACCGTCGCGTTTCGAGGCGAACCTCCAGCGAGAGATTAACCAGCTACGCGCGGAGGTGCGAAGTGCCACGCGCGCGGTGCTTAACGGACCCAACTACCAACGACCTCAAACACAGGCTTCACACCGACGGATTGATCCTCCCGGAGGCGCATCGACCTCAAGCGGAACGGTATCGGCGCCTGGACGGGAAAATGCAAACAGAGCCCTGACACACGCTTGGTGCGTGTATCACCGACGCTTCGGGGCAAAGGCTCGGAAGTGTAAACAGCCGTGCGGGTGGAAGCGACCACCTCCTGTTCCTAACCCAGCGTTAAACTAGAACGGCCGACCGTAATACAGGCGCGAACGGTCGGCGTGCCCTTTATAAGGCGCTTGACGATAAGAGACCCGCAGTTAAACATAAGCTTCACCGTTGACACAGGCGCCGATGTCTCCGTCCTGCCCAGGTCATACGCCCCGCACAATAAAGTGCCCGGTCGGCTTCGGCTGCTGGCAGCGAACAACACTTCCATAGCCACGTACGGACGAATATATTACAAACTAAATTTGGGTTTGCGGCGCCCCATTGGCTGGCATTTTGTGGTGGCCGATGTCAGCGAACCGTTAATAGGGTCAGACTTGTTGGCACGCCACAACTTACTCGTGGATTCCGCAAACAACAGACTGGTGGCCAATGATACCTGCAGGCAGCCGCCTAGGGAAGACCCACGGATACCTGCAGGGACAGATGCGAGCTTAGACTCAATCCCGGCCTTATTGGAGGAATTTAAAAAGTCAACAGTTCCGCTTCCCAACCAGAAGCACATCAAGTCAGGGGTCTATCATCATATAGAGACACGCGGCCCGCCAGTCAGTCAACGCCCGCGCCGCCTTGCACCAGACAAATTACGAGCGGCACGCGAGGAATTTAATTATATGCTCGAAAAGGGAATCTGCCAACCTTCAGTCAGCCCGTGGGCTAGCCCACTGCACTTAGTTAAGAAACGAAATGGGGAGTGGCGCCCATGTGGAGACTACAGACTGCTGAACGCGGTCACAATCCCTGACAGGTACCCCATAGCCCATCTATACGATTTTTCGTACAAACTACGAGGATGCACCGTTTTCACGACCCTGGATCTAACCAGAGCCTACCACCAAATTCCGGTGGCACACGAGGACATCCCTAAAACAGCAGTCATTACACCCTTCGGGCTCTATGAGTTCAAGGTAATGACTTTTGGCCTCAGGAACGCAGCACAGACTTTCCAGAGGTACATAGATACAGCGCTACGCGGTTTGGACTGTTGCTACGCTTATATAGACGATATCCTGATAGCTTCCCGAAACCGTACGGAGCACCACCAGCACCTGAAGCAGGTGCTTGAACGCCTCCGCCGATTCGGACTCGTGATAAACCCTGACAAATGCCACTTCGCCAAAGAGCAGGTGACGTACTTGGGGTATAACATCAACGAGCAGGGTATACGGCCTTTGCCAGACAGGGTAGAAGCACTCAACCAATTTCCCCGACCCTCCAACGTCCGCGAGTTACGGCGTTTCCTGGGAATGCTCAATTTTTATCGGCCAACCTTACGAGGCGCCGCGCATGTCCAGGCCCCATTAAACGAATATTTAAAAGGGGCAAAAAAGAACGATAAGCGCCCAATCGCCTGGACGGAAGCTGCAGAGAACGCATTTCGCCAGGCTAAGACACAACTCGCGAACGCAGCACTGCTGCGCTACCCTGTGGAAAATGCTCCGTTGGCCATCCAATGCGATGCGTCAGACACCGCAATAGGAGCGGTATTGGAGCAGGAGAGTAACGGAAGTTGGGAACCGCTCGGGTTTTTCTCGAGAAAACTCAGTAATACCGAGCGGAAATACAGCACATACGATAGAGAGTTGCTGGCTATATATAGCGCCGTTAAGTATTTTCGTCACATGGTGGAGGGCCGCCCAGTGGTGATAAGAACGGACCACAAGCCTTTGAGCTACGCCTTCCGGAAGAGGTCCGGAAACGCATCACCACGTCAGGAGCGCCAGCTCGACTTAATTGGCCAATACGCCACCGAGATTAGGCACATCCCGGGCGACCAGAATATTATCGCGGACGCACTCTCTCGAGTGGACACAATACAGTTGCGCTCCGCCATCGCGGACGCTGACCTGGCCCAAGCCCAGAAGCAAGACAGCCAGCTGGAAGCTCTGTTAAAAGCGGACACCGCACTTCTGTTGAGAAAGTTGCCACTGGGCACTCGACGGATGCGATCTGGTGCGATGTCTCCACAGGAACGGTCAGACCGTATATCCCCACTGAGCTGCGAAGAAGAGTTTACGAAACCTTCCACAATCCAGCTCACCCCAGCGGTCGCGCAACCGCCACGGCCATTCGACGTAAGTTCGTATGGCCACACATGAACAAGGACCTCACAAGTTGGGCTCGCGCGTGCCTCAAATGCCAGCGTTGTAAGGTGGGACGGCACAACATACTGGAGCCGGCCCAGTTTAAGCTCCCCGAGGCACGTTTCGCGCACGTTCATATAGATATCGTGGGACCATTGACGCCCTCGAGAGGTTTTTCCTACATCCTGACAATGATTGACCGTTTCACGCGATGGCCGGAAGCGACACCGTTACGAGTGGTTACAGCCGAAAGCGTCGCCAGGGCGTTTTATTCAACATGGGTTACACGTTTTGGCGTACCGGCAACACTAACATCAGACCGAGGTCCTCAGTTCGAGGCTACGATCTTCAGACAGCTCACAGAGTTGCTGGGCTGTCGGCGGGATCGTACGACCGCATACCACCCTTCATCCAACGGGATGATAGAGCGTTGGCACAGGTCATTAAAAGCCTCCCTAATGTGTCACAACGACACGCAGTGGTTCGACGCCCTCCCCACTGTCCTCCTTGGTTTGAGGACATGTATAAAGGAGGATTTGGGCGCGTCCGCTGCCGAACTGACATATGGCACCAGCCTCGTTTTGCCCGGCGAACTGTTCGTGGACGGCGAGGCACCAGCAGACCCATTAAAAAGCGTGGGCTACTTGCGTGATTTAATGCGCAAGATCAGGCCAAAACCGGTGGCCAGACACGGTGCGAAAAGAGTTTTCGTCCACCCCGCGTTGCATAGTTGCACGCATGTTTTCGTTAGGTTGGACAAAGTGAAGAGACCACTCGACCCTCCGTATGAGGGCCCTTTCAAGATTCTAAACAGAATCAACGAGCGGGTGTATGAGTTGGACATTCGAGGGAGGTCTAATACGGTTAGCGTGGAGCGATTAAAACCGTGTTTCATGGAGGAGAGTAGCCCCGAACCTACTCCTGCAACAGGATCACCATCGGCGACATCGGCGGGGATACCGGATAAAAACGACGGCCCCCTTACGCGAAGCCGCTCTCGAGTGTATCAGCAGGGCGCGATTTCAGTCACCAAGGAGTGAACTGATACGGCTGGCGAAGACCTCCACCCACAACATTGGCACTTTGGAGTACCAATTCCAGCGACACCACACCACACCACGCCACACCGCAGACACCTTGGAGAACCAATGTCGGCGGGCCACATGGGGTCCATTTAAACGGAAATTACCGCTCACCACCATTAAAAACAAATCTCACATGGACCGTACCGCGCACCTTTGCCCGTGCCGGCATCACCGCGGCGTAAACGGCTCCATTGACAACGGCATAATACGCCGTTGTAGGGTGGTTCTGCATCGCGCGTAACGCCCTGCTTCTCTTCCGTGTCCGGACGTACTTTCGTCAATGAGGCGGCCAGTGCCCTGACTTAGTATCGTGACTACGTCACTGGGGGGGGAGTGCTGTGGCGGTTTCCCCCAACGCCACCGCCCGCCTCACATTTCCAGCGGAAACAACAAAAGCCTGGTCGTCGCAGAGCATCAAATTCTATAGGGAAAAGAGTAAAATTTCCTGCAAGGATAAATGGTTTGTTTGTGCGTAGCACAACATGAATATCCGATAAAATTTGCTCAACATGCGGCACACACCGGGGAATTTCAACCGGCGCCAACGGTCCACGGAAAATATTCCAATATTGGTTTCCGCCAACATGCACCCTTTCTCGAGTGGAGAAAAACGGTCGCATCCTCAACCAACGGAGCAATCGAGATATTCGGACAAGAATATCTGCGATCTACCACCGACACGCACAGGCAAGCTGCCCCTTTTTCATCAGCGAACACGGCGGGCAATTCGGTAGCAAAAAACCAACCTACAGGCAAGCAACACCATGCTTGCCTACAAGCGAAGCAAACACAGGGAATAGCCACCTGCACCTTTTGCACGACGATCGATATGCGATCGGCGGCGATCTTGGTTGTAGTCGCGATCGTATGAATGTCCGTCGTGCCTAGGGAAGATACACTGGCAAAGTTTGCACGATCAACAATAATGCTTCAAGCAGTAGTGATCGTGTAAACAATTCAACCCCTGTGCAAACCTGCAAATCATGTGAATTGCAATGATCCCATGTCTACATGCTAGGGGATATACACGTAAGCGGCAGACGCGATTGCCGTGTGTATGTTTCACCCTTTCCTTTTTTTCTTGTTCGCCCGACTAAAAGCCAAAAGGCGCACCGTACATGGTAGTCGAGGCGGTGGTCTGTTTTGGATCCTGGTGCTGTGTGTGCAAAAAAAAAGAAATGAAACCAAGCAAAAGAAAGAAAAAGGGGTTGCATATGAGGCAACCCTAGTGACCAGGATGAATTAACTAGTTAGTCTGTGAGAAGAATTATACGGTGACGGTCGTGGAGAAAAAAATCGTACGGTGTTAGTTTATGTAAATTATATTTTAACGATTGTGCAGCAAGAGTGCTAGTGCGTATACCAAAACAAGAAGTAACTTTTATGTAAATTATATTTTAACGATTGTGCAGCAAGAGTGCTAGTGCGTATACCAAAACAAGAAGTAACTTTTATGTAAATTATATTTTAACGATTGTGCAGCAAGAGTGCTAGTGCGTATACCAAAACAAGAAGTAACTTTTATGTAAATTATATTTTAACGATCGTGCAGCAAGAGTGCTAGTGCGTATACCAAAACAAGAAGTAACTTTTATGTAAATTATATTTTAACGATTGTGCAGCAAGAGTGCTAGTGCGTATACCAAAACAAGAAGTAACTTTTATGTAAATTATATTTTAACGATCGTGCAGCAAGAGTGCTAGTGCGTATACCAAAACAAGAAGTAACTTTTATGTAAATTATATTTTAACGATTGTGCAGCAAGAGCGCTAGTGCGTATACCAAAACAAGAAGTAACTTTTATGTAAATTATATTTTAACGATCGTGCTTCAAGAGCGCTAGCACTGCGCGCCAAACCAAAATTGTAAATAGAAAACCGGATTCATTTAAAAGAAAAAAAAAAAAAAAATAAATATTTAAAGTATTGCGAACTGAATCGCGCTGAACTAAGTGAGTGTTTTATTTGACGATTAAGCTGCGAAGAAAAAGGCGTTCGTATCAAAAGAAAGGAGTCAGATTAGGAAGAAACTAGTGGGGTTACGCGGTTAACCTGTGCCCTGTAGCACCCTGATCGACGCGCCGCGTAATACTAAATATAATAGCCCCATAGGACTTGAGCTGTTCGTCCTCCTCTTGAGCTAGGGCAAGGTCAGTGTTATTCAGGGCGGTACGCAAATGAATCGTATCGATTCGAGAAAGGGCGTCCGCCGTGACATTCTGTTTACCGGAGATATGCCTTATCTCCGTAGAATATTGCCCAATGAGGTCTAATTGACGCTCTTGTCGGGGGGAGGCATTTCCCGACTTCTTCCGGAACGCATAGACCAATGGCTTGTGGTCTGTTAAGATGGAGAGTGAGCGACCTTCTATCATGTGACGGAAGTACTTAACAGCGCTGTAGATCGCGAGCAATTCACGGTCGTAGGCGCTGTAACGTCGCTCAGTGGGACTCAGCTTTCTTGAAAAGAAACCAAGTGGTTCCGGGCGGCCTTCAATGTCCTGTTCAAGGACGGCTCCGATTGCGGTATCCGATGCATCGCATTGGATAGAAAGTGCCGCTCCCTCGAGAGGGTATCGGAGTAAGGTGGCATTTGCCAATTGTTCTTTGGACAGTTGGAATGCTCTATCAGAGACTTCTGTCCAATTAATGGGGCGCTTATCATTGCGCTTAGCTCCTTTCAAAAATTCATTTAAGGGAGCTTGAACCTGGGCGGCATTCTTCAGGGTCGGACGGTAGAAGTTCAGCATGCCCAAAAATCGACGAAGCTCACTCACGTTAGTAGGCCGAGGATACTTCATGAGGGCTTCCACACGGTCTGGTAGTGGGCGAATGCCCTGGTTGTCAACGACATAACCCAGATAGGTGATTTGCTCCTTGGCGTATTGACACTTATCTGGGTTGATGACAAGACCGAATTCACGGAGGCGCTCTAGGACCTGACGTAAGTGGCGCTTATGTTCGGCGTGGTCTTTGGAGGCGATGAGAATATCATCAAGATAAGCATGGCAGCAATTAAGACCACGTAAAGCCGTGTCGATATATCGCTGGAATGTCTGTGCGGCATTCCTGAGGCCGAAAGTCATCACTTTGAACTCGAAGAGTCCGAAAGGTGTAATGACTGCGGTCTTGGGGATGTCTTCTGGTGCCACCGGAATTTGGTGGTATGCCCTGGTGAGATCCAGGGTAGTGAAGACATTGCACCCTCGTAACTTGTACGAAAAATCGTAGAGGTGTGCAATTGGGTATCTGTCCGGGACAGTTGCTGCGTTCAACAGCCTGTAATCGCCACATGGGCGCCACTCACCAGAACGTTTCTTCACTAAGTGGAGTGGGCTTGCCCAGGGACTGTCCGACGGTTGGCAGATACCTAGTTCGATCATATGCTCGAACTCCGCGCGCGCCGCACGTAATTTTTCCGGAGCCAGTCGACGTGGACGCTGGCTCACCGGGGGACCACGTGTTTCTATATGATGAAACACCGTGGCTTTATGTCTGCGTTGGTTAGGTAGAGGAATTGTTGTACTCACAAATTCCTGTACCATAACCTGGAATGGGTCTATGCACTCTGTGGCCCCTGAAGTTGCCGCTAGTGATGCCGTCATGGGCAAGGGGGGTGCGGTTGGAGCCACAAGTCTGTTATGGGTCGAATCGACCAACAGATTATGTGCACCTAATAGGTCGGAACCTATCAGGGGTTCATTTACGTCCGCAATGACGAAACGCCAAGTGATCGGACGACAAAGACCCAATTGAAGTGTCAGCTTTTTACGTCCGTACGTAAGTATCGGCGTATTATTTGCGGCTGACAATTTAAGTGCGGCAGGCACGCGGTTGCGCGGAGCAAACGATCGCGGGAGGACTGAAATATCGGCGCCGGTATCGACAGTAAAAGCGATATTCAGTTTTGAATCCCGGATGGTTAGGCGACTTATCGTATGGGTGCCGGCCGATTGCGCGAGGGTGTCGGTCGGCAAAATTAGTTTAAAGAGCGCCTTTGGTTGGTGGAAGGTTGCGTCCAACCACAAGGCGCTTTGCAATTGAATGCGCGATCACCATATCGCTGGTGATTGGCGCACCAAGGCAGAGTAACGGCATTATCGGGTATATTCTGCCTATTGGCATTGCCGTTACGGGGAGGTCGAGCCGGAGCTCGCTGGGAATTGGCCCGGTGAGGGCCGTTTTGGGTGGGATTGGCCCTCTGTGGGGCATTTTGAGGAATATAGGCCCTCTGAGGGGCATTTTGGGAGAAATTCTGCCGATTGAGAGGACGGCTCGGCATGGCTCGATTCTGGGCGCCTCGAGGATTGTTCCTCACCTCCGCGCGTAGTTGAGTTATCTCGCGGAGGAGTGAGGTTTGGAGCGCCCTAAGGTCAGCAGGAGTTAGTTGTGTGGGTGAACTTCTTTGGTTAAATGCGTTGGGGCCTGCCTCTGGATTCCCCTGAGGGAAATTGGTTGAGGCGGGCCTTCTAAGAGGTAATTGGGTTAGAGGTGAATGGGGAGTTGGGACCAGTTGAGGGGCTGAGAAAGGCAGGCGAGGGTGCCGTGCAGGCTGGGCGGCGTGTTGAGAAACCGCCGCTACCTGGTACGCAGGAGGCTCAGAATACTGATCTGAGCTTTCCATAATTGCGTCCGCAATTTTGGATAAATAGCCCAAACTCTGATTAGGTTGGGCTATAAGTGCCGAACGGGCATGCAGGGGAAGACACCTCAAAAAGTGAGGCCTTATTAGATCGTCCCCAATCCTGGTCCCCGCTATAGAGCGTAAATGGGTCAGGAAAAGAGATGGTCTCATCCCAGAAAGGTCGGTTACAGCGGCTAAACGTTGTTGCCGCACACTTCCAGGCTCGTCCAAAGCGTCGAGCAGAGCTTCACGCATGTTGCTATACGGATTGCGGCCGGCCGACCTTATGATGTGGGCAACATGCGGTCGCTGAGTCGGTCAAGCACTTTCAACAGCTCGACTGCACGAAGTTGTTCGTCGTGCAAGGCTGAGGCCTGGAAGATGCGGTCTGCCACTGCAAACCAAAGGTCTGGGTCCTCCTCATCGAAGGGGGGAAGCCCTATATTAGCAGGACGAGTCCCATTCCCGAGGCTGGAAGCATCGTGGAATTCTTGGGACTCTGAAGGTCTTTGGATTTGTTGTGAGGTGCCGGCGCGAGATGTGGGCATGATAATGCCAGAATCCACCAATTGGCCGGCACTAGGGGTGTTAGAAGAGGTTGGGGGAGCGTTGGAAGGTTGGGGTCGGTTAACGACACTGGGGGCAACCGGTGGTGCCAGAGGGGTAGATTGCGCCGGCAAGTCTTGGTCAGCATTGACTTGCTCAGCGGGGAAATCAACGCTGGAGGCGTCGTGAAATTCCTGGGGCTCGGGTTGTTCCTGGGCCTTTCTGGCCGTGGTGTTCCTCGTGTTGACCATTATGGGTCGTGACGCGAAACTGAATTAAAAGGCGTAAGAGGACGCGCAGAAAGGTGAAGGAAAGACAATGAGTCAAAAGAAGTTACAGAGAGTTGAGCGAATCACAAGAGGTTATCGCAAGTTCTGTGAAGTTAGTCGGAAGTTGGGAAGAAGTTGCCCAAGGGTAGGGTGAGCTCCACAAGTCAAGAAATGGCGTGGAGGCCACTGCCTAGGATTAATCTCAACAGGAAATATTGTAAAATAGCTCCGTTTAGCTCCCGAATATAAATCAAAACCGAAGGTCAACAGAAAAAGGAAAAATTGCCTAACTACGAGGTGTCGGTCAGTGTGGTTGAATGGAATCTGAAGAGCGTTGTGCAGGGTCGGATAGAGTCGCAGATATTGTCGCGGGTTTTCTCTTGAATGGTTTATATTCTAATAATCAAGAAGTTCGAGCTTGTGCGTAAATGATGTGGTAAAACAAGGGAAAAAAATGAACTGAGTCTCTGGTTGCAAGTTTACTCTTATTAGTTTTTCGGAGCTCTGAAGGAGCTTACTAAATGTTCGCTAGTTGCTGTTGGATTTCTGTTATATTATTTAATACCCTGAAGGGGTTTACAATTGTTTATTATTTTTAATTACTTATTATAGGTGAGTGTTGTATTTTATTCTTAGTTTAGAATGATTTTCCATATTTCTCTTTAACGTATTGAACCCTATAAACCACTAGAATATAAACTGAAACATGTAATGCAAATATTTGATCTACAAATACGTTTGGTTTTTTTTATAAATATTTTAATATTGTTTTGTATTTTTCTTTCATTCTATGCAGCTAACTGGAATTATTAATTTATGTTGTAATATTGCTTATGAAGATATTGTTAGGTTAAGTGCGATAGGAATATTTTTCGAGTTCTAAAATTTAAATTTATCTCTTAATACCCATGCAATAATAATTTAATGCTACTTAGCACTGAATAAATGATAGATAACGTGAGTTTCAAGATTGTGTCGAATTAATACTAGATGTGGAGATAATGAAATGGAGTTTAAATAAATTCTATAAATTTCGTTTTGTATTCACGACGTGTGTTTCCTTTTCTAACAAATTCTACTGCAGAAAATAGTTTTGCTAAAAGTTGAAAGCAATTACACATACATTTTTGATAGTGTTCCCAACCATAAATTTCTTAATATTTGTTATGAGTGATTATAATTGTTACTTTATAACTTATATTCTCTAGCAGCAGCTTTATGTAATGTAATTAAACCCCACAAACGCAGTTCACTATGTATAAATATGAATATAATTTATTCTTTCTTATTTTGTTATTGCGAGTTACAAGATATTTTTATATATTTCTTCGATAATTCTTTTTCCTTTCGAATTCAATAAGATTTGCTGCGTTTGAAAACTTATTTTTTTTACCTCAATGTATATTTCAGAAATCTTTATCACAGAATCTCAAAATTGAGATTGCAGTTGTACGAAAAGTTTAACTGTGAAAGTTTAAAAGTGCACATATTTAATTTACTAACTTTTTCAATAGATGTTTTTCAATTATAAATTTAATGAGTGTAAAGTAGGTGGTATGAACCTTTTTTTTGCATTATATATATATATATATATTTTTGTATTTTAATAACACCTTTTGGCTCAGCAAATATACATACGTTCGGATAATATTCAATACGTTGTGTTGGGGCTACTGCTCCTAGCCCATTGATGTCAACTACAGGAGCGTTGGGATACGGGGTACCCTTTTTGCAGCTTACCGATGGGGTGGGGCTCTACTTGCCCTTTAAAAGTCTTATTTTGGTGTACACCAAGTCACAATGTAGCACTAATGTTCGTTCGACGATATGGAGGCGCGTGTTCGAGAGTCGCGGTCACCAATGTAGGGTAATATTACGTATGCCGACGTACGACACCGGTTCCTAATAAACCCCAACGAGTGTTGCGCTGATATACGAGCACAAAAATCCAATCACCAAGGAAAATGAAATATCGAACGCACTGGGTTGTTTTGGTGCAATTGTTTTTTATTGTAATCTTTCCGTTCAGTTAGACTAATATAATAGATTGTTGTAGACTTAATTGCGTAACATACAGTTGTTTTAAACTTTTATTATTAAGGTACTCGAATGTCATAATACTCCATAAAATGGGATTAGTGTTCTTTATTTTTCACGATATATCACATGCGTACACGGAAAATCCAAGTTCTGTGGATGGAACTAATTCACTAAGTCTTTTAATAATTATTAATTGCTTTAACTTTTGACTTAATGTACGTTTAACATTTAATTCAAAGGAACTTAACTAATCGCGATCAGTTCTTTCTACCATCTAATTCGTACACCCGCACAACAAATGGTATAGAGATTCGTTGATCAATCAACAACCGCACACTCTCTAGAGGATAATCTGACTGACTGGGGCTCTCCAAAGAAAAGGGGAAAGCCTCGAAGAAACTGAAAAAGGGGAGGAGTTACACGATTAACTCGAGGTAGTTAATCGTGATTGGACCGAGTGAAATAGGCATACATTATGCTTGTGTGCGTATGCCTCGCATACGATCGTTCGGCGACCGTGGATGGAGGCCAACATCGCTAATGCATTTTTCATGAATGTAAACACTAGCATCTGGGGTGCGAAAGACCCAAACCGAAGATTTGGTCATCCTAATGGAAGGCCATAAATCATCATTTCGGTTGCCGATGATTAAACATTGCAAGGAACATAGGGTGCAGCCATTGCCAGATGTTGAAAGTAAACATTTTCTGGCTGCATCTTGTTCGTTGCCCGATTGCGGTCCCTGAACGTGGGGACCGATAATTGGAAACCAGCGATTGCTGGCAATTAGGGAAGTGTTTGGTCTGCGTCAGCCGAAACCTTGTCGGCGGTAGCAAACCAATGGGAGCAAATAGCCGCATGCAATAAGTGCCAAGGGCAAACAAGTAAAACGAGTCAACAAGGAACTCCTTGTTGATGTTGTTGCCATAGCATAAGGCTATGGAAACAAGCTGCCCTGGCAGAATGCATGCCTAAAGATAGGATTTCAAATGCCACGGCAATGTGATGATTTTGCCGTGGACTTATGCTTTTTTTAGGAAATAATGTATGCCCGGGGGTGGATTTACGATGCCACGGCAAGGTGATAAGCTTTGCCGTGGATTTAATGTTTTTTTAGGAATTGATGCCTGCCCGAGGCTGAGTTTCCGATGCCACGGCAAGGTGATAAGCTTTGCCGTGGACTCAATGTCTTTTAGGAATTAATGCCTGCCCGAGGGTGGGTTTTTGATGCCACGGCAAGGTGATAAGCTTTGCCGTGGACTTAATGTCTTTCAGGGGTGGTGTTGGAGAAAAAGGGGTTTGGAAGGAAAACCCCCCACAGAAAAGGTAAGCTGCCTGACGGATATTCGAAACAGATATCCGATTGGGTAACCGTATTAATTCCAGCGATTTGGCTGGGGGTAAATGCCGTAGCAATGTTACGCAACCTTGCTGAAGTTCGACCAAGAGGTAAGTCGTTCGCCTGGAATAGTGGGGATCGAGCGATGCATGGCTCTTCGGGCCCTGAAAAGCCCCACACGTTCACATTTGCCAGCTGTCAGCTACCAGCTGACAACAGATTAGTAAATGAGTCTTACTTTTACTAAAATGAAAACTCGATAAACTTTAATAAAGGACGTCCGCTGAGGACGCTGGCCCAGGAGGTTTTTTCCTTCTTCGATCGTGCAGATGAAAATGTTAAAATGTGTGCGATTTCTCGATTGTGTGGATGTGCGTAATACTATTTTTAGAACCTTATATATACACAAGTGCTTAATAATGGTCAACGCTAGTAATCTGTTGTAATGCATCGTTTCCATGGAATTGTTCACTATTCTTATTGTGAGTCATAGATATTTTCCAGATGTGGGATCTGGATTCCGCCTCTGTGTGCACTTAGGATTACATGAACTTTTACAGGAACTTACGAATGTATTGGATATGTTGATTAAGGTTAATCAACCCATGGGGGTTCATATTAAGATGAATCCGATTAATGGTTGGGGGGTGGCCCCAAAAGGGTAAGTATTAGGTGGTGGTCGTTTTTGCGTGAAACAGTTCTGCCAATTCGATTCGAAATCTGGCGTTAGTCCTCTGAGAACGAAGTTCACTCTCCTGTTCTGTTCAGGTGTGAAACAGTGGGAATAGATTTTCTTCATTTGTTCCTGGACAATTTTCTGGTGGTTTTGGTCTTGTCGGGTCTACTCACCTTCTGGCACTGATGGTGATGCAGGGTGCACCTGTGACGCATCGGCATCGCAGCTCCAATTTCGCTTCGTCGGCTGGTTTGTTGCGTCTGCTCTGATTTGAATTAATCGTCTATCACATACAGTTTCGTTTTCTTCTTGCTTTACTGGTGTTTGACTGTTTATTAAATACCCCACTTACCTCTGGTTTGTTGGGGTCCTCCTTCCGTGAATTTAATGGTATATTCGAAGGTCCTGCTGCGACACGTGCCAAGATTCGCAAGACTTCACCCTAACGGTTTTCAAACACAATTCTCTTCGGAGAATTAACACAAAAGTTTATTTTCAATCTTCAATTAAAAACTGTTTTTTTTCGGCTGGGAAAGTGATGGCGACTGTTTCTGGGGATAGTCATGGAGTTATCTTAATCGATTATCTTCAAAAAGGAAAAACCATTACAGGAGCATACTACGCATCATTACTTGACCAACTGAAAGCAGAAATTGCGGAAAAATGGCCACATTTGCAGAAAAGGAAAATCCTGTTTCACCAAGACAACGCAACGTCTCACACCTCAGCGCTTGCCATGGCGAAAATCGATGAATTACGGCTTGAACCGCTTGACCATCCGCCTTACTCACCAGATCTAGCCCCAAGTGACTTCTTTTTATTCCCTAATCTAAAAATTGCGCTCGGATGACAGAGATTCTCGTGAAATGAGGAGGCAATCACCATCGTGAACAGTTATTTTGCAGAGAAAAACGCCGAGTACTATTTGGACAGGTTAGAGAGATGGGAGCATCGCTGGGAGAAGTGTGTAGAGTTACAAGAAGACTATGTAGAAAAATAAAAATAAATTTTAAAAAGAAATGTCTGTATCTTTGTTAGGTCGGAAACATATATATATATATATATATATATATATATATATATATATATATATATATATATATATATATATATATATATATATATATATGTATATATGTCTATGTATGCTGTCGAGCAGAGGTCATAAAAGCCTTTGAAGATCTCATTGCCTCAAAAAGTCAGCACTTCTACGAAAAAGGACTATTTGACCTTGTATCACGTTGGAAGAATGTCATAGATGCCAACGGATCCTATTTTGATTGAAAAAAAAAAAATAAAAAAAAAAAAAAATATATATATATATATATATATATATATATATATATATATATATATATATATATTATATATGTAGGTTCCTCCCTCAGTCGTTCGCATTTCAAAGTTGATCGTAACAAACGTTACCGGGAAGGGAGTGGTGCGAATTTTCTAGCAGATACACACGACCAATAGTGCAGAACAATTCCACCAAAAGACAAGTAGATAAATCAAAAGCACATCCATTAAAGCCGGATACTATACCAATTATATAGCATTTCCACATCAGCCGAACATACTTGAGTTTAGAAATCGAATTCGCACAAGGGGCAGTGGCCTGACGCGTTGACCTTTGGTCCTATCTTTTAGTGGTTCTAACCATGATAACATCGGTTCGAATCACACGCTCTTCACTATCGTCGCAAATGCTATATGTAGCGTCTCAGTTTACGGTCGAGCACGAACTCCCAACCATTATAACAAAAAAGGTCCACTATTTGTTTTGAAAAGCATACAAGTGCTTTTTCAGCCATCAGATTACTTAAGTGTTCCACATACGATTTATTGATTTATTCTTGCGAAGGTGCGTTAGTATTCTCGTAAGTGTACTATCGAACTCGCACTTGTTACACCTCGCTATTCACCCCCTCTTAAACAATACCATACAATTAAGATTCCATCCTCAAATAATAAATCTTCGCAGAAATCCAATCATCAATTCATATGATTCCATCTAAGTAAACATTAATCAAAGTATTCTGCATACAATGCAATACTCGCGGTCATTCAGAAGCAAGCCTTCTCCACGAACAATTAATTCATATCGCATATTTTGCGATAATTATCCATCCATGCCAAAGCATATATCCGTCGTGCAGTTGACCTTGCATTCTGCTTCGCATTACGAAAATCAAACAAGCACCTGTCCACAGACCTACACCGTCTCATGTTACAAGTACATATGTTAACAGTTGTGATACATGATATGCGACCACTAGCGGCATTATCAAAGGCCGGCGACTACGAAGTAGTCGAGCGTCAGAAAACTGCTGAGTTCGGCGAAGTAGCGCACACAGCAGTGGGGCGCAAATAAATCGTATGATACGATTGGCACATGCGGGCAATGGCCTATAATTGGTTCGCCGCGTTGAAAGCAATTAAATAATTGCGCAAGTCATTACCGTTACACCTTTAGCAAGGAAAACGATTATGGAATTGTTTAATTCTCTGTCGCTGCAGTTTTTGCAGAACAATTAAACGGTTGGATTGTGACAGGCGAATAACCTCAAAATAGGTTATACATTCGGTGTCGAAAAATGTATCATCTGCACATTTAGCAAATTAAAATGGTATATAAAGTGATTGCAAATGAGTTGCAAGTCGCAGTGTATAGTGATCTGATCTATCGGACAAGAGGTTGCGGCCTTAGCGTGTGTACAGTGGACCTCTTGTCTTGATTAGATTAGAATTAGCAGTGTAAAGTAATAAAAAAATAAGAGGGTTGCGGCCATCGGAACTGCACAGCGGACCTTCTTATTTCTCTTCTTTTTTTTAAAGTAATTGTGAAATAAAACTAAGGGATCGGCATTCCCATGTAAAGTCAAATATTGAATAAGTGAAGTAAGATAAAAGTGTCAATAAAATAATAGTATTGTGACGCATATGACAATCAGTACTAGAATATTCTAGAAAGTCCGAAACAAAGTACTAGAATATTTGAGAAAGTACTGGAAAACTGGAGACTATGAGCAATAGAAAAGTCGAGACTATGGAACGGACGGAAACGAAACACCAAATCAGAATGAGGAAACGGTATAAATATGTCGCACGCACATCGGAAGTAATAAGTAAGAAAGTGAAGCAAGCGATAAGTAAGAAGTAAAGACGCGATAAGTACGGAAGCGATAAGTCAAGAAATCGTTGTGTACGGTAAAAGTAACGGTTGTGATTAACGGACTAATAAAGTGTTATATTAATTCAAAATCGATTTAACGGGTCTTATTTATTAAAAATAATTAATCCAGCAAACCCTAAGCTTGCTACAATTGGTGTCAGAAGTGGGATTAATTATTAGTGAAGTAAATAAGTCTGTGAAAGTGTGTTGTGACGATGTCAGATCGACATTTGGAGGATCTTCGCGTTCCTGAGTTGAACAAGGAACTTGAGGACCGGAATCTGGATAGCAGAGGGCAGAAGCAAATTCTTCGACAGCGTCTGCAAGCAGAAATGGTGAAAGAGGGTATTGATGTCGACACATATGTTTTTACCATTGGGTCAGACTGTCCGGATGGAGAAGAAACAGCGAGTCAAGATGGTGCCAATGTAACGGAGAAGAGTTCGCCACAGTTGGACATTTCGGAGATGTTCAGGATGATGATGACAAAATTCGACGCGCAAGCAACAGATATTAATTCAAAATTGGATGCGCAAGCTGCAGATGTTAAAGCAAAGTTGGATGCCCAAAATTCAAAATTGGACGCGCAAGCTGCAGATGTTAAAGTAAAGTTGGATGCCCAAAATTCAAAATTTGAAGCACAATCTGTAGATCTGAATGCAAAATTGGAAGCCCAAACGCAGTGGATGAAATGAAATTTTCAACTCTTTAAGGAAGAAATGGATCTAAAAAACGAAGCTGAATTTAAGAAAGTCACCGATGAAATAACTCGAATCGAGAAGAGACTTGAGTGTGTTGAGAGAAATAAGACCTCCCGTAGCACCCAACATGACTACAAAGATTCAAGGATGCAACCGCCAACCTTCGATGGAACGGGACCCTTCTCCGTATTTATACGCCAGTTTGACGCTGCGGCCAATTATAATAATTGGTCGGATGAGCAAAAGTCAACATTCCTAATCCTGTCACTCCGCGGGGCGGCTGCAGAAACTATACCAGCAGAGAAGCAAACAGATTTCCAAGCTGTAAGAGACGGCCTTGAAGCTAGGTATGGAGACAACCATATGCAGCAGGTCTACCGCATGCAACTGCGGATCAGAACGCAGAAACCTGGTGAAAATCTTCAACAGTTACAGGCAGACATTGAGCGATTAGCAAACTTGTCTTATTCAAATATGACTAAGGAATTTCTGAACGAGGTAGCAATGGATGCATTTATAAACGCACTCCAAGATCGGGACTTGTAACAGGCCGTTCGTTTGGTGGGAAAGAAGACGACTAATGAAATACTGGCGTTCGCATTGGCTTATGAATCTGCTAAACTGGCTACCAGGAGTACATATAGAGTCCGAGAAACGTCCGTTGAGGAATGTTCCTGCCAAAGAATCGGGCATGTACAACGGAGAACCCCGAGACCTAATATGAAGTGTTGGACATGTGGCGAAGTCGGCCACATCTCTGTCGACTGTAGGAAACGTCGACCAATGAATGAAACATCAAGTGAGAATTGTTGTTCATGCGCTAATCATAAGAGGAGACTATCAACGGACCAACCTGAGGCCAATAGCTCGGGAAAATTGTAAGGGCAGACTTTACGGGGCGAAAGTCGCCTGGTGGAATATGCAGCCCCACCATCGTAACTGTATCACAACTTCAACGGGATAACCAAAGTTTGGTTATAACTACGATTGTTAATGCAAGGACAACAACAGTGACAATCGACACTGGAGCAACGAGATCCATAATTCGGCTGGATGTCGTGGGCAAAATAGCCCTTAATAAAAATAGAAAATACGCTTTGAAGACTGCCACAGGAGAACATTCTACAGTCTACGGAGAAGTCGAGAGCATAATAGTGCTGGGCAATATTTCCATCTCCCACCAATTTTTGGTTGCCGATATTACGGACGAATGCATTCTTGGAATGGATTTCATGAAGGAGCATCAAGTTGTTCTAGATATCGGTCAAAGAACACTGCGAATTGATAACTTGGAGGTTGTTATTACATTGCAGGACGAACGATTGCGAAGACTGAAATGTTATGTGCGTGAGGAGGATGAGATCCCACCTCGTTCAGACTCGGTAATTTGGACCAGTCTCGAGAGTGATTCAGGTGACAATCGGTTTTACATCACCGAAGCTGTACAAAATCAGCGTAAGGGGAACATCCTTGTTGGGAAAGACCTTATCGACGCGAGGAAGCACATCGTACCTGTCAGAGTACTAAATGCGACCGAGGAGCCGGTCCCAATAAGAAAAGGAGAGGTAATCGCAGAATGTACACTCGTATCAATGATAAGCTCAATTCACACAAGGGGAGACGACCATTCAATTCAACAGCCCTCTGGTGCATCCTCTATGGTTAATAGGTTGATGTCCCAGAAAATCGGATTGACAGACAGAGAAAAGGCAAGCGTTAAATCACTCCTGAACGATTTTTTTGATATTTTTGTGACAGGAAATGATAAATTCGGACGCACCGGTATAGTTAAACATTGCATTGACACGGGTGAGTCAAGACCTATAAGACAGCCACCTCGTCGACTGCCGTTGGCCAAACAATCAGAAGTAGGCAACATGATTCGAGAGATGGAAGAGCAAGGAGTCATCGAGAAATCATCGAGCCCATGGGCTTTGCCGGTAGTGCTCGTCAAAAAGAAGGATGGGACACCTAGATTTTGAGTCGACTACCGCCGGTTAAACGACGTTACGAAGAATGACAGTTACCTACTTCCCCGAATCGACGACACACTAGATACCCTTTCTGGAGCTCAGTGGTTTTCAACGCTGGACCTAAAAAGCGGTTACTGGCAAGTGGAAGTGAAGGAGGAGGACAAGGAGCAACGTTTGAACGATTAATGGAAAGTGTTCTACGGGGACTTACATGGAAGACGTGTCTTGTGTACTTGGACGATATCATCGTTGTTGGAAGGAATTTACCAGAACACATCAATAATCTGCGCTCCGTCTCCGAACGACTAAGACAGGCCAACTTAAAGCTCAATTCGAAGAAATGTAAACTCTTCCAAAGGAGAGTAAAATTCCTGGGACACATCGTTTCATCTGCAGGAGTTCAAACGGATCCTGATAAGATAGCAGCTGTCCAAGAGTGGCCTACTCCAGAAGCTAAGCAAAAGTTAAGAAGCTTTATGGGACTAGCCACATATTACCGACGGTTTGTTAAAGGTTTCGCTAACGTGGCTAAAACCCTACACGAACTAACGGGTAAAGACAAAAAATTCAATTGGACAGAAAAGTGTGAGGCAGCATTCAACACATTGAAGGCCGAGTTATGTAAGACTCCAACATTGGCATTCCCAAGTTCGGGTCGCCCATTTATATTGGATACTGATGGAAGTAACACAGGAATCGGCACAGTGTTGTCACAAGAAGTCGATGGTAAAGAGAGAGTTGTCGCATATTATAGTCGAGTTCTATCTAAGCCAGAGAGAAACTACTGTGCAACAAGAAAGAAACTGCTGGCTGTCGTAGAAGCCGTTAAGAATTTCCATAAGTACCTCTACGAACGTCAATTCCACCTTCGAACGGATCATGCCGCCCTGAAATGGTTGTTAAATTTTAAGAATCCGGAAGGACAGATAGCTCGATGGATCGAACGACTTCAAACGTACGATTTCCAAATTTCCCACCGTCAAGGGAAGGTACATAATAACGCTGACGCTCCATCAAGAAGACCATGTAAGCCAGATTGTAAACATTGTCATAGAGCGGAGGAGAAAGAAGAGGCGTACGACCTGCGAAATGTACAAGTAGAAGTACTAGATGGGTGGACGGGTGATATTATACGCGCAGCTCAACTTCAGGATGAAGATATGTCGCTAATCCTGAAACACAAAGAAAATAACGAGCGGCCAACTTGGAACAATATTTCCGACAAGAGTGAAATATTTAAAGCATATTGGGCACAATGGAATTCCTTGCTGGTGGAAGATGGAATTCTTAAGCGTAAATGGGAAGCCGCGGACGGAACATCCCATCGAATGCAGATTCTAGTCCCACCATCAAAAGTGAAAGATGTACTAACAGAAATGCACGACGGGGCCTCCGTGGACATCTGGGAGTTAATAAAACACTTTCAAAATTACGATCTCGATTCTACTGGCTTCACATGAGAGATGACGTCGAGTCTTGGTGTAGGAAGTGCACAACTTGCACTGCGACCAAAGGACCAACAGCAAAATCAAGGAGCGCGATGAAGCAGTACAACGTGGGTGCCCCGTTCGAGCGAATTGCGATTGATATCTCAGGACCGTTTCCAAAAACCAACGACAACAACAAATACATGTTGGTCATCATGGATTACTTCAGCAAATGGGTGGAAGTCCTTCCAATTCCAAACCAAGAAGCAACAACCGTCATTGAGCAGCTTATCAATAATTGGATCAGCAGATATGGAGTTCCCTGTGAGAATCATTCCGATCAAGGCCGACACTTCGAATCACAGATATTTCAAGGCATCTGTGCGGCACTGGGCGTAAGGAAAACCAGGACCACACCCTTACATCTGCAGTCAGGCGGAATCGTCGAAAGGTTCAACCGAACAATAAAAGAGCATTTATCGAAGGTTGTTAGTGATCACCAACGAGATTGGGACAAATATGTACAAACCTTTCTCATGGGCTATAGATCAGCTAATCACGATACGACGGGCCATTCTCCAGCAAGAATTATATTTGGACGAGAGATACGATTACCAGCCGATGTGCGATTCGGAATACCTCCAGACGCCATAGACAAGACCGAAGACTATGTAGAATGGAGAGATTCATCATTTGGTTCGAAAGCAAATCAAGATATCAAGTGACAAGATGAAAACAAGGTACGACGTTCGAGCCAACGCATCCGGATTTAATGCAGGCGATAACGTGTGGCTTTATAACTCTCATCGGCAAAAAGGAAGGTATCCGAAGTTGCAACAACATTGGGAAGGACCGTATAAGATTCTCACAAGAATTAACGACCTTGTCTATAGGATTCAGCGAACACCGAACGCAAAGATGAAAGTGGTATATCGTGACCGACTGGCGACTTTTTGTTAACCCAGAAGACCAGTGAACTTAGTTCGCGATGAACTAACGTTCCAGCCGTAAGTAACAAAAATTTCCTAAAAACTTAATGTCACGTTTTAATAATTAAATAATAAATGTTAATATCTGGGGTTACGCTCAGGTATTACATTGTAATAATAAGAAAATACTAATAACTAGTACAACATCTTGCCCATTAAGCTGCCCGATAAATAAATATTAAATGTCTACATCAGAGGTCAAACTCTAATGTTACACACTGTTTGAGTTGCACCCCTTCTTGGAACTCCTTACTCGAACAGCGATTCGACACACGTCACCACTCTTTTCTCACTTAGCATCATGAATGGAAGAAGCGTGATTTTTAATTATATTGCACTGAAACTTTCACACAACATACACATTCAAATGAATGTAAGGAAAAAATGCATGATATACAATTAATAAATTATAACAATAATCAATCACATGGGCAACCAAGAGAAGTTTCTTGAATGCACAAAAATCTACCTGACTAGAAATTGCCTGTAATTAGTTCCTGATGCATATTGTGTATGCAAACTTTGGCGTAGAATTCGAATCGAATTATAAAAACAATTCACATAAGCTCATCGGTTGTCTAAAAATTAAATTCAATGTATTCGTACCAACCCTGCGTATTCGCCTTAATACCAATTTCGATTGGCGCATGAGAAAAAACACATGAACGAAACTTTTCACAAATTTCCTTCGTCAAGTTTTTTAGTCGCGTCTCCATTTTGCATTACCGCTCGGCGAACCGCATGAAATATATTTCTAGTGGCAGTAAATTCGACGCGCATCTAGTACTCTGAATTTAAAAGTTTTACACGTAATCGAATACCGCAGAAGCTTATTTTTACCTAGAAACTGTTTCAACCAATCGAATGTTCTAACATGAAGTGACCAAAGTTCTGAAAAAGGCATTTGTTAGCGCAGCATTGTCGAGAGGTTGTAAAAAAAACGATAAGGGTTCAGCAACGCAGAGAAAGAGCAGTTTCGTCAATATATCGAAAACGTTTCGCGTAGTCGTGGTCTCTGCGCCGTAATTGCAAAAAAAAGAAATGTATTTTCAATCGCTTGTGTACTAATCATTTAGTACACGTATTTATATTTATCTTGTCCAAGTTCATTAAGTTTCATCTTTTCGATTTGCAGTGTTGAAAAGTGTACACCATTAAAGATGATGTTCACGGTAAGATTTTTGGTTAAACGACCCAACCGGCAAAAGTGTTACAGATTGACGTCCAGGCGAAAACTGGACGCACGTATTATTTTATTGATTTATCTATTTCGGGATGTGTAAACCTGTGGGCTTAAATGCATTATATTTATTAGATTATTAATTTTGAAAAACTGTGTATAATGTGTGCTCTGTTTGGAAGAGGTTTCTGTGGCCCTTGGCTACCGTTGATATGTACCTTGTGCCAGGAATAGGGCAACTTTCAATTTTGGAGGTTGCAAAATTGTTAATTGTATTGAATATTACTGAAAATGGAATTGTTAATGATAGTGGGTGTATGATCGTCCATTTATTGTTTTGTTATCACGGGTAGATAATTGAGTTGGCGAGGAATCTGAAGAACCATTCTGAAAGAATGAGAAGGCATCGATGCCAGCGGTGGTGTTTCGTACCGCGCACTCGTGTTACAACTTAGCTAAATCGAATATTCTATCTTTTTTTTTTCCTCTTGTCGTGTCGGTTGTTATTTGAAATTTGGTCGTGTGGAATTTTATGCTTTTCAAAAGTAGATGATGTGGCGTATTTATGTATAGTTAATAATTTGGTTTATTTCTAAAATCCATGCGGTTCTGGTTCTTAATTACTCTATTTTACTGGTGTGTCTGAGTAAATTTTTTAGGACTTTGTAATTCACAGAAATTGTTTTTGAGCTCATGTACAAGTTGCATCGAGCTTTATTTGGGCACAATTTCGGACGTCCTATCAATGAGTATGACGGGTTTCGGTAACATCATTACCAAGTATAACATGTTGATAGTGTGATTCCCCACTTTAGGTTACAGTTTTCGTGTTCCTTGTTATTGGTTAGTTAGCAATAATATGTTGCTCTTTCGCATTCCTAAAAACTTGATCTCTGGCTGGTAAAATATGATTAAATTATTCCAGTAGAAAGGAAACGATTTCAAAGTTCAAGGATGCAAAAGGAGGAATTTTGATTTTCCGTATCAAAATATATGGAAAGTATCATCAGTAATGCTTTTTAGTTTTTTCTTTCTATCTATCGTGCACTTTTCTCTTACTATATTTTTCCCCCTTTTTCGTAAACACTTTTCGGCAATTGACTGTTCCGCACTTATTCTAGTGTATTGTTGCCGTTTTATTAATGTAAATTTTTTCAAACTTAATGTCATTTCCAGGTTTACCGGTGATTGGTATTGAAAGGGTAAAAATAAGGTTCAAAGAACGTGAATTCATTTCGGTATATCCACAAGTATGTTGTAATATGATTCGCCACAGCGCAATATTTATTTTTGCCTAACCTTCTTATATATCCAAGCTTATCAATCAGTTTTCTGGGGTCTCAATTTTTGGCGTAATCCATTGATATTAGTGGCCATCTACCTACTACTAATAATATGTATGAGGTAGATATTATTAGTATGCTACTAATAATATCTACCTGCTACTAATAATATGTATGTATACATGTTATCAAGACCCTTGCTCTTTACTGAGTAAAGAACATCAAATCTAAATCGAACACGCATTGTTTTAGGTTGCAAAGCAATATCCACTTTGTGTAAATCAAACGATAGAGTAATTGCTCGGCCGCAAATTTCTTTCGGGGTCAAACAATGAGAGAAAATTCCCGAGGCAAGAAGTAACTCCATTACGCAAATACAACGCGTAAAATTCTTCAACAACCAGATATTTAGACAAGAAGTGCTAAACAATTTCACAAGTGCAAATAATAGAAATTTCCAGATAGGTGTAGATTTTAGCTAATAATAGTCTTGTCATCAACATATTTTGCTGTACCACATGAAATGTCCGATTTCATAGTAAACGTTTAGAAGCCAATATTATTTTTCCGTAAATTTTTGTTCAATCAAAATAGGATCCATTGGCATCTATGACATTCTTCCAACGTGATACGAGGTCAAATATTCCTTTTTCGTAGAAGTGCTGACTTTTTGAGGCAATGGAATCTTAAAAGGCCTTTATGACCTCTGCTCGGTTCCGGAAGACCTTCTGCCGGCAAAATGTATCCAGATTGCGGAAAAGATGGAAGTCCGTTGGGGAAATGTCAAGAGAGTACGGTGTATGTGCAATAATTAGGGAATAATAATAATCCAGGACAGGGATTCAGATTGCATAGGAGTAAATAAATTAATTTAATCCAATATGGTTGAGATGGACGAACATCATTTTGAAACTGGAGACTCTGGTGCTTCACAAACATATCCTACGCAATGTTCGGCTCTCCGTAAAAACGGTTTCGTTATGTTGAAATGTCGTCCATGTAAAATAGTCAAAATGTCGACATCAAAGACTGGAAAGCATGGTCATGCTAAGGTCCATTTAGTCGGCATTGACATATTCTCAAACAAGAAATATGAAGATATTTGCCCCTCCACGCATAATATGGACGTCCCCCACGTTAAGCGGGAAGATTACCAGTTAACAGACATAAGTGATGACGGGTTCCTTACACTGATGTCTGACAATGGGGAAATACGAGAGGATCTTAAAATTCCAGAAGGAGAGTTGGGTAACAGCTTACGTTCAGATTTTGAAGCTGGGAATGATCTATTGTGTACAGTTTTAAAGTCCTGCAACGAGGAGTGTGTAATTGCAATTAAAACCAACACAGTCCTTGACAAATAAGATAATTGAAACCTCGCAAAAATAAAAATTATAAATCCCAACTGCAACCGTTTTTGCACCGTTACTGGTGAGGTATGGGGTCTAGCATTGTCATGCAAAAGGATCGGGACGTGCCTATTGACCAACGCAGGTTGCTTTTCAGCCAATTTGGCATGCAATATGCCGATTTCCTCACAATATTCGATAACGTTTATCGTTTCTCCTGGTTGAAGAAATGAAAAGTGGTTTGGTCCTTTCGATGTCCACCAAATTGTTACCATAACAATTTTTGGATGAAAATCGGGCTTGGGGGTATGTTTTGGTTTTTCCCCTGCATCCGATTCGACTCGCCACCGTTCCCTGCCCTGTGCACTCTTCTTCCACATTCGACCATCCGATCCGATCTCCTCAAAGTCAAACCTAACATTTTCCTCCCATCTCCGTCGCGGCTGTCCTGCCGGTCTCTTTTCCCTTGGTCTACCGTCAAGAAATCTACGCACGGTCCTATCGTTGCCCATTCGCGCCACACGTCCGGCCCACATTAATCTTCGCGACTTGGTAACTATCACTATTGTTGGTTTGCGGTATAGCTCTTCCAATTCGTGGTTGTGGAGTTTCCTTCATTGTCCTGCCTCCTCGTCATATTTACCGCCAAAGATACCCCTTAAAACTTTATTCTCGAATACGCGGAATTTGTTTTCTTCCCGTTTTGTGAGAGCCCATGTTTCGCATCCGCATAGAGCAATCGGGATGATTATGGCTCTATAGACACGGAGCTTTATATTACGTGATAGCAGTTTGGATTTCAGCGGTTTACTGACTGCATCCCAACTAGCGTTGCCGGAGTGTAGTCTTTTGTTAATTTCCTTCGACATTTCGTTACTGGCTGTCAGTATTGTTCCCAGATATTTAAATTCTTTGACATTTTCGAATATCTTGCCCCTGATGTTTATGTGTGTTCTCTGAGGTCCGCTGGCTCTGCCCATAATCATGTATTTCGTTTTGTCTTCATTTATTTCTAGGCCCACCTCGTCTGCAGTTTTTATCTGCACTTTCTAGATTATCGCCCAAAACGGCGATGTCATCCGCATATGCGAGCACTTGTGTGACCCCGTCCAGGGATGATCCGGCCATGTTGTCGTCTTGTACCTTTCTGATGACATACTCGAGCACAAGGTTAAAAAGACATGGTGAGAGGCCATCCCCCTGTTTTAGTTCGTCCCGGATTTCAAATGGTTCTGAGGGGTGGTTTTCTATTCTAACTCACCCTTTGTTTTCGTTCATGCAAATTTGAATGAGGGCGGCATATTTTTTCGGGATTCCCAGCTCAATCACAATATGGCAAAGTCTTTGCCTTCCGACTAAGTCGTAGGTTTTTTTTTGAAGTCAACGAACAGTTGGTGAACCGTCTCTCCGTCTTCCCCCCACTTCTTTTCCAGCAGTTGCCTTATTGTGAACATTTGGTCTGTTATATATTTCTATACAACATTTATTACAAATATATATATATATATATATATATATATATATATATATATATATATATATATATATATATATATATATATATATATATATATATATATATATATATATATAAATTTATATATATTTACATATGTATATATATAAATTTTTATATATATATATATATATATATATATATCTACATATGTATATATATAAATTTATATATATATATATATGTATATAAATTTATATATATTTATATATATATTTATATATATATTTATATATATATATATTTATATATATATATATATATATTTATATATATATATATACATGTATATATACATATAAATACATATATATATATATATATATATATATATATATATATATATATCATCGGCACTACAACCGGGAACCGGTCTTGGCCTTATTTAGCAAGTCCTGAGGCTTGTTAAATTTTCCATAATGATTTATTTTTTCTGGGCAAGGTCATTAGTTTTGCGCCAGGGGCTTCCCGACGGGGAATCGAACCCCGGTCTCGCAGGTGACAGGCGGGTATACTAACCACTATACTATCGAGGAGCCCTATATATATATATACATATATATTAAAATAGTCCCTGATATTAGTCCCTGTTCGGTCAACTGGTAACAATATTCATTAATCTCTTACCTTTTTGTCCTTCGGGCCGACTTTCATCTTCTCGGTCCAGCTGGAGGTGTGAGAGGGTTTATTAAAGGGTGTGTGTGACCAACCACCTTTTGTCCTTCGCCGGAGTTTATTTTTAAAAGAGAGGCCTTTTATTGGTTTTTGTTTAGTGTTGATTCATTTAACGTGCAATTAACGCTTAGACTGCCTGCTTCTAATTGCCGAATTTAGCGAGACAAGGACATATGTGTCCTTCATCTTGTCTCTGACTTCTGGTCATCTTGCGATAACCAGAATCACCCACATCCGTGAGGATGTTGGGCTCGGTCTCGCGATCTCTGAAAAGAAAAGAGAAAAAGAGGGGGTATCCAAGGATAGTGTGGACAGTGTTAGTCCGGGTGTTCTCTAACTACTTTTATAGAGGGATGGTGGGAAAGAAATCGTACAAGAGCGGTAGGTCTTGGGTGCGGTAGTGAACGCAGATCACGTCTTTGGCGTCTGATAATCTGCGCTTTGGTCGGTGTGTAGGTTTGTGTTTGTGCCGTCTTGTACTGTGCGTTCGTGTGTGTGGTTTGTTAATAGTAGACCCTATGGGATGGGTCTAGGAATCCTCTATTATAGAGGGGAATGTTGTTGGGAAGGGTGCTTTCTTCAGTTTTGTACGGAAGAAGAAATTGGAGCCCTGTGGTACGCCTGCAGCGGCGTTGTAGTTGACGGTTCTGTTTTGAACGAACTGGTAGATGATACTACACAGCGTTTTACTGAGGCCAGTATTCAGTAATTTGAAAGCGAAACCTTCGATCCAGGTTGTGTCAAAGGCCTTTTCAATGTCCAGGCAATGGTAGGTTCCTTATTAAAGAGGCGCACGCAGACGTGGTTTTGAAATATGTTGAGAGCCATGGTGGTGCTGTGCGCTCTTCTAAATCCAAATTGGAAATGAGGTATTAGGTTCCTGGTACTGATAAACTTATTTAGCTTCTCGTATATGAACTGTTCATATATTTTGCTGATGCAGGTGAGGAGCGCAATAGGACGAAAGCTTGAGGGGTGATATGTTGGTTTCCCAGCTTTGGCTATTGGACAGACAACAGCATGCTTCCAGGCTTGGGGAAAGTATCCCATGTTGTAGGCATGGTTGAACAGAATAGAGAACTTTATAAAGAATAAAGCAGAGAGCCTTCGCAACGAGTGGTAGGACATGTTGTCGATACCGGGTGACTTCTTGGGGTTTCGAGATTTAACTAGGTTTTGTAGGGTATTTGGTGTGACGAAACCGTGACTATTATCACGTGTGTAGTCGAAGTATGCACTGTTAGCTGAGTTGAAGATAACTATTGGCTCGTTAAAGTTGTCTAATTTATTGTGAACTTCTGAGCTAATTGCTGCATTAGTGTCCGGGTCGCCATCCTCGAGAGTGAGCTTGTGATTATATTCAAAGGTCTCTCCGATGATGTTTACTTTATTGGCATCATTATTGACAACAAGGCCGTTGTGCACGATTGGTCCAGTGATCCGAGAAGTGCCACATATCTTTTTAACATTTTTATGAATGTTCTGGTCCATCTGAATACCCTTCAGCTTGTCTTCCAATTGTCGGGTGCGATTGTTTTGAATTCTTTGTTTTTATCAATGTGCCAATATTGTGAATAATGGATCGCAATAATGGCTCCCTTTGTGTAAAGCGGTGACGATATCTCATTCTGCAAAGCTTTTTACGCTCCCGGATGAGACGACGAGTGAAGTCGTCAAGGGGAATCTGATAAGTCTTTTCAAGTTTGTACTTCGAGACATGGGTCTCTGAAGTTTCAACTAGAATCTCGTGAGGTCGAGCTGCAGCATTATTTATCTCAACCGTCGTTAGGTTCCTGTCAGTGGGAAGAGAGAGTTGGTGTAGTTTTTCGTTCAATGTGACATTGACGTTGTCCCAATTTGTGCGCCCATAATCGGATATGTATCTGATATGAGCCCGCGATGCTCGATAGCTGCGAATGAACGTGGTCACAGCGTTGTGGTCAGATACACCCGCCGATACTTGGGGAGGAGTGATTTGTGGAAGTAAATCTTTGGACACAAAAAAGATGTCCATAATTGAGTTACCTCGCGTGCCAACAATAGGTGCCACTATTTCAAAATTTAAGGCATGCGAGTTTTCGGTGTACCATTGGTACAATTTTGTGCCATTTGGGCAAGAGACCGAGTTGTTCCAGTGGGGATGTCTGGAGTTAAAATCGCCACTTGTGATGAAGGGTGTATGCCCCGAGGAAGTTATTAATTGACCGATATCCTCAGGATTAATGGGGCCATTATTGGCTGTATGCGAGTGGTATACGGAGCATATGTTCACTCTACCGTTTTACTAAGCTCCAGTTTAAATGTTAATTAACTGTTTGCACTCGAGGCCTTTTTCGCGCGCCGAACCCGCAACTCGAGACGTTTCGCACTATTTTTGGTTACCTCTAATTAAAAATTATTACAAATCCAAATTAAGGTATAAAACCTTAATATTTTAACATTTTATGTATTTATATTTTAATATTCTATTTATGGAGATAATTTCTCAAACATTAATCTTTGGAATTTGTATGATATTTCCTATATATAATTTTAGGGGGAAAAACATTTTTTTTATGAAAGAGACAATGTCACAAATATGACTGACGAGCCCGGTTTTGTGACCGTCTTAAAAAAAAGCAGTCGCACTATGATCACTCTATCACTTGTAAAAATTTTCAGAAATTTTTTTTTTTTTTATTAGACTTCTCTCGGGAGAGGCGAACCTATAGCGTCGAGTGGACGCGCCGAGATGCCATCAAATAACTGTTGCAGTTCTTTTTGAACAGTTGCAGGTTGTAACGCTCGGGAACACTCGCGTAGGAAGGGAGTTCCACAGCTTCCCCGCTCTGTAACGGAACGAGTTCTGATACAGGGATGTTCGCGCCGTCGGGAGATGAACCACAAACGGGTGCGATCCGTCTGATTGTCTTGTGGAGCGCATATAAACCGAATTGCGTGGAACAATGCCAAGAATCTCCGAAGAACAGCACCCGTGATAATATCTGTAAAACAGACAGAGGTCGGCTACGCGCCTTCGATGTGATAGCGACTGTAGTCCCGACGTCAGCGCCGAGTCCCCGATCAGGCGGATCGCTCGTCTCTGTATGCTGTCAAGTAGGTCGAGGGTATGTTTAGGAGCCGAGATCCAAACATGAGAGCAATATTCGAGCGCGGGTCTAATTTGGGATTTATATAGGAGAAGAAGTTGGGTCGGAGTAAAATATTTCTTGGCTCTAAAAAGCTAGCTAAGTTTTCCTGAGGCTGACCTGGCGATGTTCGACACGTGTTTCTGCCATGATACATTCCCACAGACCGTGACACCGAGCAATTTCAAACTTTTCCCAGCCTCGAGTACCCGGCTATTCATCATCAGCTGTGGAACCGATGATCCAGTTTTCTTTGTGAATGTTGTATACTGGGTCGTCGTTGCGTTGAAGTCGACAAGATTGGCCTTTCCCCACTGCAGGACTTTATCCAGATCCCGATTCAGAGAGTCAATCTGTCTACATCTCAGCTGGTGCGACGTTGATGCACTAATCGGCCGATCACTCGAAAAGGAGGAAACAAGCGTACTATCACCCGCAAAACTGAACAATTTGTTATCCGTTGTCTCCAACAAATCGTTTATGTGAAGCAAGAACAAGGTTGGAGCCAAAATAGAACCTTGGGGCACCCCCGAATTAAAAGGATACAGATCCGAACACTCGCCGTCCACAACAACCCGGATCGATCGATTCTCGAGGAAGCTCCTCGCCCAATCGCAAAGCTGTTGGGAAAGTCCATATGAACGAAGTTTGCTCAGCAATGCCCCGTGCCAGACGCGGTCAAAAGCCTTGGAAATATCCAATGCGACCGCCCTTGACTCACCATGCCGTTCAATCGCAGATGTCCATATATCGGTTATAAGTGTCAAAAGGTCTCCCGTAGACCGCCTGCCACGGAATCCGTATTGACGATCATTCAGGAGTCCGTTGCACTCCAAATACTTAACCAACTCTGTATTGATGACTTTTTCCATTACCTTAGATAAAATAGACAGTAATGATATCGGACGGTAATTTTGTGGGAGACACTTTTTCCCGTCTTTGGGATTGGCTGAACTCGAGCAATTTTCCAGCAGGCAGGAAAGGTCCTCCGTGCATAAGATAAGCGGAAGAGTCTGCCAAGAACCGGCGATAGTTCTGGAGCACAGTTCTTAAGGACTATTGCTGGTATTCCGTCCGGGCCGGTTGCCTTCCTACAATCCAGTTCACGTAGAATGCGTTGAATAGTGCGCGGACGAAATCTCACATCCCGCATCGAAGACTGTACCGGCGAGATCACAGGTGGCTCCAAAAGGCCGGGATCGAGGTTGGAATTCGCGGAAAATAAATTCGCGAATACATTAGCTTTATCCTTTGGATTCGTGACTAATGTCCCGCTGTCTGTCACCAACGGGGAAAAAAAGGAGGATGCGAAGTTACCCTTGACAGCCTTTGCACATTGACCAGAAGGAGCGCGAACCAGTCGGGCACCGAAGGAGCTTATTGATCACCCTGTCGTTGTGAGCCTTCTTCGTGGTATCAATCGCCTGGTTGCACGCGTTTCTGATTCTAACAAAATTCATTCTGTTAGCATCGGTGGGATTCGAGCGCCATTGCTTAAAAGCTCTATTTTTTGCCACTGTAATCTGCTCGCATATTTTATCAAACCAAGGTTTATCAGACAAACTTCGTTTGATGGAATGTGGAATATACATCTCCATCCCCAGAAGAATAATCTCTGATGCCGACTCCGCGCAAGCGTTAACATCGGCGTTTCCGAAGCACACCTTCGACCATGGAAAGGATGCGAAGAAATCTCGCATATCGTCCCAGTTAGCAGCCCCATACTTCCATATGTGGCGAATCTGCCTAGGCCGGTTATTCGCTTGATATGTAAGTGCTTGCGCGACAGATACCAAGCAGTGATCTGAGTTTCCCAGTGGCGCAGAAACCTCTACGGTATAAATACTCGGTTCGGATGTCAAAAACAGATCCAGGGTGTTCGCATAATCGCGTCGGGCATCCGGCACTCGCGTTGGTTCCCCACGAGTTGAGTCAAGTTGTGGCTTACAGCAAACATCTCCGCCAGTCTCCCAGCCTCGTCGGTTCTGTTAGAATGTAACAACCAGTCGGAATTGTGCACATTGAAATTGCCAAGGACAACAATTTCAGAAGCTGGGTGGTTGATCTGTATCCAGTCGACGGTATATGAAAGATGTTCGAAGAATGTCGCCGGTCGATCGTCATTCGGGGAGCGGTAAAGACAACGAAGAAATTTAACAGAATTCCTCAGCACGACCCTCAACCATATGATGTCCATATTATTGGGTTCCAGCGCCTCCATCCTCTGGCAAGCCAGATTGGACCGCGCGAAAACGCAGACTCCGCCCTTAAAACGGAATCTCGAATGCAAGTCGTATCCTGAGCAACGAAGATATGTCGAATCAGTTGACGAATCGACCTGTGTCTCAGTTAGGGCAAGGATATCAGGTTTCGTTGTTTGCAAATATTGGTGGACGGTGTTTACATTCGTATTGGTGAAATCGATGCCCCTGATGTTACAAAATGCCTTCACCAGTCGAGCGTGGGCCGAGCCTCGAGAGCGAGCCCGGTTATGCGATGACGAACCTCTCAAAGTTCCATTATTTATCATGATATCTGCATGATGTTCCCCCTGACATAGTCCCCCCGGAGATGCGAATGGAAGACTAGTTTACCTCCGGAATTCTTTATATCAGAAGGCACCATCATGACTCATCCCCGTGTCAGTCCGGGCCATCGCGGAATGTACAGCGTGACGGGGTGGTATCTCACCCTGGGACCGACTACCACCTAACCAACCTTTTCTCGAAATGAAAAACTAGAATCTTTAACTGAAGTTGAAAATTAAATTAATGGCAAACGTTGACATTTTTCTTACACATTTTTCACTTCTTTCCTCTCTTTAAAGTTCTGTCAAAAAAAAAACAATCTTGATTCTAGTACAGGATCCAATAAATCAAATCTACTTTAAAATAAGAAAATGAAGGCAAGTAGTTTTTGAGATATCGTGCAAAAAGGATATTTCAATGGGGATTATCTAACTGAGTAGAATTCAATGCATTCAAAACTCTGTGCTGCCTCTTGTAGTCAAAGGCGAACCCCAAAGTAAATATATTGTCGATGAACGGCACTTGCATCGACGAAGCCAAGGAACTATCAGTCCTCGGCACTCGAATTAATTTGACTCCTAATTGGAATGACCACATATTTAAAGTTGGGAAAAATGCAGCCAAATATATGGGGTTCCTTCAGAGATGCAAAAGATACTTCGCTCCATCCAACCTGGCCACTATTTACAAGGCGTATATTCGTCCCAAAATGGAGTTCAACACCCATATTTGGTCAGGCGCGCCCAAAACTGCACTACACGTGCTCGATATGATGCCAAAAACGAGCAATGAAACTTATTGGGGACCCGGTTGTGAGTCCATCAATTCCGTCGTTAAAACATAGGCGCAACGTATCATGGCTATCTCTCTTCTATAGGTATTATCACGGCCGTTGCTCAACAGAACTTGCTGAATGTGTTCCACCACCTCAGAGATTTTCCTGCGATACCCGTCAATCTGAGAATTCGCATCAGTTCACTTTGAAAGTGAATTTCAGGCGCACAAATAAACATGGAGAGTCATTCTTTAGCCGAACCACACGAATGTGGAATGCTCTACCTGTTCATATGTTTCCTCGTCGTTGTGGTCCAGGCATTCAAGACCAATATACATCGACACCTCCTTTTCTTATCCGCTCCCACTGTTCTCTGAGATTTAGGGGTACTTCAAAATCCCGTTTGTGCGTGCGTTAGCGTAAAAAAAAACCACACCAAAAAACAATTCTCTTCCGAAGCAAATCACTCATCAAGTTATTTTCAGACACATATGGTATTTCCGCCCAAAAAATTATACATGATTACCAAAGGAAAAGAGTATGTTGCTATAGGAAATTACTGACACGTGCACAGATTACTCCTATAGGAACATTATTTTATTTGGAGAGTACAACGATCGTACTGGGCAAGAAACAACGCCCTTCGTCCAGAGAAGAATCAGGTTATGGGAGTACGGCAACTTCGCCAAATAAATCGGTTGGCCGGCAGGCGCCGGAATACAGTACATGCAGAGAGAAAGAAGCTGAGACGTCGCCGGAGAAGGCGCCGTCCCCAGAACAGTAAAAAGATGAAAGAACTTGATGATGATTTTTCGAGTAAAGAAGAAATTAATGAAGAAATGACACCCAGACCAGCGCATTGCCCACTTTTCAGTTCTTTGAGGACACGGCCAACAATACGAGCTCAAAAATAGATTGCTGATAGTACCCAAGTTGGGATCAAGGAGACTAGACCGTCTAGTAAATACATTTACTTTATTTACTATTGGGTTGTACCACATGAAATGTCCGATTTTCATCATCATCGTCGGTATTACAACCGGGAACCGCTCTACAAATCTACAAAAATAACAAATCTCTCCACCGGTCTCGATTTCCAGCCGATGTCATCCAGTTTGGCACTGCCAAGCTCTGGGCGCTCAGTCGGAAATAAGAAGTTCTCAAGTGAACATCTGCCAGAACGTTAAATTTTTTTTTTTTATAAAGTAAAGTGGTACGTGTGCTTGACGTGTGAGGGTCGTTACAAGTACAGCGTTTTTTTTTTCTAGGAATTGTTTACCACGCTGTCGGCAGTTCAAATTCGAACCCCCTTCCTCTATGAATTTAAAATGGAACATAATGCGTCATTGGCAATGAAACACATGATTGACGCATTTGAGGATGTAGCGGCAAACGAATGCACTATACGACGTTGGTTTGGAAATTTCCGGTCGGGAGAATTCAGCCTCGAAAATAATGAACCACGTAGGAAGCTGGAAACGTTAGTTGACAACGATGTTTTAAGAGCAACGGTGGATGCAGACCCAACGAAATCGGTGCTGGAGATTGCACAAAGCATGGAAATATCCCAAATGACAATAAGTCGACACCTTTCTCTTATAGGACAGGTAAAGAAACTCGATAAGTGGGTACCCCATGAACTGAACGAATCCCAAAAACTACGGCGTCTGAAAATCTGCGCATCGCATAGATTAAGACAGCAAAATGAACCGTTTTTGCAGCGGATAGTCACCTGTGATAAAAGTAGATTATGTATGATAACCGTAAAGACCTGGGCAGTGGTGATAGTTACGAAGTCGCGAAGATTAAGATGGGCCGGAGGTGTGGCGCGAATGGGCAACGATAGGACCGTGCGTAGAATTCTCGACGGTAGACCAATGGGAAAGAGACCGACAGGACGGCCGCGACGGAGAGGAGGACAATGTTAGGTTTGACCTTGAAGAGATCGGCTGGTCAAGCGTGGAAAGAGAGTACATAGCGCAGGGAACGATGGCCGAGTCGAATCGGATGCAGAGGAAAAACCAAAACATACCCCCAAGCCCGATCTTCATCCAAAATAGGTTATGGTGACAATTTCGTGGACATCGAAAGGACCAATCTATTTTTCATTTCTTCAATCAGGAGAAACGTTAAACGCTATCAAATATTGTGAGGAAATCGGCATATTGCATGCCAAATTGGCTGAAAAGCAACCTGCGTTGATCAATAGGCGCAACCCAATCTTTTGCATGACAATGCTAGACCCCATACCTCACCAGTAACGGTACAAAAACTGTTGCAGTTAGGATTTGTAATTCTTGCACATACACCGTACTCTCTTGACATTTCCCCAACGGACTTCCATCTTTTCCGCAATCTGTATACATTTTGCCGGCAGAAGGTCTTCCGGAACCGAGCAGAGGTCATAAAGGCCTTTTAAGATGCCATTGCCTCAAAAAGTCAGCACTTCTACGAAAAAGGAATATTTGACCTCGTATCACGTTGGAAGAATGTCATAGATGCCAATGCATCCTATTTTGATTGAACAAAAATGTACGGAAAAATAATATTGGCTTTTAAATGTTTACTATGAAATCGGACATATCATGTGCTACAACCAATATTTTGTCCCATCCATTTCAAATTTGAATTAGAAAAACGACAAGTACCTAGAAATTACATTCATTATTATCTTATGGTATTCAGAAACTTCATACTTGAACTATAGGTCATATAAAAATGCCATATATTTGGTTAAATATACAAATTCCAAGGACTCTACCTTACTATTTCCTTTGTGATTTATGCATTCTTTTTCTTATTTTGTCTTATTTTTTGGATTGTCGATCCATTTGGTAAATGAGGATCTTTTGCCTCTGCCGAATTATTGTTTCTTTTTTCTTTGTTAAAATCAGGTTGTCATCACAGGCGTTTTACGAGTGCGTTCTGTCTCTTTGGCTGCCGAAACAACATATAGGGACGCTTTTTGTTTGCCTATTTTGCCCTTATTGTCCCAACCCTTAACTTTCTATTATTTACACTTCTTGGTTTTTATTGGTTTTACTGTTGGATTATTACAACTACAAAGTCGCAAGAATTATTGATGAACAATATTGCCGACGATATTATTGCGTTGATCATTAAAGATGCGCACTCGAGAACTCTGTCCCCTTCAAATGTTCCACCCGATGTAGATCGGTTTACATGTTTCCACTCTTCTCCCATTTTGAGATTTCTCGCATCCTACTCCCGTTCGTTGATATAATGTGGATACATCGCACACCCAGATACAAACGAGGCTCCATGTGCATCAGAAAAATGCTAGTTTTCTAATCTGAGTCTTCTAGCCAAACTGCCAAGAGTTTTTGCAACGAGCCATCATTATGAATAAAACCTGGATAAGTTATTATCTTTCTACCTAAAACCTATCTATGAATAAAACTTGGATAAGTTATTATCGATCTACATTGAAGCTAATGTTCAAGTTTGGTAGACTCCGGTGGGCGGGACACCTAGTTCGCATGAGCGAAGAGAACCTTGCCCGGAAAATCCTTTGTGGCAGGATGTATGGAAAGAGACAGCGGGGCAGATCCTGTCTGCGATGGAGGGATGGCGTAGGCCAGGGCGCCCAGAGCCTGGGAGTGCCAAACTGAATGACATCGGGTCGAAATCGGGACCGGCGGAGACACTTGCTAAATAACGCCAAGACCGGGTCCCGGTTGTAGTGCCGATGATGATGATGATGATGATGAAGTTATTATACGCTAGAAACGAGGCGAAAACAACGGAATTTTTCGAGTGAATCTACTCCCTGGAAGACTCAGTCAGTTCCAGGTCATATCCACGATTTTTTTGGGATTCGAATAATCTTCATTCACAGAAAGAAAGAGCGACGGGGGAAGAGTGTTACATTGTATTGTCAATAAAAATTCGACAGAGACTGCTCTATCTGACTAAGAAGAAAGCACTGATTTACTGCGGCTACCCGTTGGCATATTCATCAAACTTTATTGTGGCCAAATCGCCGCACCCACCGTATTCGTCCGACCTGACTGCACATGACTTGCTTTTATTTCCCACTATGAAAACATGGCTAGGGAAAAAAATTCAGTTCAAACCAGGAGATTATCGCCAAGGCGGAAGCATATTTTGATCGACTTCGCAAATTATATTTTTGGAACGGATTAAATGACAGAAACGTTGAGAAAAATGTATCGATTTAAAAGAACATTTTATTGAACATTTAAAAAAACAAAAAATGTACAAAATGTGCGTCTTCATTTCAAAGTACTCGTGGTAATTATAAAAGTGTCAGTTGAATATGGGAGCTGCTAGAGCCTTAGCAACGATTTAGCGAATAGTGAAGAAGAGTGCTCCGTTAAAATTAACGGAGATAAGATATGTGTATATCCACCTCTGGAGTGTTCAGGAAACAATACTTGTTTGAAGGTGAATTTGGTTTATGCAATACTGCTTGCACCCACATATGGCCGCGGATTCAGAGTGTTAAATGTTACCTGGAGACGTATCCTTGAGGATCCCTTATTAGTGTTGGTAGAAGACTGATTTGTTTCCGGTGATCAGCATCATGTTCGGGGTTACCATATTTCAGTCTTACTAAAGTTACGTCTCAGTTCAGTTCCAAGAATTCTATTAAAGAAGTTCCATTTTGTAACGCGACAACGAACACAACATTGCTGCACAAGGGCCGAGCAATTAACTGAGTGGCGGACAAATGTTTTGAAGTTTGTTGCTACCTCGAACTGTGGAGCATTTCATAACTTGTGACAAGCCAAAGGACATTCACCAACCAGAAAGTTATTCACATCCGCATTTATTTACTCGATAGAGGAAAATCAGATTTAATTACAAAAACTGTCGTTACGACGATTTAAGACAACAAATCCGTACGCTTCGTATTAGCTGCGCCGTCTGCATTTAATTCTCCTTAGTTAGAACATCAGATACAATAGATTTGAATAACATGTTGACAACAGCATGCAAGCTCCGTCGCTGAACTGAAATGTTACACTTGGTTTTTAAAAGACTTCTTTTTTTCTCTGATGATTGAACATGTAACTATCTCCTCATTGATCATTGATAACTTTCCATCTACCGTTATATAAAACACATTTCTCTTAAACCAGTAATGACACTGTAGCGTCTCTAACAGATACACACACACACAATACACAAGCAAATAGTGAAGAACACCGAACGAAAATCGAATAAGAAAATCCATCAGAGCCGTATACCATAGCGATAACATAACAATTCACATCAGTGGAATATACTTAAGTTTAAAAAAAAATCGAATTCTAAACACGGCCAGTAGCCTGATGGTTGCACTTTGGTTCAATTTTTTGTGATTCTAACTGTCATTGCGTCAGTTCGAATCACACATTCTTCACTATCATACCAAACGCTATAACACCATTAACTCGAATAGCAGTAGATTTCGAGCTAAATTAATTCTTCTTAAACTTTGTTCCTCAGTCTAACACTTGACTTTTGGTTCACTCTACTCGTAAAATGGTGGTTGGAATATTCTTTTGACGTTTCTTTATATTTAACTTCTTCCTAACACATTTTGTTTTTCTTTTACTTAAACGTCCAAGAGATTTCGTTGGAGCTCCCTTAACTTTTGGGACTACTTTCCGCAGAGAACGACGCACCTACTGGCTTCGAATTCAACGAACGAAAACCCGACTGTAGCTCAATCGAGCTATCAAAGTCAACTTGACTCATCGAATTACTATTACTATTTATTGGCCCGTAGGAACCTGGAAGTTCATGACCTCACCGACTCGGCTCCGACATCGTTCTCTGTCCTGTGCATTCTCCTTCCACGCCTGACCAACCGATGCGATCTCCTCAAGGTCAAATATAACATTGTACTCCCATTTCCGTCGCGGCCGTCCTGTTGGTCTCTTTTCTGTTGGTGTACCATCCAGAATTCTACGCACGTTCCTTTCGCGTCACATGTCCGGCCCATCTTACTCTTCGCGACTTGATTACTCTCACAATTGTAGGTTTGGGGTATAGCTCTTCCAACTCGTGGTTGTGGTGTTTCCTCCATTGTCCTGTCTCCTCGTCATATTTACCGCCAAAGATACCCCTCGCTCCTCAATAGTATACTGGTTAGTATACCCGCCTGTCACGCGGGAGACCGGGGTTCGATTCCCCGTCGGGGAGCCTCTGGCGCAAGACTAATGACCTTGCCCGGAAAAAACAAATCATTATGGAAAATTTAACAAGCCTCAGGACTTGCTAAATAAGGCCAAGACCGGTTCCAGGTTGTAGTGCCGATGATGATGATGATGATGTTTCGCACCTGTATAGAACAATCGGCATGATTATGGTTCTATAGACATGGAGCTTTATGTTACGTGATAACAGTTTGGATTTCAGCAGTTTACTGACCGCGTGCCAACTAGCGTTGTCGGAGTGTAGTCTTTTGTTAATTTCCTTCGACATTTCGTTACTGGCTGTCAGTATCGTTCCCAGATATTTAAATTCTTTAACTTTTTCAAAGCCTCTGACGTTTATATGTGTTCCCTGAGTTCTACCTGCTCTCGTCGTAATCATATATTTTGTTTTGTCTTCATTTGTTTCTAGGCCCACCTCTTCTGCCGCTTGCATGATGATTTCACTCTCTATCTGCAGTTTATAGATTATCGCCCAAAACAGCGATGTCATCCGCATATGCCAGCACTTGTGTGACCCCGTTCAGGCATGATCCGCCCATGTCGTCTTGAACTTTTCTGATGACATACTCGAGCACAAAGTTAAAAAGACACGGTGAGAAGCCTTCCCCCTGTTTTAGTCAGTCCCGGATTTCAAATGGTTCTGCGAGGTCGTTTTCTATCCTAACTCACCCTTTGTTTTCGTTCATGCAAATTTGAATGAGGGCGGCATCTTTTTTCGTAGGCTTTTTTGAAGTCAACGAACAGTTGGTGAACCGTCTCTCCGTATTCCCACTTCTTTACCAGCAGTTGCCTTATTGTGAACATTTGGTCGCTCGTTGACCGGTCTCCTACGGACCTACGGAATCCGCATTGGTAGTCTCCCAATATGTCTGCGTACGGTGTGATTCTCGCCAGTATGACATTTGTTAGTATTTTGTTTGCGGTTAGGAGCAATGATTATTCCTCTGTAGTTTTCGCAGTCAGATCTGTCATCTTTTTTGAAAATGGGGACGACTATTGCGGTTTCCATTCTTCCGGGGTGACTTCCTTATCCCATATTGTTTTGATGAGTTGGTGGATCTTTCGAACGGTTGCCTCTCCTCCATGCTTCACAAGCCCTGCTGTTATGCAGTCGAGTCCGGGAGCCTTCTTGTTTTTCAATCGAATTATTGCGTTTACAACTTCTTTGGAAGAGAGCTCTGGGATCTAAGGCTCGGCTGTATGTATGTCTGGTGCGTTTATTTGTGGTTTTCAAAGTACTTCTTCCACCATGATATTGTTTGTGTCTCGAATTATGTTGTCTCTCCCTCTGTACCCATTTCTAATTGAATTTATGTCGGCATACATACCCCTGATGTACTTTGCTCTGGCAATTTCTAGGATTTTTTCGATCCGAATCTTCTCCCATTCGCGTTTTTTGTGTTTGAAGAGTCTTATTGCATCTTTCCGAATTGTCGCGTATCTTTCTGCGTTGACTTCATCATATCTTTCTAAGTGGATCACTCTGAGGCGTTTACGTTCTTCGATCTTCGCCCTGCACTCATCGACTCATCGAATTACATATTTTTAACTGTGTCGCTGCTTGCGTCCGATTCCTTATATTTGTGAAACGACTCAGAAACCTTCGATTGAACACGAATATTCGGCTAGAGAGGTCCGAAAGTCTGAATGTAAATAAACCAAACGTTGAGTGTGAATTACGCTAAGAATGCGTGGATGGCTCCTGGCGAGGGTCGCACCCGTTTGATAGCATCGTTCACCAGAGTAAGTTGGTGAAATAGTGTTAGATCATGAATGTTTATGTTAACCCAGGACATGCGGCGGCAAATTTGTGTGGTCGAACACATTATGCCGGATGCATGGACATCCCCAGGAACCACACATGAATCGGGAAGCCACGAGGGGAAACTGGGTTATACAAAGGGACAACTGCTATGTTGTTTGATGGATTTTTATCCACCGGAAGATTGATAGTTCGCCAAGCGAACCAACCGCTTGGTAGTGATCTAACACAGTGTGAATTGAATTGGCTGCGATTTCGTAATTCTGCTGCATTGATGAACTATGAGGGGACCTAGTTTTTGATAATCTTCACGAATGAAAGATTCTATACACGATATAAGACAATGTGCTATACATTAATTGCATTAATCTGTTGTTTTTAAGGTCACAGATCATGCTAACAGAACCAACCCAAGAAATCAATATCTATTTGTGATGTGTACATGTTTGGAAACTATCCCAATGAGTTACACACTAGAATGAGTGATACTGTGTCTGTCTTCGGTGTTATTAATTGAAAGCATTTATATAATCGAATATCCTTTAATGTCATTTTATATCACTTTATTATAGGGGACTACTCAACAGCAAGACACGCGCTTCAGTGATAAGGAGAAAAAACTTATGAAGCAAATGAAATTTGGTGACTGTCTTAGTAAGCGTGTTGATATGTCCAAGGTGAAATTGGATGTTCTTCGACCATGGATTAGTAAGAAAATCACTGATATACTTCATATCGAAGACGATGTCGTTGTTGAATTCGTTTACAACCAGCTGGAGGAGGAAAAATTCCCATGCCCAAAGAAAATGCAAATCAACATGACTGGCTTTTTAAATGGACGCAATGCCAGACAATTTATGGACGAACTTTGGGCTTTATTATTATCGGCCCAAGAAAGCGAGAGCGGCATACCAGCAGAATTCATCAACCAAAAGAAGGAAGAAATACTAAAACGCGAAGAAGAGCAAAGTACAAACAGCTCTTCGAGACGTGATCGATCTGGGGATAGAGAACGTGAATACAACGATAACCGAGGGCGACGAGAACGATCAAATGAGATATCAACATCAAATCTATTGCCGCAAAATCATAATCCCATTGAACAGGTTAGATCACACTTGAAAGCTAAATCTAGATCTAAATCGCCTGAAGCAAATAATTTAGGTAGTAATTCTAAAGATGCTACTCTAGATTCTGGTGGAACTAGTGGTGGTGGAACCGGAGTTAGTGGTGGAAAGATGTCATCCTCCACAACAACTGGAATTACAAGAGATCGTACTAACTCACCGTCTAGAGATCGTGGTCGTTCATCACGTCCAAAGTCTAGGGATCGATCATCAGCAAAAAAATCATCTAGAGAACGCTCACCAAGACGTTGGGATTCAACGAAAGACCGCCGACGATCTAGGTCACGTCATCGGTCCTCAGAGAGAAGGCGACGCAGTCGTTCTGGAGGTCGTACTTCATCAAATAAACAACAATTGAATCGTCGACGTTCTGGTTCAACATTAAGATCTAAAAAGGATGATTCTAGATCTGATTATCGTGCAGCTGAAAGAAAATCAAAATCCAGATCACCAATTAAGAAAAGAAATTCATCAGAAACTCCAAAACCGGCCGATGTATCACTGAACGGACATGACGCCGATGGATCCAAAAAGTTATCTAAAGTGCAAGCCAAACTGTTAGATCTAGCCAGTGCGCCAAATCGTAAGAGCCGCTCTAAAAGTTCAGATTCCAATTCATCAATCCATTCAAGGAATCGTACAACTGCATCCAACAAACGTCGTTCCAGGTCAAGGTGAGTTGATCATTTCCCTTGTACAATATTTTTAAATCTTCTATTTAGTATTATATAATTCCATTTAGAATTAAAAAACAAACAAATATCCGGTGTCTTCATATAGGTCTATTGGCAAAAAGGGTAAATCTCGTACATCAAGTTCCTCGTCGTCCTCGTCAACTTCATCAGCGGGTAGAAAGAAACCCAGGCGATCACGTTCGGAAACAAGTCTCTCTCTATCCCCAGCAAATGGAAAGGAAAACTTCGAAATACGCAAAAATCAGAATAGTATCCAAAAGAAACGGCAATATAGAAACAACAGGGAATCGTCTTCAAGCAGTTCATTGGACAAAGCACCGCCACGTCGACCGGATTTGAGGCGATTTGATCAAGGCCGCAGATCACCTAGAGGCCGTAGCCCATTTCGAGGTGGTGGGCGGAACCGATCTCGTTCTCCAGTACGGCAGCGCTCCCGCTCACGAAGACGGTCACGATCCCGAATAAGATCGAGATCTCGAAATCGTTCCAGATCTCCAGTTAGGCGCTCAAGATCTCCAAGGAGGTAAAATCCTATATTTCTGTTATATTTTGTAATAGCATCGTGATGAATTACTTAAATGTAAGAACCTATAGCAATCCCATAAGGGTTTATTGTCGGATATATTTATCTTCAGCCAGAGTTGCATTCCTGCTGGTGGAACCATCTGACTTGTAGAAATTCGCAGTTCTCAACTAAACGAAAATAACAAAACACATTTTTACTCATGTGCATTTTTCTTGCAGATTCAACCGTAGGCGTACGCCGAACAATCGTGGTCGTGGTGGTGGCCGCGGACGTGGTGGCGGAAACCGCCGTCGGAGCATGAGCCGTGATCGTATGCGTCGTAATATATCTCCCCGAGATCGGCGATCTCCATATGACCGACGATCACAACCCAGGCGACAGTCTCGTGAACGGAAATTTTCTCCAATGCGTGAGCGAAGATCGTCGCCATATCGAGATAGAAAACCATCACCAATGCAGCGTCGTCCTTCTCCCTCGCCATTGCAAAGAAGATCTCGTGATCGTCGTTCTCCAATGTTTCGTTCGTCCAGAGATAGGCGATCGTCACCAATTAATCCAGGAAGAGAACGACGACGAACATCACCTCTACGAATGTCACCAAGGAGGCCTTCTCCGCCAGCAAGAAGAATGTCTCGTGAACGACGTGTGTCACCTATACATCAACCACGTGAGGTTCGGCAAGTATCACGTGATCGACGTAGTTCCCCTCTGCAACGCATGCCATCACGTGAAAGTCGCCCAATTTCACCATTACGTAGAGGGAATTTCAATCCTATGCCCCGCCCAATGCAAAAACCAATGTCAGGGAAAATATCGCATAGTGAAGAAGATTGGGATTCTGCTCCAGTACCCAAAGCTAGATCCAAAAGCCCAACCTGGAGTGATGAGGAAAAGAGAATTTCAAGCCGATCAAAGCCTAATCTTAAAAATGAAAGTCCCATAAAAATTCAAAAACAAGAACTAAGAATGAGAAAACGAAGCAGTAGCTCCGAGCGTGGTCCACTACCAGCACCTATTAAAAGAAGCCCTGAAAGGAGGATCAAATCAAATTTCGATCGCAAGGCTAGTCCAGTCCAAAAAGAGCATAGCTCTGATCGTGTGTCTGAATTTGTTAAACAGTTAGATCAACCTAGGGAACGGAAAGATGATAACTATCGATCTAAGATTAGAGAGGATGATCGCATCGTTGCCCCCGTACCGGTGGAAACATTGAAAACTCTACCTATACTCCCGCGAAAACCCGTTCCGCGTGATAAATACACTAGCAGTCTATCCAGAACCCCGTCCCCATTTCTTAAGGCATACGAAAAAGAACGAGGTAAGGAGAAGAATGATGCAACTGCTCAAAAACCAATTGCACCATCTGGATGTTCTCTTTCTAAAGTTATTTCTGGTAAAAAACATAAAGCACCTAGTGGTAGCAGTTCTTCTGATAGTTCCGACAGCGAAGAATCTGAACCAGAAAAGTCCCAAGAACGTAAGGAGCTATCTTCTCGCAGAGGGCGTTTTTCTTCAACCGACGATAAAAGTGACAAAGAAAAGCAGTCTGTTAAACCTGCTCCTGCAACAAAGTTGCGCAAGGAACCCGAAGTGGTAGAGCGTAAACACGAAAAACCTCCAGAAGTTCAAAAACGAAAAGCCTCTACGGAAAATCGTGAACAAATTGACACAACTAAACGAGCCCGATTACCTGACAAGAAGGAAAAGCCACGTAAATCAGCATCAGAATCTGATGGTGAACAACTTGTTCCTCGTAAAAGGACGCAGTCAATCACCAAAAAACCACAGAAACCTCTTACAACAGGTAATGACGATTCTTCCGACTCAGATCAACCCAAGAAGAAACGTAAGAAGATTAAGAAATCTCGCCACGAATCAGACGACGATAGCTCTTCACACTCCGAAACCGAGACTAAGAAGAAGAAACATAAGAAACACAAAAAACATAGCAAAAAGAATAAGAAACACAAGAAGCACAAAAAGAAGAACAAAAAGGCTGATAGTTCTAGCAGCGACGATGAAGAACCCACTGTTGTAAATGAAGACCTCGAAAAACAATTACGCGAAAGAGCCCTCAAATCAATGAAGAAGCAGGAGTAACTCCGATTTCCTCTGCATCCCCAATGGAACATCAAAATTTTAAACGACTACATCTCACATCCATTCGCCGTAAGATAAATACGTTGTTTTACATATTATTCCTCATATATTTCAATAAGTGTACTGCAGTTTTTGTTTAACGACTTCTTTACACAGATCTAAATCACCCTCGCAACTCCGTCATCTCGAGCCTAGAGGTTGCTTACGGCAAGACTAAACTCTGTTTAAATCTACTTAACCAGCTGCGTTAACATCTTACCATCGAGGTGGTCTCTCATTTCTTACACAAGGATACGCTGGCTCGAGGATAATTTATTTTTAACAAATCGATGTGTAGTAGTGGTGACATTTTATTTCCCCTCTCTTTTTCATTTAATTTCCAGCGTAGGATATTTTATTTTCATTCATAGCACCTTACAGTTTATATATACTATAATATATTATCAATGGAATTCAAGAGGATCTACAAGAAATTTTATGAAAATAAATAAACGCCAATGAGCTGGATAATGGCATAATTATTACAAAGTACACAACCAGAAAATAAATATTTCAGTAGGATTGTGTAAAAAAAAATATAGCAGATTTTAATTTGAAATCAAATAAAAATTATAAAACAATTTGTGTTTCATTTGTTTGAGAAGTTAATATCAAGGACAATGAAATCATACAACTATGTAGATATAGCTGGTGTCTCGCGAAAACTCAATACAGGTGAAGTCGTCACTTGTGTAGTGCAAGAGGAAGAAAGATTTTGTTTTGTTTTTAAATCCACATTTATTTACCATAAAATTACAAATTTGTTTACTAAGGACTAAATGTTATACCTTCTTATTTTAAGTTACTAACTCTTCGCAAGCACTCTAAATTATACCTTTCGGCGTACAATAGCTTTTGCTTTTCATCATGAATGACGATAATCGAATGCATAGGGGATTCTTCCTTTACATTTATGCTAGTTTTGAAATATACTGTAGCGAGCTAAGACTTAACAGGGGGCAGCCATCAACGCCCCTTGCAACGAGCCACTGACAACTTCTCCAACGACCGCTCAACGGTCCAACTCATGTAAGTCCCCACCCCCTTCTTACATAAAAATAGTTATTAAATATTACAATAATAATTGTTAAACACACCTAACAATTTTGGCGCAGCCGGTTACCACCAGCTGAGTTTGTATCGAATCCGTCGGGGATACAAATCCAGTGGTGGAAGAGCCCCGAGGCTCTAACGTCCCTACGCCGACTAGCGGAACTAGCGGCTAGGAAATATAAAATATAAAAGCCATACGAGGGTTGCATCTTATGTTTCGGGATTTGGCAACCCTAGCGTTGCAATCCGGCAGTTGACAGCTCTGTCGTAAAGTTGGACATTTTTGAGGTTATACGCACTCAGAACGTTTTGACATACGAGCGCTATTTGTGTTGTTTACAGTAACTTA